>CM030358.1:359933899-360533899 GCA_017893485.1 Hemerocallis citrina | reverse complement strand
TATCCGTATCCGTATCTGAATCCGTCTTTAATCCGGAAGCTCAGGAGGTTATGCTGAAACGGTTTTCCACCACGCTGCTAAAACCATCTTTAATACATTAGAAGTAAGTTTATTTTTAAGAGTTTATACTTGCTTTCATTAGTGATTTATTTCCTGATATGTTACATGGTTTTCTTTTTCGTAGATTGATGGTAAAATAGTTTTGAGATTTGCCCTGTGCCGAACAAGTTTTCTTTATTACCCTTCGCTGAATGTGCCTAATAACTATTCCTTTAAATTTTTGATGGTACAGGAACTTGCTGAGATGATTTTCCAGTCAGTATTGTAGATCGGAAATATTTATTGGCGAGTTGTAGATGTACACTATTTATTGGCAATGGAAGCTAATTTTCTGTTGATGGGGAAAACCTCGAAATTAAGTGGATAAGATTGTTATAAGACTTTATATGCTTATTATGTGTCAGTATGGTACTTTTAGGTTGACATTTTAACTATTTTGTAATTTGAATTTGACATGCTTGTAATACTTCATTAATTTTTAATATGATTGAAGTTTAATTTAATTTAATTTTGTTTCATAAACACATGTATTTATTTCATTGTGTATTTGGTTTATAATTGAATTAATATTATAAAAGAAAATATTAAATTATCATAAGCGTAATTAAAGAAAAAATTGTGTATGGAGCGATGGGTATATATTCAAATAATTGGATGCGAAAACCATCGCTAAAACCTATAGCAATGGAGCTTCAACCGTGGGTATAGGAAAGCAAAATGTGTCTTTAAAACCTATACCAATGGATACGAAACCGTGGGTATAACACCGAGGTTTTGTCCAACGGGTAAAAAAACCGTCGCTATAGGCTATAGTGACGGCATTTTGCCGTGGGTATAGCTAATTAAAAACGATGGAAAAATATGTCCGTTGGTATAGGTTTTACGGGCTATACCTACGGTTTTTCGTCTTTTACCCACGGATTTTTGCTGTCACTATATGTCAAATTCCTTGTAGTGGAGCAGTCACCTCATGAATTATTCCATGTTCTTCACAGAAGTTAGTCATTTCATTTGAGGTATACTCTCCGCCACGATTAGATCAAAGGATCTTAATCTTTTCTCTAATTGGTTCTC
The DNA here is from genome assembly GCA_017893485.1 of Hemerocallis citrina. Lineage (NCBI taxonomy): Eukaryota > Viridiplantae > Streptophyta > Magnoliopsida > Asparagales > Asphodelaceae > Hemerocallis > Hemerocallis citrina. The sequence goes on along the minus strand of CM030358.1, from coordinate 360,532,765 downwards.
AGCTTCGGATTTGTAAATCTTAAATCTATCTAGAACTTCTCTTTTATCTTGTCAGGGTCCAAACTCAACTTGTGCTTGGACTTTGGTATAACAAAGGAATCAATCTTCGTAGTAGTTAATTTGTGTTGCTAGTCCCCTTTAATACTTTCTATTCTATAAAAGCTTATATACTTCCAAGGTGACTAACTAATTGGTTTGTGGAGTTGTTGGTCGAAGCAACAACTTTCTATTTGATCAATTAGTGTTGATAATGGTGGATTAGGTTTAGCCTAATATGGATCCAGCTCCCTATTAGTTAAGACTATCTACTTTAGTGATTGAACTGATCTGTCCAACCCAATCTGTGTCTATAGATAAAAATATGATATAGTCTCGAATAAATATAAAAGTCAGACAGGTGACAACACAAAAAATTCATACTTATAAGTGCAGATACAATGTTACAAGACTAATTTGCGGAAAACAAGTTAAGCTCTTTATAAAATGCAGTAAGAAATTATGGTAGAAGAGGAAGAGGAAAAAGAAGATAATAGGTATTCTAAAATACCTTATTTTGAAAGTAGTAAGAAATTTCACTGGTAGTAATACATTTGAGGAGTAGTATTAAGTATTAACTGAGGCTCTTGACAAATTACTAAATATCAGCTTAACTTCCATGTTCTTGAGCATCTTCTCATTCATACAAGGTTTTAAATACTATAAAGCAGTATTCTCTTATATCTGTATGAATTGAACAATGATTTGTTTATAGCTAGCAAATTCTTCTGCTCCTCTGACAGATCTGTGTACTCTTGCATAGATAATAGAACTGTCAAAATATTTACTGACTCATGGTTTAACTTTTATTTTCCATACAAATTGTTATCCCAAATAGTTGTAGTAATCAAAGAATTTCAGAGTTCCTTCTTAACTACATAAAAGACAGATTAAATGCGCAAATGGTTTTCTGCTCCTATCGTGCTTTTTTATTTAAATTACTCCATTGGATTTGTCAGCAAGGACAAATCTTCTATATAGGGAATTCAAAATTGTTTTCTGTAATGGAAGTGGGGATATTCTTAGTCACTTTTCTTGTTATAGCTCAGTTCCAGAGCTTTTTCGGTTTTATAAAAGAGTGCGGCTTTTAAGGGAGCCCATGAATTTCTGAATAATAGTATCATATGAGAAGGGAAATTACCGGGGGTTTTATAACAGTTATCTTGACTATTTTTGTTGGTTGGATTACTTGTTCAATATTTCAATAATATTGAGATAATCGAAGTGCCCATACTAATACAATCTGTTGAGTAGTTGATATTTCCATTTAAGAATATGACCAACCATGCCATGGAACCCCACCAACTATAAGCTTAAATATTTCTCTCTGACTGCTAAGCTGGTCATTAACTATTCTCACTATTCTAACAACTTAACACTCCTGATACAAGTATACAACCTAACATCCTGAAATAGATATCAAATAACAAATACATATAACTACTGAATCTCCACTCATAATATCAAAGATAATGCACTAATTTCGAAAAACACAACAAAAGTCATTTTGTCTGGGCAACAAAAAATGGGTAATATCAATATGTGATAATGTACTAAGAGTATCTTGGAGACTTGTAATTAGTGATGTATTCTGTTTCATTGATAATTAATGAATGAAACGTTGGGATGGTAGGTTGCCATCTTTTGATTCAAAATAAAGAAAATGTGTAATAACCTGATCTTGACGTTAAATCTGACAGTATACTATCTCTGTCATTGATATAATGTGTTGGAACATTCTAGTTTCAGCTTAGGTTAAGACCCATGTCAAACCCCAAAAGAATGACATGAATGTGCTAATCCTTCAATTAGGCACTAAACAAGAATGACATGAATTACCTAACTTGAACTTGCACTCCTTGGCATTTAATTGTATGCCTCTAAATGTCTGGAAAATATCTTTGTTCAAGCATTTGGTGGCATGAACTTTAAGGAAGAGATTGCTCATGGGAGTCTTAAAGCCTAGGCTTGTATCATTGTGATCCTTGTCAAGGCCAACTAACGAGTGAAAGGAAAGTCAGTGACTTCCAATCAATAATTTGGCACTAATTAAGAGCCAAACTTTTAACGCAGCGCCATTCTCAATCTCATTGTAATGGGAACATCACAAAATTCACAATAAGATCTCAACTATCATAACTACATATAACGAGTACTTGTCATCCATCTTCCTATTGTTGAGTTTATCTCTTGCATACTGCTATTGTATTTGGTGTGATCTACGTTCTCGCATGGTTGTTCATTGTGATTGGTTGCTGTATTTCCGCAACAACAATGACTATGTTCTGTAATAGCTATATACAGTTTTATTTCCTTGCATTAAATTAAATTAATAAAATTGTCAATCCTTGTTTTGGATTTTCGATTACGATTAGAGATTTTGAGCAGATGGAGTAGGAATTAGTTCTGTTTTGATCTTTGTCATAATTGGTTGAATCAGGGATTTCTTGCTATAAATTGTTAATGTTATGTCATTGAAGATTTTAACTCGTACAACCCTAAAAATCCTGATGCCAATAAGGCTATTGACCTACATGTACATGGCAAAACTCAAGTATGACCAAGATGTGTATAGGTTGGATTTGGGTTTTCGGTACGGGCAGGTTTGAAGATATATCAAGACCGATTCAATCTTTTAATTAGTTTTCTGGACCGAATTAGGTTTGGGTTTTCAACAAGAATAAATAATAACCCATACATGAAAGTTGTTGGGTTTACAGGGTGCTGATTGATTAGGCTTGTTATTAAACTTTGTACAAGATATCTGAATTGGCTAGCTATAGAATCTGGACTCGTTTAGTTACAGCTAATAAGCATCAAGCAAACAAGGCACAATCAACTCTTAGATTGTTATAAAAAATTACCCTCGAATCTTTAATTTTCTGCAACCCAAGATAACAAATTAAAATAAATAAGAACAAAGTTACCGGCCTACGGGGAAGTCGCGCGGAACACACTGCCCTAAGAGTTGATCCGAGGTCTTATGTGCAGACGTTTCTCAGATGCTCCTAGTGGTAAAACCCCCGGTATCACCTGCGTCTCGCTGTCGCACACAACGTCGAGAGATCGACCCGAACTTGTCCTTGCCCAGAACGGAAGAGAAAAGCAGAGTACCGGATTTGGCAGGGAAGAAGTGAAGGAGAGGAAGAGTTATGTGGGGAAACATTTTTCTGTAGTCTTAAGGGAAGAGAAGATAAGAGTATATATGGGCTAATCCCACTCACAATGCACATCTCCCAACCGATGTGGGACTAAAAGCAAGGAAAGGAGGAGCTTGGTTTTGACCAAAAGGCCAACAGTTCTTTGCAAATATGGCCCTTCCATCTTCATATTCAAGTAGGTGAAACCTCATGGACCAAGATAGATATTTCGAGATCTATACTATTAAAATAAAAAAGGCAACTTAATTGTATACCTTGGGGGATCGTGCTTACCACAAAGGAAGCTTCTTCATCATCAATCCTAGTAACGGGAAGACTGAAGTATACGATGGCCATGCTCTTGAAATGGTAGCAGATATTTCAGGAGTTCAGAATGCTTCCAAATGCGATTGTTACCCTGTGGAGTCAACCTCTGAGGACTTGATTCTGTAACTAATGGATTTTGGGACCGAGAAGTCAGAAGAAGAGATTTGAGTTGTTTCGGTTGGATGAAAGCAAGAAAGAGTTAAGGTGGGCTGAGGTGAATAACATAGGGGATGATGTACTATTTGTGGACCAGGATCAAGCCGTGTGTTTTGTTACTACTGAGGATTGTAAGGTATGCAGAGGGAACTGCATCTATTTTGTGGATTACCTTGGCGAAGGAGATTATGAACATTCTGGGTGGGGATATTCGACATAGGCGTGAGTCAGGTTGAAACCGAGCTGCTGTTTTGGGATAATACTTCGAAGCATAACATGCCTCTTTGGGTTGGAGTGCATATGGGCTTAGTGTGGTTGTGGGTTACAAAAAGAAAACCAAAAAAAAAGAAAAGAAATCTTCGATGAAAGCATTAGTATCGTTCTTATGAAAGTTGTTTATGGTTATATGAACATGTTTAAGGCTTACTAAAATCACTGTATGTGTTCTCCGTTAACGATGATATATCTTTCATTTGAACATGTGACTAGCCCATACATTACAATACCCTAACTTACTCATGTCCAAGAAATCTGGGTTCACTTGTTTGGGTGAAATTCCACTAACTTATCAAGAATGAATTGTTAGTTAGATGGTCTCCTAGAAGTTACCAACGGTAGTTCAATCATGAAAAGAACTAGACCAGTTTACAGTCCGATCAGATTTGGCCTGGCTACAATATGTCTGAAATTCAAGGTGTCCATCATAACAAATTAAACAGTTTGGACATATTAACGCAAACCCAACTCCAGATAAGCTATTGTCACATCCCTGAAAACGTTAAGAGCCCATATCATCGGATCTTGAAATGTAAGGACATACGTTTGTTACGCAAAGACCCATAATGCAACAGACAAGCATGTTACAACTCATAAGAACGAAAATAAATAGTTTCATGTCGAATGTGTACAAGTGTAAGATATATATAAGAGGACCTGAGGAAGTATATTAAAAAAAACTAGATAATATGAAAACAGAACTAGGGAAATGAACCTCCATTAACATTATAGTCACACTGGCCCAAGCAAGGTATATAAGCATAATTAACGATAAAATCATAAAACTGGAGATGAAGTAAATACTGCACAAAAGCTGGATTGAGTTAGAGGATGATAGCAACGGGAAGTCAGTAAGCTATAAGACATTGGTCTTGGGTCCAACCACTGATATAACTATACATGTCTCAATCTAAATACAACCTACCTTCATGCTGGATTGGGAGTGCATCTCAGAATCAAGCTAAGGCAGCCCCCTGGTTCATGCGAATCGTTGCTTCTAATGTGAAACTACTTGTGCAACTGTAGAGCCGAATATGACCTCTACATAATCATTCCTTGAAAACTAAGACATCAGAATACAACATCAACAATAAGTGGTTCACATGCAGTGCCGTATATGAGCTCGCGAAACTCAAGCTTGGAATTGACTCAGTATAAGCCCGTGTGTGATTGTTTGACAAATTAACAAACTGAGCTTGAACAGAAATCTAGACTCAATAAAATAATGAACAAACATGATCATAGCCGATTTGAGCTTGGCAGTCGGTCCCAGGGCCGGCCCTGAGTTCCGGGGGGCCCTAGGCGAACTTCCGAAATGGGGCCCCCTGCCCCATATTAAAAATAAAAAAAAAATTTACGTGCGAAACGCGTGCCTATATTTACAAGGAAAGTTTGAAATCGGGGGCCCCAAAAATGGCGAATTCCGCGGGAGTCCGAGGCGGCCGCCTTGCCCGCCTACATATCAGGGCCGGCCCTGGTCGGTCCTTTGGGAATTATGTAGGCTCACACGCAAAAGACTGTTTAAGGCACCTACAGGTGTACATAGCTATTGCCTAGGAAGCACGGGTACTCTCCGAAGTCCGACATATTGGTATCCGAAGTTGGACGCGCATCGGGTGCCAATATTTTTTTGGGTACTCTACGGCGTGTATCTAAAGTGTACCCAATGTTTAGTATATTTTTACTATTTTTGGACACAAATAAGTTCAGAAATATACTGAGAACTATAATGTAACTCTAAAAAACTCATTTACTATCATATTTTTGTCTCCAAAAATGCTTATTATCATAATCTATTAATTACATTTTATGAAATTGCTTAAATTGTGCAATTGTAGCTAGATACACACATTATCATTTATAGAATATAGATATTATATAAATTATATAATCACCCACCAACGAACTCCTATCCTACTTTTTTCGTTAAAATCATGCATCCCTTTACCTTATTTTTAAAGAAATAACTTTTAATTTATTTGTTGTTGTTGTAACCGGACGCACAATCACACTTTTCTCCATATAGAGTGGTCGAAGCTAGTGAGGCTCGATCCTGTAACCTCTTGCTCACTAAAGAGGCTTATCAATTGATCCTAGTGGCACACACATTGATCCTAGTGGCACACATAGACTATCTTCTTGAGTCTAGTAATAAATAAGTAGTACCTTCCTTTTAAAAATAATAATAATAAGTTGTAACCCCCGTTTCTGCTAATACGTATTTCCTGAATATTTTTGGTATTTTGACTATTTATAAATTTATTTTGTGCTAAATTGGTTTCGGATCTTTTACTAAGTGTTTTATAATTGACAATTATATTTACTTTGAATAACGATGTATTTTCTATTTATAATTGATCGACTTTTTATATGTTATATTATTACTGTATAGATTTTAATAAATTTGTTAATCTCAAATCCTACTTTGATACATATTGTTATCATTATTATTGATATTACTATTATTATTATTATTATTATTATTGCTATTGCTATTATTATTATTATTATTATTATTATTATTATTATTGAATTATTTTCATGAATGCGTTGAATCCAATTATATCATGTACGTATTATCATTATTATCAGTATTGTTAATATTATTATTATTATTATTATTATTATTATTATTATTATTATTATTATTATTATTATTATTATTATGATTATGATGATTATTATTATTGTTATTATTATTATTTTATTATTATTGTTATTATTATTTTTATTATTAATATGTGTTGTTATTAGTATTTTTTTTTTGTTAAATCCCATTAGTTTTGATCCATATTATATTATCTAATTATTTACATTGAAGCCCATCATCTAAAGCCCAATTTTATATTCATTTGATTGCATTATTATTTAATATATAATCAGAGCTCAACCCAAACCCATCTACATCTTATTGTATCTGATATGACTAAAAATGGGGTTTAATCAGAACCGTCCAAATCGACACGAATCTTGAAGCCCAGGGGTAAAACAGTAATTTCACCTACCAATGGGTCTGAGATGGCTACTGGATCTCTTCGTCGAAGATCCAATAACCCACGAACGGATCGACCTTAATCGGGTGCGGGTTCAACCTACAGAAAGCCCGATCCAGAGGGATAGAATTAGGGTTTCTGATTAAATCCTAATCAACGACCCTGATTCATGCCTATCCTTCCACTGGGAATTAGGGATTACATTCCTAATCTGTTTACAAGGAGTATATTCCTTATCAGATCACGGGGATTACATTCCTAATCTGATCCCTAAGACGCCTATAAATACCCCCCATCCATCTCCATTAAGAGGTAATCAATCTTTTGCTAGTTTTCACGCTCTTTCATAATCTTCCCTGATTACTGACTTGAGCGTCAGAGGGTGCGTCGCCGGGATCAACCCCGGTGTCTCGCACTTTTTGCAGGTGCACGGCAGGAGTCAGCGTCAAACTCCGACGAAACAGGTATACAGGTTTGCTATTCAGTTTTCCTAATAATCCACAAATACTATCTGTTTGCCCCCACACCAAATTTAGCGGCAACAGATTGGCGCCGTCTGTGGGAAACTAACGAATAGCAACCTCCCCTATTCCCGTTGGTCAGATCTTCTCCAGCCATGCCTCCTAGGAAAGTCAGATCCAGAGGGTCCAACCGAGGACCCAACCCCGATCAGCAACAGGAAGTTCCCCCTCAGCCCGCTCAACAGCAGGGGCAACTTCTTCCTCAAGCGGAGGGCCCACTCCAACAGGACCAGCCTGCTCCTCAGAACCAACAACCTCCTAATGGTCCCAATCCGAAGAGACAACCCCTCCATCCGGACCACATCTCCATCCACAATGCCTCCTCGGACTCTATGGCCTCCCATCATCTCCGAGCTTCCGATCTCCGCAACACCGTCCTCAATCGGCAGAAGGATGAGGATCTTCGCCACCGTCTGGATGAAAAGCGGGCCCGAGAGGGAACCTCCTGCCAACACCGTCCGGATGAGCGATCCCCTCACCGCCGGGAATACAGAAGGTCCCCTACCCGAAGGGGGCGGAGAGAGTCCCCTGAGCATTACAGAAGAAGGCCACACTCCCCTGCAGGTCGGCAACAGCCTAGGAACGATGAGGCACCCATCACCCGTGCCGAGTTCCAGCAGTTCCAAGCGACCGTCCTACAACCTCTCAATCTCCGTCCTAATACCAATGCTCTAAAGATCCCCTCTCCTCTTCCGGTCCGAAGTCCTCGTCGACGGTCCCCAATGCCTCCTCCTGCACCTAGCAACTCCCGGCATATGCCAAGTCCTCGCCGCTCCAGGAGCTACCGTCGTTGTAGCCCCCTGCTCTCCTTCGTACGAAGACGAGTCTAGAGGCTCGGCTAATTACCATCGAAGGTACTATGCTGTATACCGCCATCTCCATGAGATGGAGAGGCGATTGGGTCAGTTAGACCGAGAAGAAGAGCTTAGAGGAAGGACTCTTCGTCCTAGCAGACCTCCTTTTTCCCGAACCATAATGGATGCACTTGTACCAATCGGCTTCAAGCCTCCTCAATTTGAGACCTACTCCGGGGAGACTGACCCCGTCGATCACATCGAGAGCTTCAAGACCCTAATGCTCATCCATCAAGCTTCCGATGCTCTGCTCTGTAAAACCTTCCCCGCAAATCTCAAGGGTCCGGCTCAAGAATGGTACTCTCGCCTTCCCCCATCCTCAATATTCTCCTTCGAGCAATTCGAGATCCACTTCGTCACCCATTTTGTAAGTAGCCGTAGAACTGAGAAGACCAGCATCTCGCTACTGTACCTCCACCAGAAGAAGGGTGAGAAGTTGAGAGACTATGTGAAGAGGTTCACGGCTGAAGCCAGGTCCATAGCATCCCTCGACCAGTCGGTCACTGCAGTAGCTTTTCAATCCAATATCCTCAACTCCAACCTTCGCTCCTCCCTCGCCAAGAAACCCCCACAGAACTTCTCTGACCTCCTCCTCGGAGAGAAAAGTATATTCGGGCCGAAGAAGCTGAGCACCGCCCCAACATGGAGGGGTCTCCCTCCGGGTTCAAGAGAAAAGGAACAGAAGAGGAAGGAGCCAAGAAGCTCCAGAAGGATAATGCCGGCCAGCACCGACCTCCCCCCAGATTTGAAAAATTTACTCCCCTTAACGCCAATATCTCCACAATTCTCATGGAAGTTGAGAAGGAGGGGGTAATACCTCCTGCACCAAAAATGAACACCCCCTGTAAGAAGAGGGATAAAGAGAAGTGGTGCCGTTATCATCGGGACCACAGCCACGACACCAACGATTGTCGGGCCTTGAAGAATGAGATAGAAGCCCTCATCCAGAGAGGGCAGCTGACCAGATTCGTGAGAAAGGACCGAGCCGACCTTCCTCCCCCGCCTCAGGGGGCTAATAAACGTCCGGAATGCGATGAAACGCCCGACTTCGAAGAGGAGCGTGTCCTACACCTCATTCATGGGGGCCCAATGGGGGGCTCCTCAAACTCCTCTCGAAAGGCATTTATAAGAGAAGTCAATTCGGTTCGCGCCACCCCTCCTCCCAAAGGCTCTGGAGTGCCCGTCACATTCTCAGACGAAGATCTTGAAAGTGTCCGCACCCGTCATTGTGACGCACTCGTCATCAGCCTCCACACGGCGAACTTCAAAGTGGAGAGGATCCTAGTGGACAATGGCAGCTCCTTTAACATCCTCTTCCTCGCCGCTTTTAAAGGCCTCAAACTCTCCCGAGATAGACTCAAGCCCGCCGGCTACACGCTCCATGGATTCACGGGAGTGCCAGTGACTATCGAAGGGGTGATCACCCTCGACGTAACCGCTGGCAAAACTCCTACCACCCGAACGGAGTCAATGGACTTCATGGTCGTAGATGTCCCTGCAGCCTACAACGTCATATTAGGTCGGCCCGGCCTAGCTACCCTTGATGCCGTCCCCTCCGCTTATCACCTCAAAATGAAGTTCCCAACTCGTGCCGAAGTAGGGGAAGTAAAAGGCAATCAAGAAACGGCTCGCAAGTGCTACATGACCTCTACCTTCGGTCCAGTCCTCTCCCTAGAAACTCTGAAATCCCCCAAGATGCTGCCCGACCGACGTCCAAGCCGGTGGATGAATTGGAGGAAGTGCTCTTTTCCGAGCAGGATCCAACCCGAAAGTTCTTCGTTAGCAAGACCCTCCCATCCGCCCTATGCTCGGACATAGTACAGTGCATCCGAAGGAACCGGGACCTCTTTGCTTGGTCAGCTACAGACATGTCCGGAATTTCCGAAGAGCTCTTAGTCCACCACCTCAGCATTGTTCTGGGGTCCAAACCGGTTCAACAGAAGAGGCGCAAGTTCGCCCCCGAGCGCCAGCTAGCCATAAAAGAGGAGGTGGACAAGCTCTTGAAGGCCCGGTTCATACAAGAGGTTAACTATCCCGAGTGGTTGTCGAATGTAGTAATGGTAAAGAAGTCCAATGGGACTTGAGGATTTGTATCGATTTTACTGATCTCAACAAGGCTTGCCGCAAGGATCCCTTCCCTCTTCCGAGTATTGACACTCTGATTGATGCCACCTCGGGACATGAGCTCCTCAGCTTCATGGACGCCTTCTCAGGCTACAACCAGATTCGGATGTTTCCTCCGGATATCCCGAAGACCTCATTCGTGACCGATCAGGGTCTCTACTGCTATAGGGTTATGCCCTTCGGTTTGAAGAATGCAGGCGCAATATACCAATGCCTCGTCAACAAGGTTTTCCAAGCTCAAATCGGCCGGAATATGGAGGTGTATGTTGACGACATGCTTGTAAAAAGCATCCGAGGAGCCGATCATATGACTGACCTACAGGAGGTGTTCGATGTTTTGAGAAAGCACAACATGAGACTCAATCCGAACAAGTGTGCGTTCGGAGTCTCCTCAGGGAAGTTCCTCGGCTTCATGGTCAGCCAACGAGGAATTGAAGCAAACCCAGAGAAAATCAAGGCCACACTAGACATGGCACCTCGCAAGAATGTTAAGGAAGTTCAGAGGTTAACAGGCCGCCTAGCCGCCATAGGGCGCTTTCTTTCGAAGTCCGGGGAGAAATGCCTTCCCTTCTTCAAGGCCCTCAGGGGGGCTAAAGGTTTCGAATGGGGTCAACAGCAATAGGAGTCGTTCGACCAGCTCAAGGCTTACCTCGTCAATCCTCCCCTCCTCAGCAAGCCAATTCCTGACGAACCCCTCTACCTCTACCTGGCAGCCTCCGAGCAGACCCTCAGTACTGTTTTAGTAAGGGAAGAAGACCGGGCTCAAAAGTCCATATACTATGTGAGCAAAGTACTTCGGGACGCCGAGCTCCGTTACCCAAAGATAGAAAAGATGGCTTATACCCTGGTAATGGCTGCGAGAAAGCTTCGCCCGTATTTTCAGTCCCATTCGGTGGTCGTTCTGACCGACCAACCACTGAAGCAAGTGCTCCATAAGCCGGAGACCTCCGGTCGTCTTATGAAGTGGTCTATCGAGCTGAGCCAGCACGATATAACTTATCAGCCTCGGACCGCGATCAAGGCTCAGGCCTTAGCAGAATTCATAGTTGAAAGTACCATCCCCGAGTTCAGTCAAGCGATGAAGGGACCACCTGTCTGGTCGGTTTATGTGGACGGATCCTCCTGCAATGAGGGAAGCGGAGCCGGGGTCATTCTGGCAGGCCCAGATGACTTCATCCTCCAATACTCCCTCTGTATCAACTTCAAGGCCTCGAACAACGAAGCAGAATACGAGGCACTCATAGCCGGCCTTGGAATGGCTCGCAATGCAAGGGTGCAATGCCTCCGGATCTTTAGCGACTCTCAGCTAGTCGTAAATCAGGTCCTCAGCGAGTATGAAGCACGTGATGACAGGATGGTTAAATACTTAGCCAAGGTCAGGAGCCTCATGGCACTATTTGAAGAAGCCATCATCCAACGAATACCCCGGGAAGAAAATGCTCAGGACGATGCCCTCTCCAAACTAGCCTCTTCCTCCCTTCAAGGTCTCGAGCAGACCGTCTTGATAGAGGTTCTTCTGAAGCCAAGTAGAGAGGATGAAACTTCCGACTCTATAGAGTCGCTGCCTGTCCTGCTTGAAGATAACTAGATGAAACCCCTCGTTGAATTCTTGAGGGACGGGCTCCTTCCCGAAGATCCTAAGGAAGCTCGAAGAGTAAGAACCCAAGCCGAGCGTTACACACTAATCGGAGGTATCCTATATAAATGCTCTTTCACACAGGTAGACAGCAGGCCGTACCTGAGATGCCTCTCCCCCGGGCAAGCCGACTACGCCCTGCAAGAACTTCATGAGGGCATCGGTGGGGCACATTCGGGGTCCAGAGCTCTAGCCCGCAAAGTGTTGAATTATGGATATTTCTGGCCCATTCTCTTACGAGACGCCGAGCGACACGTTCGGCAATGCAGCTCCTGTCAGAAGTACTCCGACATCCGAAGCCTCCCACAAGCTCCACTCACTTTCCTATCAAGTCCAATCCCCTTTGCAATGTGGGGGATGGATTTACTAGGGCCATTTCCACCAGCTCCCGGCCAGTTCAAATTCCTAGTCGTGGCAATCGACTACTTCTCAAAATGGATAGAAGCTGAGCCCTTGGCCACGATCACCGAGAACAAGGTTGTTCAGTTCTTTTGGAAGAGCGTGATCTGCCGATTCGGCATCCCCCGGGTCCTGATAACAGACAACGGAACTCAATTCACCGGGGCTGCCTTCCGAGTACTATGTGAAGACCTTGCCATCCAACACCGGTTCTCCTCTGTTTCTCATCCCCAGTCGAATGGCCAAGCCGAAAATGCTAACCAACAGATCCTCTCCAGCATTAAGAAGAGATTGGATAAATGTTCCAAAGGCTTATGGGTCGATCAGCTTCCCAACGTGCTGTGAAACTACCGCACCACAAAACGGACCCCCACAGAATAGAGCCCATTCAACCTCACCTATGGGTCCGAAACTATGACCCCCCTAGAGGTCGGAATACCTTTCCCCCGTCTGATGGCTTATGAAGAAGAACAAAATGCCAGAGAGCTCCGAGCAAATCTAGACCTGATAGATGAAATCCGAGAAAGAGCAGCCATTCGTCAACAAAGCTACCGAAGAAGGATCAAGTTGGCATACAACAAGAGAGTCCGTCCTACGGACCTCAAAGAAAGGGACCTGGTCCTCAGAAAGTTAGCCATCACATTCCCAGGTCAGAAGAGCAAATTGGCCCCAATTGGGAGGGACCCTATAAAATCGCAAAAGTGGTTCGGCCCGGCACATACAAACTAGAAGATCTCGAAGGCAGGGAGATTCCCAGGTTCTGGAATGCCGACCATCTTTTAAAATACCAAGAGAAGGCACCAATGCCTCTCTAAGTATTTTGGGGATGTCGAACCGTTCCACTCCTATTACTTGTAATGTTTTTCTTTTATTTCTCTCTTGTAATAACGGCTCGCAACTTTAGAAGCAGCCGACCATTAGTCATCAATAAAGAAAAGCTTTTTCATATTTTACTTGTAAAAATTGTTACTTCTTTCTGCCTTTACTCTTCGCTCTACCGATGGTTCGAAGTCCAACACTTGGCTCGATTCTACTTCGCAAGTTCGCTTCTAAGCGAGCTAGAAGTAGTTCGCCATTCGGAATTGCTCCCACGACCGTTGAACTACTCTAACGATGGTTCGGAGTCCAACACTTGGCTCAATTCTACTTCGCTAGTTCGCTTCTAAGCGAGCTAGAAGTAGTTCGCCATTCGGAATTACTCCCACGACCGTTGAACTACTCTAACGATGGTTCGGAGTCCAACACTTGGCTCGATTCTACTTTGCAAGTTCGCTTCTAAGCGAGCTAGAAGTAGTTCGCCATTCGGAATTGCTCCCACAACTGTTGAACTACTCTAATGATGGTTCGGAGTCCAACACTTGGCTCGATTCTACTTCGCAAGTTTGCTTCTAAGCGAGCTAGAAGTAGTTCGCCATTCGGAATTGCTCTCACGACTGTTGAACTACTCTAACGATGGTTCGGAGTCCAACACTTGGCTCGATTCTACTTCGCAAGTTCGCTTCTAAGCGAGCTAGAAGTAGTTCGCCATTTGGAATTACTCCCACGACCGTTGAACTACTCTAACGATGGTTCGGAGTCCAACACTTGGCTCGATTCTACTTTGCAAGTTCGCTTCTAAGCGAGCTAGAAGTAGTTCGCCATTCGGAATTGCTCCCACAACTGTTGAACTACTCAAACGATGGTTCGGAGTCCAACACTTGGCTCGATTCTACTTCGCAAGTTTGCTTCTAAGCGAGCTAGAAGTAGTTCGCCATTCGGAATTGCTCCCACAACCGCTGAACTACTCTAACGATGGTTCGGAGTCCAACACTTGGCTCGACTGCACTCTGTGAGCTCACTGTCAAGCGAAGCCCCACTCATCTCGCAAGTTTGCAAGATGGAGTGACCGAAGCGCAGCTCGGCACCACCGGCCGAACGCTCATGTCGCCGACCCCCGCACGAGCAAAAGACCAGCTCAGGGACCTCGGCACGACGAACACAGTCACGAACAAAACAACTACACAAAGATGCAAAGAACATGCAAGCCTGAGAAAGAAATATTATTAAGAATTGGGATGCAGTACAACGCGTCTCTTCCATACAATAAGATTACGCGGCAAAAATCACAATGCCGACTTGTTACACTTAGGTTAAATACAGAGACTTCAAAAAAGAAAAAAGAGAGATCTTCAACGCTTCCGTGGCGTAGGGATGTTCCGCTTCAAGGACACTCGAGGGCGGCGACGTTTACCTCCGGAGCTCGACCCCAAACCAGCGAATTGGGACGTGTCCTCGGCACTGCTCCTAGCAGCCACTCCGACGGATGCCCCACTCGACGAAATGGCCACCGAGCTTTGCGCATCCCCTGGGCTAGGATGGCCAAGAGGCGGACGGGTCGCGAGCTCATAAAATGTGATGCCCCGATCGCTCTCCGCGCGAGTACACGAAGTGCTCCTGACGTTGATTGGCCCCGAGCGCGGTTTGAGCCGAGCCACCTCCGCCTCTAGCTCTGAGATCCGCTCCCTCAGAGAGTCATCTTTGACATCGACCTCGAAGCAAGGTGGTATCGCGGAGCTCGGGACGCCGGAGCGACTCGCGATAAGATGGCGAAGATGAGTGACTTCGATGCTCTTGTCTACCGTGGCTCTCTTTAGTGCGTCAACCTCGGCCGTCAGTTTGTCCCATTCGGTCGTCAGTTTTACCACCTCGGCCGTCAGTCCCTCTCCCTCCGTCCGAAGCTCCGTCTCCACAGTTTGCAGGTGGCGGATCTCAGAAAGCAGATCGTCCCTCTCCGCTGTTATTTTGGATAAGGTGTGGCGAATGCACTTGATCCGAAGGTCATAGCTAAATGCAGCAGACGAACCCTCATCCTCTCCTAAAGGGGTCATCTCGGCGATCCTGCTCTCCAGTCGCCGGATCTCGATGTCTCGCCGACCCAGGATGAGTTGAAGATGGTTCCGCTTGCTTTTGGCCCTGCGCAATCCCAGCTCGAGTTCGTAGAACCGCTCCCGGCACCTCGCCAAGCACAACCTCGTCTCTCCTAAGCCAACCTCGGGACGTGTGTTGTCCTCCGAGCCAGTAGGCTCGACGGCTTGAGTCACCACCGCAAGCTGAAAAGAAGTCGAAGCAAGCAACAAATTCTCAAATACATTGTCGAACTCCTACACTTACGAAAATTTCAAAAATCTCTAAGAAAAAATAGAGAGACAGAGTCGAGCCCAAAAAGTCGCTTTCATTCATAACAAAAAGCGGTGGCCAGTCCGCGATTAGGCGTTACAAAAAAGAAAGAAAAAGAAGAAGAACAGAAGTAAAATCAAGCAGAGTTAGGGCGCGACCTCTTTCCCGGGGTGACGACGGTGGGTGGGGGTCGACGTCTCTGAAGGGGTTATCACCGCCAGTGGGGTAACCCCAGAGCTTGGGACCTCGCCGGCGACTTCGACTTCAGTCTCGGATTCATCCTCCCCTTCTTCTTCCTCCCCCTCTGATTCGGGGTCGAAGCCATCGACGTGGCCCGGGAACAATCTCCATCCCGAGCAGTCCACGTCAGGGTACGTCTTCGTCACCCGGGAGATGGCTTCGGCATAAGCTTTGGCCATGTTTTGGGCGAGGAAACCTTGCGCCTTCGCCAGGGTCGCATCCTCTGCCCCCTTCACAGCCGCATCATTGGCCTCTTCAGCTTCGGCCAATTGTTTGGCCGCCTCCTCCTTCTGGCGAAGAAGGTCGCTCTCCAGCTTCGCGACCTGAGCCTCGAGGAACTCGACCCTCGTCGCCTTCCCTTCGAACTCGACCCTGATCTTGTCGAGCTCGTTCCCCATCCGAGCCTTCTCTTTCCGAGCCTGGTCGAACTCCTGCTTCAGCTCCTTCTCCAGAGCCGCCAACCTCTCGGTGAGGTGCTCGAAATGGACAATGATCTGCGACAAGGAAAGAAGAATTAAAAGAGTTAGAAAAATTATAGCTAAAGAAATTCAACGACGGCAAAAATCTAATACTTACCGAGACGGCCGAGCGAGCAATCTCGATGATGTCGTCACCTTCTTGCGAAGCTGTGTCTTCGAGAGTGGGGGGCTCGTGATATGGCTAAAATGGGGTTTAATCAAAACCGTCCAAATCGGGCATGAATCTTGAAGCCCACGGGGTAAAACAGTAATTTCACCTACCAATGGGTCTGAGATGGGTACTGGATCTCTTCGTCGAAGATCCAATAACCCACGAACGGATCCACCTTAATTGGGTGCGGGTTCAACCTGCAGAAAGCCCGATCCAGAGGGATAGAATTAGGGTTTCTGATTAAATCCTAATCAACGGCCCTGATTCATGTCTATCCTTCCACTGGAAATTAGGGATTACATTCCTAATCTGTTTACAAGGAGTGTATTCCTTATCAGATCATAGGGATTACATTCCTAATCTGATCCCTAAGATGCCTATAAATACCCCCCATCCATCTCCATTAAGAGGTAATCAATCTTTTGCTAGTTTTCACGCTCTTTCATAATCTTCCCTGATTACTGACTTGAGCGTCGGAGGGTGCGTCGCCGGGATCAACCCCGGTGTCTCGCACTTTTTGCAGGTGCACTGCAGGAGTCAGCGTCAAACTCCAACGGAACAGGTATACAGGTTTGCTATTCAGTTTTCCTAAGAATCCACAAATACTATCTGTTTGCCCCCACACCAAATTTAGCGGCAACAGTATCCCCTTTTTAATAACCCAAACCCATTAACCCAATTTTCTCCCTAATCTGTTATTGATCAGATCAATCGCACACCTCCCGTATCCCTAGAATTCCTTTCTTACGTTCCCCCACTATCTCAACTATTCCTCACTCCCTCTCTCTTCCTTAAACAGTTAAACAAATCCAACAAATACAAATCCTTCATCTTCTCTACACTACCAAACTCTTCATCTTCCAACCCCCATTCACTGTTCATCCCTACCCCCTACTACTGTGCACACCTTAACTTTAGCCTTTTCCACTGTACAACCCCTTACCCCTAACCTCTCGCTCTCTCTCAGTCGCTCGTCTTCAACCTCGCAACCACCTCCAAACCCATCTTCATCCTCGTCATCCCCGAGCTTCCCCCCCAATGCCAGCGTCGCCCCCTCGTCGACTGCAGACCACCACTTCCAGCACCCCTTCAGCCCGTCGTTACGCTAGCGACGACCACCCAGTCGTCTTCTCCAGTCGCGACCCCATTGACGTCACTTGTGCTCATCGCCACCTTCCTCATCATCTTCCTCGTCAACACCACCGATGACCTCCATCGCTGAAACCCACATTCGACCACACCCCTGCATCTTCCTCCGCTCCTTGGCCCTGTCGATGGCACTCCGCCATTGAGCACGTCGCTACCGCAAACCTCACCCCTGAGCGTCGTCTGCCACCGCTCGCCTCCGACCTCGAGTGTCCACCCTCCTCTGTTCTCCGCCATTGCTGCACTTGAAGCTCCGCCATTGCTCAACCCCGCGATCGTCGCAGTCATCCCCTACCTGAACCCATCGAGCACCCCTGACTGCACCTCGCACTCCGAAGTTGACGTCGCCTCCCCAGCCGCGACCGCTGCTGCCACCTCGAACCAGTCACCTGAACCTCGCCGCCCTCGTCTGCCAGTGCACATCCGACTCCTCTGTTTGCTTCATCGATCATCAGCATCAGGTGCTCCTTTGATCGCGACCGTCCGATCATTGATCATCGCGACAGTGATCACTTCTTGATCCGTTGATCATGGCCGTTGGATTTGCATTGATCATCATCATCATCATCATCAAAATCTTGATCTCGACCGTCAGATCTCTTTTGATCATCGTGATCGTAATCATCATCTTGATCTTGATCTTCGATCTCAGCTGTCCGATCATCCGATCAAGATCATCGCGATCGTGATCACTTCTTGATCCGTTGATCTTGGCCATTGGATTTGCATTGACCATCATCACCATCATCGTCATCATCAAAATCTCGATCTCGACCGTCAGATCCCTTTTGATCATTGTGATCGTAATCATCATCTTGAACTTGATCTTGATCTCCGATCTCAGCCGTCCGATCATCCGATCTTTATCCCCATCAAGATCTGTGCCTGGGCATGATCAACGTGATCGTTTGCTCGTCACCGTGTCGCTGGGATTCCGATCCCATTATTCTTCGCACATTCGGATCTTACCGTCATCCAAAGGCAAGTCCACTTAAACTCGTTTAATTTTTCTAGTTCAAGATTATTAATCTCCGCAAGTAGTTCTCTTTCGATTATCGTAATATTGCATTGAGTACCTTCCATTGGAGATATCGAGGGTTTACACGAGCTAACTTGAAGTATCTTTGACTTCGTACCAACATCCATTGATTCAAACCCAAGCTTGCATGTACACACGACATGAATAAATTGATTAGAAACTTGTATATAGAAAAATATAGTGATTGAATGCATGTTGATCGATTGTGTTGTTGAGACTTGAATCATGACATGATAACTTGGATTTGTACACTGTAAAATCCATCCTAATTGTTGAACATTAACGTTAATGCATTCCATGATTCAAGAACATGTATATTATCCGTTTGATGAATATGTGTGATGACTTTTTATTATTTCTTGCTGCATGTTCTGTTTTGCACTGAGATTTCACCCTGTTACAACAAGAATCAACAAAAACTATATTAAAAGGAATTGAAGCCTAATGAATCTAGTTTCCAGAAAATCGTACGGATCTAGATTCCAACCTGAGCTATTAGATATTACAATTTTAGTCATTGCTGGTCTGTATTTTCAGAATTGCAGTTTAGTGAAACACCGATACAACTTTCAATTGAAACACCACTGTAACAGTAGAGTAATGACATGAAACTCTCCAGAAACTTAGTAAAGATGCTTAGGATTATGTTGATTTTACACCTTGATTTCACATATAGCGTTTTGACTATAAACTGCTGCCAGAATCCTTAAGCTGTAAAGATTAGGGTAATCGACCTAATTATAATCAGAACCAATTAAAACTTGCTGAATATGAATTGTAGCCTCATATGTCTAGTTTACAGTCCTTTTGACGGAATCGAATTCCGAATTATAGTTTGTGAATTATTGCTGTTTTAGTACTGTTGTGTTTGCTCTTTTCATATTCACAATTACATGCATTTTTTCATGTATCGCATCATTTTGTTGCATCCTTATCATCTCCTTGTCACTCATACACATATTGCATGATCATGAATGATTTAATAAAATATTAACAAGCTGGGGTAATAAGGGTTGACTTAGTAGTGGACAATCTCAGAAAATGTACTCGGTAAGGCCTTATCGTTATATTGTATTGTCATGGAAGAAGTATCGATTGTGAATTATTGATTGTCAATTGTTGATTGTAATTATTGTTAATGATGCCAAGTACACGCTTTGTAGATCCCACCACTATATCTAAAACGTACACTGTTTGGCACGCACCGAACCTGTAGTATGAGACGCAGTAGTACGTGCATTAGTTAGGCTAAATACTAATAGACTAGATTGACACTTGCAGTCTTGAATCATGACTATTGACATTGACATTGTTTATAGATTATTGTTATTGAAAATTGCATTGTTAAATCTAGACTTTTCATCAGTTCCTGTTATTACTTTTGGATTTTGTTCTTGCTTCGTATTCCTTGGTGTACCATGTTCCTTTACTCTTTGTTTTTCACTACTTGTTGTCCGTACTTGCTATAATGGACATTTCCCTCCAACTCTAGATGATCAAACTACAAGTGCACAAGGAGAATTGTCAGAAGGCATTAGTGAGCAGTTCTTCCAGGATTGGAGCAGGAGCTGCTTTGAAATAAATTGTTTCTTCCATGTTATTTTTATATTCGTATTGTTACTTTGTTGAACTTTGTATCCTGGACTTTGTTGACCTGTATTTGTTGTTTATTTCCAGTTGTTGGTTATTATGTGGGACTACTACATGTTTATTCTAGTATTTGTTTATGTGATTATGTTTTTATGCGTAGTTGTGATTATTTTCTTTCATATTGTTAAGACTGATACAGCTTATGGATGATGCTAAAATCATTCACTGGGGCTTCATCATGGACTCGTATTTCCGTATTTTGGGAAGCGGGACGTGACATAAGTAAGATTGGTATCATGTTATCCCCCTTCATGTGTCTTTGACAGCAAGATTGTGTAATCTGATATTTGCCAGGGTGAGGTGTATTTCATTTGGGACTTGGCCTTCATCAGGTTTAAAAACACTAATGTTCTTTTTGATGTATATAAATTAAGTTTAAACAAGATGTGAGTGAATGAGAACATCCAGAAGCTTTGTGTTTAAGTGTGCGCATGCATGTCAGGATGAGGTGTATTTCTCTTGGGACTTAGCACTTCATCAATGTTAAATGATAAAGCAACGTTTTTGTAGATGTACGTATTTTTACTTGAAACAACTCCTAAGCAGGGCCGGTCCCAGTATGGAGGCGGGTAAGGCGGCCGCCTCAGACCCCCGCGAAATTTGCGATTTTTGGGCCCTCCAATTTTGAACTTCCTTTGTAAATATAGGCACGTATTTCGCGCGTAAAAATATATATATGTTATTAGGGGCTCCATTTCGGAAGTTCGCCTAGGGCCCCCGGGAACTCAGGGCCGGCCCTGCTCCTAAGCAAATCGTGACTGAGTGAGATGTACGTATTTTTACTTGAAACAACACCTAAGCAAATCGTGAGTGAGTGAGAACTCACTGAAGCTTGGTATGTGTGTGTGCACAAGACGTTTACAGAACGACACAGTAAACAAACGAGATCCCTGACTACACATGTAACATTTTTGTTTGAAGGGTTAATGAATATTCCTGAAGTGTTAATCTAATACTATTTGACTAATACAGGTGTTTAAAAAAAATATTACACCTAGCCTAGGTCTTATACAGATCCTGCTGAAAGAAAATCAAATCCCCTAAAACACTACCGAATTTAGACCTGGTACAAGAGAATTTGCATGTGAATAGCCAAATATATGATGACGATATCGGTTTAAGACGATTCGGGCGTTTCTATCAGCACAGGCATCGTCTAGGACAGCTGCTTATTTAGTTTAGGATTTTATTTCAGTACCATATTTGTTTCTGGCAATTATAGCCATATGTAATCTTTTTAGTATTTTTTGATTTTGAGAATATTTTGAGATTTGTATCAAGAATATTTTGAGCCTATTTATAGACTTTGAGATTAATAAGAAAGCATGCTATTCTTGATTAAAAAAATTGTGTTGAGTGATACACCTCTACCTTTACTTTTCACCATAGCCAAAGCTTACATGAGAAAAACAAGATCAAGAAGTGGGAGGGAAGAAGAAAGATCAAGAACAGAGAGGGAAAGGGAAAGAATTTTATCTGAACTATTCGATAGATCAGCTGAACTGATCTATCCCTTCTTTTATAGCAACAATTACGTGCATAACGCGTAAATGGACAGTTAGTTAGGTTGGTTACAGATTGGGTCCCACCATATCTAACGGCCAGTACTAATACCCTTTACATCCAAGGGCCAACAATGCTGAATACCAATTCACCTGCAACTTTACACAAAACCCCTGGTGATTAAACCTATTACAACTTCAGCTGATACACTCTATATCAGATCTCTCTATCAGACTTCAATTGTTCTCTACATTGTTTCTCTTCTCCCCAATGAATCCCAGCTTCTTCACTAGCTCTGATCTTCATTAATTCTTCATCGGCCTGTATCAATTCCTCCCCCCCTCAATTGAGACCTTGCCTCAAGGTCGAATGAAGGAAACTTATGAATCAGCTCCGAATAAGGCTCCCACGTCGCATGTGTTATGTCTTGATGTTTCCACTGGATGAGCACCTCCGATATCAACTTTTTACCTTTAACAACTGACCTGCGGTCTAGTATAACCTCTGGTTCTAACAGTGCTGTAGATATAGTTGAAGGAATGTCTTGCTGCACCGTAGTTGAAGACCCTACATGCTTTTTGAGTTGAGAGATGTGAAACACTGGGTGAACTTTAGAATCTGAGGGCAGATCTAATCTGTAAGCAACGTTGCCAATTCTTTCTAATATCACATATGGGCCATAATAGATTGGTGATAACTTGCGCACAGCTCTTGTAGCTACCGAAACTTGGCGGTAATGTTGTAGCTTAACATATACAAGATCTCCAACTGCAAATTCTCTATCTAATCTATGGCCATCAGCTTGCTTCCTCATCCTATCTTGTGCCTTCTTGAGATTATCTTTGAGAATCTGAAGATTAACATCCCTAGATAACAAAGCTTCTTCAACATGTGGGTTCTTGGCAGTGTGGGGTATATATGAAACCAAGGTAGGTGGAGATCTACAATAAACTATTTCATATGGAGTACATCTAATTGAACTATGATAAGAGGTGTTATACCAATATTCTGCCCAGCTAATCCACTTACTCCAATCACTTGGCTTGTAATAGCAAAAACATCTCAAGTATGTTTCCAAACACCTGTTTACTACCTCTGTTTGACCATCTGTTTGTGGATGGTAGGCTGTTGAAAAATGGAGCTTAGTACCTTGCAACCGCAATGATTCCTTCATGAGTGAACTAGTGAACATAGCTCCTCTATCACAAACTATAGAAATTGGCATGCCATACAGCTTGAAGATATTATCAATTAAAGCTTGAATGATTGTTGCTGTGGTGTAGGGGTGTTTGATTGGTATGAAGTGGGCGTATTTACTGAGTCTGTCGACTACCACCAGGATTACTGAAAACTTGCAGCTACTGGGGAGACCTTCAGTAAAGTCCATACTAGCTTGTTCCCAAACTTGGTTGGGAATAGGAAGAGGTTGCAACAACCCGGCAGGGGATTGACACATATACTTATTAGTCTGACAAACAGGACACTCCTTCACATAATTTCGAACATCAAGCTTCATACCTTTCTACCAAAAAGATCTTCGGAGTCTTTGCAATGTCTTATCATATCCAGAATGGCCCCCAATAGGAGTATCATGGTGTTCTACAATGAGCAATTTCCTGAGATTTGACGAAGGGCTAATCACCACTTTATTGTTCCTATACCAAACTCCCCTCACTAAAGAGTATTTGCCCACATTTGAACTCATAGCTCTGCCAGACAATTCCCTAAAATAAGAATCAGCTTCATTCATCTTCAAAATTTCTTCCCACCACCCAGGTTTTAAAGAACTGAGTTGAACAAAATAACAATCCAACTCTCTTCTAGACAATCTATCTGCTGGTATATTCTCTGATCCTTTTTTGTACTCTACCTCAAAATTAAAGCCATAAAGCTTTATCAACCAAGAGTGTTGTGCCTCTGTCGACAGTCTTTGATCCAATAGATACTTGAGTGGCTGATGATCTGTACGAATTATAAATTTTCTTCCAAACAAGTACTGTTTCCATTTTTTAACAACTAGCAAAATGGCTAACATCTCCTTCTCA
The DNA here is from genome assembly GCA_017893485.1 of Hemerocallis citrina. Taxonomy (NCBI): domain Eukaryota; kingdom Viridiplantae; phylum Streptophyta; class Magnoliopsida; order Asparagales; family Asphodelaceae; genus Hemerocallis; species Hemerocallis citrina. The sequence continues at coordinate 360,508,894 of CM030358.1, read as the reverse complement.
TACGCTGACCAGTGCAAACATTTTCCTTTGATCCCCTAGCTAATAAAAGCAATAGGATGTTTCTTTTGGATAAGGACAGCTCCAATACCCACTTTAAAAGCATCACATTCAACTATAAAGGTTTCATTAAAATCAGGTAGTTGGAGCACAGGAGCTGAAGTGAGTGCAACCTTTAATTGCTCAAAAGCAGTCGTAGCTTCTTCACTCCAGTGGAATGCTTCTTTTTTTTGTAAGATCTGTTAATGGTGCTGCAATTGAACCATAATTCTTTATAAACTTCCTATAATACCCAGTGAGTCCAAGAAACCCCCTTAATGCCTTCACAGACTTCGGAATGGGCCATTCTATGACTGCAGCTACTTTCTTTTGGTCTACTGCTATCCCACTTTTAGAAACCACATGCCCAAGGTATTCTACTTCCTCCTTACCAAAAGAGCACTAGGACTTCTTAACAAACAGTTGATTATCCTTTAGTATCTTCAAAGCTTCCCTCAGATGACATATATGCTCCTGCCAAGTTTTTCTATATATCAAAATATCATCAAAAAACACAAGAATGAATTTTCTCAAGTAATGCCTAAAGATATCATTCATAAGGGATTGAAAGGTTCAAGGGGCATTGCTCAATCCAAAAGGCATAACTAAAAATTCATAGTGACCACTATGTGTTCTAAAAGCAGTTTTGGAGATATCTTTTTCATGCATTCTTATCTGGTGATAACCAGATCTCAGATCCAATTTACTAAAAAATTGTGCTCCATGCAGTTCATCTAACAAGTCATCGATAATGGGAATGGGATACTTATCTTTGATGGTTTGCTTGTTCAAAGACCTATAGTCCACACAAAACCTCCAAGAGCCATCCTGCTTCTTCACCAACACCACAGGTGAGCTGTAGCTACTGCAACTAGGCCTTATGATACCTTGCTTCAACATGCTGTCAACAATTTCTTCAATCGCATTTTTCTGCTCAAATGAATGTCTATAGGGCCTTATGCAGACTGTCTTAGAGCCTTCTTCTAAAGGTATTTGATGATCACAAACTCTAGCTGGAGGTAGCTGTTTAGGTTCTTCAAATAGGTCCTGATATTCTTCCAACATTTCCCCAAACTTTGGGTCTTGATATATGGCATCCTGTGAAGTATCATACTCTTCATCTACTGACATGAGGTATAACACAAATTCCCTGTGTGTTTGAAGAGCAATTTTATTAACTTCTTTATCAGTCATGAGCTTTGTTGGACTTGGTTGCATACCTTGTAAGACCCAGTTAATGCCACCATGAGTGAATTTCAGCTGTTTATCCACTAGATTCATAGTAACCTCACTGACCTGTTTGATCCACTTGGCTCCCAATACTACATCATGTCGTCCGATAGGAAATACCAAAAAATCATCAACAATATTATATCCCAGACAATGTATTTGTACACCAGCACACAACCCACTCCCTTCTACTTTTTTACCTCCCGCAACTCTAACATGTAGGATCCTGTAGGCTAAGCAACAAACACTAGAGGGGGGATGAATAGTGTTTATCAAAATTAAATTGCGGAATAAATAATTTCTCTTAGCACAGTCGACTTAGTGGTGAACCAGTCGACTGATATAGCCAAAATAAAGGAAATTTTAAGCTCTCGATGCAGTCGACTTATAGATAAGGCAGGCGACTGATGAGACAAAGAGAATAACTAATACGAGACTGATCAGTCGACTGATACGAAGCTGAGTCGACTGGCCAGACAAGTTTTGCAGAACTTAAGTTAACAAAAGTAAATGCAATCACAAGATAATCAATCACAGAGTACACAAGATATATCCTGGTTCGGTCCTCCCGACCTACATCCAGTCCCCAAGCAACCCACTTGAGATTTCCACTATTCTTGAAAAATTACAAGAATACCCTACGGCGTTACGACAACAACCTTGTCTAACCCGTAGTCCTTTCTCTCAACCAGAGAAAGCAGACCCACTCTACAACCAAGAGTGAAAAGACACCGACTCTACAACCAAGAGTCAAACACACTCTCCAACCGAGAGAAAGAGTACAAGAGAACTTTACAGTCAACCTATAGCCTTCTTGTTGTATGTGTTGATGCACGTGGCTAAAACAATAGGTCGACTTCTATACTCAGTCTAGAGCGAATTCAATGCTATACTGGACTGAATGTAGAGAACCAAAGTGTGTGAACTTGAAAGCTTTGTTCTTCACAGAAAATCACTTAAAATTGTTTTTCTCAAGAGTGCTCGGGTGTATGTAAAGATCAAGTGAGTTTTTATGTGAGATAAGAAACTCTATATAAAGAGTTTTGATCTTCTGAACGTTGGAAAGCAGTTACATAACTGTCAACCAACGGATCAGACCATTTGAGTTTGAAAAACTTCGTTTTTGAGAATCAGAAAACGGTCAAAAACTCTCGAACAGTCGACTGGGTTGCCATATGAGTCGACTGATCAGAGTTTGAATAATTTTAAACAGTTTTGTACTTGGCAGTCGACTGGCAAGAGCTTAAGTCGACTGGTACTTAAAAGTTAAAATTCTTCAAACTGTTTTGACTTATTTTTGGGGGTTTTAAGAGACACACATGATGAAATTTTGAGTATGTGTGTGTGTGTGTGTGTGTGTTGACAAGGCTTTACATCATACTAAGACTCAAACAAGAAATAAAATACAATGTTTACAATAATATAACACATTTGAGCTTGAAGTCTTGAGTCTTGAGTCTTGAGTTTGAAACTTGATCCTTGTCTCCTTCATCTGTATCTGTTTGAGCTTGTTTATTTGTTCAGCTGGGATTGTCTTTAATCTCTGCATTTCAATGTTAGCTACATAATATAGACACATGTTGCACTGTGTTGTGATCATCAAAATCAAGAATCAACATTCTCCCCCTTTTTGATGATGACAACACAATAGTTGATAACAGTTTATAAACAGACATACAAGCTTTGAAAACTCCCCCTATGAAAAACACAATATGCATAAAATAAAAACTCTGATGTACAGAATGTATCAGTCGACTGGAGAATAGATCAGGCGACTGAGCAAAACCTGCATACATTATATCATAGATGCAGCATTTTTCATAGCTGCAGTAGCAGTCGATTGTATCTTAGTAAGTCGACTGACCAGAGGGATAAAAAATGAACACATACAAAAAACAGTGATATACACATACAAAAAACAGTGATATACACATACAAAAAACAGTGATATCACAGATAAAACATAACACACTGAACACATTCTTTCTCATACACATTCTCTCCCCCTTTGGAATCATCAAAAAAAAACATAAAAGAACAAGATTCTTCCATTAAAACAAAAAGTCTTATACATAGAACCAAAATGCATTAAGAAAAGTTACATAAAAAATAATCTTCAATCATCTTCTTCGGAGTCCTCGTCATCATTTTGAGAAGGATTAGGAAATTGATTAGTGAAGAGATGAGTGAGATGGGCTACCTCAGAACCAATGTGATCGAGTTGGGAACCAAGAGAAGAAAGCTGTCTATCAACAGTGACTGAATGGTTCATTAGGTATGATACACAGTCGTACATGGTTCTTGGATCATCATAATTGGCTTGAGGGAGAGGAGGATCAGTAGAAGTAGAAGGTTGAGGGGCTCTAGGTCTAGAAGTTGAACCTAAAGGAGCTTGGGACATTGGAGGAGACCTAGGGGGTGAGCGAGTAGGTGCATCAAGAAGTTTCATTCGTGCCAAACTAGCACGATCGAAACATTCATATCGAGAGACTACATTTGTCTCAGAATCTAGATCAATTTCAAAAGAAAGAAAGACTCTAGTAAGGAAACCTCCAAAGGGTAGAAAATGAGTGTGGTCTTGAGAAAGTTTGGAAAATATAACTTGACCCCAATCAATAGCTATCCTACCAAAAATTGCATATATAGCTTTTTGTAATTCAATAGAATATTGATCATAACTTTCCCTTTTAGGAAGGATGTTATAAGCTAATATTCTACCGACAAGCTTAGCAATTGGTTTTAGATTTCTGCTAGTCATTGGAAGTTGAGAATTTGGTAAGAGAATTCTAGATAATATTGAGGCATCATCTAGAATAACATCATCAAGATGCATTCCACCATCATCTATACCCAACATTGCATTAATCCTAGTCGGTGTTAAAGTTATTTTCTGATTTTTCACAGACGATCGGATTAAAACTTCCCCATTAGGTTTTTGAACAACTTTCATATTTGTATAAAACAAATATATGAGTTGTGGGTAGTAATTGGGTTGGTTGGATAGAGATAGGAATTCATAAAGGCTACAGTTTTGAAAGAGAGGAGTAAGATTAAAACGATCTAAGTCATTAAAATTGACAAATCTTCCAGGGAAGATTTGAATGGTGCAAAATAGATACCATCGATCAAGAAGATCGGGACTTAAGAGGTATTGGGTATACTCTTGGGAAGAGGATGTACCCTCATGAGTTCTTTTTGATCTCTTGGGTGCCATTAGGGTTTTGAAAGGAAACAAGAAGAGAAGATGTTACCAAGATGGAAGAGAGACAACAGCAAACAGCAGTCGACTTGAAATCAGTCGGATTGGAGCTTCTTCTTCTTCTTCTCTTGCCTTAGGGTTTGCAAATTGGGGGTAAATTGGAATCGGTAGAAGTGAAGGAGAGTGGCTGGTAAGAGGTGGTTTTAACTGAGAATAGACGGCTCAGATGCAATGTAAAGATATCAACGGCTGAGATCCGAAGTCACGGGTGAGGAATCGAAGGGTTTTATCTCAGAAATTGTGATGAAGACTCGCTGAAGACAGTTTATCTGGCGACAGTCGACTGGTAGGGGTTATCAGTCGACTGAGTCGAGAAGAGCATAAAACAGATATATCTATTAATCAGTCGACTGGTATATGAACCAGGCGACTGGTTAGATAATAAAAGATGTATATGTTTAAAAAAGGTAGTTCAGTCGACTTAGACACAAGGATAGTCGACTTAACCGAAACCATGTTCAACAAATATCAATAAAATCACAAATTCCAAGTTCTCTTCTTAACTTAATGAAAGTATCTTCTTTAAGGGGTTTGGTAAATATATCTGCTACTTGTTTATCAGTAGAGATAAAGTCTAAAGAAATATCTCCTTTTAAAACATGATCACGTAGAAAATGATGTCGAATATCAATATGTTTCGTACGTGAATGTTGAATTAGATTTTTAGATAGATTAATTGCACTGGTATTATCACACATAATTGAGGGTTTCTCAAATGAAATACCATAATCTAACAGGGTTTGTTTCATCCATAAAATTTGTGCACATGCCAAACTTGCAGCGATATATTCAGCTTCTGTGGTTGATAGGGATACGGAGTTTTGCTTTTTACTGCACCAAGATACTAGGGAATGTCCCAAAAAGTGACATGTACCACTAGTACTCTTGCGATCAGTTTTGCTTCCAGCAAAATCGGCATCGCTATAAGACAAAAATTGAAAGTTATCGGTGCGTGGATAAAATAAACCATATTCAGATGTGCCTTTAATATATCTTAAAATTCGTTTCACTGCTTTTAAATGAGATTCTTTAGGACTAGATTGATATCTAGCACATAAACATACGCTGAACATAATATCTGGTCTACTTGCAGTAATATATAAGAGTGAACCAATCATACCTCGATAGAGTTTTTGATCAACACTCTTACCTAATAAATCTTTGTCAAGAGTAGTAGTAGTAGCCATAGGTGTGGATTTACTACTAGTACTATCCATGTGAAAACGTTTGAGTAATTCCTTTGCATATTTGCCTTGATTGATAAATATGCCATTTGAGGATTGTTTAATTTGCAATCCAAGGAAATAATTGAGTTCACCCATGTGACTCATCTCAAATTCATTTTTCATGGTATTAGCAAATTCTTGACATAGATTATTATTTGTAGAACCAAAAATTATATCATCAACATATATTTGTATGATTAAGATATCATTCTCAACTCTTTTGATAAACAAAGTAGTGTCTACTTTACCGATTTCAAATCCTGTTTCTAAAAGAAAAGTTTTTAGACGATCATACCAAGCACGAGGTGCTTGTTTAAGACCATATAAAGCCTTTTTCAATTTATAAACATGATCTGGAAATTGTTCATGTGCAAAACCTGGTGGTTGTTTAACATAAACATTTTCCTTAATAAACCCGTTAAGGAAGACACTTTTCACATCCATTTGATAAAGTATAAAATTCATAAAGCAAGCAAAAGATAATAAAATACGAATAGATTCTAGTCTAGCAACAGGAGCATATGTTTCATCAAAATCTATACCTTCTTCTTGATTATATCCTTGGGCAACTAATCTAGCCTTGTTCCTTACAACTTGTCCTGATTCATCTAACTTATTCTTGAATACCCATTTGGTACCAATGATAGTCTGATCAGGAGGTCTAGGAACTAAATCCCATACATCATTCCTTATAAATTGGTTTAGTTCATCTTGCATGGCATTCATCCAATATTCATCCTCACAAGCTTCTTGTATATTTTTCGGTTCAAAATCTGACAAGAATGCTGTATGAGAGATCATATTAACATGTGAACGTGTCTGAATACCATGGGAGATGTCACCAATTATTAAGTCATGAGGATGATCTTTAACTTCAACAAATGACTTTGGCAAAGTTGAAGATATCTCAATCGGATCAGTCGACTTGACTTGTTCTTCAGTCGACTGCTTTACGTCAGTCGACTGGGAGACCTTATCAGTCGACTTATCAGACAGATTAGTTTGCTCTAAGGATTTAATCACATTTTCTAAAGGTGATAACTCAGTTTCATCATCTTTATTTAATGTTGATGAAGGTAAGGATTCATCGAATGTAACATGCATTGATTCTTCAATAGTCATTGTAAACTTATTGAAAATTCTATATGCTTTACTCCTATTTGAGTATCCTAAAAAGATACCCTCATTAGATCTAGGATCAAATTTGTCTAAATTATCTTTTGTGTTTAGAATAAAACACTTGCAACCAAATGTCTTAAAGTAAGAGACTTTAGGAATTTTATTAAAAAATAACTCGTAACAAGTCTTCTTTAGTTTTGGTCTTAGAAGAATTCTATTCAAAACATAACAAGCTGTAGCAACAGCTTCAGTCCAAAAATGCTTTGGTAGATTGCTTTCAACAAGCATAGTACGTGCGCATTCTTGCAAAGTCCTATTTTTCCTTTCAACCACACCATTTTGTGGTGAAGCTCTAGGAAATGCAAATGAATGTGTTATACCATTCTTGTTGCAATATTCTGTAAATGTTTCATTTTCAAATTCTCCACCATGATCACTTCTAATAGTGCCTATGGTTAGAGATCTTTGATTTTGAACACGTTTACAAAAATGTGCAAACTCTTCAAAAGCATCATTTTTATGTTTTAAAAAAAATGTCCAAGTGAATCTTGAAAAATCATCTACTAAAACAAACACATATCTACTTTTATTTAAAGAAGCAACTCTAGTAGGGCCAAATAAATCCATATGAATTAATTCAAGTGGCCTACTAGTAGAGATTACGTCTTTTGTTTTAAAAGTGGATTTGATTTGTTTTCCTAGTTGACATGCATCACATAACTTATCCTTTTTAAAGGATAGTTTTGGCAGTCCTTTGACTAGGTTATATTTAGATAATTTTGAGAGATTTTTCATGTTCACATGTCTAAATCTTCTATGCCATAACCAAGATTCATTGTTAGAGGCTATCAAACAAAAATCATTTGAAAAATCAATTGCATTCAAACATAATTCATAAATATTGTTTTTACGAAAGCCTTGAAAAATAATATTTTGCATAGTAGAATCATAAATTAAGCATGCATCTTTTTCAAAAACTATTTTATAACCTTTATCACACAATTGACTAATACTTAAGAGATTATGCTTTAAACCATTAACTAATAGCACATTTTCTATAATAGGGTTAGATATTTTACCGACCATGCCAATACCGATGACTTTGCCTTTGTTGTCATCTCCAAAGGTGACGGTTCCTCCATCTATATTTTGAATGGTGGATAGTAAGTTGGCATGCCCTGTCATGTGTTTTGAACATCCGCTGTCTAATATCCAGCGTTCTTTCTTGGGTACCTATAAAAAATTTGAGGTAAATATGGTACCCTTTTTATTGGGTCCAAAGCACATTAGTTTGGGGAAAACCAAACCCATGAAGAGTTTGATCTTCCTCCATAAACAAGAATATAATTGGTAGAAGTACACACATTCAGCATATAAGAATTGATATAAGCAATTCTATCATTCTGATTAAGATTGACTGGAACCCATACTAGTTTGTTCTGTCCAGTCGACTTACCAGTGTTGCTCAGTCGACTGTTGGTATATATCAGTCGACTGGTAGATGCACTAGGTCGACTTATAAGAGGTTTTGATCTCGTGGAATAAGATCCACTTTCTCTGGACAGACGACTGATGGTATGGTTCAGTCGACTTACCTGAATGTTAGTATTTCTTTTATCACTGAATTGAACAACCTTTGGTTTCGCAAAGAAATCATATAACTTATGTGTAACACTAGAAATAGATGCTGACTTATTCTTACTAGTGTTTAACACAGAAGATTCTTTTACAGAGGTCTTTTTAAAACCAAGACCAAATTTTTGACTAGATGTAACTTGATGATGAAGCATATCATTTAAATTCTCTTTGCCTTTGTTAAACTTAGACACGTTCTTTGAAATCTCTTCATAATTCTTTTTGAGAGTTTCAAGATCAGTATCTAAACTTGCAATGCGAGAATTTAAGGATTTTACTTCTTTATCAAGGTTAAGATTTTCTTGATTAAGTGTTTGATTTACTTTCTCAAGATTCTTAACTCTAATCTTTTCTTTCTTTAACTCCTGGAATATTTCATTAAATGCATCAAGAAGATCTTCGGAATCATAATCATTACTTACATGCTCTTGTTGTGCAGCCATAAAACATACATTTGCCACTTCGTTATTTTCATCTGTTTCCTCTTCGGAAGATGAATCACTATCATCCCATATAGCTTGATAGGCCTTTTTGTTCTTGGCAAATTTGTTCTTTGGATATTTGTCCTTCTTAAAGTTGGATGATTTTCCCTTGTTCTTTGCATTTTCTAAGGGACAATCCTTTTTCATGTGACCTATTTTATTGCACCTGAAACATGTAGGAGGGTCATTAGAATCTTTAATTTTAGAATGAAACTTACCCTTCTTTAAGAACTTCTTGAATTTCCGAGTGAACATTGCTATTTCTTCTTCATCTTCTTCATCATCTTCTGAGTCTGTCATGGCTTTAAAAGCCAATGATTTTTTCTTTGCTTGTTGTGATTCAGTATCTTTCTTTCGATCTTCAAGTTGGACCTCATATGCCATGAGATTACCAACAAGATTCTCGAGAGAAAGTGTTGACAAGTCATTCGCCTCCTCTATTGCTGTGGTTTTCTTTTCCCATTCTGGAGTGAGTGCTCGTAGAACTTTTCTGACCATCTCTGCTTGAGTATAAGTCTTTCCAAGCGCCACAAGAGAGTTGGTAATGTCTGTGAATCTTGTAATCATCTCAGACACAGTCTCAATGTCCTTCATTCTGAACATCTCAAACCTGTGAACAAGAACAGAAATTTTAGACTCTTTTACTTTATTAGTTCCTTCATGTGTTACCTCGAGTGTATGCCAAATTTGATATGCGGTTGTAGCATTGGATACACGGTTGAATTCTTCCTTTGTTAGTGCACAAAATAGAGCATTCATTGCTTTGGCATTGTTCATAGTCTGACTCTTTTGATCATCATTCCATTGTGCATATGGAATGGTAGGGGCAGTATATTCCGTCTCTGTCATTTGCCATATCTCATAGTTGATTGATTGGAGATATATTCGCATTCTGCATTTCCAATAATTGTAGTTTGTTCCATCAAATAGTGGTGGCCGTTGTGTAGATTGGCCTTCATGGTACTGATTTGTATTTGAAGTAGTTGCCATAGCCTGTAACCTTGCTCTGATACCAAGTGTAGGATCCTGTAGGCTAAGCAACAAACACTAGAGGGGGGGTGAATAGTGTTTATCAAAATTAAATTGCGGAATAAATAATTTCTCTTGGCACAGTCGACTTAGTGGTGAACCAGTCGACTGATATAGCCAAAATAAAGGAAATTTTAAGCTCTCGATGCAGTCGACTTATAGATAAGGCAGGCGACTGATGAGACAAAGAGAATAACTAATACGAGACTGATCAGTCGACTGATACGAAGCTGAGTCGACTGGCCAGACAAGTTTTGCAGAACTTAAGTTAACAAAAGTAAATGCAATCACAAGATAATCAATCACAGAGTACACAAGATATATCCTGGTTCGGTCCTCCCGACCTACATCCAGTCCCCAAGCAACCCACTTGAGATTTCCACTATTCTTGAAAAATTACAAGAATACCCTACGGCGTTACGACAACAACCTTGTCTAACCCGTAGTCCTTTCTCTCAACCAGAGAAAGCAGACCCACTCTACAACCAAGAGTGAAAAGACACCGACTCTACAACCAAGAGTCAAACACACTCTCCAACCGAGAGCAAGAGTACAAGAGAACTTTACAGTCAACCTATAGCCTTGTTGTTGTATGTGTTGATGCACGTGGCTAAAACAATAGGTCGACTTCTATACTCAGTCCAGAGCGAATTCAATGCTATACTGGACTGAATGTAGAGAACCAAAGTGTGTGAACTTGAAAGCTTTGTTCTTCACAGAAAATCACTTAAAATTGTTTTTCTCAAGAGTGCTCGGGTGTATGTAAAGATCAAGTGAGTTTTTATGTGAGATAAGAAACTCTATATAAAGAGTTTTGATCTTCTGAACGTTGGAAAGCAGTTACATAACTGTCAACCAACGGATCAGACCGTTTGAGTTTGAAAAACTTCGTTTTTGAGAATCAGAAAACGGTCAAAAACTCTCGAACAGTCGACTGGGTTGCCATATGAGTCGACTGATCAGAGTTTGAATAATTTTAAACAGTTTTGTACTTGGCAGTCGACTGGCAAGAGCTTAAGTCGACTGGTACTTAAAAGTTAAAATTCTTCAAACTGTTTTGACTTATTTTTGGGGGTTTTAAGAGACACACATGATGAAATTTTGAGTATGTGTGTGTGTGTGTGTGTGTTGACAAGGCTTTACATCATACTAAGACTCAAACAAGAAATAAAATACAATGTTTACAATAATATAACACATTTGAGCTTGAAGTCTTGAGTCTTGAGTCTTGAGTTTGAAACTTGATCCTTGTCTCCTTCATCTGTATCTGTTTGAGCTTGTTTATTTGTTCAGCTGGGATTGTCTTTAATCTCTGCATTTCAATGTTAGCTACATAATATAGACACATGTTGCACTATGTTGTGATCATCAAAATCAAGAATCAACATAACATTGAAGGTTTGCTTAATGGAAAGGGGTAATCCAGTTTGTTGTAGTATGTATGGATCGATATAATTGTGTGTGGCTCCACTATCTACCAAGACATGAACATCTAGCCCTCTAAGTTGAGCTTTAAAGATGAGACACTCAGTATTAACAATTGTGTCTACAGCCGCCGTGCGAAGCTGAACATCATCAACATCTTTGAATAGCTACATGTTCTCATCTTCTATTATTAGTTGATTTAACTCTTCTTCATTCTGTAAAGAGAACAAGTCCCAATCACCCTCTATACACATGTATGTCTTCATTTTACATAAGTGCCCCCGCACATACTTTTCATCACAATGGAAGCATAGTCCTCTCCTTCTCCTATCCCATACCTCATTAGGTGAAAGTTTCTTCACGGTGGGTCTATCTGTCATGCTGGGGTTTGTACTGCTTGAAAATTTTCCTTGCTGAGTAACAGGTTGTGTTTGAGAATTAGATTGAGATGAGGATTTCTGAGGTGAGGATTGATACCCATAAGCAGGGCTTCTAGGATTATTCCTGTATGAGGTTCTATAAAACTGCCTAATAGCATTGAGCTTTTTCTCGAATTTTTGTGCTACTTTGAAAGCTTCTAACAATGATTGTGGATCTGCCATTGTCACATCATGTTGCAACTCTTCCTTAAGCCCACTGACAAATTGTTGTACCAGGTACGGTTCACTCACACCATCAACCAAACAATGGAGCTTCTCAAACTTCACTTGATAGTCAAGAACTGTTGAAGTTTGTTCTAATCTACACAATGTTTTCGCTGCATCTTCATACATTCCCAGTGCAAATCGATTGCAAATACCCTCTTTAAACTCTTTCCAGGTTACCATTCCATCATTGTTTTTGAGAAACCAACGGCACCATTGTACCGCATAATCTTTGAGAAAGAAAAAAGCCACCCTCACCTTTTCTTCCCCTTGGACCCTATACACTTCAAAGTAATGCTCAATTTGAAAGATCCAATTAAGGATATCCCCAGTCCCAGAGAATGGGTAAACATCTAATTTCGGAGGTTTGGGAAAAAAAAATTCACCCATTGGGCATCTTTCATCAAGAATTCCTTTACTCCTAGAAGGATGCATCAAGTTTTCTCTCCTATCAAATTCGGAGTTAGGATTCTGCATACCATCAGATTTCGACAGTGAATTTACCTCAATTGTCTCTTGATTAGCTCGACTTTCTCCCATTCTCTGCGTTAAAAGCTGCAACTGAGTCAAGATCAGTGGTATTTGAGAGACTTGTGAGATCACCTCCTTCATCTGACTCTTCATGCTGGTTATTCTTCTATTCAAGAATTGATAACTCCTTTGCCATTCAAGATCTGGTGCAAAGCCAAGGATTCCATCATCAACAGGATCTTGAGAGACCTCTTCTTCAATCGCAGCCACATAATCGATCGGCTCTGATACCATTGATACACCTCTACCTTTACTTTTCACCATAGCCAAAGCTTACATGAGAAAAACAAGATCAAGAAGTGGGAGGGAAGAAGAAAGATCAAGAATAGAGAGGGAAAGGGAAAGAATTTTATCTGAACTATTCGATAGATCAGCTGAACTGATCTATCCCTTCTTTTATAGCAACAATTACGTGCATAACGCGTAAATGGACAGTTAGTTAGGTTGGTTACAGATTGGGTCCCACCATATCTAACGGCCAATACTAATACCCTTTACATCCAAGGGCCAACAATGCTGAATACCGATTCACCTGCAACTTTACACAAAACCCCTGGTGATTAAACCTATTACAACTTCAGCTGATACACTCTATATCAGATCTCTCTATCAGACTTCAGTTGTTCTGTACATTGCTTCTCTTCTCCCCAATGAATCCCAGCTTCTTCACTAGCTCTGATCTTCATTAATTCTTCATCGGCCTGTATCATTGAGTTTTTGCTCTTCCTCTCTCTCTTTGTGTGATACAAGTGAGATCCAAATTATTAGGGTTTGTGATAAATCCTAATACAATTTTAGGGTTTGTGATAAACTCTAAAATCTACCCCAAATAAAAAAAATTCCCAACTAAAATTATCCAAACCCTAATTTCCCAAATTCCCAACACAAAACCCTAATCCCCTACTCCTACACCAGCCGCTATTCACAATCCCTTTCTTCATCTTCTTCTTCCCCTACCGCAGATCCCGATCACAAGAAAAAAAACCACTCCTTCGTCTTCCCCAATCCCCCATCCCATTGTCGCCACAACCCCGACGACCACCTCCCTTCATCCTCCCTGCAACCATCACCATCACACCCTGACGTCCTCGCCCCTCCCTTCATCCACTTCCTTCCTCACCCCGCTACCCAACCCAACTCCTTTTTCCACCCTGCTACTTCTTCCCGTCGCCCCTACGACCGCCCTGTCCAGCCACACCACCGACGCCCACCACTCCTCGTCGGCCCCATTTTCGACCTTCGCCTACAACCTCCACCACTCGAATCCAGTCCGACAGCCACCCCAGCGCAGCCACCCAGTGCGCCATCCACCGGCTGCTGTCTTGCCGCCCGGTGCCGATTACAGTGCACACTCACTGCCATTGCTGTGCTCTTCCAAGATCTATGCTGATTTCTTCGCACCCTCTTTCCATTTTAAAATATTTGTGTTCTACTGCTCTATTATCTATTATATTATCTGATTTGCCTGTCGTCCACAAAAATAACTGAGATGGAGCGTTCCACATGGTAGAGTACGAATCAATATTGAATCTATTACTTGCTAAGAACACTTAGGAATTTAATTATTAATTGTAGAGTTGAATTATTAATTGGGATTGTTAACATGATTCGGTTCTTAAAAATCCATCCAACCAATTAATTGTTTAAAATTTCCTACTTTGATCTGCACCTACGTGTTGGTAAAATTAATCTATTAAGAATCTTGAAAATTTTCTATTTTAGGGTTAGTTTTATATTATTTTGTATCAGAGCCAGGTTCTAAAACCCTAGTTCTTGCATCATTTAGGCATTATTTTTGCATTTATTTGGAGTCTTGTATTTTATTTTATTTAGTTTTTTTTAGATCACATCAGATTCATTTTTTTTTTAAATTAGGACACACACGATCCCTAGTTTTCACTTTTAGTGAATGCATCTTTGCAGCACCATCACAGATCCTGACAAACCTTTCTTATCCCTTCCAAATCACCCAATTAGGAACCCTAGACTTCCCCGACCTGAAATGGACAACCCTGATATCTCCGCTACCCTATCTGCCATCCAAGCAACTCTTCCCAATATCAATCAGAGGCTTGAGAAAGTAGAGTTAAATCAAATCATTATCCCTGAGCTTCATGCCAATCATCAGAATGTTCGTGACGATCAACGTCAAGAACGTGACCCTGACGAACAATATAAGAAGAACGTTAAGGCTGACGTTCCCCAGTTTGAAGGCCACATAGAATCCCAAGCTTACCTCGATTGGATCCGTGCCATGGACCACTACTTTGTGTGGTTTGACATGAACGAAGCCCTTAAAGTTAAATTTGCCACTATGAAATTGACGGGTAAAGCTCAACAACACTGGACCAATCTTGAACATGCCCGCAGAGGCCGAGACCTGGCACCCATAGCCACTTGGGAAGCCATGAAAGAGAAGCTCACTGAGAGATATGTACCGTTATCGTTCCATGCCCAATCGCTAGATTCATGGAACCAATTTTATCAAGGAAGTAAATCCACACAAGAATATGTTGATAAGTTTGATGACTTCTTTATTGGGTGCAATGCTTTAGGTAAAGAGAGTGAATAACAAAATCTCTCTAGGTTCAGAGCTGGACTACGAGCTGACCTTAGGAACGAGCTAATCTATAGAAATGTGGACTCAATAGCGGCAGCCTACGTCCTAGTCCTCGATGTGGATTCCCTTAAAGCTAGTTCTCATTCTAGGTCCAGTGACTCAAAAGATCATTCCTCTAGAATGACCTCTACTGACCCACCTAGACCTAAGCCTCCCTTTCAACACCCCAACAAATCTTACCTCAGCAAACCTAATTCAAATTTCAATTCACATAGAGATGAACATAAGGATAAGAACACCGAAAGAGATTACACTAAGATTGACCCTCTAACTAAGTGCTATAAATATAGGGATATGGTCATGTTGCTAGCAACTGTCCCAGCCCAGTAGGATCAATATAGTAGAGGGTACCGATGTTATTGCTGACGACTCTGACAATGAGTTCTCTTATGAGCCTATTGAAGGCGATGACTTCGGTGAAGAAGAGGATGACCAGTATCTCCACTGTATTCGGTCTATCCAATCACCTCACTTGAATGTAGTCAGATGTGCTTTGTCCCAACCAAAAGAAGAAGATGATTGGAAGCGCACTGTTATATTTCACACCTTTACGACTATAAGTGGCAAAAACTGTAAGGTGATTATTGATAGTGGGAGATGCGTCAACGTTGTCTCTTTTGCGGTCTTAGCTAAGACCGGACTCAAGGCTAAACCTTATCTACGCCCATACAAAGTATCTTGGATTGATGCAACAACACTCCAAGTAACATATCGATGCTTAGTCCCATTGGACTTCAAAGCTTACAAAGAGGAAATTTGGTGTGATGTGCTCAAAATGGATGTGGGTCAAGTCATTTTAGGAAGACCTTGGTTATAAAATCACGATGTGACCATATATGGTCGATCCAACCAATGTGTGTTCCAGCACGATGGACTAAAAATAAAGCTCATACCTGTGAGACCACGAACTAGTCCAGCCGAAACAACACCGGTTCCCTCAAGAAAGGGCAAGGAGGTAACGTATATGGGTGAAAAGGAACTTACGAAAGAAATTGACAAAGGGGCTACCATTCTTTTACTCACAGTAAGAGAAGTCCCTAAAGATCCTAAATCACTCATCCCGTTCCAAGTTACTCCTGTCCTACAGGAATTTGCAGATGTGTTTCCTACTGACCTCCCCAACCAGTTGCTCCCGTTGCGTGACATCCAACACGCTATCGATCTAGTTCCGGGAGCGAGTCTTCCTAACTTGCCACATTATCGGATGAATCCGACAGAGCATGCTGAGTTGAAAAGGCAAGTTGATGAGTTATTGGCAAAGGGCTTCATCAGAGAAAGCTTAAGTCCTTGCGCTGTTCCCGCTCTATTGACGCCAAAGAAAGATGGAACCTAGCGTATGTGTGTGGACAGCCGTGCCATAAACACGATCACGGTGAAATACTGTTTTCCCCTTCCTCATTTGGATGACATATTGGACATGATGTCTGGTGCCACAATCTTTTCCAAGATTGATCTTAAAAATGGCTACCAATAAATACGTGTTCGTCCTGGTGATGAGTGGAAGACCGCCTTCAAGACGAAGGATGGCCTGTACAAATGGATGGTCATGCCAATTGGAATGACCAATGCCCCGAGCACGTTTATAAGAATCATGACACAAGTACTCCATCCCTTTATGGGCAAGTTCCTTGTGGTGTACTTTGATGATATTCTCATTTACAGTCGATCCGTTGGGCAACATCTTGACCATTTGAGACAGGTCTGCAGTGTTTTAAGGAAGGAACAGGTTTATACTAATCCTACCAAATGAATCTTCCTCTCCGATCAGACTATCTTTCTGGGATTTATTGTGTCTGCTAGAAGAGTATCTGCTGACCTATAAAAGATACGAGCTATTACAGAGTGGCCTGAGCTCCGCAATATTCGTGATGTGCGGAGTTTCCATGGCCTTGCCACCTTTTATCGTCGATTTGTACAAGGATTTAGCACGATCATGGCTCCGATAACCGACTGTTTGAAGAAAGGTGAGTTTGTCTTGTCGAATGAAGCCACGAAAGCCTTCGAAGAGATCAAGAAGAGAATGACTCTGACACCTGTCATGAGGTTGCTTGATTTCACTAAAGTCTTCGAAGTAACGTGTGATGCTTTTGGTATTGGTATAGGTGGAGTCCTCAGTCAAGAGAGTCATCCTGTTTCTTATTTTAGTGAAAAGCTTAACGAAGCAAAACAAAAATACTCCACCTATGACAAGGAGTTTTATGCGGTCATTCAGTCACTTTGCTATTGGCGACATTACCTCCTACCGCAAAAATTCGTTATCTTCTCAGACCATGAGGCCTTAAGATTCCTTATTTTTCAACAAAAGTTGAATCCGAGACATGCTAGATGGGTAGAGTTCCTACAAGAATATTCATATACCATTAAACACACAAAAGGGATTGATAATAAGATCGCGGATGCGCTAAGTCGTTGTCACATGATCTAATCTACACTGCGCACCAAAATTATTGGTTTTGAGAGAATGAGAGATGAGTATGCCTCCTGCCCAGATTTTCATGAGATCTACACTTGTTTGAATGATGGCATAACTCGAGTGATAGATGATTATTTCTTGAAAGATGATTATCTCTTCTATCGCTCCAAACTGTGCGTTCCTAGTACATCTTTACGAGAGTATCTTGTTTGGAAATTGCACGCTGGTGGCCTTGCTGGACATTTTGGGCATAGCAAGACCATTGATGTTGTGGAACATAGGTTTTACTGGCCGAAGTTAAAGAGAGACATTGTGAGACTTGTTAACAGATGTCACACCTGTCAACTTGCCAAGCAACAAAAATAGAACACAGGCCTGTATACTCCATTACCTGTTCCCAGTCGCCCTTGAGATGATGTGAGTATGGATTTCGTGTTAGGCTTACCGAAAACACAAAAGAAATATGACTCCATTCTTGTCGTCGTGAACCGTTTTTCTAAAATGGCCCACTTCCTCCCGTGCTCGAAAACTTTCGATGCATCCCGTGTGGCTCAGCTCTTCTTTGATAATATTGTGAAGCTACATGGGTTGCCAAAAACCATTGTGTCTGATAGGAATGTGAAATTCACTAGTTATTTTTGGAAGACCCTATGGCACAAGTTGGGTACAAAATTGAAGTTTTCGTCAGCCTTCCACCCACAGACAGATGGACAGACTGAGGTTGTCAATCGGAGTCTTGGCAATCTCTTACATACTCTTATGGGAGAGAACTTGGGAACATGGGATTTAAAATTAACGGTTGCTGAATTTGCTTATAACACATCTAATAATAGAACCACTGGCATGAGTCCACACGAAGTTATACACAGTTATCATCCTAGGCAGCCCATAGATCTTGCCCCCATGTTAGAACATAACCGAGTCTCCGAGTCTGCATCTGCATTTACATCGTGCATTCATGACTTCATGACTTACATAGAGAAATATCTAAGAAAATTAATGAAAATAATTTTAACTACAAGTTAAGAGCTGATATTAGAAGGAAGTTTAAAATTTTTAATGTGGGTGACGAAGTGATGGTTTGGATTCGTCCGGAACGGTTTCCAGCGGGATCCGTTAAGAAATTGAATGCACGTGCTGCTGGCCCATTTAAAATTCTTTATAAAATCAATGATAATGCCTATGTTGTTTACCTCCCCGAAGGCTTTGGCATCAGTAAAACTTTCAATATTGAGGATGTAGTACCCTATGAAGGCCTAGAATTTAACCCTAGAAATCCTCTTATAGATGAGCCTATCCTGAAGTCTAATGGTGAGATTCCCCCATTACCTCCACTACCCGATACTACTTACCCATCAGCAGAAGAATTTGATAATATTTTAGATGATCAGATAATCTCTACTAGAGATGGTGGTACTCATAGATATTTGGTAAGTTGGAAAAACAAGGCAGAGTCGGAGAACACTTGGATAGATCGTGGAGAGCTCCAGCGCTTAAATCCATACCTTTTGGAGCATTATGACAGGAGGACTGGTTTTGAACCGACTGGGTCAAGCCCTCTTCCACCCGGGGAGAATGATGAGGACATCAGTTCAAGATGATTCGGGCGTTTCTATCAGAACAGGCGTCGTCCAGGACAGCTGCTTATTTAGTTTAGGATTTTATTTCAGTACCATATTTGTTTCTGGCAATTATAACCATATGGAATCTTTTTTGTATTTTTTAGATTTTGAGAATATTTGAGATTTGTATCAAGATGTATTTTGAGCCTATTTATAGGCCTTGAGATTAATGAGAAAGCATGTTATTCTTGATTAAAAAAATTGTGTTGAGTTTTTGCTCTTCCTCTCTCTCTTTGTGTGATACAAGTGAGATTCAAATTATTAGGGTTTGTGATAAATCCTAATACAATTTTAGGGTTTGTAATAAACTCTAAAATCTACCACAAATTAAAAAAAATCCCCAACTAAAATTACCCAAACCCTAATTTCCCAAATCCCCAACACAAAACCCTAATCCCCTGCTCCTACACCAGCCGCCATTCACAATCCCCTTCTTCATTTTCTTCTTCCTTTACCCCAGATCCCGATCACAAAAAAAAAAAACCCACTCCTTCGTCTTCCCCAATCCCCCATCCCGTTGTTGCCGCAACCCCGACGACCACCTCCCACCATCCTTCCCGCAACCATCACCATCACACCTTGACGCCCTCGCCCCTCCCTTCATCTGCTTCCTTCCTCACCCCGCTACCTAACCCGACTCCTTTTTTCACCCTGCTACTTCTTCCCGTCGCCCCTACGGCCGCCCTGTCCAGCCACACCACCGACGCCCACCACTCCTCGTCGACCCCATTTTCGACCTTCACCTGCGACCTCCACCACTCGAATCCAGTCCGACAGCCACCCCAGCGCAGCCACCCAGTGCGTCGTCCACCGGCTGCTGTCTTGCCGCCCGGTGCCGATCACTGTGCACACCCACTGCCATTGTTGTGCTCTTCCAAGATCTACGCTGATTTCTTCACACCCGGTATACTCTTTACATTTTTAAATATTTGTATTCTACTGCTCTATTATCTATTATATTATCTGATTTGCCTGTCGACCACAAAAATAATTGAGATTGAGTGTTCCACATGCTTGAGTAGAGTACGAATCAATTTTGAATTTATTACTTGCTAAGAACACTTAAGGATTTAATTATTGATTGTAGAGTTGAATTATTAATTGACATTGTTTACGTGATTCGGTTCTTAAAAATCTATCCAATCAATTAATTGTTTAAAATTTCCTACTTTGATCCGCACCTACGTGTTGGTAAAATTAATCCATTAAGAATTTTAAAAATTTTCTATTTTAGGACTAGTTTTACATCAATATAGGAAACGAGAAAGAGGACTTAAGAATCCAAACATTGAAACAGGATTAATGAAGAATATCAAGAAAAGAATTGACAACATACATTCAAGAGTATCCCCTAATGGTTAGTAATTGCAATCAGTCATATATATCTATAACTATTATAATGGGAGAGATGGGGTTGGTAAATAAATAAACAATTTTTTATTTTTTTTTGTATGTGTGCAAGCACGTGTTGGTAGGTTTTTTTTTTCCTTTTCCTTCCTTCTCCACGTAGATTGCACGTGCATCATACTAGTATATTTAAATAGAGAGTGAGAAAACAGTATCCAAAATCGCATCCTGTGAACTCAAGTAATATGGGTAACTACTGTTAACAGAATGTCTCCCTAAAAAGGAAACAAAAACAAAAACATATGTTACCCATGATTGGTTGTGGCAGAGCTTATATGATTGGTTGTGGCAGATGCATCCGTGTAAGGAAGCAGATGCATCTATGATTGGTTGTGGCAGAGCTTATATGACGCTTAAATAATGTATATAACTTGAATTTGTCAATATAAATAAATAAAACCAATTACCCATTGTATATTACAAATGGTGGGGATGTATTACAGATCCTTGGAAATCTTCTCGAAAACCGGGGATGTCAAATCATCATCTGCATCTACAACGAAAATTATCGTTTAAAATACACGATCAGGTGAAGTAACAAGTGATAACAGAAAAGTTTGCTGAAGTAAATCTAAATTACGATTAAGATTTGACAATATAGTTAATATGAACTTACTAATTAATCTGATTGCAAACTATCTATGGTATCAAAACAACTTCCAATTTAAGCAAAGTTCTCATTTTACTATCTCTAATATAATAATCTCTAATATTATAATGGAAGAAGGCCTTAGTGTCATTTGTAAATATTTTGTCATTCTACCAACCCGTGCAACGCACGTGCATAATTATTATAAAGGAGATCCTAGGTTCAAATCAATACTACATCTAAAATTTTATTTTGTAAAACTATAATTATGAAAACGTGCATCGCACGTGTAAATTACTAATAATATTATAATGGGAGAAGGCCTTAGTGTCATTTGTAAATCTACCAACGCGGGCATTGCACGTGTATAACTAATATGAAAGAGGTCTCATGTTCGAGTCCACACTACGTCAGATTTTTTACATTAATTTTTAAAAATATATTAAATGTGTATCACACGTGTAAATTATTATATATCCTTCTATCCATCTATCTATAATATAATATATAATAACTATTATAATGGAAGAGTTGGAGTTGTAAATCTACCTACTTACGTGCTATGCACGTGCAACTCCAACTCTCCCATTATAGTCTTCACATTTATTTTTAAAAGTATATAATCCTATTTATTAAGACATGCATCGCAAGTGTTAATCAGAGTTTTTACTTTAAATTTTTTTAAAAAATAAAAAATTTAAAAAAATAATATGTGCATCACACGTGTATATTACTAGTCTATATTAATTGGACAACAAGATTACAAACATCCATCCCCATGACTTAAAAGCCAAAAGGATTCAACAATGAAATATATGAACCATATAATAAATAAACCATCTGAAAGACAAATCAGAAAGGAAATTTAAACTCACTTATGTTTAGGAATTTTTTTCCAAACTGTCCCACTTTTTGAAAGTTTTTCCTAAACCGCCCTACTTTTTTTTAAATTCCCAAACTATCCCACTCGGTATTTGAAAGACCGAGTGTAGTTAAAACGCACGCGGTCTTTTAAAGACCGAGTTTTAGTCTTCGATTTTTCAAAGTCTAAGACTCGGTCTTTGAAACACCACGTGAGTTTTAACTACACTCGATCTTTCAAAGACCGAGTCTTAGACTGGGGGGTTTTATTTCAGATCGCTTTCTTTCTTCTCTTCTCGACTTTATTCTTCTTGTCTACTTTTCTTCTTCTTCTCTATATCCCTCAACGAAACCCATCGTGCCCTAGCTAATTTTGTGGTTGATTTCCCCTCAAATTGATCGAATCACTCCCTAAAACCGAGTCATCTCTCATCGATTTTCGATTTTCCCCATCTTTTTCCCCCAAATTTGAATCTTTCTTTAAACCCTAAAACCCTAAATCCCAGTATCTTAGATCTCGTTTAATTTCGTCTTTGGTGGAGGAAGATCTTGGTTGAAGGATTTAGAAGTACTCTACATTATCACTATCAAGCTTTGGAATCTCCTACTCGAAAGGTATATTTATCAAGCTTTTGATAAGCAAATTTTATGTTAATTTTGGGTTATTGAAAAGGTGCTTAGTTGAATTTGTGTTATTGTTAACAATGAAGAGTAGCAAATGTCAATTGTTGTTGACAATGTAGAGTAGCAAATGTTGTTCATTTTAGTTATAATTAGAAATTGAAAAAAAAAAATTGACTATGTAGCAAATGGCAATTTTGTTGACGATGTTGGTCATATATATGACTATGTTGGTAATTTTCTTGACAATGTAGAGTAATGTTATTTTTAGTTTTAATTAGAGAATGAATAAAACAAGTAGAGTAGCAAATGACATTGTTATATAGTAATTGTTGTTAATGTTAGTTTTGATATCTAGGTTATGTGTAGTTAATAACAATTTTGTTGAAGTTGTAG
Source organism: Hemerocallis citrina (assembly GCA_017893485.1). Lineage (NCBI taxonomy): Eukaryota > Viridiplantae > Streptophyta > Magnoliopsida > Asparagales > Asphodelaceae > Hemerocallis > Hemerocallis citrina. The sequence continues at coordinate 360,485,749 of CM030358.1, read as the reverse complement.
GATTTGTATTTTATTGTAATTGGCATGCACAATGGGGAACATGGAGAAAGGAGAAAGTAGTAGACCTCCACGTGGCGATGGAGCACGTACTCGCGGTGGTCGTGGTCGTGGTCGTGCTCGTACCGAGGGTACTAATGTAAGTAATTAATTGTTGATTCTAATACAGTTATATGAAATTTCGGTCTATTGATGTAAATGTTATTGTTATGTAGGTTCAAATCAATCCAAATGAGGCGGGCACTTCTTCTTCAGTCCCTTCAGCATCGTATATCCCTTCTAAAGGCCCAGGACTGCTCGACCCTTCACTCCTCACTCTTCAACAGTTGCATCGATCACAAAATGTGTGGAACGGTGAGTCTACGGAGTGCCGCTTTAGGGCCGGTCATCCATTACCTTTGCACCCACGATACACGAGATACTAAGAAACTGTGGGTTCTACGGTATTGGTAGGACGAGCTCCATCAAGTGCGATCGACCTCTTTTGGAAGCACTTCTTGAAAGATGGAGGCCTGAGACACACTCCTTTTACCTGCCAGATGGGGAGATGACAGTGACTGTGCAAGACGTTTCCATAATTACCATGCTTCAAATAGATGGAGAGGCAGTCGCAGGTACAATGGACTTCGATCCGATTTATATAGTCGATGAGTACTTAGGTATCGAAGTTGAAGCCGGTGAGATTAGTGGTAAATTTATTCGTTTGAAGTGGTTGAAGGACACCTTTAGGAATAAATTGAATGTAGGTTCAACTGCGGCGGATGTGGAGTGCTATTGCAGGGCCTACATCCTCACGCTATTCGGCACTGTATTGTTTCCAAATTCGTCAGGTGATATGGCTAAAAATGGGGTTAAATCGGAACCGTCCAGATTGGGCACGAATCTTGAAGCTCGGGGGTAAAAAGGTAATTTCACATACAAGCGGATCCAAAGCGGGTACTGAATCTCCTTCTCGCAGATCCAATAACCCGCGAATGGATCCGCACCTACTGGGTACGGGTTTCGACCCGAGACGAACCCAAACCAACAAGAGACAAATCAGGGTCCATGATTTTGCCAAGTCAATGGCCCCGATTTGCTCTCACCGGGAATCAAGGAAAGATTTCCTAAAACAGACTGAGGATTTTGCTCCCGGTTGTTACCCAGGAAATCAGGCCCTTAAACAACTTCCCTGACGACTATAAATACAACCCCTCTACCTCCATGACCAGGTTAATCACTTTTTCACCACTTTAAGCTCTTTCTTAATCTCTTCTGATTACTGACAAGAGCATCGGAGGGTGCGTCGCCGGAATCAACCCCGGTGTTTCGCACTTCCTTGCAGGTTGTGCTAGGAGCAAGAAGGCTGAGTCAACTGATCAGGTTTTTCTCGGACTCACAAATTCTATCTGTTTACCCCCACACCGAAATCAGCGGTAACAGATTGGCGCCGTCTGTGGGAAAAACCACACGAACAGCCTCAGCTTCTTCCTCATCGTCCTCTGCAGCCATGCCTCCGAAGAAGGTCAGATCTAGAGGGTCGAACCGTGTGGCCAACACTGCTGACCCTACGGAGGAAGCACCTGTCAATCCTATTCCACAGTCCGATCTTCCTCCACCGGCCCAGCAGGTCCCACCTCCTCATCCCAAGCAGCAACCCAACAATGGCCCTTCCGGCCATAATGCTCGGAAACAGAAGCAGCCCCTCAATCCGGAGCATGTTTCGGCCCATAATGGGTCCTCGGACTCAATGGCTTCTCATCATCCCGACCTCCGCATCACACTCCTGAACCGCCAGAAGGACGACGACCTCCGCACCCACCTTGACGAGAGGCGGGCCCGAGAGGGAGCCTCCCGCCAGCATCAGGGTGAGCGGTCCCCTCGTCGCCGAGACGGCAGAAGGTCCCCGGACCGCAGAGGCCGAGCGGCGTCCCCCGAGTGCCGAAGGAGGAGGCCGCATTCCCCCGGGGATCGGCGTCATCCGAGGGACCGAGAGGTGCCTATCAGTCGGGCCGAATTCCTCCAATTTCAGGAGACCGTTCTGCAGGCTCTCAACCTTCGGCAGAACATCCAGAATGCTCAGAGGGCTCCGATGCCCCCGAGGGACCCCAGTCCTCGCCGCCGAACCTGAAGTCCTTCCCCGGCTCCCAGCCGCCAGCGGCAGCAATATAGTCCTCGCCGATCCCAGGACTACCAGCGCCAGAGTCCGCGCTCCCCCTCCTATGAAGAGGAGTCCGGGGGGTCATACGATTACCAGCGAAGGGACGACGCCCTCATCCGCCGTATCCACAAGGTGGAAAGGCGTATCGGTCGCATGGACAGGGAGGAGGAGTCCCGAGCAGGAACCTTCCGTCCCAGCCGACCCCCCTTCTCACGGTCGATCATGGAGGCCCACATACCGAGGAGTTTCAAACCGCCACAGTTTGAAACATACTCAGGGGAATCTGACCCGGTCGATCACGTCGAAAGCTTCAAGACCCTGATGCTGATCCATCAAGCTTCCGACGCGGTGCTCTGTAGGACCTTCCCTGCCACCCTCAGGGGGTCGGCTCGGGAATGGTATTCCAGGCTCGCCCCCTCCTCCATCTTTTCGTTCGAGCAGTTTGAAACACTATTCATTACTCACTTCGTGAGTAGCAGGCAAGCCGAGAAGACAAGTCTTTCCCTGCTGAACCTGCGGCAGGAAAGGGAAGAGAAGCTGCGGGACTATGTGAAGAGATTCACCGCAGAGGTCAGGTCTATCGCCTCCTTAGACCAGTCTGTGGCCACCGTGGCGTTCCAGTCGAACGTCCTCAATGCCAACCTCCGATCGTCCCTAGCCAAGAAGCCCCCGCATGACTTCGCCGACCTCCTCCTGAGGTGCGAGAAGTACATCCGAGCAGAAGAGGCTGAAGCCCTTCCGAGCTTCGGAGGGCCCTCCGCAGGGTCGAAGAGGAAGGCGACGGGGGAAGAGGGGTCCAAGAAAGCTCAGAAGGACAATGGCGGTCAGCGCCGCCCTCCCCCCAGGTTCGAGAAGTTCACTCCCCTCACCACTAATGTCTCTACTATCCTAATGGAGGTGGAGAAGGAGGGGGTCATCCCTCCAGCTCCGAGGATGCACACCCCAGCGAAGAGGAGGAACAAAGATAAGTGGTGTCGTTACCACCGAGACCACGGCCACGACACGAATGATTGCCGGACTTTGAAAGATGAGATTGAGGCCCTCATCCGAAGGGGGCAGTTGGCCAAGTTCATGAAGGCTAACGACCGGACGGATCGCAGCTCTCCTCCGCCTCAGGGGCTAACAAGCGCTCCGAGCGGCGCGAGGAAACACCCGAGTTCGAGGAGGAACGGGTTCTGCACCTGATCCACGGAGGTCCCATGGGGGGCTCCTCTAATTCCTCCCGGAAGGCCTTCGTCCGAGAGGTCAACTCGGTCCACAGTGCCCCTCCCCCCAAAGGTCTCGGCGTCCCTGTGTCTTTCTCCGATGCCGACCTCGAAGGGGTCCGAACCCCACACTGCGATGCCCTTGTCATCGACCTCCGCATGGCCAACTTCAAGCTGCAGAGGATTTTAGAAGACAATGGGAGTTCGGTCAATATCCTCTTCCTCTCGGCCTTCCGAGGCCTGCAGCTTTCCCGGGACCGTCTCAAGCCGGCCGGTTACACACTCCACGGGTTCACAGGGGTCCCGGTAACCGTCGAGGGGGTGATAACCCTAGACGTTACTGCGGGAAGCACCCCTACTACCCGGACCGAGCCGATGGACTTCATGGTCGTCGACGTCCCGGCAGCATACAATGTCATTCTAGGCCGTCCCGGCCTGGCCGCCCTGGAAGCTGTCCCCTCGGCGTATCATTTGAAAATGAAGTTCCTCACTCGGTCGGGAGTAGGGGAGGTCAGGGGAAGCCAAGAAACAGCCCGGAAGTGCTACATGACTTCCACCGGGGGACCAGTGCTCTCGCTCGAGACACTAGAAATCCCCGAGCCAAAAGCTCGGCCAACGTCCGAGCCGGCGGACGAGTTAGAAGAAGTGCTCTTCTCGGACGAGGACCCGAGCCGGAAATTCCTCATCAGTAAGTCCTTGCCGACCGCACTGTGCTCGGACCTGATTCAATGCATCCGGGATAACCGCGACTTGTTCGCTTGGTCGGCCGCGGACATGCCCGGCATTTCCGAGGAGCTGCTCGTCCATCACCTAAGTGTCGAACCGGGGTGCAAACCGGTTCAGCAGAAGAGGCGAAAGTTCGCTCCCGAGCAAAAACAGGCCATCAAGGAGGAGGTTGATAAACTTCTGAAGGCCAAGTTCATACAGGAGGTAAATTACCCCGAGTGGCTGTCGAATGTTGTAATGGTCAAGAAGTCCAATGGCTCGTGGAGGATATGTATTGACTTCACCGACCTAAACAAGGCGTGTCCGAAGGATCCATTCCCTCTCCCGAACATCGACACCCTTATTGACGCCACCTCGGGCCATGAGCTCCTCAGCTTCATGAACGCCTTCTCGGGGTACAATCAAATCCGAATGTTCCCCCCGGACATTCCGAAGACCTCCTTCGTCACCGACCAAGGCCTCTACTGCTACCGGGTCATGCCGTTCGGCTTGAAAAACGCGGGCGCCACCTATCAGCGCCTCGTCAATAAGGTTTTCCAAAACCAGATAGGCCGGAATATGGAGGTGTACGTTGACGATATGCTTGTCAAGAGCGTCCGAGGCTCAGATCACGTGGCCGACCTCCAGGAGGCCTTCGGCGTGTTGAGAAGGCACAGCATGCGGCTAAACCCGAACAAGTGTGCGTTCGGGGTCTCCTCGGGAAAATTCCTCGGCTTCATGGTAAGCCAACGAGGGATCGAAGCTAATCCCGAGAAGATTAAGGCCATATTAGACATGGCCCCGCCTCGGAACATCAAGGAGGTGCAGAAGCTTACCGGTCGGCTCGCCGTTATCGGTCGGTTCCTCTCGAAGTCAGGAGAAAAATGCCTCCCCTTCTTCAAAGCACTCAGGGGGGCTAAGGGTTTTGAATGGGGCCAGCCACAACAGGAGTCGTTCGACCAGCTGAAGGCCTACTTAGTGAACCCCCCTCTGCTCAGCAAACCGGTCCCGGGCGAGACTCTCTTCGTCTACTTGGCTGCTTCCGAGCAGACCTTGAGCACTGTCTTAGTAAGAGAAGAGGACCGAACCCAAAGGCCGATCTACTACGTGAGCAAGGTGCTTAGGGACGCCGAACTCCGCTATCCGAAGATAGAGAAGATGGCCTACGCCCTAGTCACTGCGGCGAGAAAGCTTCGGCCATACTTTCAGTCCCACTCAATCGTCGTCCTCACCGACCAACCCCTAAAACAGATCCTCTACAAGCCTGAGACCTCGGGCCAGCTGATGAAGTGGTCCATAGAGCTGAGCCAGCATGACATCTCTTACCAGCCTCGGACAGCAATTAAGGCGCAGGCACTCGCCGACTTCATCGTAGAGTCCACTATTCCTGAGGTCGGCCACGTCCCGAATGGACCCCCCATTTGGACAGTATTCGTGGACGGATCCTCATGTAATGAAGGAAGCGGCGCCAGCATCATTCTGAACGGCCCTGACGACTTTGTCCTCCAGTACGCGATACGCATGGACTTCAAGGTCTCGAACAACGAGGCGGAGTACGAGGCACTCATTGCTGGTCTCGGACTTGCGCGAAGTGCTGGGGCGCAGCGCCTCCGAATCCACAGCGATTCCCAGCTCGTCGTAAATCAGGTCTTGGGCGAGTACGAGGCCCGAGACGAGCGGATGGCGAAGTACCTCGCCAGGGTTCGGGCCCTCATGAACCATTTCGAGGAAGCGCTCATCCAGCGGGTCCCTCGTGAAGAGAACTCACAGGCCGACGCCCTCTCCAAATTGGCCTCATCCTCACTGCAAGGTCTCGAACAGACCGTACTGATCGAAGTCCTCTCCAAGCCGAGCATCGAAGACGAGACCCCTGCCTCGGTGGAATCATTGCCGGTCATGCTACAAGACAATTGGATGAAGCCACTGGTAGAATTCTTAAGGGACGGGGTTCTGCCCTCGGATCCCAAGGAAGCACGCCGAGTCAGGACTCGGGCCGAGCGCTATGTCTTGATCGAGGGTATCCTATACAAACGCTCTTTCTCTCAAATAGACGGCCGACCGAACCTAAGGTGCCTCTCTCCGGATCAGGCCGAATATGCCCTACAAGAGCTCCATGAAGGCGTCGGAGGGGTGCACTCGGGGTTTAGGTCCTTGGCCCGAAAAGCTTTGAATTATGGGTACTTCTGGCCGACCCTCCTTCAAGACGCCGAACGACACGTTCGGCAATGCAGCTCCTGTCAAAGACACTCTAGCATCCGACGCCTCCCTCAGGCCAACCTCGCCTCCCTATCAACCCCATCGCAATGTGGGGCATGGACTTACTAGGTCCCATTCCCTTCGGCTCCGGGTCAGTTCAGGTTCTTGGTCGTAGCCATTGACTACTTCTCGAAGTGGGTCGAGGCCGAGCACCTCGCCACTATAACCGAGAACAAAGTGGTACAGTTCTTCTGGAAGAGCATCATATGCAGGTTCGGCGTCCCCCGTGTCCTCGTAACGGACAACGGGACTCAGTTCACGGGCACAGCGTTCCGAGCTCTATGCGACGACCTGGCCATTCAGCAGCGCTTCTCGTCCGTCTCCCACCCTCAGTCGAACGGACAGGCAGAAAATGCTAACCGGCAGATCCTCGCAGGCATCAAGAAACGACTAGACAAAAGTTCCAAGGGCTTGTGGGTCGACCAACTCCCCAACGTCCTATGGAACTATCGCACGAGCAAGCGGACCCCCACAGGCGAGTTCCCTTTCAACCTCACCTATGGGTCCGAGGCCGTGATACCTCTTGAGGTCGGAATACCTTCCCCTCGGCTCACAGCCTATGACGAAGCACAGAATGCCAGGGACCTCAGAGCAGACTTGGACTTGATAGACGAGCTGAGGGAAAGGGCGTCGATTCGGCAGCAGATCTACCGAAGAAGAGTTGAACTGGCGTACAACAAAAAGGTCCGACCCGCCAACCTTAAGCAAGGAGATTTGGTCTTGAGAAAGCTAGCTATATCCCTCCCCAGTCAGAAGAGCAAGCTAGCTCCGAACTGGGAAGGGCCGTACAGGATCACGAAAGTTGTTCGGCCGGGAACATATCGCCTTGAAGACCTAGAGGGCAGAGAGCTTCCGAGGACCTGGAATGCCGACCACCTCCTAAAATACCAAGAAAGCGCTCCGGCGCCGATCTAAGTATCAGGAGATATCGAGCCATTCCAGTCCTCCGACTTGTAACCCATTTTCAAAAATTGTACTATGTAAAACGGTTCGCCATCGATTATTAATAAAGAAAGCGCTCGCATGTTTTTGAATTCATCTGTTTCTCTCCCCTCTTGTCAACTGCTTTTAAATAAATGATTTCAACCGATGGTTCGGAGTCCACGTTCGGCTCGACTTTACCTCCTCGGCTCGCCTCCGAGCGAGCCAGGGGTAGATTGCCGTTCGGAATTGCTCCCACAACCGTTGAACTACACCGATGGTTCGGAGTCCAACACTCGGCTCGACTTTACCTCCTCAGCTCGCCTCCGAGCAAGCCAGGGGTAAATCGCCGTTCGGAATTGCTCCCACAACCGTTGAACTACACCGATGGTTCGGAGTCCAACACTCGGCTCGACTTTACCTCCTCGGCTCGCCTCCGAGCGAGCCAGGGGTAGATCGCCGTTCGGAATTGCTCCCACAACCGTTGAACTACGCCGATGGTTCGGAGTCCAACACTCGGCTCGACTTTACCTCCTCGGCTCGCCTCCGAGCGAGCCAGGGGTAGATCGCCGTTCGGAATTGCTCCCACAACCGTTGAACTACACCGATGGTTCGGAGTCAAACACTCAGCTCGACTTTACCTCCTTGGCTCGCCTCCGAGCGAGCCAGGGGTAGATCGCCGTTCGGAATTGCTCCCACAACCGTTGGACTACAACGACGGACCCGGAGTCCAACACTTGGAACCCAGTCCACCCAAGCTTGCTTCGCGGCAAACTGGGAATGGTCCGTCCCTCCGCTCAGACAGTGGAGGGACACCGAAGCTACATTCGGCCACATAATCCGAGCTCTCCTACATAACAGCCGAAGCCCGAAGCCCTACGCCTTGGGTCGGCTACCGAGCAAGTGCCTTTCCGAGCTCGCAAATGGAGAAAACACACTTTCTCCTCAACTTTCGCACCTAATCTCGATCAGACGACCCAGATCTTGCCACCTGCGCTAAACGACAAGATAACGTTTTCTTGGGAACTGAGCCACCCCGAGATTCGTGCCTACTTTCAACGGCTCAGATCTCGCCGCTTGCGCTAAACGACAAGATAGCGCTTTCTTGGGGACAGAGCCGCCTAGGAAGTCGTGTCGTACCTTGTCAGACTCGCTAAGTGACGAAATATTGTTCTCGTAGGTACTCCGCTCGGTTCAACACTCTCGTCGACGGAACTAACACGCTCGGTTCGAAGACCTCGGTGCGACCAACACAGATATAAGCAAAGCAAATAGGCAAAGCAGTGAAAGATATTTTATTAAACAACCAGGCCATAACACAAAGTACATCTTTTCATGGTTACAAAGCGTTGGGAAACAAAATACACGACGCCGACCCATTACAATTAGCCCTCATATGGAAAAATCTTCACTAGACTGTTCGGCCGACTGTTCGTCCCCCTCGACTGGTAGCTCCCCTGCATCGTTCCGGAGCTTCGCTACCACAGTCTGCAAATGTCGAATCTCCGAGAGCAAATCATCCCGCTCGGATATAATCTTCGACTGGTTGTGCCGAATACACTTGACCCGAAGAGCATTGCTGAACGCGGTTTGCGAATCCTCGTCCCCTTCAGCAGGGTTCAGCTCAGCGATCCTATTCTCCAGACGCTGGATCTTGGCTTCCCGTAGGTCGAGGACGGACAAAAGGTGAGCCTGCTCACTCTCAGCTCGGCGTACCTCCAGCTCGACGCTCCTGGGGCTCAAAGCCGCCGTCCCTGAAGTGGCTTCGGATTCAGAGTCATCATCCGAGCCGTGCAGATCAGCATATGAATCGGCCGCCTCGAGCTGAAAAAAGGGGAAAATGAACAACAAGATTTCAATATACTTCCGAGGCACCACACTTGGAGAATTTTTCAATCATATTCAGACGTAATGGTTCCACAATACAACAAGACCGAGTCTACAACAACGTTTTAAAACAAATCAGAAGCGACACAAAGCGACATAGTCAGGTTCTCTTCGGAAGGGGAACGCTTCGGTTTAAGGAAACACGAGGATGGCGAGGCCTGCCCTCCGAGCTCGATCCTAAACCAACGAAGCGCGACCCCCCTTCGCTGCTGGCTCTAACTGCGGCGCCGACCGAGGCCCCGCTCGACGAGACGGCCGCACTGCTCTGAGCGTCAGCTGGACTCCGTCTGGTCACAGTCGAGCGTGTTGCGAGTTCGTAAAATGTAATCCCCCTCTCGCTCTCTTCACGAGTGCACGACGTACTGCGGACGTTAGCCCTCTCCGGCGCAGGCTTGAGCGACGCGACCTCTTCCTCCAGTTCAATGATTCTGTCTCTCAAAGCGTCGTCCTTCGCCGTCTTCTTCAGACGAGAGGGTCTTGACGAGCCTGAGACGGTGGCGCCATCGGTCGCAAGCCGTCGGAAGTGGGTAACCTCGATCCCCCTATCTATCGTGATCCTTCTGAGCCTGTCGACTTCGGCCAATAGCCTCTTGCGCTCGGTCGATGCCTTCTCCAGCTCGGAAACCAGTTTCTCTTTCGCCGCCGAGCGTTCTTTCTCCGCTAATTCCAAGTGTTGGACCTCGGGCAAAAGGTCATCATTCTTCTGCTCGGCGGCAGTGAGCTCCGAATGGAGCCGCTCGACTTCGCCTTCAGGACAAGGACCTTGGAGGTACTTCCGTAGTTGCCACAGCTCGCGACAGTACCTCCGCAAAGCTGCCCTCGTCTCCTCCAGCTGGCCGAGCAGGAGAAACCGCCTCTGTCGGCTGTCCAAGAGCTCACGCTTCGTTTTGGCCAACTCCTTCCGAAGGTGTACGACCTCCGTGATCGGACCGAACTTCACCTGAAAAGCGGAGATAAATCCGATGGGACAATACACGGAAACATCTACAACTAGTTACGCACAAATCCGAGGCTCAACACTTGGACAAATTTTGGCCAAACAAAATGTTTTCATTCAAAATCGAGGTGAATGTTTTACACAAGCGGTGGCCAGTCCGCAATGAGGCTTACAAAAATAAACAAAACGACAAAAGACTAAAAAAGACAACCGAGTCAGGGGTCGACCTTTTTGCCGCTCGGGTCCGTCGACCCCCCGGCCTTGTCCTCGCCATCGCCCTCGCCTCCGCCTTCGCTCCAACTCTCCTCCTCGGAGTCGTCCTCCTCCTCGCCCTCGGCTTCGGTCTCCCCTGGGCCTTCGACAGGTTCCGTCTCTCCCTCGGGGCCGAGCAGACCCTCGGTGATCCCTTCCACAGGGTCGTAAAAATGGTAGGAGGACGTGTCGAAGCCCGGGTTCTTGGCGGCTACGTGGAGCAGGGCTCGACCGTAGGCATCCTCCATGTTCTGGATCATGTGCTGCACGGCCTCCTCCTGCACGGCCTTCCTCACCTTCTTCTCCTTCTTCAGGTGCTTGGCCTTGATCCTCTCCGCCCTCTTCCGAGCCTTCTCCGCTTCCGACCGGGCGTTGGCCAACTCCTCCTTTAGCTCGGTTGCCTCCTTCTCCTTTGCCTCAAGTTTGGCCGCCGCGTCCTTCGACAGCTGAATGGCGTTGGCCAGCTGCTGCTCCAGCCCCTTCACTTCAGCAGCCCTCTTCGACGAGAGAAGCTGCTCGGCATCCAGCAGCTGCGTAGCCTTGACGCGCTCCGCCCTCTCCCGCTCCCTCTCCTGCTCCTTGTTCGCAAATTCCTCGACCAGGAAATTAAAGCGGCAGAGGGTCTGAAAGAGAACAGCGGATTAAAATCCGAACCCAAAGACTTAGGAAAAATTTGGATAAAGGAGAGCTCAGCCTACTTACCGACATAGTATTCCAAGCGATCTGCATCACGGCATCCCCTGCTTGCCCGGCCTTCAGGGTCGCTCGGTCTTTTGGGGTCGGCAGGTGCCTCACCACCTCCATGCAGATGTTGCCGTCGCCCAAGAAGTCGTCGATGTTCATCACCTGTCATTCGGGCACGAAGATCTGCTTGTGACGCTCGGTCAGGATCTTCTCCGCATCGGCAGAGAGGGGTGGAATTGGGAGGGACAGCACCTCCTTCACGCCGAACGTACCGCTCGATGATCCGGGACCATCCACCTTCGGGGTCGGAGCCGGCACATCCGAAGTAGGGGGATCGAGAACGCTGATCTCCCCCTGCTCGAGGACCGCGACCTTCGGTCGGTCGGCAGTCTTCTCGACCGAAGGCTTCTTCGAGGCCCAGCTATCCTGAGGCCCCGCCAAAGGCCTCTTCTTCTTCGCCTCCTGCTCCGACCGGCCCTTCGCCACCAGAGCTTTGTAATCCAGCTTCATCGTCTCTGCAAAAGCCGAACAAAAAAAACTTAGAAAAATTTTCGTGAACCACAAACAAAGAGTATAAATACCAGGAGCATACTAGGGTCGATCGGACTGAGACCCCTGCGGAACAGATCCTCCTTGGTGATATCCTTCCAGCTTAGCGCTGGCAGGGCGAGGAGCTTCTTCTGAACTTCCGCCTCCTCATCACTCAGTGGCGCCTCCCTCTTGGTCCGCTTGGGCAGACCCTCCTTCGCCCAAACTGTCGGTATCACCCACGGCGCAGGAGCTCGGATGAGGAAGTACTTCTCCTTCCAATGTTTGATCGAGTCCGGATTCTCGATCAGCTTCACGCCCGTCCGGGGCGAAAGAAAGAACCTTTATTCGTCTCGCCTTGGCTGACAAGGTCGGTAGAGGCTCCGGAAGAGGAACATACTCAGCTTGCCGCCGACCTCTTGGCATCAGAGGACGAATGCCGTTACGTGCCTCCATGTGTTCGGCATCAGCTGGGCGGGGCTCAACCCGTACCATGTCAACACATCCACAACGAACGGGTGGAGGGGAAACCGGAGTCCGGCAATTAGGCAGTCGACCGGAAAGACGCACACGTCCGACGAGGACTTTGTGTTGGCTCGGAAACCCGGCCCAGGGAGGAGCAGTCCGTAGTCGGCGGGGATCCGGAAACCCTCTCGGATCAGACGAAGATCGGTCTCGGTAAGAGACGAGATCCTATGGTGCACCTCGGACAGCTCCCTCGGCTCGTTCTCCTCCACCAGCTTAGCCGTGCCTTGGGTGACTCTCTCCAAGGTATCCTCGGCATAGTCCCGGACACCTCCCATACTCGACAGAGCAATAGGCTGCCGACCGAACGCCCCCGCTCTCTTCGGCGTTTCCACGATCGTGACCACGGCCTTGCCCTCCCGGGACACCGCCGCTACCTCCTTAGGCAGCTTGGCCACTTCCCCCTCTCTGTCCGGACGAACGACATTCTGATCACTCGGCTCCACTACCTCCTTCCCTTCATCCCCTCGGCCAACGGCTTGCTCCGAGGCGGGGGTCTCATCCGTGATCTTAACCATTTTTTCTAAGAGAGAAGGGAAAGAGACTGACCTTGAAGTGATGTGTACGGTCGGAAAGTTCACCGGAGGCAAGGAACGCTACCGCGACAGCTAGCACCGCCACTAGAGAGCTAAAAACTTCGAAGCAAAGTGAGAACTGAAGAAAGAGAGTAAAAGTAAAAAAGTGAGACTTGGTCTAAAGGTGGGGTGAAGATTTATAGTAAAAATGGAACGTCCCTTAGACTTCCAAACGAATAAGTGCGACTTTTGGGCTGCTCTCGAAACGTCGCGAAGACCCATCACCACTGTCTCCTTCACCAAGTCAACTAGCTCGGTGCCAGGGGATCTGAATCCGAACCATACGCGATCCGAACCAGCCTGCAACGGAGTCCGGTCAGTTTCCGAGCAAGTGCCTTCCCGAGCCTGCAAACGGAGAAAACTCACTTTCTCCTCAACTTTCGTGTAAAATCTCGATCAGACGGCCCAGATCTCGCCGAGAACACTAGACGACAAGATAGTGTTTTCTGGAGAATTGTGCCCGTCTTGAGATGCGCGCCATCATGCAATGGCTCGGGTTGCACCACGTCGCTCGGATGCCTGAACCCTCGGACATCCCACCTATGTCTAGAGGAACCAGGAAAAATTTTGATTCAAAGTTTTAAGGCACCGCCCTCGGCGAGCACCCCCCAAGTCCCGCGTCTCGGTCGGTATTCCGCCGACCCACGGGCCCCGGTCGAAACCAAATCAACACTCGAAGATCGGGAGAAGCAAACCATTCCGAGCCAGTCGATTGCAACTGCAAAGGTTCGGCCTACTCTGGCAACTGCGCCTTCACAGTTGCAAACAACTTGCCCGGAACGCCCTTCATTTCTTCCGAAAGAACGACCGCTCGTCCTTCCGACGAGCTCACCCCTCGGATTTGGACGTGGATGACCACCTCTCCCACCAAGATCTCTGCCAACCCTGACACCCGCTGCGGGGCAAACAGAGTAGGCAGAAGATCTTGGTGGGAGAACGACCACCCGTCCCTCCGAAGCAGCTCACACCCCGGGTCCGGACTACGGTCGTCGCCACTACTGCCTCATTCTCTCTCGCTCCTGACATTCTCTTCAGAACCATGCGTAACGGGAGAAGAACAAGGCAACAGGGAAACCACCCGTCCTTCCGAAGTAACTCATCCCTCGGATCCGAACTATGGTCGTCACCACTACTGCCTCGTTCCCCCCCCCCCCCCCCCGCTCCTGACATCCACTTTGGGGCCGTCAGGAACGGGAGAAGAAAAAGGCAAAAGAGCGACAACCCCCTCGGACCTCGAAAGACAAGTTACCCAAGGCCAGCGCCCCCGAGGTTTGAAGCTCTACATTTGGTGCGATTGAAATGACAAAGGGAGTGGGGTACTTATAAGCTCCCCTCCAAGGTCCAGCCATTATGACCCTCGGAAGTTGAAACGCCACGCATTAATTGAAGGAACCATACTTAATGACCTAGGGAAAGCGGAACGCCGCACAAACCCCAAGGCACCATTAATGCCCTTGGAAACAGGATCACCTCGGAACAGACTGTGCCACGTCACTCGACTCGCCGAGACCCCATGCCTTCGATCGGCGACCGAGCAAGTGCCTTTCCGAGCTCGCAAAAGGGGAAAACTCACCTTCTCCTCAAGAATCGCGCTTGATCTCGATCAGACGGCCCAGATCTCGCCGAGGACACTAAACGACAAGATAGTGTTTTCTTGAGAAATGTGCCTGTCTCGAGATGCGCGTCGCCATCCGACGGTTCAGAGCGCGCCACGTCGCTCGGCCTGTCGAGACTCCCTGTCTTCGGTCGGCTACCGAGCAAGTGCCTTTTCGAGCTCGCAAATGGGGAAAAATCACTTTCTCCTCAAGAATCGCGCTTGATCTCGATCAGACGGCCCAGATCTCGCCGAGGACACTAAACGACAAGATAGTGTTTTCTTGAGAAATGTGCCCGTCTCGAGATGCGCATCGCCATCCGACGGTTCAGAGTGCGCCACATCGCTCGGCCTGCCGAGGCCCCCTGCCTTCGGTCGGCTACCGAGCAAGTGCCTTTCCGAGCTCGTAAACAGAGAAAAAATCCACCGAGTTCTCACAACCGTTGGATCTTCCAAAAATTCGTGCTTTTGATGATCAAAGGTCCAGATTGCGCCACGTGCGCTAAAAGACAGATAGTGTTTTTTTGGGAAACGCGCCACCATCCGATGGCTCAGATTGCGCCACGTCGCTCAGAACGCTGAACCCCCCTAGTCTCCGGTCGGCAGCCGAGCAAGTGCCATTCCGAGCTCGCAAACAGAGGAAAAATCCGCCGAGCGATGGAGACCGTTAGATCTCTCAGAAAATCACGCCCGACGACGATCAAAGGTCCAGATTGTGCCACGCCATAAATCAGTATTAAATCGTTTTTTATTTATTTAAATCGCTTTATTTATTTAAAAATTGCAAAAAAATTGCTGAAAATTCGGGGAAATTAACTAAAAAGTCTGGATTATAAATAAAAATTCGGGGGTACATTTTTGAGCCTCCGAACGAACAATTATTGCCTAGAAAGTACTGTTAAGGCCCCCGAACGATTAGTAAACACATCGCAAAATTAAATAAATAGCCCAAAAAAAAAATGAATAAAAGCCGTCAAATACTCGATAAGGCTGGAGAACAACACATGGCGTCAAAAAGTTACCTCACTACCCCCTTCGAGATTCTAAGTCCACCATATGGACTCCGATACAACTTCGCTAGCCAACAAAACAGTCAAACTACTCCTCAAAGGCTGATCACGCTCAGTCTTTAGGAGTGGGGGGCTCGTGATATGGCTAAAAATGGGGTTAAATTTGGAACCGTCCAGATTGGGCACGAATCTTGAAGCTCGGGGGTAAAAAGGTAATTTCACATACAAGCGGATCCAAAGCGGGTACTGAATCTCCTTCTCGCAGATCCAATAACCCGCGAATGGATCCGCACCTACTGGGTACGGGTTCCGACCCGAGACGAACCCAAACCAACAAGAGACAAATCAGGGTCCATGATTTTGCCAAGTCAATGGCCCCGATTTGCTCTCACCGGGAATCAAGGAAAGATTTCCTAAAACAGACTGAGGATTTTGCTCCCGGTTGTTACCCAGGAAATCAGGCCCTTAAACAACTTCCCTGGCGACTATAAATACAACCCCTCTGCCTCCATGACCAGGTTAATCACTTTTTCACCACTTTAAGCTCTTTCTTAATCTCTTCTGATTACTGACAAGAGCGTCGGAGGGTGCGTCGCCGGAATCAACCCCGGTGTTTCGCACTTCCTTGCAGGTTGTGCCAGGAGCAAGAAGGCTGAGTCAACTGTTCAGGTTTTTCTCGGACTCACAAATTCTATCTGTTTACCACCACACCGAAATCAGCGGTAACATCAGGTAATGTCGTCTCGTTGATGTTCTTGCCACTAATTGCCGATCTAGAAAATGTTAGCCGTTACAGTTGGGGTAGTGCCGTACTGTCATCACTGTACCAGAGTTTGTGTTTGGCCAGTATAGGTTCGGTGCAGATGAATGGGCCTATGATTTTACTTCAGATCTGGAGTTGGGAGCGCATTCACGTCGGTTGGCCGGTAGTACGGATCCAATCTCCGCACTGGATACATCTTCCCGATGACGTGGACATGCTACCTCCTATCAGTGTTTACTGGACCGGCAAACTTACATGGATAGCCAACTCCAACAGGTGCTTAACGTACTATCGCGATGAGTTGGATAGGTTGGCAGCGGACTGCGTCGTGTGGCTTCCTTACACGGAGGAGTGTGTACTTCGACTGCCGCCTAATTGCACGTACAGGCGTGATTTGTGGCTCACGAAAGCACCTATAATCAACTTCGGGGTTGTTGAGTTCTACTACCCGATAGAGTGCTACGCCAGTTTGGTCTTTCACCAAAGCATTTCGGTTGCCGAGCCATTCAATGCGGGGATGCACAATATTACAGGAACGGGTCAAACCCCCGAACACAATTGGGCCGCTTGCTTCGCTACGTATGTTTAGAGATGGAATGTACACCGGTTCGATGAAATCAACGATGACATTCCTCCGTTTGACCTCTCGGTGCATGGGGCGTACATGGCTTGGTACAAGAGAGTGACTAGACGGTATATCTCTCCGACGTTGCAGACTCCTACTGGAGTGGTAGTCCCGATACATCGACTAGGGACCGAACCAACAGATCAACATTCCATGAAGTTACCGGTGTACCAATCGAAGGGATCCACTGTTCGCAAATTTGTAAGTTTTAAAGTTTCGTTTTATTTTTTTAAGTTTTGTCAAAAATATGTTTTTATATAGGTATGTGTATATGTAAGTACCATAATCTTTCAACTTTTTATGATTGTCAGTTGAGCCAGACTTGGGCCATTGCAAAGAAATGTGCAACTTTGTTGAATAGCAATATCGCCGATCAGACGAAGGAAACAATACGGGAGATGATTACATGTTGCCATGCACAAGCTGATCTTGTGGGCGAGGGAGCAACATTAGATGCAATACTAAGGACTCCCAATCATCGAACCAGCGACCGTTTTGGTATCTGGTGAAAGAGAGTTGTTCGAAGGCCCCCACCTCAACCTCAAAGAGAATCAGAAGATGAAGAACAAGCATGGCCTGAGATTCAAGGGGAGGGGATACAACAACAAGTTGGGGGTGAGATTCAAGAAGAGGAGAATATCCCGTTGTCCGGTCTCACACAAGCTACTCCACAATGTGGTAGAAGACAACGGAGACCCACTAACTTCTTCACACCCGACCCTTGATTTTTGGAATTCAGGTGCATTTAAGTGTTAGCTTAATTTTGTTGATTTTTGTCACCATAATTTATGAGTTAGTTGATTCATGTCTGTAATGCAGGTTCGGTAAATGTTTAGTGAACGGAACAAGATGAGGGTAGCGCTTGAAGACATCACCTTTTTTAGGTTATCTTGTCTGTAATGCATGTTATCTTTTTATGTTAATTTGAGTTATATGTTAGCTTGATGTTAGTTTGATGCTGTAATGTTTTAAGTTAGCTTGATGTTGTAATATTTGAAGTTAGTTTGATGTTGTAATATTTTGAGTTAGCTTGATGTTTGGGAGAAAATGAAACTGAAACTGAAACTGAAACTGTGAAGTGGAAGTGGAAGTGGATGTGGAAACTGTATGTGAAAGTGTATGTGAAGTTGAAACTGTATGTGAAGTGGAAGTGGAAGTTGTAACTATATTTTTAGTTAGCTTGATGTTCTCTGAGATGTTTGAGATTGTTGTTGTAAAATAAGAGATGTTTGAGATGTTTATGAGATGTTTGAGATGTTCACGAGCTGTTTATGAGATGTTTATGACATGTTGAAACTGTATGTGGAAGGGAAAGTGGAATGAAAGTTTGTTCACGAGATGTTTGTGAAGTGGAAGTGGAAAATGTTTATGATATCCCTTTATGAGATGTTTATGAGATCCCTTTATGAGATGTTTATGATATGTTCATGAGAAGTTGAAAATGAATGTGGAAGTGGTTCGCAGATTTGCTGAAATTGTATGTGAGTTTGTTTGAAAGGGATGTAAAGGGGAAAAGTCTTGTTCTAAATTGAATTGGTGAAATTTAAGCCAAGACTCGGTCTTTCAAAGACCGAGTTTAGTATTAACATACTCGGTCTTTGAAAGACCAAGTCTTGTACCTATAACTTTTTTTTTCAATTAAACTCAAGACTCGGTCTTTCTTGAAAGACCGAGTCTAGTTATAGTTAGCTCGGTCTTTCGAAAACCGAGCTTTGAGTACACTTCTTTCCAGAAAGCAAGATGTTCTCTGGAAATGAGTGAACTCCACAGTCAGTTTTCGAAAGACCGTTCTCATTTTAACTAGACTCAGTCTTTGAAAGACCGAGTCTTTAATCTGTGAATTTTTTTCCAATTAGATTGAAGACTCGGTCTTTGAAAGACCGAGTCTAGTTAAATTGAGAACGTTCTTTCGAAAAACCGACTGTGGACTTCACTCATTTCCAGAGAACATCTTGCCTTCTGGAAATGAGTGAACTCCACAGTCGGTCTTTCAAAGACCGTTCACATTATAACTAGACACGGTCTTTCAAAGACCGAGTCTTGCATCTATAAGTTATATTTTCCAATCAGCTTCAAGAAAGACCGAGTCTTAGTTATAATAAGAACGGTCTTTGAAAGACCGAGTCTTACGCCTGTACAATTTTTCCCTAGTCAGCTTCAAGACTGATTGATTCCAATTGCTCTACATTTGAACCTTATTGAATCCAAAATACTTAGAAGCTGATATTTGAATAAAAACATAATTAAACCTCATTCAATCATTCATTTTCCACAATTAAACACATCCAAACTGAGTACTCAGTTTAAAGTAAATATTACAAACACATTGGAAAGCACCTAATCAAATTAAATGTTTTGAGATCTTCTATTAGTACATCGACGCTTGTTGTGTCCTTCCAAACCACAACTTGAACATTTCATCCCCGAACCCCTGCTAGAACTATCTCTCACATCCATGTCGTTGCGTATTCTTGTGGATTTAGGTCGGTCTTTCCGTGTACGACGCAAACTAGCATCGGGTACGAGACGTGGACCATCAGTAGTAGGCCAATATGCTTGATCTAGAATAGGATTAAACACAGGAGCCCATATTTGTGCTAATGACGACTCTAGTGGAACTTGGAGTACTCTAGCACCTTGTGTCATCTCCTCGATAACATGAGCATTAATATTGGCATAGCTATCAGTAGCTCTCACTTCATTAGAACTGTTGTTCGTAGGATTTATATTTGCTACATCATCATCTTTGTCTCCATCATCATTTCTACACTATCATCAACGTCATCGTCTGTTTCTTCCTCTTCTTCATCATCGTCTTAATGACTGCATTTTGAAAGAGTTCAAATACACTGTCATTTAGAACATAGTCAGGAACTGGACTAGGTTGGCGTGGCAACTCAACATCTGTAGAATCTGGATTTGTTATATTTGTGAAGGTGTTTTCTTGTGAGGACGGTGAATTTGGTTGTAAAGATTGAGCGGGGTTAGACCTCATCTGCTGTGTAGGTACTACCCTTATGAAACTTGAACTAGGAATATCATGTGGCTAAGCATTCAAAATTTGAATTTGCTGAATATATAACTCTAATGCAGACCAAGTACAATTGGGATCAAATGTCCTAGCAATCATTGACTTCATAGCATTATTAATAGATACGGGCACTGTCATAAAATACTGACCATCTCCTTGACCTGCTGCATATCGAGCTAAAATTTTCACATTCCATTGATTCCTATCCCAATTAGTAACTTCATAAATTTTCTCAACTACTTCTGCAAATATAATGGTGCGAGGTAGCCAAACTATTTTCGGATCCAACACACTATAACAACAACCAATCTTTGGATCATGAATTATTTCACCACCAAAGTATAACCAAATAAGAATCTCGAGATCCATACCTACGTATATTTATACGAATATGCGAGTTATTATCTACCCACAGACAAAATCTATAAAAAAGGTAGAAAATTATAGGCCAATATTCATCATACCTTCACAAGCTTCAAGGATAGAGCCGTAGATATTTGGGTAGAAGAGATGAAGTTGCTATCCTCTTCAAATTTAGCAAAATTCCAAAATATGAATCTTTCGAAAGATGGGTTTAGGATTTTTATAGTGGAAGGTGAGAGGGTTAGGAAAGAATTAGTAAATATATTTAGATTAAGATGAGATTTTGTGAGTAGGAGGTCGCCCTAGATTGAGGGAGATGAGTTAGAGAAGATAGAATAGAGTAAAGTAGAGAGAGAGAAGAAGAAAGAAAGCGATCTGAAATAAAACCCCCTAGTCTAAGACTCGGTCTTTAAAAGATCGAGTGTAGTTAAAACTCACGCGGTTTTTCAAAGACTGAGTCTTAGACTTTGAAAAATCAAAGACTAAGACTCGGTCTTTGAAAGACCGCGTGAGTCTTAACTACACTCGGTGTGGAAATTTTTTAAAAAAAAAGTAGAACGGTTGGGAAAAAACTTTCAAAAAATGGGACAGTTTGGGAAAAAATTCTATGTTTAGCTCGACAGACACCGAATGTACACTTTGGCCAATCTGTAAACAACTTATGCTATCTCTATCCTTCGCAAAAAAAGGCAAAGTCGTCATCCTCCCTTTATATGTAGAAGCCCATTATCCACATTCCAAGGAGAAGCATAATGAACAATCCGACTCCTCCGTAACCTATACTCCCTTTTCCTTTACCATTCAGACTTCTTATACTATATCCCAAGAATACCCTTTGCAAAAAACTGTGACGTCCTCATCCTACCTCTACCCGAGCGTCTTATACTACTTCTCATTGGAGTCAAGTAGAACCTTAAAAGCCCATTATCCACATTCCTGGGAGAAGGATAATGAACAGTTCTATTAATGAAACATGTGGCCCTATTCCACCTTTTTCCTATAAAAAAAAAAGAAAAGATAATGAACAGTTCGACTTCTACCAAACCTATACCTCCTCTTCCTTTGCCATTCCGGCCTAAACTTCTGTATCTCTCCATTCTCACCATTCACATTTCTACTCAAATTAATCTCATTCCCATTCAATCCAACCACATTCTTCTCCTTCCGTGATTCTTGCCAAGATTCTGATAATGACCTCTCTAATTTTTGCTCCCTCTTCTTCCCAAACTCCCTAAACGGGCTCGTAATACTCCAATCCCACCCCCTACTCCACCTCCGCAATTTCTTCCTAACAACCACTTCGACACTACTACTACTAATACCCTCCCTAGCATTCGAACACGACAATTTTGCATCTACTTTAATCGCACCAATCATTCCACCTTCAGAACTAGAAGCAGCCACATTGTCTTCCAGCACCCTCCTACTAACATTCCTCCTAGAGCCTTCTACAGGCTCATCTAAGCAAGCGAATGAGCACGCGAGAGCCTTGCTCATCATGGACCCATCCCACGAATGCCTCGGCCTCTCCCAATCAGAATTATTCTTTCCATCACCCAAGTCATCAACCACAAACCTCCCACTCTTCGACCCACACCGCGATGCCCATCGAAACCCTTTGGAATTTGATCGGAAATACGGGTTTTTGCTCCTCTTTTTGGATAACCCATCTTCTTCTGAACAACCACCATTATGGGTTTTCATGAAATCGTCATCCAGTTGGAAGAGAGAAAGCAGAGTAGTCCTGATTTCATTGCCGTTTCTCTCCGATTCAATAGACGACGGGGCCTGGACGATTTCGGGGTGGGAATCGACGTGAGAGAGGCGTTCGGCTAAGCAAGAAGAGCAGAAGCCGGTGAAGAACTGGGTTGGGTGGCGAACGCACCGATCGATGCTTGTAGTTTCAACGGATCATCGCATTTTTTTCGACCAATTCCGATACGATAATGAGAAATCGAGGAGAAGGGGAAGGGATTGGAGGGGATTGAGGGGGTATTTATTTATTTATTTATTTTTGGGTGGGTTTTGGGAGGGAGGCCGGGGGAGAGAGGGGGTGTTTGAAATAAAATGTCTACCAGTATTTTCCACGTGCGATGCACGTTTTGATAAAAATTGGACAATTGTCACGTACGATTTACGCGTTAAGAAATAGTTCTAGAGCTGAACGTGCATTACACGTAATTGGTAATAATATTTTGAAAAAAAAATCTACAATTTGTACGTGCAATACGCGTGTTTATAGGTAGAATTTGAGTTGTATGTGCAACATATGTGTATGTTTAGTGTTAAAAAAAATATTGTAAAATTATTTTGCACATGCGTTGCTCGTTTTAAATATGTGGATTTTATTTATTTATTTGTTTTTGTTGTAATTAATGGGAGAGTAGGAGTTGTACGTGCAACGCACGGGTTTTTATGTTGACAACATTACAACTCCAACTCTCCCATTATAATATTAGAGATTACAGATTTTTGATTTTCGGTTTTTTTGGGAAGATTTGGGGGAGAGGTTGAAGGAATTTTATCCCAAACTGTCCCACTTTTTGAAAGTTTTTTCCAAACTGCCCTACTTTTTTTTAAATTTCCAAAACGCCCTACTCGCTTTCCGAAAAAGCGAGTTCGGATAAAACCCCATCGCTTTTTCAGAAAGCGTGTGTGAAGCTTTGGTTTTCACTTGCCAACACTCGCTTTCTCAAAAAGCGAGGGAATTTACCCCCACACTCACTTTTTGAAAAAGCGAGTGCTACAAATTAGTGAATTCGGAAAGGAATCAAAATTGGGGTTTTTTTTAACTCAGGATGCATACAATGTCTGTCCAGTTACGCGTATTCAATTGGAGCTGGCTCAAGTTCAATTTGTAACTGGATTGGAAACACTGTAATCTCCGTCCAACTTCCTAATTTTGATTTCTCTGGCTACTTCCATGTCGAATTTTCTCACTTGTAGTGCTCATCATGCCTCGAAACTTCCTCAATGGCTCATCTCTCTTCCTCTGATATTTCCCACTTCTTTCGTCTGCACAATCTCAATCTCAGCGACTTTTGCTTTGTGGGTGATTTATTAAAATTAAGTTTTATGGTTTTTTTTTGGTTTGGCAATTGTTGCTGAGGTCGAGGTTCTGAAGGCGAAAGCAGAGGGATTTAGATGAGGTAGAGATGGACCCATTAAGGAAGTTCAAGTGTTCTAAAAGTGCTATAAATGAGGGACTTCGGCAAGAAATCGAAATTAAAGAGTTGGGTGGATGGAGTACACCTGTGTTTTGTTGGCCTTTTGGTCAAAACCAAGCTCCTCCTTTCCTTGCTTTTAGTCCCACATCGGTTGGGAGATGTGCATTGTGAGTGGGATCAGCCCATATATACTCTAATCCTCTCTTCCCTTAAGACTACAGAAAAATGTTTTCCCACATAACTCTTCCTCTCCTTCACTTCTTCCCTGCCAAATCCGGTACTCTGCTTTTCTCTTCCGTTCTGAGCAAGGACAAGTTCGGGTCGATCTCTCGACGTTGTGTGCGACAGCGAGACGCCGGTGATACCGGGGGTTTTACCACTAGGAGCATCTGAGAAACGTCTGCACATAAGACCTCGGATCAACTCTTAGGGCAGTGCGTTCCGCGCGACTTCCCCGTAGGCCGGTAACTTTGTTCTTATTTATTTTAATTTGTTATCTTGGGTTGCAGAAAATTAAAGATTCGAGGGTAATTTTTTATAACAATCTAAGAGTTGATTGCGCCTTGTTTGCTTGATGCTTATTAGCTGTAACTAAACGAGTCCAGATTCTATAGCTAGCCAATTCAGATATCTTGTACAAAGTTTAATAACAAGCCTAATCAATCAGCACCCTATAAACCCAACAACTTTCATGTATGGGTTATTATTTATTCTTGTTGAAAACCCAAACCTAATTCGGTCCAGAAAACTAATTAAAAGATTGAATCGGTCTTGATATATCTTCAAACCTGCCCGTACCGAAAACCCAAATCCAACCTATACACATCTTGATCATACTTGAGTTTTGCCATGTACATGTAGGTCAATAGCCTTATTGGCATCAGGATTTTTAGGGTTGTACGAGTTAAAATCTTCAATGACATAACATTAACAATTTATAGCAAGAAATCCCTGATTCAACCAATTATGACAAAGATCAAAACAGAACTAATTCCTACTCCATCTGCTCAAAATCTCTAATCGTAATCGAAAATCCAAAACAAGGATTAACAATTTTATTAATTTAATTTAATGCAAGGAAATAAAACTGTATATAGCTATTACAGAACATAGTCATTGTTGTTGCGGAAATACAGCAACCAATCACAATGAACAACCATGCGAGAACATAGATCACACCAAATACAATAGCAGTATGCAAGAGATAAACCCAACAATAGGAAGATGGATGACAAGTACTCGTTATATGTAGTTATGATAGTTGAGATCTTATTGTGAATTTTGTGATGTTCCCATTACAATGAGATTGAGAATGGCGCTGCGTTAAAAGTTTGGCTCTTAATTAGTGCCAAATTATTGATTGGAAGTCACTGACTTTCCTTTCACTCGTTAGTTGGACTTGACAAGGATCACAATGATACAAGCCTAGGCTTTAAGACTCCCATGAGCAATCTCTTCCTTAAAGTTCATGCCACCAAATGCTTGAACAAAGATATTTTCCAGACATTTAGAGGCATACAATGAAATGCCAAGGAGTGCAAGTTCAAGTTAGGTAATTCATGTCATTCTTGTTTAGTGCCTAATTGAAGGATTAGCACATTTTGTAATTAGTTGGATCACACTTTTGGGGTTTGACATGGGTCTTAACCTAAGCTGAAACTAGAATGTTCCAACACATTATATCAATGACAGAGATAGTATACTGTCAGATTTGACGCCAAGATCAGGTTATTACACATTTTCTTTATTTTGAATCAAAAGATGGCAACCTACCATCCCAACGTTTCATTCATTAATTATCAATGAAACAGAATACATCACTAATTACAAGTCTCCAAGATACTCTTAGTACATTATCACATATTGATATTACACATTTTTTGTTGCCCAGACAAAATGACTTTTGTTGTGTTTTTCGAAATTAGTGCATTATCTTTGATATTATGAGTGGAGATTCAGTAGTTATATGTATTTGTTATTTGATATCTATTTCAGGATGTTAGGTTGTATACTTGTATCAGGAGTGTTAAGTTGTTAGAATAGTGAGAATAGTTAATGACCAGCTTAGCAGTCAGAGAGAAATATTTAAGCTTATAGTTGGTGGGGTTCCATGGCATGGTTGGTCATATTCTTAAATGGAAATATCAACTACTCAACAGATTGTATTAGTATGGGCACTTCGATTATCTCAATATTATTGAAATATTGAACAAGTAATCCAACCAACAAAAACAGTCAAGATAATTGTTATAAAACCCCCAGTAATTTCCCTTCTCATATGATACTATTATTCAGGAATTCATGGGCTCCCTTAAAAGCCGCACTCTTTTATAAAACCGAAAACGCTCTGGAACTGAGCTATAACAAGAAAAGTGACTAAGAATATCCCCACTTCCATTACAGAAAACAATTTTGAATTCCCTATATAGAAGATTTGTCCCTGCTGACAAATCCAATGGAGTAATCTAAATAAAAAAGCACGATAGGAGCAGAAAACCATTTGCGCGTTTAATCTGTCTTTTATGTAGTTAAGAAGGAACTCTGAAATTCTTTGATTACTACAACTATTTGGGATAACAATTTGTAAGGAAAATAAAAGTTAAACCATGAGTCAGTAAATATTTTGACAGTTCTATCATCTATGCAAGAGTACACAGATCTGTCAGAGGAGCAGAAGAATTTGCTAGCTATAAACAAATCATTGTTCAATTCATACAGATATAAGAGAATACTGCTTTATAGTATTTGAAACCTTGTATGAAAGAGAAGATGCTCAAGAACATGGAAGTTAAGCTGATATTTAGTAATTTGTCAAGAGCCTCAGTTAATACTTAATACTACACCTCAAATGTGTTACTACCAGTGAAATTTCTTACTACTTTCAAAATAAGGTATTTTAGAATACCTATTATCTTCTTTTTCCTCTTCCTCTTCTACCATAATTTCTTACTGCATTTTATAAAGAGCTTAACTTGTTTTCCGCAAATTAGTTTTGTAACATTGTATCTGCACTTATTAGTATGAATTTTTTGTGTTGTCACCTGTCTGACTTTTATATTTATTCGAGACTATATCATATTTTTATCTATAGACACAGATTGGGTTGGACAGATCAGTTCAATCACTAAAGTAGATAGTCTTAACTAATAAGGAGCTGGATCCATATTAGGCTAAACCTAATCCACCATTATCAACACTAATTGATCAAATAGAAAGTTGTTGCTTCGACCAACAACTCCACAAACCAATTAGTTAGTCACCTTGGAAGTATATAAGCTTTTATAGAATAGAAAGTATTAAAGGGGACTAGCAACACAAATTAACGACTACGAAGATTGATTCCTTTGTTATACCAAAGTCCAAGCACAAGTTGAGTTTGGACCCTGACAAGATAAAAGAGAAGTTCTAGATAGATTTAAGATTTACAAATCCGAAGCTGAGAACCAATTAGAGAAAAGATTAAGATCCTTTGATCTAATCGTGGCGGAGAGTATACCTCAAATGAAATGACTAACTTCTGTGAAGAACACGAAATAATTCATGAGGTGACTGCTCCTTACTCACCACAGTCCAACGGAGTTGCTTAAAGGAAGAATCGAACTCTGTTAGACATGGTGAATGCCATGCTTCTCAGCTCAGGTTCTCCTGATAACTTGTGGGGAGAAGCCTTATTGTCAGCATGTTACATCCTAAAAAGGATCCCTAGTAAGTCTAAGGATAAGACTTCCTATGAATTATGGAAAGGTAGAACTCCTAGAGTCCATTATCTTAAGGTCTGGAGATGTCTAAGCAAAAGTAGGAATCCCTGAATCTAAAAAGAGAAAGAATGGACCTAAGACTGTAGATGCTATGTTCATAGGATATGCCTTAGATAGCAATGTCAATAGATTTCTAATGATTCATTCTGAAGTAAATGAAATCTCTAATAATACTATCAAGGTACATATATTTTTGCAACTATCACGCACATATTACATGATAACATATACAAGGCACCTGGTTCTAGGAATGCAAGCATCCAAACCCAAGGAGGGTTATACTCTCTCCTTAGTACATTCTATTGAGAAAATGCTAAGAAAAGTTGAGTACTTTGATAAGACACCTGCTCGTACTCATATTGACAGTAGTATCATTCTCAAGAAGAATGAAGGTTTACCTGTAGAACAACATAAATACTCTCAAATGATAGGTTCTCTTATGTATATAACAAATAGAACTAGACCTGATATTGCAGTTGCTGTTGGGAGACTTAGTAGATATACTAGTAACCCAAACCGGTCACATTGGTCAGCAATAGAAAGAGTATTTAGATATCTTAAGGGTACTATAGATTACAAACTTCATTATTCTAGACACCCTGATATCATAGAAGGTTACTTAGATGCAAACTGGGTAACTGACTCACATGATGTGAAATCCACAAATGGATATATCTTTACCTAAGGAAGTGCTGCAATCTCATGGGGTTCATGTAAATATACCATCATAGCTAGAAGTACTATGGATTCTGAAATGATAGTTTTGGACACTACTTGTACAGAAGCTGAATGGCTTAGAAATTTGATTATGCATATACCTGTTACTAATATTCCTGTTCCTGCTATTTCCATAAACTGTGATAATAAATCTGTTATAGAACTACTAAAGCATCATTCTGTGATTACTAAGATGAACAGGCACCTGCAGCTGCGCTTCAAGTCAATCAAGAGCCTTTTAGGCAAATATGTGGTTCTTGACTATATAAAGTCAGAAAAGAACCTTGCGGACCACTTAACAAAGGGTCTGTCTAGGACGTTGATCCTAGAATCATCGAGGAGGATGGGGTTAAGCCCATAAGTAAGTCACCAGCAGTGGCAACCCAACCGAGTCTGACTGGAGATCCCAAGAAGCCGGTTCAATGGGTATAAACAAGCTAGACTTTGGTGACTATTATGGAACACTGACTCAGAGATTAAATTCTCATAAATTAATGCCCAGGTGGCTGTACGAGGTTGTACAATGATATCCCATCCCTATGGTGACACTGTTCCTGTGTGATCTGGTTAGGATGAGTTCTAAACTCTTAATAGGTCCAAACATTATTATGTAGGGTTGACTCCGATCACCAACCCTTTGAGGACTTACCTATATGAGAGGTCGTGAAGGCCGCGACTATGGGACAGGGCAATTCCAGACAACTCTTATGAATATGGAAAAAGTGCGCATGGCCATTCAAAAGCGCCACCCGATAGACCCAAGAACCTCTGACGTACTATGTGTGCTATTTTCTGAATCTGATTCAAGAAGTCTGATTCAAGGCATAGTCCATCAAGCACTTCTTCAGACAAAGACAATAGTCACTACGTGAGATTCAAGGCTGTAGTCCATCTCATTTATGCATAGTATACTCTTGCCCAGAACTTCTCCATCATTATTCTTTTGTTATCTCTGTCTTCGGATCTTGGTTTTGGGGGGGGATTGTTGGCCTTTTGGTCAAAACCAAGCTCCTCCTTTCCTTGCTTTTAGTCCCACATCGGTTGGGAGATGTGCATTGTGAGTGGGATCAGCCCATATATACTCTAATCCTCTCTTCCCTTAAGACTACAGAAAAATGTTTTCTCACATAACTCTTCCTCTCCTTCACTTCTTTCCTGCCAAATTCGGTACTCTGCTTTTCTCTTCCGTTCTGAGCAAGGACAAGTTCGGGTCGATCTCTCGACGTTGTGTGCGACAGCGAGACGCCGGTGATACCGGGGGTTTTACCACTAGGAGCATCTGAGAAACGTCTGCACATAAGACCTCGGATCAACTCTTAGGGCAGTGCGTTCCGCGCTACTTCCCCGTAGGCCGGTAACTTTGTTCTTATTTATTTTAATTTGTTATCTTGGGTTGCAGAAAATTAAAGATTCGAGGGTAATTTTTTATAACATGTTTATGGTCAGGTTGCATGGAATGTTTGTTCAACCAAAGACTATGTTCGGTACTTCGATTACAAGGCTACAATAGAGGAGATTGATTAAAAAGGCTGAAGGGGTTGAGATTAGAAAGCGTTTATCATATTTGGTGTTTGGAGCAGATTGTAAATTTCCAAAAAAAAAAAAAACAATTTTGCCCACCAAGTGTTTGTAAAATTGTCTCAGTAAAATTTACCGAGTTTTTTTAATGGAAAGGATTCGAAGATTAGATTTTCTTTACATTTTGTGCCTCAATCTAACATTTCCCTTATGTTGTTTCAAGAAATTTCATTACTACTAGATATACATGATACTGTGATGTTTCCTACCTGTAAATTCGGATAGACTTAACTGCATTCCAGTCAGACGGGATATCAAGATATTGAGATTATTCATGCATCCTCACATTATACGGCTTTATGAAGTCATAGAGACTCCAACAGATATTTACATTGTAATGGAGTATGTAAAATCAGGCAAGTTATTTGACTACATTGTAGAGAAGGGGAAGTTGCAAAAGAATGAGGCTCGTCGTTTCTTTCAACAGGTCAAGTGTAGATCCTGATATTATTTTACTTCTACTGACCATGTCTGACCTCGTAGTAGGGATCAAGTTCTTAAAATAACAAAACATTTCACTTCTCGATGTTGACTGGAAACTTTCTTGAATTATTTACAAGACCCAATCGACACTCGCTTTTTCAAAAAGCGAGTGCGGGATAAATCCCCTCGCTTTTTGAGAAAGCGAGTGTAGGCTTGTGCAAAACAAAGGCCTAACACTCGCTTTGTGAAAAAGCGATGAGATTTTACCCAAACTCGCTTTTTCAAAAAGCGAGTAGGGCGTTTTGGAAATTTTAGAAAAAAGTAGGGCAGTTTGGGAAAAAAATTTCAAAAAGTGAGACAGTTTGGGAAAAAATTCAGGTTGAAGAAGGTAGTGGTGGGATTTTTAGAGGCTAAATTAAAAAAAAAACCACACTAAGTTTTGGTCCAGTTTAAAAAAACCGCACTAAGTTTTTTTATTTAAAAAAATGACACAAAATTTCAAAAAAACTCCACTGGGTTAGTTAGGGTTAGGGTTAGGGTTGGGTTAAAAACCACTTTCATGTTTCATTTGTGTTTAAAAAAACCACATTCATCTTTCATTTGTGTTTAAAAAAAACCACATTCATCTTTCATTTGTGTTTAAAAAAACGTCACTTAACTAAACAGATGTATAAATGAACCCTAACCCTAACTAATCCTAACCCTAACCCTAACTAACCCAGTGGATTTTTTTGAAATTTTGTGTCCTTTTTTTAAAATAAAAAAACTTAGTGCGGTTTTTTTTAAACTGGCCCAAAACTTAGTGTGATTTTTTTAAATTTAGCCTATTTTTAGATGACGAAATTTGCCCTTGATACTGGAAAAGAGGATAGGAAAATTTAAGGGTTGGCAACCGGGTCGAGTCAACCCGTGACCCCCACAGGCTGGATCGCTTTCGGGTCAAACAAAAAAATTTAACCGAGTCATACTCGGTCAAGAAAACACCAAAAAAATCATGCTTGACCCAACCGTTTAACCCGTAACCCACCATAACCCGACCCGCCCGCCGGGCTGCCAACGATTGACCCGGCAGATCGAACGGATGAGTCCAATGATTCCAAATGCAGTCGTTGCTGCTAAATTGCTGCTTGTTTGTGTTTTTTTTTTTCGTTTCTTTTTTTGGGGTTTTGGGTATAAAAATGCCCTGAATTCACTCAAAACTTTTCACAAATTTACTTTACTCTCCATTTATCATCTCTGTTACCCTCTCAACTCTCAACTACTATTACTAGTACTACTACTACTTGTCACACCCCACTTTCCAAAATACGGAATACGAGTACGTAACGTAAGCCCAGCGAATGATGTAAACACCATCCATAAGCTCTACCAGACTAACTCAACAATATGAAAGAACAATCACAGCCACTCAAGAAGATGTAACCACATGAATCAAAGATAACTCCAATAAATGAAATAATCCAACAATAATAATATCCAACACAAAAATCCAACATCTGAAAAAAAAAAACTCCGAGAACATAAGCCCAAAACAAAGTACAAAGTCATAATAATGTTCAAAGAAATAATCTAGCAGTAAAATAAATCTAAGTAATGCAATTCAGCTCCATCTTTAGAATCGTTGCTCACCAATTCCTTC
The DNA here is from genome assembly GCA_017893485.1 of Hemerocallis citrina. Lineage (NCBI taxonomy): Eukaryota > Viridiplantae > Streptophyta > Magnoliopsida > Asparagales > Asphodelaceae > Hemerocallis > Hemerocallis citrina. Next base: position 360,454,469 of record CM030358.1, on the reverse strand, counting down.
TGGTATAGCTCCTTCAATACCTGTAAATATTTGATCTAAAAAGAAAGAAAAGAGTGTCCCTAGAACAAGTCGTGGACAGTAAGTAGAGAAAAACAGAGGATAATGGAAGCATGTATATCAAAGAAAAAGGGACAGGATCAAAGTCAAAGAACAAAGCAAAGGAACGACAATAATGTCAAGGGTCTATGTTTAATCAGTTCTATACAGGATCAAGCATGAGATGATAAATGAAGCTTATTAATCATTTTATTAATCTATCTAGTGCACGTACTACTGCGTCTCATTGCACAGGTTCGGCGCAAACACACAATGTACGCTTTAGACTGATGGTGAATTCACGGTTCGTGTACTCGGTCCAGTAATCAGTGTTTAATGTTCAGTGTCAGTAATTATTAAGCAGTATTTTATGGCCATCAGTACAGGTCAGTACAGTAGGGCCTGACCGAGTACAATTTTTGATTGTTCACTACCAAGTCATCCCATAATACTCCCGGCTTGTTAACATTTTATTTCATCCTATGTGAGCATGCAAGAAGGTGTTAATGTTGTATGATACTAAGTGTGACTAATTCTATTCGTTACAAACAAATTATGAAGCAAACATGTCAATTAAACACATATCACATAATCAGGACAACATGACCTTGCAATACTAAAACATGGATTAATGCTACTACAGAAAAGCAAATATGGATCCATCAGAAGTTCTAGAAACTAGGCTCTCTGCCGATTCCAGCAAATATATATAAGGCATATAAAAGATACAGAAACTGAGGTGAAAAGTCTATTCTTTTCAGATTTTATGTTCAGGAAGCATGTTGTAAATTGTGTTCACCTATTTGTTTCAGGTCAGAAAACTCATCAAATAAATTTATAAAAATTCAAGATCATTCCTACACATGTCTAGGTTCAGCCAAATTTATTTCAAATTTTTATTTTACTATTAACATGCTCAAATAAATTATAGAACAACAAGATACGTATGCATTTGTGAATCTGAAAAATTTTAACACAGCTGTACTAAAATGATGATATCTAACAGATTACACATCGGAATTCAAATTCGTAAAAGGGTAGTAAACTAGACATCTGAGGCTAAATTTCATGTTCAGAAAGTTATTTCAAAATATAATAGCAACATGGTCGAAAATTTGATACAAAAAGAAACACACAACAGTCCATAATTTATTTTAACATGAATAGGCAACAATTAAATTATACAACCATATATTTCATGCGATTTAATAATCAAAGTGTTCTTAGGTGTTTAACATGCATAATTTCAGTTTCTTAGATGCAATTTCATAGGCATGGTAATCAATTCGTTTAATCACATTCAATCTAATATGTATACAATTCATCAAACATGTCTGTCATATGGATCTAGTTATTTCTCATGTAAATGTGCATATGCAATGAACAAGGGAGACTAGGTTTTAGATCAAAGAGAGCAGCACGATGTTAAGAATATTTTGGGTTAGCTCGTGTAAACCCTTAATAGACTTAACAGAATTTCAAATAACAACAAAATAAGGAAAAGAACGGGATTCTACTTGCAGAGATCAAAGAAATCTTAAACAAAATAAAATACTAGTTCAAGAAGAGACTTGCATGTTAATTAGTAGATTCGAATATTTTAGAATAACGGGATAAGAATCCCGGGCGACGATCCAAAATATGGCGAGCTACATGCAAAATCCGAAGCAGCAACTCAGAGCACACAAACAGCGACACAGCGGATCCCAAGCAAAATAGAAAACAGCATCTTGGATATCCTATGCCCAAAACAACAAACGGCAAAATTGCTCACTGTCTTCTCTTCTTCCCTACTTCGAAAGAGAGAGAAGGAGAGAGCGGGAGAGACCACATCGACTACAACGTGATGCAGCGGCGACTGGTGACAGCAGTGATGAGGGCGATGACGACGAGCGACGGCGACGCTGTGGTCGGGAAGCAATGGCGGTGCTGTGGTCGGGAAGCGATGGCAGCGGCGGAGAATGTGGCTCTGTTTTGCTCCGAAAATAGAGGAGGCAAACAGCTGGGGTGTTCGGGCTTGGACAGCGACGACGAGGCGATGAGGGGTTCTCTGGTGGTGCAAGGGGTGCAAGGAATGGGTTGACGAAGGCAATGGACAAGGAGCGGTGGCAGCGAAGTGGTGGTAATGGGTTGCGGTGGAGTTCAGGATGGTGGGTTGATGGCGAGGATGGGGGTGATCGGAAGGCGATGGGATGGAGGTGACGGAGGGACGGTGAAGAGGATGGAGGTCGAAGGTGGTCAGAGTCGGGGAAAGGAACGATGGGAAGTTTGGGTTTGGGCGGTTTGGGTGAAGACGAAACAGAGAGAGAAATAGGATCAGGGGAGAGAGAAAGCAGGCAGAGAGAGAGAGGTAATTAATTAGGGTTTAATATGGGGTATTTATAGGAGATTAAGAAATTGGGGTTTTGGGTACCGGTTTTGGCTCTAAAAAGAGTTGAACAAGTATAAAACAGTGAGATGAACATAAAGCGGAACAAATCAAACTCAAAATAGGAAGAGCAAAATTTTGTGATGAACCAAAAATAGTAAAATTTCAGCCAAAAGAGCACAGAACGATGAAGAGAAAATAAAGAGGCTAAGAAAAGCAAGGATATAATATTATAAACGAATCCGGATACAATAATCAAGGAAAAAAATAAAATACAATAAAATCCAAAATAGGGGTTACACTACTCCTCCTCCACCTCTCAATCTACTTCAACAAAGAAGTAACAAAAAAGTGAATTTGTGTTCGTGTCAAAGCTACTATGTATACTACCAACTCTCTCTACTACTCAAATTCTTGTCGAAACTCAATCTCTCTCTACGAATCTACTACATATTTTTTCAAGTGAAGAAGCTGAATGGGGAATTTAGGGTGATGAGATCCTGAGTTTAGGTTAAGTAGGGGTGCACGACAATAGTCTAATGCTCTACTTCAATCTAACTCTAAGCTATCTCGAACTCGATATTATGTCCATAAACATGTAATTCAATAATTTTGTATGAACTTTTAGTCTTTATTACATGTATTTGTCTGTAATTTGATTGTTGTAAAAACTTATTCAAGTTGAAATGAATAATATCTACAATTTTGTTTCATTCTTATGCATGTTCCACATTTATCTTAAAAAAAATTTGGTTCGAGTGTTAAACAAAAAAAAATTGAAATTTACCGGGCCAACCCGGCCCGGCCCAGCCCTGGTCGGTTTACACCCGTAAGGGTTCGCGGGTCGGATCAAGTCAAGGATTTGGAATTCAAACCCGGCCCGACCCGGGTTTTCACCCAACCCAAGTCGGGCCTGCCTCTTACCAAGCCAGACCCGTCAAGTTGGGGCCCGAACTGGCCCGCCCAACTCGAATGCCAACACTAGGAAAAATCTTTGTAACGGTAGTATGGAAAGTCTGGGGAATTGACAACTCTGCCCTCTACAGGGTTCATATAAAATGATTTTCCTTTTCTTTTGTTTCTCTTCTATGTGACTCTTTTTTAAGATTGTTTACTTTCACTATTTTCCACTTTATTCCATCTCTTTATAAGGATAAGTCTAATGGTTGGTGGAAAGGCACGTGAAAAGAGGGAAGGTTGGAAAATTTTCAACAAAAAAATGTTTAGATAGCCAGCATATAAAGAGGGAAGATGGAAGATGACCTCTTGCTGACGACAAAAAAAGAGAGAGAGAAATAGCGGAACCCATGTGATGCAGACATTAGCACCTCTTTATGTAACACCCCGTAATTTTTAATACAATATTTTAAATTAATAAATAAATTTTAAATTAATTTATTTAATTATTTTGAATTTTTGTAAAATCGACATTTTCACACGTGCAAATATTTTTGAAGTGAAAATTTCAACTTTTGAAGTACTGAATAAATTCTCCTATTTACAATTGAGTATATTCTAAATTTTGGGATTTTCTGAATAAAGAAACTATTTTTATAAATACTTTGAAAGAAATTGGACTTTTTGTAAATATTCATTTGGAGTTGAATTTTGAACTTAAAATTGGTTGACTGAGTTTTAGGACCGACTATCAGTATAGGGCTCTACGAAATTAGATTATAATCATATTTGGTTGATTTTTATTGATTTAATTGAATAAATATATACGCATTTTGGGATTGTTAGGGACTTTATTGCAAATATTTTTTTTCTGGAGAATAAAAAATCAGAAATTTTATTTGGAAAACCTAATATTTAATAGTGGATAATAATTCTTAATTTTCGGTATTTTTACGAATAACTTATGACATATTTGCAAATATTAAAAAGAAAAGGACTTTTGTGTAAAATTGCCTCTTGGGGGGTAAAAATCCGAAATTTGCAACTCTGGGCTTCACATGTTGGTCGGCCAAATCAGGAGAGTGAGGAGATTTAGTTTTATTTTATTTAAATCAATTTGATTAAATAATAATTGGAATGATCCATAGATGTAAATAAATCCCTATTGTGAACTCAAACATATCTCTCTCATTATTTTCTTGGAGTTTAAAGCTTAGATCTTGGACTTTTGCAAGGAGAATGTTTTTCTTTATTACTACTATTATTCTTCAAGTTGATCTTCTTTGAGGTGAGTGATACTTCTCGTCTCTTGATGTGTATTACTTATATATCATGATAAATGAACTTCTAGATGTTTACACGAACTAAAGATGAAATTTTTATGACGGATGATCATGTTTTATTAATTTTGAATGTTAAATATTGATGACGGATGAAAAATCTAACTTGGGATATATAGATTTAATTGTAGATGATAAAGATATGTAGAAATAATTAGACTTGTTATATGCTCCTAAATTCATGCTTGATTGATTATAAAATTGAGATCTTTCCATGTTATTCATTGTTTTTTTAATCATCAAAAATTGAAACTAGATATTAGGGTTTGGATAATTGCTGTAAGGATCGAAAATAATTTATTTTGAATGGAGTAGTTTAGGCATGCAAGATTAATATTTTGCTTAAAGAAATAAATCTAATGAGAATATATGTGTTTGTAGATGTTAGATCATGGTGTATGATTCAAGAAACATGTTTTGGGATGATTAGAAGATGAGATTTTTCATTGTTCTAATATTAAAATAAAGTTATATGATTCTATGTATTTGTTGTGTATGTAAGAAGTATTTTTGCAAGTAATATACATAAAAAGAAATAATAAAAATCAAATTTTGGGTTAGGTTTCGGTCTGGGGGTTGAATAGTAATGGAGGGTTACTGTTCTGACCCAGTGGGGTAGAACCGCGACCCCGGGTTACTATTCACTCGAGGCTGCTGTTCCTTTTTTTGTTTTCGACTGCTTTCGAGTTGGATTTTTTTGGGGTATTTTCAAGTGGTTTTGTGTGTGTGTGGCTTGCATGCTATATTAGGGGACTCTAGTATACATATATAAGCATCTATATAAGGGTTTAAACAAATATATATGAGTGGTTTGATCGAGTTTGGATGAGAAATTTAAGCCATAGTATGGTCTGAACAGCTGTCTGTTCCAGATGGAACGAGATTTCGACATAGTTTCTGATGATATTACCTAAAACTTATTAAATAGAAATTGTAGCTCACTGTGTGTAGTTTCTAGAACATCTGAAAAATCCTCAATCTGACTCATAGATTGCAATTTCTACCACTGTATTGTCGTAGTTTCAGTTTTTTAAAATAATGGTTAATTTTCAAAATTTATTGAATATCAACCTTTAAAACTAATTTATTTGGGCCCAGATTTTTAGGGTGAATTCCTCGTTATGTGCTAAGTTTAACTTGATTTTCCAGAATTTAATATCGACTATAGAATGTACTGTTTTGAGGAATGAAGTCATGTAACTTTCAGATTTTTGGATGAAAGATAGTTTTCAGCATTTATCGAATATCAACTCTTTAAAATAATTTATTTAAGCACAGATTTTTATGGTGAATTTCTTGATATGTGCTGGATTTAAGTGAATTTTCCCAGAATTTAATATCGATTTTAGAGTGCACTGTTTTGAGTAACAAAATCGTATAATTTTCAGATTTTGTAAAAATCTATATTTTCATTGATAAAATGTACTTCCATACATATTAAAGATTTCTCATGACAATATTGGTTGATTAAAAGGACTTTAATTAATGAAGAGTAATTTGTATAATTAAAGCAAGTTGAGTTTTAATTTGAGGATTGAGATTATGATGTGGACCCTAGAAAGATTATTGATGATATGTGGAGTTATAAGACTCTAGAAGTTGAGTGGGACCCTAGCATGCCAGCAAGTGAGATTTTGTGGAATATTGACCACTGGGGCTTTTGTGGTTGATTTTGTAAATGTTAAGTCCGGTAGAGTACACCAGCTCTAGGGGGGGTTGTGACTTAACTAATAATAATAAAAATCAAATTTTGTGTTAGGTTTCGGATTGGTAATTAATATCTAAATTGAGTAATTTAATTTTGCGTGAACAATAAATTGATATTATCTAACATTATAATATATACACACCTTATCAGTCTCTGTAGATCCGCTTGCCACTCTATTGGTAACGCTGCTCAACTTCGCAACGTACAAAGCTACTTCTTTAGAAATTGTCTGGAATTAAGACGAAAGAGACCCGGTCGTTCTTTCAGTTGTAGTCCCTAAGAGACTAACAAAAGTAAGGAAAATGCAATCCCAAAAATGAGTCCCGAATTGATCGCTTCCGATCAAAGGATCTTAAGTTATAACAACCCAGCTTTGGGATAGGATAACATCTTCATCTGATGTGTAGGCCCAACCTCTATTGGCATGAGTGGCCATGATTTGGAGACGAAGTCTTCCCAAAAATTATTGAGAGTTGTACGAGGGAAAAAATTGGATGAAGAACAGACTGGAGAAGGAAGTGTTCTGATTGATATTGGAGAAAAAGAGAGTCTGTATTTATACATATAGACATATGACTTTTTTTGCCATTGGAGTTTTTAATTTTATAGCCGTTGGAGTTTTGTGAACGTTGGAGAGTAGAATAATGGTTTATTGGAGAGAAGAATAATGGTTTAAGAGTATTATAGTAAATCAATTAAGTAAAAAAAAAAAAATCAAAAAATGGTCAATGATCTACCTTCCTACACGTGAGATTCCTTTATTCAAGAGGCAGAAGATGATCTCCCTAAATATTTTCTTTAAATAATTCGGACGGGATATCATATCCCGTCCGACAGTTTCCCAATTAAAAAATTTGTCTCCGACGACATATCATCCACCGTCCGACTATAAAACGGTAAATTATCTTTCGATTTCTAAAATATGGAGTCATTTCCTCTCACAAATATGGGAGTCTCATGTTCATTCCAAACCCAAAAAAATGGGTATATAAACGAAACTAGAGATGGTTTTTTTCTTCTTCAAAATATCTATTTTTTAAATACTTAGGCAACGACTATAGATGATCTTACACTTTCATACAACCATCCATCCATAAAATCCCTGTACCGCCCAACTTATGGATTCCTCTTCATAGGCGTTTGCATCAACTGCCGGATTAAATAGAAAAAAGTGAGAATATGCTTTGAGATGGGCGTCACAATCATTATTATCCCTGCATACACTTACGGTGCGTCCAACCTATAGAATCATTTTCTTTAGTTTAGCGTGTAAAATTTTCCAAATAAAAGTCTCTCTACACGAACTCCCACCTTTTCCACATCTGCTTCACACCATTTTGCGTCCCACTTTTTCGAATGCCCTCTTTACCCTTACTTTGTTGTTTTATTACTGTAATTTTTCGATGGGGATAATTAAAGGTAAGGAGGGTATTTACGATATTGTAGCTTTCTGCATCTCCCCGACAACTACTGAACTTTGAAATGGCACCCCAGAAAAATCTGAGCTGATGACACGTGGAACTCGAAAGTCTGTACCTGTTTTACCCTTTTGGATCTTCAATTACTCAAGTACCCCTTTTCCGTTTAACTTATCTAGGGCCAAGTTTGATTTTTTTTATTTATAGTTTTTCGCATGCTCAAATATAAATATTATTTTTATATAACTCAATCATAAATATACTAATTCTGTATAATCTATATAATAAAACACAAAGAAAGCTATCAAGTGGCTCACCTTCAATCCCCCCAAAATCAAAGGCCCGGATCTAACCTAAAAAAACACATTCCCCCCCCCCCCCCCCAAAAAAAAAACTCAAATTCAAATCCCCCACCTAAAACAACTTCTTTATTTATTTAATTATTTTTTTTTCTCTCTCTCTTTCTCTTCTATTCACCCAAAACAACTTCTTTATTTATTTAATTATTTTTTTTCTCTCTCTCTTCTATTCAAAAAATGAAGAAAATAAAAATTTTAAAACTAAAAAATAAAAAAATTTAAAAACTTTAAAAATAATTTGAAAATATCAAAAAGTCAAAAACTTATAAAAAATTATAAAAAAATTTTAAAAAATATATTTTTTGAAACATTTTAAAAATTTTTAAAAAATTAATAATAAAATTTTTAATTTTTTTTCAAAATTTAGAAAATTTAAAATTTTTTAAAAAAAATTTTAAAAACAAATTTTAATTTTAAAATTTTAAAAATAAAAAAAATTTAAAATTTTAAAAAAAATTTAAAAATTTAAAAAAAAATTTAAATTTTAAATTTTAAAAATTAGAAAATTTGAAAAATTTTTAATTTTGACATTTTAAAAATTTGAAAATCTCAAAGCAAATCCAAATCCAAATCCAAATCCAATATCGAACATCAATCAAGAGGTCGTTGCCGATATCTGATCTGCTGCTGATTCCATATTGGTGACTCCCTTCCACCAAACCGAGTGCGAATATCAAGCTACTCCGTATCGGCGACTCCCTTCCACCGAATCGAGAGCATCTATATGCAATACGATAATTCTTATTTCATCTCATTAACCGAATTCTCATTCTAATTTTGAATTTTTTGTGTGCAGAGAATTACTCAGTTTTTTGCTGACTCGAATTTTGTGTGTGCATGGGATTTAAGTTCAGAGAGGTATGATTGTTTTATTTTTGGGTTTAAAATTTTTTAATTTGTTAATTTATTTGATGAGTTTTTTATTGGTTTTGATTTAAGGTGTACGCAAGTGAGAGATGGATTATTTAGTAGCCTCAATTTGGGGTTCCAAACCATAGCAGGACAGGTAAGCTGACTAGCAACCTAAAATAACTTGACAAATATGCAACATTAATTTCTTTACTACAAGAGAAAATATTATTGTGAAGTGTTCCCTTCACTGGTTATGAGAAACTATGGATAACATAACATATAAGAACTTTTAGTGTATGTTTGGTTATATAGGATTGGGATGACTGGAGTTTATCAGTGAAGGGTGCAAACTCTCCACTCAAGAAAGACAACTAAAGTAAATTTTTTATTGATCCATTTTTTTTATAAAGGTGCAATAGGGAGACAAAGTGGAGATAAAAGAAATGATTAGCTTGGATTAGAGTTTTGAGAACTTCATGTATTTCATTTTGGTTGAAATGATAATAAGAAGTATTTCAATTGCAAACTGAGTCTCAGACAAACAAATGTTTAGATTATTCGTATTGTAGATACCTTCATACATGCACTTGCGTTACCATTGTATTTAGACATGCTCATAATAGTTATGAGATTAGAGTACGCTCTATAAAACCTATATGATAATATCCTTGCATAACTATTACAAGTATCTAAAAGTGATGCTGAAGTTAAAAGAAAACTCTATGCAGTGTTTCTAATAAACTATATGCATTCCAGGTAAGTTCAAGCTAATGATAAAGAAGGCGATGGTTGAGCTTAAAGGTAAATAGACTGTTTCCTCATATAATATGTTTGCTACTTCAATTAATTTGTTGGAGCTCCAAAACTATTTTATATAATCAAACCAGGTGCACCATTCCGAAGACGTGCCGTAGGCACGTGTCAACGGGCAAACTAGGGGGAATCTAGTATACATATATAAGCATCTATATATGGATTTAATAAAATATGTATGACTGGTTTGATCGAGTTTGGATGAGAATTTTAAGCCATAGTATGGTCTGGACTGCCGTCTGATCCAGATTGGAACGAGATTTCGACATAGTTGCTGATGATATTACCTAAAACTTATTAAATAGAAATTGTAGCTCACTGTGTCTAGTTTCTAGAGCATCTGACGGATCCTCAATCTGAGTCATAAATTATAATATATGCAATTTCTACCACTGTACTGTCGTAGTTTCAGTTTTTTAAAATAACGGTTAGTTTTCAAAATTTATTGAATATCAACCCTTTAAACTAATTTATTTGAGCCTAGATTTTTATGGTGAATTCCTCGTTATGTGCTGAATTTAACTTGATTTTTCCAGAATTTAATATCGAGTATAGAATGTACTGTTTTGAGGAACGAAGTCATGTAACTTTCAGATTTTTGGATGAAAGATAGTTTTCAGAATTTATTGAATATAAATCTTTTAAACTAATTTATTTGAGCCCAAATTTTTATGGTGAATTTCTTTATATCTGCTGTATTCAAGTGAATTTTTCAGAATCTAATATCGATTTTAGAGTACACTGTTTTGAGTAACAAAATCGTTTAATTTTCAGATTTTATATAAATCTATAATTTCATAGATGACTCCACACATATAAACGAGTTTTCATGGAAATATTGGTTGATTAAAAGGAATGCGATTAATGAAGAGTACTTTGTATAATTAAACCAAGTTGAGTTTTCATTTGAGGATTGAGGTTATGATGTGGACCCTAGAAAGATTGTTGATGATATGTGGAGTTATAAGACTCTAGAGGTTGAGTAGGACCCTAGCATGCCGGCAAGTGAGATTTTGTAAAATTTTGGCCAGTGGGGCTTTTGTGATTGATTTTGTAAAAGTTAAGTCCGGTAGGGTACACCAACTCTAGGGGGTTGTGACTTAACTAATAATAATAAACCTAAGGATAGGCACTAGTTGGAGTTGTGATGAAATGAGAGCAAACATGGATAGGGGGCCTCATATGATCTGCGGTGTGAGATAATCCCCGGAAGTATCGAGGTGTGAGTGAAATAGTCTTCGGAATTATCTGCGGTTTGGGATTGATCTCCGGAATTATCGGGATCGAGGCAACGCTCATGGGATATTCGTGTGATGAGGCACCATTGCTTGCGGCGTGGGCTATTCTCGAAGATTCTCAGGTGTGAGTGAAATAATCTCCAGAATTATCTGTAGATAGAATTTGACTTCCGAAATTATCGGGGCATGGGCTAGATACTCACAGAATAATCTAAATCTTAAAGTAATCATCATAGTAGGATTAGTTGTACAACGAGGGATTAAATCCTATAAAGTGGAGAACAATAAGGGCTTGCACTAGACCTATGTAGAATGAGATGCATAGAATCTGACTAGTATGCATTAGTAATCATTATGTTCATTTATGTTTTTCTTGACTTGTATTATGCATGCTTGTTTTCTGTTTTCTTACACTTGACACTTAGTCTAGTTTCACTTGAAGATTTATACTTCCTTTATTGTTATATTGTGTTCCATCTGTTATTACTGTGTTAATATATTTCACTTGTTGACTTATGATTTTATTCTTTATATTTCCATTTAAGTTTGTATTTCCTTTGAATATCAGTCACACCGTTATGGCTGACCCTTATAGTTTTGGGGGTTATGAATATCTCTAGCTCCATGTCTTACAGGTAGGTTCCATTGGCATGGAATTGAGAGCATGTGGTAGAATGTTTAATGTTTATGCATATCTTGTAAAAGGAATTATTGTAAGAGAAAAATTGTATTTATGGTGCTTTTAAATACTACTATGTAAAAAGAATTGTAATTCAATGTGTTTAAATTCCGCTGTGCTTTGTAAAAGAATTGATGTAATAAAAAGTTTTTATTTTCCCTATGTTTGTACTATGTTTATAATTGCAGTTGAAGTTGATGCTGGGAATTGTGCCACTTATTTCTAATTTTATTTCTTGGAAATTTGGAGTGCTACACTTTAAATTATTATTTTTCCAACATGCTGATTTTTTTTAACGGCTATATTTTATTTTTTATTATAAATACAAGCCCACATTTTTCAATTTCATCACAATTCTTCTTCCATTTCTTCATACTTCATATCCCTATAAAGAAATCTACATTTAAGATTTCAATAAATTTGGTTATCAACTTCTTCTAATGACGAGAATTCAGGATTGACCATTACAATAAATTGAGATATGATGTCATTCATAATTAGCTTCAATGTGATCTAGTTGCGCACTAGTGGAAAAAGAATGACAATGGGTGCAAGAAAATTAATCGTCTTGTTTATTTTTAATTTTTAGTGTAGTTTTGCATTATATTTAATAATTTTTGTGGTTTTCTTTATGGTTAATGTTAAGTGTGACATTGCTTGTATGATGTGCTTTCATATAGTAAAAAAAAATCTGGACTGTATTTCATATTTATCCCTATGTTAGATATCACTAAGTTAACCATGATTTTACCCTTATGAGATAAATAGAAATCAAATTAAAAGATCAAATTAGACAATCAAATGTGAAACGATTTAAGAGTTTTAAGAAAAATAAATGAGAAAACTTATAATCTATCGTTAAAAAATAAGATTGATGACAAATTTGGAGAAGTAACGTAAGGAAGAATATGTAGTTCTCAAAGATGCACTGTTAGCTTATCTATTTGTAAAAATAAAGAAATTTTGAGAGGATTTAATGAGTCTCGGTTGGATTAACAATTTCCCGAATTTACAAGGATGAAGAAGATAAAGTTTGAATGGTAAAGAAGATAATATTTCAGTTATTTTTCATCAAGTCCATAAAAAAACTAAAAATTCTCGATCGTTTTGAGTTTTTTCTAACTAGAGGGATAATTAAGAAATATAGCATATATTATTATGGACAAACATATTTGTGAGGGACATATATGATATTCACTTATTTGTTAGGGGTATACATATTAAAAACCCTTTTGTTTATAATGGTTACTAACTAGAAGTAGTTTTTTAAAAAAGTATCAAACATTGTAAGTGAGTTATATGAAATTAATATATTTATGAGTGAGTTATTTGAAAATATCCCTAAATTTAAATGTTTTAAAATTTTCATGTCTAATTTTTTTGTATCTTGTTGAAATAAAATATATATTATTTATATATTCTTTGCTCTTATAACTGTAGGTAGTAGATTTGAACCGTAGACCTCTTAATTGTTATCACTGACAAGATGTTTCACAATTTTTTTAAAGCAACATATTTTATTTTACTTAAATACTAGATTTGCTCGTGGGCACATGCCTACTGCATGTCTTCGGAACGATACAACATACGAAAAGTCTTGTAAACAGTAAAACAACAATTATGTAGCTCAAGTTTGAATAGTATGACAATAATTAGTTGTAAATAAAAGTCCATATATCCATTAGTATATGTTGAAAAATCTCTACTACTATAATGGGAGAAGGCCTTAGTGTAATTTGTCAATCTACCAACCCGTTCAACGTACGTAGAACCAAAATTCTTTATATAAACCCATCAAACAAGTAAACTACCTATACAAACTCCCTCTCTCTCTCAAAAAACAAGACGAACCCACACCCTTTCTTCACCCTGTCGTCTAAGTTTTTACTTTAAAAAATTATATTTATTAAAACGTGCATCGCACGTGTGAATTACTAGTAATTATAAATGGGGGTGTAAAATCCAACTTCTTAGAACTTTGAGGGTGGAAAATGATGAAATTTAACTATGAGGAGATATTTCTTATTTTCACTGCAACATGAGCAATAAAAAAAACATAAAAAATCTGAAAATTTACAAACCTGAAATCTGAAAATCTAAATTCCGAAGTAAATAGAGAGAGAATAAAAGAGAGAGAGAGAGGGGAAGAGAGAAAGAGAGATAAAAACTGAATAGACAGATAGTAATAAAGTAATGAGTTTTTTTAGTTTTGGGGAGAAAATTTTTGGTTTTGGGGGGAAAACTTTTTGGAGGAAAATATGTTTTGGGAGAGTAAATCTGAACCGTTGATTTTGTTTCAATTGAAGGGCAACAACTTAATAGCTTTTTTTCAAATTTTCTTGTGTTTTATTATATAGATTGCAAATTTTCGTGTGTTATGATCCAGTTTAACTATTTTTAAAACATAGGTAATACAGAAACAAAAAACAAACTACATTTTCTTTATAGTAAGAAACTAAAGCCACTAGTAACTGCACGTGCAATGCACGTTTTAATTAATTAATTTTTTATAGTAAATAATAAGACGTAATCTGGCATCATACCTGAGAGCTCCCTTTACTCATCACACACTCTTTACAAATTACCCTGGTGGCACAAACTTTTATTTTATATGAATGTCACTATTGTAAATAATTATATCGTAAATAAATTTGAACTTTGAGGGTATTATGGTAACTAACAACAGTTGAGGAAATAAATGGTTAATATAACTCCCACTTTAAAATGAATGGTTGAGATTATATAGTTGAATGAATGTCTACAAATTACAGATTGTCTACAAATGACAACCCCAACTCTCCCATTATAATATTAGAGATTGGAGATTAGAGATAGATATATTTTTCTATAATCAGATAATAAAATTGACTATAACATGTAATGAGCTCTTTATGAGATTTATATATATTTAAGAATTTAAGTAAACCACAAAATAATTAATAAATAGTAAGTGTCAGTATGGTCCACTGATAAATCTCTTTGTTGGTGAGTAAGAAATCAAGAGTTTGAATCTTGCTTGCACTAAAAAAATTATCAATTAATATATCTTCAGGATAAAGTGTGGGTGTGTGGCTATGGCCTTATTCAAATAAAATAAAATAAATAAATGTACTATGGGTTTATTAAAAAATTTAATTTCAATAATTAGCCTCATTTATTCGCTAAATGATTATAAAGTACCAATTTCAGAAAGTAATAAAAGGTGATAAAAGCATAGACAAGTCACTTAGGCCAAGTCTAATGGTTGGAGGGCTTTTGACGTGTCTTTCTATTCGTGACAAACCCTCCCACCATATAGAGAATTTTTTGTAATTGGATGAGTCTTTCTAAGTGGAAAATCATTCTCCTATTAGATAGTAAAAAAGTCTTTATACGTGGAAAGTCATGCACTATGTTTTTCTTTTGGCATTTATTTTTGTTCTATATTTATTTCAATCGCAACTGACAAATTTTATACCGTACACAAATTTTGTACGTATTTTATAAAATCTAATAATTCGGCTAAAAAAAGATTTTTTTTTACTATATGAAAATGTCACAATTAACATTAAACATAAAGAAAACCACAAAAGTTATTAAATATAATGCAAAACTAAACTAAAAATTAAAATTAAACAAAGACGATCAATTTTCTTGCACCCTTTGTCATTCTTTTTCCACTAGTGCGCAACTAGATCACATTGAAGCTAATTATGAATGACATTAGATCTCAATTTATTGTAATGGTCAATCCTGAATTCTCGTCATTGGAAGAAGTTGATAACCAAATTTATTGAAATTTTAAACGTAGATTTCTTTATAGGGATATGAAGTATGAAGAAATGGAAGAAGAATTGTGATGAATTAAACGATTTTGTTACTCAAAACAGTGTACTCTAAAATCGATATTAGATTCTGAAAAATTCACTTCAATATAGCACATATAAAGGAATTCACAATAAAAATTTGGGCTCAAATAAATTAGTTTAAAGGGTTCATATTCAATAAATTCTGAAAACTATCTTTCATCCAAAAAACTGAAAGTTACATGACTTCGTCCCTCAAAACAGTACATTCTATACTCGATATTAAATTATGGAAAAATCAAGTTAAATTCAGCACATAACGAGGAATTCACCATAAAAATCTGGGCTCAAATAACTTAGTTTAAAGGGTTGATATTCAATAAATTATGAAAACTAACCGTTATTTTAAAAAACTAAAACTACGACAGTACAGTGGTAGAAATTGCATATATTACAATTTATGAGTCGGATTGAGGATCCTTCAGATGCTTCAGAAACTAGACACAGTGAGATACAATTTCTATTTAATAAGTTTTAGGTAATATCATCAACAACTATGTCAAAATCTCGTTCCAATCTGGATCAGACGGCAGTCCAGACCATACTATGGCTTAAAATTCTCATCCAAACTCAATCAAACCAGTCATACATATTTGTTTAAACCCATATATAGATGCTTATATATGTATACTAGATTCCCCCTAGTTTGCCCGATGACATGTGCCTACGGCACGTCTTCAGAACGGTGCACCTGGTTTGATTATATAAAATAGTTTTGGAGGTCCAACAAATTAATTGAAGTAGCAAACACATTATATGAGAAAGCATTATATTTACCTTTAAGCTTAACCATCGCCTTCTTAATTATTAGCTTGAACTTACCTGGAATGCATATAGTTTATTAGAAACACTGCATAGAGTTTTCTTTTAACTTCAGCATCACTTTTAGATGCTTGTAATAATTATGTAAGGACATTATCATATAGGTTTTATAGATCTTACTCTAATCTCATAACCACTATGAGTATGTCTAAATACAATGGTAACGCAAGTGCATGTGTGAAGGTATCTACAATACCAATAACCTAAATATTTGTTTGTCTGAGACTCAGTTTGCAATTGAAATACCTCTTATTATTATTTCAACCAAAATGAAATACATGAAGTTCTCAAAACTCTAATCCAAGCTAATCATTTCTTTTATCTCCACTTTGTTTCCCCATTGCACCTTTATAAAAAAAATGGATCAATAAAAAATTTACTTTAGCTGTCTTTCTTGATTGGAGAGTTTGCACCCTTCACTGATAAACTCTAGTCATCCCAATCCTATATAACCAAACATACACTAAAAGTTCTTATATGCTATGTTATCCATGGTTTCTAATAACCAGTGAAGGGAATACTTCACGAAAGTATTTTTCTTATAGTAAAGAAATTAATGTTGTATATTTGCCAAGTTATTTTAGGTTGCTAGTCAGCTTACCTGTCCTGCTATGGTTTGGAAGTCCAAATTGAGGCCACCAAATAATCCATCTCTCACTCGTGTACACCTTAAATCAAAATTAATAAAAAAATCATCAAATAAATCACCAAATTAAAAAATTTTAAACCCAAAAATAAAATAATCATACCACTCTGAACTTAAATCTTTTGCACACACAAAATTTGAGTCAGTAAAAAACTGAGTAATCCCCTGCACACAAAAAATTCAAAATTGGAATGAGAATTCGGTTAATGAGATAAAATGAGAGTCGTCGCATCGCATATAGAGGCTCTCGATTCAGTAGAGGGGAGTCGCCGATACGGAGTCGCTTGATATTCGCTCTCGGTTTGGTGGAGAGGAGTCACCAATACGGAATCAGCAGCAGATCAGATATCGGCAACGACCTCTTGATTGAGGTTCGACATTGGATTTAGATTTGGATTTGCTTTGAGATTTTCAAATTTTCAAAATTTAAAAGTTCAAAAATTTAAAATTTTTCAAAATTTCAAAATTTCATATTTTTAAAAATTTAAAATTTAAATTTTTTTTACTTTTTAAAATTTTTCAAATTTTCAAATTTTTTTATTTTAAAATTTTTTAAATTTTTAATTTTTTTTAACATTTTAAAATTGTTCTAAATTTCGAATTTTTTTTTAAAAAAAATTATTATTATTTTTTTAAATTTTTTAAATATTTCAAAAAATATATTTTAAAATTTTTTTTATAATTTTTTTATAAGTTTTTGATTTTTTGATTTTTTCAAATTATTTTTAAATTTTTTTAAATTTTTTAGTTTTTAAAATTTTTATTTTCTTAATTTTTTGAATAGAAGAGAGAGAGTGAGAGAGAGAGAGAGAAATAATTAAATAAATAAAGAAGTTGTTTTGTGTGGAGGATTTGAATTTAAGTTTTGGGGGGAGACTTTTGGGGGGGGGGGGATGTGTTTTTTTAGGTTAGATCTGGGCCTTTGATTTTGAGGGGATTGAAGGAGAGCCACTTGATAGCTTTTTTTGTATTTTATTATATAGATTGTATAGAGTTAGTATATTTATGATTGAGTTATATAAAAATAATATTTATATTTAAGCATGCAAAAAACTATAAATAAAAAAAATTCAAACTTGGCCCTAGATAAGTTAAACGGAAAAGGGGTACTTGAGTAATTGAAGATCCAAAAGGGTAAAACAGGTACAGACTTTCGAGTTCCACATGTCATCAGCTCAGATTTTTCTGGGGAGCCGTTTCAAAGTTCAGTAGTTGTCGGGGAGATGCAGAAAGCTACAATATCGTAAATACCCTCCTTACCTTTAATTATCCCCATCGAAAAATTACAGTGTTAAAACAACAAAGTAAGGGCAAAGAGGGCATTCGAAAAAGTGGGACGCAAAATGGTGTGAAGCAGATGTGGAAAAGGTGGGAGTTCGTGTAGAGAGACTTTTATTTGGAAAATTTTACATGCTAAACTAAAGAAAATGATTCTATAGGTTGGACGCACCGTAGGTGTATACGGGGATAATAATGATTGCGACGCCCATCTCAAAGCATATTCTCACTTTTTTCTATTTAATCCGGCAGTTGATGCAAATGCCTATGAAGAGGAATCCATAAGATGGGCCGTATAGGGATTTTATGGACGGATGGTTGTATGAAAGTGTAAGGGCATCTGTAGTCGTTGCCTAAGTATTTAAAAAATGGATATTTTGAAGAAAAAAAACCATATCAAGTTTCATTTATATACCCATTTTTTTAGGCTTGGAATGAACATGAGACTGCCATATTTTTTAGAGGAAATGACTCCATATTTTAGAAATCGGAAGATAATTTACCGTTTTATAGTCAGACGGTGGATGATATGTCGTTGGAGACAAATTTTTTAATTGGAAAACTGTCAGACGGGATATGATATCCCGTCCAAATTATTAAAAAATAATAATTAGGGAGATCATTTTCCGTCTCTTGAATAAGGGAATCTCACGTGTAGGAAGGTAGTGATTTTTTTTTACTTAATTGATTTACTATAATACCCTCAAACCATTATTCTACTCTCCAATAAACCATTATTCTACTCTCCAACGTTCATAAAACTCCAACGGCTATAAAATTAAAAACTCCAACGACAAAAAAAGTCATATGTCTATATGTATAAATACAGACTCTCTTTTTCTCCAATATCAATCAGAACACTTCCTTCTCCAATCTGTTCTTCGCCCAATTTTTTCCCTCGTACAACTCTCGATAATTTTTGGGAAGACTTCGTCTCCATATCATGGCCACTCATGCCAATAGAGGTCGGGCCTACACATCAGTTGAAGATGTTATCCTATCCCAAAGCTGGGTTGCTATAACTTAAGATCCTTTGATTGGTAGCGATCAATCCGGGACTCAATTTTGGGATTGCATTTTCCTTACTTTTGTTAGTCTCTGAGGTACTACAATCGAAAGAACGGCCAGGTCTCTTTCGTGTTGATTCCAGACAATTTCTAAAGAAGTAGCTTTGTACGCTGCGAAGTTGAGCAGCGTTACCAATAGAGTGGCAAGCGGATCTGCAAAGGCTGATAAGGTGTGTATATATTATAATTTTAGATAATTTCAATTTATTGTTCACGTAGAATAAAATTACTCAATTTAGATATTAATTATTCGTAATTTTTATCGGTACGCGATGCAAGAATGGAATACACGCAAACTATTGGGAAAGCCTTTAAATTTGAAGAGTTACGAAATTCTGAAAGATCAACCAAAGTTTTCTTTACGAACAACCCAAGTTTTCGAACCTGTCCCAAGTTCTCAATCAGGTGAAGGCGGTAGTTCAACACGATCGTCGACAACTGTCAAATGGGATTCCGATATACCGGTTGCCGTAGATGCTCCACCCCTCTGTCGACCACCTGGACGAAAGCAGAGAAGAAAAAAGGTAAACGAATGGCCGAATCATCTAGTTTTGCTGCAATGGTTGAAGAGACAAAAAATTTTAACTCTTTTTTAAAAGAGGCGCAGAAAAAGAGGCTTGCGATGAAACAGAAAGACTGCAAACTGAAAGAACGAGCTGAAGAAGATCACATAATGATTATGGATCTCAGTACGTTACCTGACACTCAATGCTATTATTTCGTGTGTAGACAAAATGAAATTATGAGAAAACGAGGTTACAACCCAAGGTAAATTAGCAGTTTTTATTATCGATCATTTAATGATGGATTAAATTCTCTTCCGAGTTTAATGTATCAGAATGATGGAATATTTTATTTGGCCACTTTATTTTCACTTAGATGTTGCATTGATTTGTCTTATCTTTCTTGTAATACTAGGGTATGAATGAAATTTTTATTTAAATGTGTTGTCTTCTATTCTTTCCTGTTTGCAGCACGTGGGAGTTTAAATTATTATATTGTGGGACATTGAAAGAAAAAAATTGAGATTCTATTAATCCAATTGAAGAAACACATTCATTGAAAGTACATACAGTCCTTATGTTAAATGAATACTGTAACACCCCGCAAAATTGAACTATGAAAATTTTGTCCCGCACGTGTTGTACATGTGTATTTTGTACTATTACGGATAATATCCGTAATATTATATTTTTCATATTTTGTATTTCTATTCTATAAATATACTTCCGTTCTTTCAAATTCATTTTGATATCTTATTTGAACCCAACCCAAATATTTTCTGACCCATTCTAAATTTTCCGATTTAATTGATTCATAGTCTCCATATCATGCCGCATTTTGATTCAGTATAAGACCGATGATTTATCGTATTATCGAATATTCAACTTTGCTACATCTAAATTTCTTGACCTTGCACTGAGAATTTGACCTAGTTCTCTTCATTGAAATTGAGAAATGTTATACATGAAAATCATATCCCATCGATTCTAGAATCCAGAACATCTTACGGTTTCTCAATCTGATTTATAGGTTGTAAGTTATTTTAAATCGAAGTTGTCCCTTAATCCTAACTCCTAATCCTAATTAAATCCTCTAATCCTAATCCAACCGTCACCCTCATCTCCTCAAGCACATTTTACGACAATAAATGCCCACCTCCCTACTAATCCTACTCTACTGCCCCCACCTCCTCATACAAACATCACCAGTCTTCTTTTTCCATCTTTTTCTTCCTTCCTTTATGACTGTATATCCTATAGATAAACCCTCATCTTCTCACATGCACATGCAACACTCCCTCACACCCCTATAAATACATTCCTACAGTCACTCAATCATGCACTCTCTTTTCCTATCTTAGTCACTCTTACTGTCTCTCTCTTATATTACACACACACACACACACACAGAGTACCCCTTTCATCTTCTCCTTCTTCTTCGTTTCCCCACCGAAACCCAACACCCCGACGCCTCGACGACTACCTCCACCTCCACACCGCCATCATCTCACCATCAACCAACACCACCACGGTCGCCTACTCCATCTCCTCACCATCTCCACCTCGCCACCTACCTCCGCTCACAACTTTCGAGCTCCATCGCAGTTGACAAGCCCCTCGCCGCTACACTCGACCTCGCCTTTGCCGTCGCTCATTGCCACGATTGCCATTGCTGTCACCCACATCCTCTGTAGAACCCCGTATTTTCAAATATTATTTTAATTATTTGAAAATGAATTTAAGTAATTTTTGAGGGTTTAAATAAATATTTTCTAAGAAAGTTATCTTTTGTACACGTGCAAAACACGTGCAAATGACTTTTCAGAAGTTTGAAAAATTAAGTTCTCTTTATGAAAAATTGTTATTTATTATTTGAAAATTATTTAGTATTTTTCCAGATTTTTCTGAAATTAATCGATACTATTTGCAATTTTTGGGAAAGGAAGGGCTTATTTGCAAAATTGACATTTGTTTGGGTTAAAACGCAAAAGTGGCATTCTGGACGTTTTGAGCAGTATTGGCATTGAGGTTTAAGTTATATTTCACTATTAAATCCTGGTTTAAATGATATTTGATGAAATTTCAAGACTAATCTATATATATGTAAATTATATTTTGGGAAAGGATTATTTTGCAAATTGGGTGAAAACCCTAATATTTTAATCCGGCATATATATAAGGGATTTTCCTATTCCCAGCCGTCATTGACTATACACAGGATTTTTGAGATTTATTTTGAGGAGCAAAAGAAGAGGCTTTTTGGATCTAGCAAGGAGAAGAACTATTTCGTGGATTTTCTTCAAAACAATGTGAGTGGTTGTTTTGTTTTGTTTTGTTTGTTTGTGTACTTTGTTTGCTTGATTAATGAAGGACATGAGACCTTTGTTATGATTGTTGTGATCGTCATGCTATTGTTTTGTTAATCTCATTGTATATATGACATGGATCTATTATTTAATATGAAGGATGAGAACTTTATTTGGATCATGTGTGAGAAATGTTAAGATTTGTTGAGGAAATGTTGATCTATGAGATCGTATTGTTGGGAGACAATTAAGAACTGATTATGTTGTGATCAGATATTAAACATCTGGATCTAGTGATTACAAACCCATCTTAATTATATGTTGAGGAAGACATTTAGTTTTGTTGAGAAAAACCCTAATGGGAGGATTGAGAGTTTAGATCATGAGGATATGAAATTTGAGTATTTGTTTGATTGAGAAATGTAACCATGATGGAGATCTTTGAGAGTTGTTTAATTGCCTGGATACAAGTAAATTTTGTGATCAGTAAATCTTTAGAAAACCCCTGTTTGATTTGTGTTCAGACCTATTTTTGGGAATCTGTAGCCGACAGTCGACTGGACTGCGAAGCAGTCGACTGGTACGAGCCTACTGTGTATTTTTTTAGTCTTTGAGTTTTGTTCGGGACAGTCGACCTAGACTGAGGTCAGTCGACTGGTCTGCTGTTTGTTATTTTGTTCGGTCCTTTCGGGACAGTCGACCTATGAACCATTTCAGTCGACTTATATACTTAGAATATTTTTGATGAAAATTATTTGTTTTTGTCTCGGGGCAGTCGACTGACTCCTTGGTAAGTCGACTGACCATGCCTTAGTTTATTTTGAGAAATGTTGGATTATGCCCTCTGGACAGTCGACTGGTCCCTTATGCAGTCGACTGGTCCTGTAAGATCTTTGTATTTGATTTGAGATATTTTGTTTAGTGTTGACTTTGAGACATTTGTTCAGTACTTGATTCTGAGATATTGTTCAGTATTCGATGTTGAGATATTTGTTCAGTATTTGATTTTGAGATGTTCAGTTAAGAACATGATTTTGAGATATTTTGTTGAGCCACTTGTTTGGTGGAATTTGTTCAGATATTTGTTTTTGAGTCTCTAGAGGTAGGTGACCCTAGTATACCGGTGTTTGTTCAGTTATTTGTTGAGGCCCATCGAGGCGAATTTTCAGTTATTCAGATTTTTAGTCCGGTAGGGTACACTACTCTAGGAGATTTGTTCAGTAACCCAAATTAATAAGGACAGGCATTAGTAGTGTCATGACGAATGAGAACTTGAGTTATGCACCTCAGTATGGCTTTTGATGTAGGATTAGTCTCCTGAATTATCCAAGTAGTTAACTTGCGATGTGTGATTTATCTCCTGAATTATCCAGGTAGTTAACCTGAGATGTGAGGTATTTCTCCGGAATTATCCAAGTAATTATCTTGAGATGTGGGATTGAACTACGGAATGATCGGAGTCGAGGCGACGCTTTTGGGGTATTATTGTGATGATGAGTCTATGTTTAGATGTGGGATGATCTCCTGAATTATCCAGGGAAAAATACCTGTGATGTGGGATCAATCTCCGGAATGATCAAGCATGGGCAAATTATCATAGTTTATCTTCATCTCTTAGTAGTCATCGTTGTCAGCATGTAGTCATGATGTTTTCTTGAATCACTTTCATGCATTTGGATTTCCTGTTTTTACACACACTTGGCTTTTGGTTTTGGTATCACCCATTATTCCTTTGTCGGACTTCATACTTTAGTGTTTAATTATTATTTGTTGGATATCATGTTTTAAGTTTATTTATGTTATTTGTTGATTTGTTACCACTCACACCATTTTTATGGCTGACCCCTTTAGTTTGGGGGTTAGGGTTCAACTCTAGCCTCACATGTTGCAGGTTATTGCTTAGATGGGAGGTTGGAAGCTTGAGTGGGCATTTTGTGATAATTTAAATTATTTAGTGATTGGTGTAAAATTGTTAAGATATATTTGAATCATTATTGAGTTGTAAATAAAGATTAATTTGTGTTGAAATGTTTAGACTTCCGCTGTAATTGTAATAATTGTTGTAATAAAGAAGAAAAATTTTAGTGGTGTTGTTGGTGTTTATTGTTCTATTGAAGTGGATTACTGGGATTTCGCCACTTATTTTCTAAGCTCTCATATTAGAAATTTGGGGCGCTACAGAGATTGGTATCAGAGCTCCGCTTCAATATAATAATAAACTTAGTATGACAACCAACCTAGGTGTGGACACTAGAGAGTGAGTACCTAGGTGTGGACATCAGAGTGTGAGTATCACATAGAATTAAATTATGATGTTTGGTTTGAAATTATGGTTTGACTTTGCCATAGGGTATTGAAATGAGTTTGAATTGTATGTGTGCTCTAACTTTACCCTCGTTTTGCAGTATTCAAAATGGTTGCACCCAGAGGTAGAAATGGTGGCAACAATGAGGATGGATCAGGTAGTTCTCGAGGAGCGGGAATTGACCTAGAGGCTGAGTTTGCTAAGGTTTATCAGACCTTGAACACATTGATGGCATTCAATGTGGCGCAGCAGCAAGCGCAGCAGCAGAACCCGCCGCCGAATCATGGAGCTGGGCATGGATTGGTGAATGCCGACCCCATCAAGCAGATTGAATCCTTTAAGAGGATGAGGCCGCCAGTCTTTGAGGGGCAAGCTGATCCAACAGCAGCAGACGATTGGATTCGGAAGATGGAGACGATCTTCGAAGTATCGGAGACTCCAGCAGCCAGTAAGGTGAAGTTGGCTTCTATGCAGCTTGAGAAAGACGCTGGTGTCTGGTGGGAGTCACTGAAGAGGACTCTGGGAGATCAGCCTTTGACATGGGATGCTTTTCTGGAGGAGTTCAGAGATCGCTTCTTTCCTCTGGATGTTCAAGAGAAGAAGGCGACTGAGTTCATGAACCTTCAGCAGGGGAGCATGACTGTTCGGGAGTATGAGACGAAATTTGCTCAACTTTCAAGGTATGCACCAGAGTTGGTCATGGAGGAAGCTAAGAAGGCCAAAAAGTTTGAACAGGGCTTGAGGCCGAACTTGAGGTCAAGGATGGTTCCGTTGGGTATCAGGAGATTTGAGAAGCTGGTCAGGAGGGCCGCGATGACTGAAGAAGATATGGAACTGTTTCAGAAGAAGCAGGAATCATGGAACCGGAACAAGAGGCCAGCATCAGGCAAGAGTGGGAAGGGATTCCCCGCGAAGCAGGCGAAGTTCAGTGGACCGGTGCAGAAGGCATCTGGAGCTCAGGGAGTGACCTGCTACTACTGCAAGGAAGTAGGACATTACAGGTCAGCATGTCCGAAGTTGGCAGAGCATGTTTGTTCTCAGTGTGGGCAGACTGGACACTCAAAGCCCCATTGTCCACAACTGAAGAAAGATGGTTCGGG
Source organism: Hemerocallis citrina (assembly GCA_017893485.1). Lineage (NCBI taxonomy): Eukaryota > Viridiplantae > Streptophyta > Magnoliopsida > Asparagales > Asphodelaceae > Hemerocallis > Hemerocallis citrina. Next base: position 360,428,889 of record CM030358.1, on the reverse strand, counting down.
TGGAAGCAAAGTCCCGAAGAGGCAAGGGCGAGTATTTGCATTGACCGAGGAGGATGCGAGAAACTCGGAAGATGTAATACAGGGTATGCAGGAATTTTGATTTCTTTCATTTTTGAATCAGTGTAATGAATAAAACTTTTATTTCAGAATAATTTAAGATTGAGCATCATTCTTATTGTAACAGGAGTTGTTTTAATAAATGGAATAAAAGCAAAGGTTTTGTTTGACACTGGTTCATCGCATACATTTGTATCGCCAAGTTTTGCAAAGATCTTAGGTTTGGAACCTAAGTTATTTCCAGACAGGGTTTTGTCGGTGGCAACGCCGTCAGGAGAAGAGCTGGTAGCGGATCGATATTACGAGGGCTGTGGTATCGAGATTGGTGGAAGGATGTTCGGCATCGACTTGATCGAGCTACAAGTGTTGGGAGTGGATGTCATTGTAGGCATCGATTGGATGGCTATTTATGATGCCACAATTGATTGCAAGCAGAAGGAGGTGTTGGTGAAGGCACCAGGTGGACCTGCAGTAACTTTCCAAGGGAAGAAGAAGATCCCGCAGGTGGCTGCAATGGTATCTAAGAAGGCTGTTGCAGATGAAGTCAAGGGCATTCCGGTGGTTCGAAAGTTTCCTCAGGTGTTCTTGGATGATTTTCCAGGATTACCGCCGCAGAGAGATGTGGAGTTTTGCATCAACGTTCAGCCGGGGAGTGCGCCGATTTCCAAGGCTCCGTACAGGATGGCACCTGTAGAGCAGGATGAAGTGAAGAAGCAGATTGAAGAGCTTTTGAGCAAAGGGCTTATCAGACCGAGTTCATCTCCGTGGGGAGCGCCAGTGTTGTTGGTCAAGAAGAAGGATGGGTCGATGAGGATGTGCATTGACTACAGAGAGTTGAATAGGGTGACTATTCAGAACAAGTACCCACTGCCGCGGATAGATGATTTGTTCGACAGACTTCGAGGAGCAGCGGTATTTTCGAAGATTGACTTGAGGTCAGGATATCATCAGGTTCGAGTCAAGGAGGAAGATGTGAGCAAGACAGCGTTCAGGACTCGTCATGGATTGTATGAATTTTTGGTGATGCCATTCGGGTTGACGAATGCGCCAGCAGCGTTCATGGACATGATGAATCGGGTGTTGAGGCCGTTCATTGATTCATTCGTGGTGGTCTTCATCGATGATATTTTGGTATATTCGAAGTCGGAGGAGGATCATTCTAAGCACTTGACAGCGGTATTACAGACATTGCAGGAGCACAGCTTGTATGCCAAATTGTCGAAGTGTGAATTCTGGAAGTCTGAGGTAGCTTTCCTTGGTCACATTCTTTCTAAGGAGGGAGTGGCTACTGATCCCCAGAAAGTGGAAGCAGTGAAGGATTGGCCCAGGCCGACGTCAGTGAAGGAAGTCAGAAGCTTCTTGGGATTAGCTGGTTACTACAGGAGGTTTATTCAGGGGTATTCTCAGATTGCAGTTCCATTGACAGGTTTGACCCGGAAGAGTGTGGCATTTGTGTGGACAGATAAGTGCGAGGAGAGTTTCCTTGAGTTAAAGGAAAGGTTGACTACTGCACCTATATTAGCATTGCCGCAAGCAGGGAAAGATTATGACATCTACAGTGATGCATCTCTCAGAGGTTTGGGATGTGTCTTGATGCAAGAAGGCAAGGTCATTGCTTATGGTTCGAGGCAGTTGCGTCCGCATGAGAAGAATTATCCGACGCATGATTTGGAGTTAGCAGCTATCATTTATGCCTTAAATTATGGAGGCATTATGTTTATGGTGAGAAGGTCAACATGTACACTGACCACAAGAGTCTGAAGTATATCTATCAGCAGAGGGATTTGAATCTTCGTCAGAGAAGATGGTTGGAGGTATTGGAAGACATTCGTCCTGAGATCAAGTATCATCCGGGCAAGGCGAATGTAGTGGCTGATGGACTTAGCAGGAAGAGTAGTTTATCGAGATTGATCACTACTCGAAGAGAGTTGGTGGCAGAGATCGATCAGGCAGGTATCGAGGTGGTACTGCGAGGTTTAGGGGCATCTTTGGCTCAGTTGAGGCTGCAGCCGTCCTTGAGAGAGAAGATTGTGGAAGGTCAGAGATCAGATTCCGAGATTCAGAAGATGTTGCAGCAGGTTTCAGAAGGCAAGTTATCAGAATTTCGTGTTCAAGATGGAATTCTTTAGTTGGGTGAGAGGTTGTGTGTTCCAGATGATGCAGAGTTGAGAGAGAGTATCTTGCAGGAGGCACACAGCACATTGTTATCAGTTCATCCAGGAGGTACGAAGATGTACAGGGATATCAAACCCCACTTTTGGTGGTCTGGCATGAAGCGAGATGTAGCAGATTTTGTGGCAAGGTGTCTGACTTGTCAGCAGATCAAGGCAGAGAATCAGAGACCTGGAGGTTTGTTGCAGCCTTTACCCATTCCGGAGTGGAAGTGGGAGAATATCAGCATGGACTTTATCACGGGTTTGCCTAGGAGTTCGAAGGGCAATGACTCGATTTGGGTTGTTGTGGACCGATTGACTAAGTCGGCACATTTTCTAGCCATGAAGATTACTTGGTCGATGGAGAAATTGGCTGAGTTGTACATTGAAGAGATTGTGAGACTTCATGGAGTTCCTGTTTCGATTGTGTCTGACAGAGATCCGAGGTTTACATCAAGGTTTTGGAGAAGTTTACAAGCAGCTTTGGGCACCAGGACTGATTTCAGTACAGCATTTCATCCGCAGACAGATGGTCAGACGGAGAGGGTGAATCGAGTGCTGGAGGATATGTTGAGAGCTTGTGTTATAGATTTTGGTGGTAGTTGGGAGAGATACTTGGCATTGGTTGAGTTTGCTTATAATAATAGTTACCATGCAAGTATTGGGATGGCACCGTATGAGGCTTTGTACGGGCGGAGGTGCAGGACACCTGTTTGTTGGTATGAGGTTGGCGAGAGGCAGATGTATGGTCCTGAGATCGTACAGCAGACGTCAGAACAGATTGAGCTGATTCGCAAGAGATTAGTTGAAGCTCAGAGTCGGCAGAAGAGTTATGCTGACACTCGACGGAGAGATTTGGAATTTGAGGTTGGGGATGCAGTTTTTCTCAAGGTTTCTCCGACCAAAGGAGTGATCAGATTTGGTAAAGGTGGCAAGTTGGCGCCGAGGTACATTGGTCCGTACAAGATCATGGAGCGGATTGGCAAGACCGCGTACAGATTGAAACTTCCTGAGGAGTTAGCGCAAGTACATGATGTATTTCATGTGTCGCTATTAAGGAAGTATGTGGCCGATCAGAAGCATCAGTTGGTAGAAGTTCCTGATGATCTACAGGTGAACTTGAGCTACAAGGAACAACCTGTTGAGATCGTTGATCGTAGGAAGAAAGTCCTTAGAAGCAAGGTGATACCTATGGTCAAGGTATTGTGGAGGAATCAACAGTTCGAGGAGGCTACTTGGGAGCCAGAGGATCGCATGCTGAATGATTTTCCTGAATTGTTTGAATGAATGTATTTCTTGTATGTGATTGGAATTCTTTGAATGATTGAACCATTGATTGATACATGATGTAATCTTTTATTTGATTGTGATGTTATATGAAATTATTTGGATTTTATTCTATATATGAAATATTGTTTCCTTTTGTTGGTATGTGTTGAACTCATTAGTAGTAGTTCTGAGGACAGAACTCTTCTAAGGAGGGAGTGATGTAGAACCCCGTATTTTCAAATATTATTTTAATTATTTGAAAATGAATTTAAGTAATTTTTGAGGGTTTAAATAAATATTTTCTAAGAAAGTTATCTTTTGTACACGTGCAAAACACGTGCAAATGACTTTTCAGAAGTTTGAAAAATTAAGTTCTCTTTATGAAAAATCGTTATTTATTATTTGAAAATTATTTAGTATTTTTCCAGATTTTTCTGAAATTAATCGATACTATTTGCAATTTTTGGGAAAAGAAGGGCTTATTTGCAAAATTGACATTTGTTTGGGTTAAAACGCAAAAGTGGCATTCTGGACGTTTTGAGCAGTATTGGCATTGAGGTTTAAGTTATATTTCACTATTAAATCCTGGTTTAAATGATATTTGATGAAATTTCAAGACTAATCTATATATATGTAAATTATATTTTGGGAAAGGATTATTTTGCAAATTGGGTGAAAACCCTAATATTTTAATCCGGCATATATATAAGGGATTTTCCTATTCCCAGCCGTCATTGAGTATACACAGGATTTTTGAGATTTATTTTGAGGAGCAAAAGAAGAGGCTTTTTGGATCTAGCAAGGAGAAGAACTATTTCGTGGATTTTCTTCAAAACAATGTGAGTGGTTGTTTTGTTTTGTTTTGTTTGTTTGTGTACTTTGTTTGCTTGATTAATGAAGGACATGAGACCTTTGTTATGATTGTTGTGATCGTCATGCTATTGTTTTGTTAATCTCATTGTATATATGACATGGATCTATTATTTAATATGAAGGATGAGAACTTTATTTGGATCATGTGTGAGAAATGTTAAGATTTGTTGAGGAAATGTTGATCTATGAGATCGTATTGTTGGGAGACAATTAAGAACTGATTATGTTGTGATCAGATATTAAACATCTGGATCTAGTGATTACAAACCCATCTTAATTATATGTTGAGGAAGACATTTAGTTTTGTTGAGAAAAACCCTAATGGGAGGATTGAGAGTTTAGATCATGAGGATATGAAATTTGAGTATTTGTTTGATTGAGAAATGTAACCATGATGGAGATCTTTGAGAGTTGTTTAATTGCCTGGATACAAGTAAATTTTGTGATCAGTAAATCTTTAGAAAACCCCTGTTTGATTTGTGTTCAGACCTATTTTTGGGAATCTGTAGCCGACAGTCGACTGGACTGCGAAGCAGTCGACTGGTACGAGCCTACTGTGTATTTTTTTAGTCTTTGAGTTTTGTTCGGGACAGTCGACCTAGACTGAGGTCAGTCGACTGGTCTGCTGTTTGTTATTTTGTTCGGTCCTTTCGGGACAGTCGACCTATGAACCATTTCAGTCGACTTATATACTTAGAATATTTTTGATGAAAATTATTTGTTTTTGTCTCGGGGCAGTCGACTGACTCCTTGGTAAGTCGACTGACCATGCCTTAGTTTATTTTGAGAAATGTTGGATTATGCCCTCTGGACAGTCGACTGGTCCCTTATGCAGTCGACTGGTCCTGTAAGATCTTTGTATTTGATTTGAGATATTTTGTTTAGTGTTGACTTTGAGACATTTGTTCAGTACTTGATTCTGAGATATTGTTCAGTATTCGATGTTGAGATATTTGTTCAGTATTTGATTTTGAGATGTTCAGTTAAGAACATGATTTTGAGATATTTTGTTGAGCCACTTGTTTGGTGGAATTTGTTCAGATATTTGTTTTTGAGTCTCTAGAGGTAGGTGACCCTAGTATACCGGTGTTTGTTCAGTTATTTGTTGAGGCCCATCGAGGCGAATTTTCAGTTATTCAGATTTTTAGTCCGGTAGGGTACACTACTCTAGGAGATTTGTTCAGTAACCCAAATTAATAAGGACAGGCATTAGTAGTGTCATGACGAATGAGAACTTGAGTTATGCACCTCAGTATGGCTTTTGATGTAGGATTAGTCTCCTGAATTATCCAAGTAGTTAACTTGCGATGTGTGATTTATCTCCTGAATTATCCAGGTAGTTAACCTGAGATGTGAGGTATTTCTCCGGAATTATCCAAGTAATTATCTTGAGATGTGGGATTGAACTACGGAATGATCGGAGTCGAGGCGACGCTTTTGGGGTATTATTGTGATGATAAGTCTATGTTTAGATGTGGGATGATCTCCTGAATTATCCAGGGAAAATACCTGTGATGTGGGATCAATCTCCGGAATGATCAAGCATGGGCAAATTATCATAGTTTATCTTCATCTCTTAGTAGTCATCGTTGTCAGCATGTAGTCATGATGTTTTCTTGAATCACTTTCATGCATTTGGATTTCCTGTTTTTACACACACTTGGCTTTTGGTTTTGGTATCACCCATTATTCCTTTGTCGGACTTCATACTTTAGTGTTTAATTATTATTTGTTGGATATCATGTTTTAAGTTTATTTATGTTATTTGTTGATTTGTTACCACTCACACCATTTTTATGGCTGACCCCTTTAGTTTGGGGGTTAGGGTTCAACTCTAGCCTCACATGTTGCAGGTTATTGCTTAGATGGGAGGTTGGAAGCTTGAGTGGGCATTTTGTGATAATTTAAATTATTTAGTGATTGGTGTAAAATTGTTAAGATATATTTGAATCATTATTGAGTTGTAAATAAAGATTAATTTGTGTTGAGATGTTTAGACTTCCGCTGTAATTGTAATAATTGTTGTAATAAAGAAGAAAAATTTTAGTGGTGTTGTTGGTGTTTATTGTTCTATTGAAGTGGATTACTGGGATTTCGCCACTTATTTTCTAAGCTCTCATATTAGAAATTTGGGGCGCTACATCCTTAAAGCTCCTCCTCACCGTCAACTGCCCCACCACCTCCCAAGAACCTCGCCGTTGTCGCCGACCTCGTCGAGCCTGCGTCAACCATTGTTGCCTCTCCTTCTTCCTCTTCATTCTTCACCGAAACCGAAACCCAAGCTCACCATCGTCGTATCCCACTCCTTTCGCTCGACCTCAACCCCTTGGTGTGCCGCCATTACCGCACCTCAGCCTCCTTCATCATCTTCCACTTCCTCTCGTCTGCTCGAAGCTTCAAGCATCCGTCCACTGCTCGCCATCACCCTTCACCGTCTTCCTCCTCGTCTCCTTCGTCCTCACCTTCGACCGCCGTGCCTCCGAAGCTCATCGCCAAGCTCCTTCACCGCCATCGTCGTTCACCACCATCACAACAAGCCCTCATCGCCTCGTCGCTGCCACCACAGCAGCTCACCCTCCGCCTCAAAGCTCCTCGCCGACCTCCTTCGAGCCACCACTGCAACCACCATCACCTCGCAGCACTGCCACCGAGCTCTACTCCACCTCCGAAGCTCCTCCATCGCCATCGCCGAACACCCCGAGCTCCCTGTGAACTCCGTAGCCGTTGTCAACCTTCCCGAGTCTCACCATATGTCGCTCTCACTCTCACTCTTAACCTCTCTCTCAGTCTATCCCTCCCTCTGTTTCTCTCTCTCCCCCCGTCAGTCTCTCTCTCTCTAAGTCTATCTCTCTAGCTCTTTTTCTCTCTCTCTCTGTGAATATGAATATATATATATATATATTTATTTTAATAAATACATACTTATAAGTACAATTTATTACTTTCTCAAATCCGACGAACAGTTGCGTCCCATAGAGCTATTGTCGTTGTTTGTATTCCTATCGTCTTCAAATTAATTGTAGAATCGATCAAATCCAGAAATGATAAAAAGTGAGTAACAAATTCAACCAACTCTATTTTTATTGAAGAATGCGTGCATGCTAGATAATTTAATAAATTGCATAATCGTGCTCAGATTGTGTATGAATGTTGTTTGATTATGAGTGTTAATTGACAATTAATTAATTGGTGAGACTATGATATGATATTCTTAGAAACGTTATTATAATTCTGTCCGGAATTTGATCTCACTTCAGAAAGTCGTTTCTATTTAAATACATAGATTATAAGACCGAAACTTTTGTATGTGTATCACGTATGTGTGTACAACATCTCCTCAAAATTTCATAATTTTTGGATGTCGTTTGGTATTTTTATAAAATCTGAATACATTGCTGGTTTAGAAATGAAATAGAATTTATTTCGATTGAATATCATACTTATTTTCTAAGAAATCCAATTTCTAAGAAATATGGGATTTTATGTGATTTTTAAAGGTAGCAAGAGCTGCGATTTTTGGATTTTGAACCTACTGTCTTATAAATGGTTTTGGACAGATTTAATTAGGTTGAAACTAGAGGCTCTTAACTACAATGTTGTAGTAGATTCATTGAGGTTTCGTATGAGACTATGAAATCAATTTTCTAATAATTATTGGAATTTATATAATTATTGGAAGTTGTATTCACCTGTCAAGGGGACACGTGCAACGTTGTCTCAACTGTTAATTTCTAGAATCTAATGTTAAGAACAGTCGGAACTTTGGGGATGAACCCATAAGTATCCGTTGATGTTCTATGTTATCAAATACGAATGAGGCGGAGCAGATAATACTTGCCAGGGCGTCTTATACTCGTGATAACTTTTAGTGAGGTCCGGAGCGGAGAAAGACCGCTGGGGTTCAGGCCGGGTGGAATATGTAAGACCGGGAGTGGCGAAAGACCACCAGGGCTGTGCATCATTAGAGATGCTCAGGAGTGGAGAAATACCACAGGGTTCCGGCATGAACACTACCGACTGCAGTAACGAAATTTGACCGAACAACTGCAACCTTACTAGTCACTTGATAAATGCCAGAAACAGTATAGAATACATGAGTATGTATTGCATAACGAGGGATTGAACCCTGTAATGAGAAGAAACGTTAGTAGCTTGCATTCAGAAAATATGTTGTATGGGCGACATAACGTTCCAAACAAGCGTGCATTAAAAATAGCATATTTGGATTGTGCATGTTTTCATGAAAAATATATGTTTAATGTTTTAATAAATTGTTTATAACACACTCATATGACACCATATATTTGACTATTTTCTGTTTACATTTATTGATTCCAGTTTTATTTCTACGCTATGTATGTTGTTATGTTATTTTTGGAGTTAGTTAAACCTGTTGTGATTCTTACCGTCAGCCTCACATGCTGACGAACCCACAGATTGTGTTGTGCAGGTAAGAGTACCTGCAGTTTAAGCATAGAGTTGTGACATTCTGTGCACATCATCTTATCAATCCGAGAGGTTTGGATTTATATTAAGATTTCCGTATTTTACAATATTATATTATGTTTATGAACTCAATTGAAGGAAAAGATTTCTGGGTGCGCTACGATTTTCTTGTGTATGGAAGTCGGGGAATTACAAATACAATTGTTGATGTTGGATATAAAAATATTTCTAAATCTCATCCTCTCTATATTCATTCCAAATATGTTTGACTAAATCTTGACGAAGTGCATGATGCATTTGTCTATATTGTAGTTGTATATTGCGTGCAATTCAAAGTTCACGTTTCGCTGTTCTAGCCCTGTTAGGCATGACCATAGAAGTATTATCTTGTTGGTCATATTGTATGTCAAAAAATCCTTCTCCACGTTTGTCCTCGATAATCATATTGTGTAATATGATACACGTCTTCATAATATAAGAGAGACTGTCTGCATTCCAAAGTCTTGCGGGACCTCTTACAATTACAAATCGTGCCTGTAAGACACCAAAATCTCGCTCAACATCTTTTCATGCAGCTTCTTGCATTTGAGCAAATTTTTTCTTCTTCGGTGTATCTGGGGCTGAATTACTTTTCACTATAGTTGCCAGGGGGGGGGGGGTATATACCATCTGTTAAATAGTATCCTATGTTATAACTGTGATTGTTAATCACATAATTAGCTTGTGGTGCACACTCATCTAGAATCACCTTGTGGTGCACACCCAGTCTATTAATATATTTAAATCATTACTGCACCCTGGTATTCCAAAGAATGAATGCCAGAACCAGAGATCATAACAGGGCCACTGCTTCTAAAATGATTGTAGGTTCACGAACGTGACCTGTATACTGACCATGCCAACTGCGGGACAATTTTTCCAACCCCAATGCATGCAATCTACACTACCTAACATTCCTGGAAAACCCTGGGATTTGTTTTTGTAACCCCTATTTTCCCAAAAATGTATTTTCTGTATTTAAAAATTTCGTAAATTATTTTTTTACTGCTTTCAAATTCTTTGGTTAAAAGGTATTCTTGACTCTTCAATTAAAATCTAATTTTCGATAAGTAATTTTATGGTAACTGTTTTCTATAAATTTTACATTTGTAATACAAACCATATTTTTGATATGGTTACTTTGATCACTAGTATTATTATTATTACTGTTATTTTTTTTATTATTACTATTATTGTTATTAATATTTTTATAAAGTCCTAATTGTATATTTTTGTTATTTGGTTATTTTATTTAATCCTATTTTATTTATTTATTTATATATTTTTCCTATTTTTCTTACTGGATTTATTCAACCCAATACCCATTTAATCCCTAATACCCAAACCGAATATACTTTAACCCATTTATTCCTAAACCCATTACCCATTAACTAAACATCCCCAGACCCAATATATTACTAACCTAAACTCGTTCGCACCCCACCCGAAACCCGGTTACCTCTGCACAGCACCCAACCTTACCCTAATCCTATATAACCCACCTGTTCATCTTCTAATCCTCCCAACCTATGCAGCCGCTTTTTTCCTGCCGCTTCGTCTTCGCCCTACTCCTGCTCTTTGCTCCCCCCCCCGTGCACCCTGTCCTCTCCTCCGTGCGACTGCAACGCGCCAACCCCCGCCCTAACCGTCCACCCTGCTTGCGCCACCGTCCCGCCACCCTGCGCGCCTCCTGCAGCGCTGCCCTCTCCATCTCCACCTCGCGACGACCCCGTCTCCTCCTTACTGCGTTGTGGTGCCCCAACGCAGCCAACCAGCGACAGCCCTCTCCTCGATCAGTCGACGCCTAGCAGTGCTCCACCCTGGCACTGCAGCTCTGTGCCGCGACCTTCCGTCGCAGCACCGATGCTTCGCAGTGCCAGCAGCACGCTGCCCAGCCCTATCGAAACCCCGAGCACCCTCGGCAGTCCTCCAATCTCTTCCCTTCTCCTCCCGTCCGACAGCAGCAACATCAGCCTGAGCGACTGCACGACCCGGTCGCTGCCCACCTGGCCGTCGCCGCACCACCCAGTCTCCGTCGCCACCCATGGTTGTTGTCGCAGAGTTTCCCATTGCTCTGTTGTGATGTTGGGTGGTTGGATCATAGAGGGTTTTGATCAAGTGGGTCCGAGCAATTGGCCTTTTGATCATCTTGATCATAGAGGGTTTGATCATCTTTGTTTGGAGCCGTTCGATCGCCTTGATCTTCTTGCTCATGTGGGTTTTGATGATTTGAATTTAGACCGTTGGATCTTGATTATCATCTTTGATTATGGACCGTTGGATTGCTTCATCATCATCTTGGAGTTCTTTGATTTCTTTGATTGGTGGCCGTCCGATCGTCGATCTGATCCGATCATCATCCTCATCATCAAGATACTGATCACATCATGATCTTGATCTTGATCTTCGATTAGAGTTGTCCGATCTGATTCGATCTCCTTGATCTCATGATCTAGCCGTCCGATCGAATTCGTGGATTATTTGTTCTTTGGATTCGTGATCTTGTTCGTGTTCGCTTGTTCGTGATTTTGTGTTCATTCCCGGAAATATGTTCCCGTTATTCTTGCTCTTTGCTCCGTTGGATTCGTCAACTCTCAGGCAAGTAACTTGTACTCCAATTCATTTGTTTGATACAAGTCAAAAAGTTTACCTATAGTGTAGTTGGGTCTAGAGACGACTCTTGTTTATGTTTTGCTTGATGGGTTTTGTCTCTATTGTGAAAATTTAATCATAGATGACTCACGACACAATATGAACATGAATTAACCTAGGATTCGCCTGTTCTTGATTTTTGATCGTGTATGTGAGACTTTTGTGAGAATTCGTGTTTTGGTTGAGACCCATGTGAAATTCTTGGTGTGGACATGTTGGATACCCTAAATTATGATGTTTAGACACTTGGTAGACTCGGTTTCATGTTGGGATGTGTTTGGATCAATTTTTTTGAATCTATGTTGATTTTGTTTTTTAGGGAAAAATCTGTAGTTTGACGCTGATCTGTTTTGTTGGTTGTTTTGGACTATTTTAAAGTCATATCTTAATTTCGGTATAAAACATGAGTTTCAGATAATTTCATCTACTTTCAAACCCCTCTGACCTTACTTGATTTTGATTTCGTATGACCGAGTTATAACTGTTTTAGTACAGAGGTGTCGACCTTTTTCAGATTCCGTTTTTCGGTAATTTTGATGGCAAATCATTTTGAAGAACTATGCTACATATATTATTTTGATCCAAAACTTTGGTCAGTGTTTTTTTATCTAGTTAGGAATTACCCAAAATTTTGGTAAATTTTATTGATGAGTTTTATGTGTTGTTTCATGCTCGTTTATGAAATCTATACTTGCTGTTCTGTAAATAACCTTATTTTCACTATGATTCCTTTTATTGTATGGAAAATTATTGGGAAATATGAAAGTTAGTATATTTTATCTATTTTCATATCCCTTTGGCAGAATTGGATTTCGTTTCACTGCTTGCAAGAAATTTCAGTTTTCGTACAGCAGTGTTGGGAATTCCAGATTTATCAAACTATCGTTCTTCGATATTTTCTTATTTTTGACGACTGAACTAATCTTACCGGAATATTATGAAACTTTACATTTTGATTCTAGACATATAGGGGAATACCTCAGATTTTTCTTGGATTTATTTGAGAAGTTTTAATGCTGTTTTTCTAACTGTGAATTCGTTTTACTGATTTCTGACTGAATATGTTTTCTGGATTCAAATCAGTTTTGAGTTATGATTTTGTGAATTACTATGTGACTTATTTATATTCGCTAGATTCGATTGGGAGTCTATTTTCTAGATTCTTTGACAGATCCAGATTCGGTTGGGAGTCTACTTTTGCTTCAAACTCTGATAATTCTTGTGAATGTTGTAAAGATTCTTAAACAGCTTATGGATGATAAAAATCATTCGCTGGGCTTTTATCGCGTATCCGTATTCCGTATTCTTTTTGGGAAGCGGGGCGTGACAGTTTTCTTCAAGTAATCTTCGACCATCATCATCAACAGGATGTCTCATATATTGTGGGCCAAATATATTGACAACTGCTACACAAAACCAACGAAGAGTTTTTAGAAGAGTGCACTCTTCGATACTATAACCCCTGTTTTTTATTTTGTGTATTTTTGAGTGTATTTTTTATTTGGTGTTTTTCTTCTTGTAACTTATTCTATGACCGTATTGGACCTTTTGTTTCAAGATATTTATTTTTATTATTATCATCTTTTTATTTGAGTTCTTGATTCGGCTGTCTTCTTTTGATTCGTCTCTTTTTGCTCATGCCATTATTTTTGATTCTCACTGTTAAATTTATTTTTTATTTTCATTTTGTTATTTTAATTCATTCACTTTTTTCCCTATCAAAATTTTTTTGGATCAATTTTAACCAAACTCATTATCAATTCTAATATCTATACCCATCAGTATTATCCTACTCTAATGCACCCAAATACCCATTATCAACTATTCCTTACACCCATTTAGCATCAGACCAAATATCCATGACCCATACATTCCCTTTTTACGATGATTAACCAATATAACCTAAAGCTGTTTACACTAACCCATGCATTAAATGATTAACCAAGCCCAATTAATTAAACCCCCCTAAACCCACTTGTCCCTATCTACCCGTATGCATCCAAAAAGCCCACCTGGTCCTCACCTCAACCTAACCCTAAACTCCCTATTATTTATACCCATTGCATGCCTCTATTTCTCCCCTCCCTCACTTCCAGCTGCAAACCAAAGTCCCATCCGAACTCTCGTCCCCTCCCTCACTTCCAGCTGCAAACCAAAGTCCCATCCGAACTCTCGTTTCTCCCTCTCTCTACTTGCGACCTGTTCCCCCCTCCTCCAACCCTCTCCCTGTCGCTCCGCTGCTGCGCAGCACCGGGGTGCCGCGCCTTGCCATCCCTTCTGCCAGTGCGTCAGGAGACAATAGCAGCCGCAACAAGGCCAGCCGCCTGCCTCCCGACGCCATCTCTCGCTCTCTTGCTCATGAATTTTTCTTGCGCGTGCTCGAGTGCACGTGTAGATCGTTCGTGGGTTCGTTGATTTCTTGTTCAGGGGATTTGTTCGTTGTCGGGATTCATTCCCGTTATTCTTGGTGTTCTTCGTTCTCGTCTTTGGTTAAGGCAAGTAACTTGTACTCCAATTTTTTTGTTTGATACAAGTCAAAAATACCTCTTATAGTGTAATAGGGTTCTAGAGACAATTTGTGTGTGAAACCCCTTTGTTGATATTGTCTCTATATTGAAAACATGATCATAGTTGCCTCACGACATATATGACATGAATTAACCTAGGTTTTGCCCATTCTTGATATGATGTATATGTGAAACAATTATGAGAAATTGTGTGATTTGTGAGATCCATGTGATATACTGTTGTGGATATGTTGCATACCCTATTTCATGTTGTTTGGACATCTAGTAGACTCTAATTCATATTTAGTGATGTTTCGACCAAGTTTCGTGTGATTCATGTTGGTTTTGTACCTAAAGGAAATTCTCAGCTTTGTCGATAATCTGTCTTGATCAGTAATTTAGACCATATTGAGGTCAGAATCTTCATTTTACTATAAAACATGAGTTTTAGAGAAATTTGTCTTCTATCCAACCCCTCTGATCTTGATTGATTTCATTTTCGTATGTGTGAGATATGACTGTTTTACTACAGAGGTGTAGATCTTTTCCAGATTTCGTTTCTTAATGATTTTGATGACTAAATTATTTTAATACTAGTGTTAAACATATTATTTTGATCTAAAAATTTGGTTAGTATTTTTATATCTATTTAGGGATTACCCAGAATTTTGGTGGGTTTTATTGATGAGTTTTATATGCCGTTTTATACTTGTTTATAAAGACTGTACTTGTTATATTTTACTCGCTGTTCTGTAAAGAATCGTATTTTCACCATGATTCCTTTTACTATATGAAAAATATTTGTGAAATATGAAAGTTAGCCTATTTTGTCTATTTTCATCTCCCTTTGGCGTATTTGGATTTCGTTTCATTGGTTGCAAAATATTATAGTTTTCGTACAGCAGTGTTTGGAATTCCAGATTTGCCAAACTATCGTTTATTGATGTTTTCTAATTTTTGATGACTGATATAATTTTACTAGAAAATTTTGAAACTTTATATTCTGATACTAGACATATAGGGGAATACCCCAGATTTTTTGTGGATTTATTTATTGAGTTTTGATGCTGTTTTCCTGACTGAGAATTGGTTTTACTGATTTCGGCCTGAACATATTTTCTGGATTCAAACCTGTTTTGATTTATGATGTTGTAAATTACTATATGACTTATTTATATTCGCTGGATTCAGTTGGGAGTTTATTTTTTAGATTCTTTGACGGATCCAGATTTGCATTTCTGTAGCAACGGGATTCCCTGTTTTAGTACATTAGTGTCTTACTATCCTGAATTAACATTTGCATGATTATATTCCTTTATGAACTGTATATCATTTGTACCTGTTTATCTGTTACCCTGAACCTGTTACTTATTTATACCATGCTATTATCACTCTGTTTTCTGCACATACATGTCTGTCCGCTAATAGTAATAAAATAATCATGTCAGGGTTCATGGGAAAGATCTAGTAGTGGGAAAGTATAGAAATGTGTACTTAGAAGGTGGCCCATGCTTCCTATATGATTATCTGTTATCTGTTATCTGATCCTGTCTACATTACTTCCTATAGAAAGGTGTAGGAAAGAAGAGAACTACTAGGTTCTATCTATCTGTCTGGATCTGTTATCTGACCCTGTCTACATTACTTCCTATAGAAAGTGTAGAGAAGAAGAGAACCACTAGGTTCTATCTGTCTGATCTATTATCTGATATCTGTCTGAACCCTGAGTACACGGCCCTGTATGATCCTCTATGAAATCTAAAGCGAAACTGTTTGAATGTAGCAACCATGTAAGGTGTGGTGCATGAAGTGCTACCTAGATAGTAATCACACAAGACTTATACGAACATGACATCTGTATTCTGTTATCTGTATCTGTTCATCTGATATCTGTTATCTGATTATCTGTTATCTGTCTGACTATCACCTGACACTACCATCTGTATATCTGTCTGCATACCATCTGACACTTGACACTTGACACATGTTATCTGTATCTGTTAGTATACCATGCCATCAGATTTGTTCTCCTATTTCATGTTAGTTATCACATTTCTGTTGACACATTAATGCATGCTATGTTGTTCTGTTGTTATTTGATATCTGTTATTAGTTAATTTTCCCTATGTACTTGTATCCTACATTATAAGGGGCCCGTAACTTGCAATTGACGAGTACTTGTTTTCTTTTTCCTTCTCCTGCAAATTATTGATTGCAGATCAGGATGGTCGTTTGCCCGATGGCATTGGCGAGATGATGTATTAGTGCTGGATTTTCTGCTTTATTATTATTATTTGTTAATTGAACTTGAATAAATTGTGTTTGATACTTGGATTTTCTTGTATTTGGGCAATGTGACCAGGATATTATTAACTGTCCAGACTTGATTTATTTTGAGATTATATTATATTTTGGATTTCAAGTAAATTTATGTTGATCTATTTGATTCAATTGTGCATGATTTGTTGATTCTTTTGCTTCCGACTCTAATTATTTTGTGAGATGTCGTAAAGATTCCTGAACAGCTTATGGATGATGAAAATTATTCGTTGGGCTTTTGTCACGTATCCGTATTCCGTATTCTTTTTGGGAAGCGGGGCGTGACAGATACATACGTACTCATCGAGTGCATCTGCAGAAGAACCGTACTCCAAACATCGTAATGCGGCTGTAATCTTCTGATGAGGAGATAAATCAAATGATTTTTTAGCATCTTGTCGTTGAATAAAATATTGATCAAAACTTACAATACTTTGTAGTATCTGATCGAATAGACCACGACGCATACGGAAACGGCACCGGAATAGATTTTTGCCATAAATAGGACTATCGGAAAAATAACCTCTTTGTAGACGTCTATCACCACCTGCTCTTTCACGTTTAATATAATGCCGATGATTTAAATGTTGGCTTTCCTGAATCGCCATCGAAAATAATTGCATACGCATATTAACAATTCTAGCAAGCATCTCATCTTCTTCGTCTGATGAATTGCAGTGAGAAGAGGAACTGAATGTTGCCATTGGAGAATAGGAGAGAAGTGGATTTCTATTGTTGTGTTTTTCCGAGAGAAAACTTGGGAAGTATTAATAGACTTTGTGAAATCACATTCACAATAGCACCTTGTCATGTTGTTTGACTGATTGAAAGAAAATGACAAAAACCATTGAAATGAGGCAAAGATGATATAGATAGTTGATCGAAACAAAAGTGCCACTAGGCTTGAAAAAAGCATCACTAGTCTCTTTGTACAATGTGGACTATCGGCACATTGACAATAGTGCCCTTAGATGATCTTGATATTAGACATTGATGATACATTAAGTAATCACCCTCTGTTTTATTTTGTGTACATGGTACAAATTCTGGTGTTCGTCCCGTAATTCCTGCGCTGCTAAAATCAAGACCCCTTTGTAATCTGGTTGACGATGATGCTCGGTCACCAGAAATAGATCTCCTACGAGTGACAAGTTGAGTAGGAACTGAGTCTCTCAACACCGTGTCTGAAAGAATAATTCGCCATAGTTGTGCCTCCGTATTTGTTAGTTCCACGCAACGTCTATATAATTCCTTATGTTCAAAGAAATATTAAATGGTAGTAAATCTTAATTAATGAAGTTTTAATGTAGTAATTATACGTACATAAGATAGTGCACTCCGCGATTCGAACTGGAAAGATTCTTGAGGAAAACTCTCCAAACTGCACGGTCGGAAAAAAGTGGCAATTCTACTACACACTCGCCATATCGTGTAGAACGTTCAAGAGATGGTTGTATTGTATATTCAGCCGGTGCCCAGTATGCGGTAGATGGAAATGGAAGTTAAGCAGTGGGATCAGTATTGCTAGTTGGTCCTATAAAATCAATATTGGTCGCATGCGAAAGCCTTTTCATGATAGCCCCTGTCACGCCCCGCTTCCCAAAAATACGGAATACGAGCACATAACAAAAGCCCAGCGAATTATTATCATCCTTAAGCTGTTTCAGAATCTTTACAACACATCACAGAATTTATCAGAGTCGGAAGCAAAATGGCACAACCATTCATGAATAATTGAAACAAATTACCAACAGAAATTTACTTGAATCTAAATACAATATTCTCAAATAAATCAGAGTCTGGAAAAAAACAAATATCCTGGGTCACATCGCCCAATTACAAATAATATCCAAATAAAACCAAATACAACTTGTCTAATGCTCAAGCAACAACTAATAATAATAATAAAGCAGAAATATCCAACTTAATACATCCTTTCGCCATTACCATCAAGCAGCTGTCCAACCTGATCTGCAATAAGTAAATTTGCAGGAAAAAAGGGGAAAAGAAGAAAATAAGTATCCGTCAATTGCAAGTCGCGGGTCTCAAATAATGTAGGATACAAGCACTTGGGAAACTAAACAGATCTAACTAATATCATAAACAGACCTAATAGGGTATGGCAGAAACAACTAACATGGTATCCTAGCATATGTCTTAAGTGTTAAGTGTCAAGTGTCAGATAACAGATATGTAAGATAATCAGATAACAGATTTCAGATTCAGATTTCCATATAACAGATTCAGATTCAGATTTCCATATAACAGAAACAGATTCAGATTCAGATTTCAGATTTATGTAAGTCTTGTGTGATTACTATCTAGGTAGCACTTCATGCGCCATACTTTTATCACATGGTTGCTACATTTAAAACAATTGTGTTTGTAGATTTCGTAGGGGATCATATAGGGCCGTGTACTCAGGGTCAGACAGATATCAGAACAGACAGATAGAACCTAGTGGTTCTCTTCTTCTCTACACCTTCCTATAAGAAGTAATGTAGACAGGGTCAGAAACAGACAGATAGAACCTAGTGGTTCTCTTCTACTCTACACCTTCATATATAAGAAGTAATGTAGATAGGGTCAGAATACAGATAAATATATGGGAAACACGGGCCCCCTTCTAAGTACACATTTCTGTGCTTTCCCACCACTAGATCTTTTCCATAAACCCCGGCTTGCGTACTTTTATTATGGTTATTAAAAAGACATGAATGTGTGTGAAATAGTGTCAAACTAACATGATATAATCAGGTTTAGGTTCAGGGAATCACATCAGTAAGTATAGATACTATAGAGTCACATAAACGGGCACAAAAGTGTATGTTCATATTCAGGACAGAAAGACCAATTAGTACTAAAACAGAGATTCTAAGATCTACAGACATGCAAATCAAGATCCGTCAAAGGATCTGGAAACTAGACATCCACACGATTCCAACGCATATAATAAAGTCACATATTAACAACATCTCAACTCAAAACTGATTTGAATACGAAATTTAAGTTCAGCCAGAAAACAGGGGAATGACTTCAAACGCATGAAAACAGCATGAAAACGTATCAAATAATTTCACGAAAAATCTGGGGTAATCCCCTATAGATATAGACTCAAAATAATAAGTTTCATAATATTCCAGTAAGTATAGATAAGTCATCAAAAATAAAAAACAACACAAAAACACGATTTGATGAATTTGGAATTTCTCAACACTGCTGTACGAAAATAAGGATATCTCGTAATCAGTGAATCGAAATCCAATTCCGCCAAAACGATGTGAAAATAGATAAAATTTGACAAATTTCATATTTCACAGATAATTTTCATACAGTATAAACAATTTGGGTGAAAACAGGGTTCTATACTGAACAGCACACAATTTACAGCAAAAGTAGATTTTAGAAAAGGATATGAAACACCACACAAATCTCTTCTTTAAAATACACCAAAAATCTAGGAAGTCCCTAACATCATAAGGAAACACTGAGCAAAATATTATAGCAATATATTATGTATAGTCTAGATCTTGAAAATAAATTGTTAACAAAATTTACACAAAACAGAATCAGAAAACTACCGACACGGCCGTACCAAAATTATTATATCTCAGTCATGCGAACTACAAATGCAGTAAAACTAGGGGTTTGAAAATAGACACAATTATCTACAATTCACTTTTAATTTTGAAGTTGAGTTTCGGACTGTAGTATAGGTGAAAACAGCAAACAACAGAGAACAGACTGCAAAATACAGATTTCATACCTCTACTTAAAATCAACATAACTTTCATAATATTGAACCAAACTCAACCAAATTTGAAATACAACCTACCTAACTCCTAATTATCATTATTAAGGGTTTCTAACATGTCCAAGCCTATTATTTTCACATGGGCATACAATCAAACACATATCATGCAACTAATCACATATACGAACAAAAATCAAATTTTGGGCATAACATACGTTATTATCTTATCAAACTTGGTGCTATAAGTCATCTATGGCCAATTAACACAATAGAGACAAAACCCATCAATAATAATACAATTTTGGTCGTCTCTAGACCCAACTACACTATATGTGAACTTTTGGACTTGTATCAACCTAAGGAATTGTAGTACAAGTTACTTGCCTCTAATGGAGTGATACACGAAACAATTGAGTCCAAGTGTAAAACCCACGAACGAAATCCTTCCATGCGCGAATCCAAGCGAACCTACGAACCAAAACGTCTACACGATCGATCTCCTTGATGCACGAACCAAAGTAGATGATATCCACTTCAAAAACACCACAAAGGGAGGGCCTTGTACTGATTTGGATGGTGGTGGTGCTGTTTTGGATGTTCGGCCACACAAGGAGATGGTTTAGGGTTTGTATGGTGTTGGAGATTGAAGTATGGATGGAGTAGGGGATGTTGTATGGTGGGATGGCCGGATGGTGGCAAGGGGGAGGCTCGGGTCTGATGTGGGGGTGTAGGCCGGGAGCAACTATGGAGAGGAAAAGGAGGCCGGATGGATTGGAGAGGAGAAAATAAGATTAGGGTTAGGGTTAAGGGGAGATTAGGGTTATATATATGGATTAAATTGTGGGTTAATAGGTATTGGGTAGCAATATGAATTAATAGGTATACAAATGGGTAATGGGTATTGGGTCAAATTCAAATACGGATACAATATATAGTGAAATTTATGGCTCCTAAAAATCTCCTTAAGGACCAAAAATCATAATTTGGGTAAATCACCACCAAAAATCCATCACATCACCAAAATAAATAATAATAATGAACGAGGCCAAGAAAATGAGAAAAAGAACTCAAAATGGAGAAAATGAACAAAACGACGAACAATCAGCACAAGGAGGTCAAAAATGAAAGAAAAAGAATATATATTGAAATAAAAGAGAAATAAAAATACACAAAAATAAAAAATACATTCCAAAATACATAAAAATGAAAAACAGGGGTTACAGCCCCTATCGAAACTCTGGTTCAATAATGATCATATATCCGCTGCGGTACAAGGAGAACAAGTTGAGTAGCATCAATAGGTTCACATACATCTTGTGGCGGTATTCGAGACATAAGAGTTGGTGGTTTTGTCGGGATCGCAATAATCCCTGTCAATTGGCGATGACAACGATCACCAAGATACCATGCACCTTGTATAACTAGATAATATTTTAGAAAAAGATTGTTCAGTATTATTTAAAATGTATTAATATAACAAAATATACAAATATAGACTTGAACCTGCTCACAAAACTGGAATATAACTCTGTGACGCGACATGCTGTTTGCTAGTACAATATCATGGTCACCCTCATACTTCGAACCCAAATAGGGTTGCCATATAATAGATGCCGATGTCCACATCTCCAATTGGTGTGGTAACAGAGATATTGTATCTTACTTGATCCATCCGTCACATCTCCAATTCACTTCGATTCCAACGAGCTATTCCGGGCCGTTTTTCAGCGGTTATTAATGTCTCCATTAAACCTTCAGTCACTGCACTTAATGGAACACATACATATGTGTATTCATAAGCCCAGTACTGGGGTAACAAAGTTGAATTAATTAATATACACATTTTATTTATCATGTACACAAAAAAATTGAAGCTGTAAAAATAACTATGAAGGATACCTCCAATACTTGCCATGGGCCAATAAAACTCTTCACTTTATTTCTTGAACATAAATCCAGAGATATATACAACAGTGCGAGTGTTGGACTAGCCCAATCATATGTGCCGACACTATTAAGATCTTCTAGTACTGCAAGCCAACCCGATTTTACAACAGAAGCAGCATTGGACAACAAAAACTCACCCAAAATGTACAAAAAGAACGCGCATGCTACCGTAATGGCTTTTGTATTATCCATATTTGCTTCTTCAATCACACTGCTATTGAAATATTTCTTCAGGAATGAAGTGCGTATTCCTTGAGATTTCCAATCATCTTCAGTAATTTCAGGAAAGAAGCACTCCTGAACTACTGCGAAGGGGTAAGCATCATCTTCACAGGGTGGTTTTCCACCAATGCCGATGGATATTCTAGTTAGCATTGCCCAATCTAATGGGGTGAATCCAATTTCACCGCATGGCCGGTGAAATGTGTGAGTTGTGTCCCACCATCTTTCAACTAATGCCTCGACAAGACGATGAGAAGACTTCTCCATATCAATTGTAAAAAAACGGTGCCAACCAGCTTTGTCGATAATTTGCTTCACTAGTGGCACTTGACAACACGCTCGTAGGCTTTGATTGGGCCTTTCCAACTTCCTCTAAATTTACAAAAACTACCAAAAGAAATCTCTGTAATATGCTAACAAATATGAGGACGGTCGTCGACTACACGTTCCCAGAATGTTGGATCGCTTAAATCAATATCTTGAGTAGAGGATTCAACTTCATTTCTCCTATTGCCGTGATCCAAACTGGCTGCAGTTTTTGATTTGATCCTACCAATAAATCTTCGGATAGACATATTGATTTGAAATCACCAGATTGAATTGGAGGTGTGGGGAAAAAAAATGTAAGTTTGGGATAGAAGATTCAAGACAGAGAGGAGATTTACTTGAATGAATGAAACTAAGTAAGACAGAGAGGAGATATGCATGAATGAACGAAACTTAGTCTGTATATGTAGAGAACATAAAGTGGTCGGAGGGCAAAAATGGGGAAAAAAATGGTAGGAGACACAAACGAGAAATGATTTAACGTCTAACTTTTTTGTTTGTTTTTTATTTAAAAGTTAATGTCGGACGACAAATGATTTTTCGTTCTATGTAAAGATTCCCTTCCTATTGAGTAGACGACATATGATCTTCCGTTTGGGAAAATAAAATAAAAAATAAAACAAATATGAGTGGACGGTATATGATGTACCGTTTGGGGAAAAAATTTAAAAATCGTGTCGGACACAATTTTTTTTATTTTTTTTTTAAATTTTAAAATTGATCAGACGGCAGATGATCTGCCGTTCTTCAATAATTTTTTTTTTCCACCTTTTTCCGCATTTCGTCAGACGGTATATCATGTTTTTTTTGTTAAAAAAAAAAAAATCATTTTATGAGTATTGACGACTGCAACGCTACTCCCTATTTGCTATTTCTATAATTTTCATATACCCATTTTTTAACAAAAAACCACTACAGATGCTCTAACAATGTGGAAAGATGATGGGAATGTTCATGTTGTGCTGTTTTTTGTTGATAATTGGTAGAGGCAAAATTATAACGATGGTGAGTTCATGCAACCGGAGTTGATTTTACTTTGTTGTTACTTCACATGGAAATGCAAATAAGTTTGCTATTTTTGTTAATTTTGTAGGTATCCATTAAGAATTTTGATTTACGAAAATTATTAATAAAAATCATAAGGTCCTACTCCTAGGAGACTTAATTATTTTTTTAGGACTAATTTTAAAAATATTTGTAAAAAGAGGACAATGACCAAAATATTTGCAACTAAGGGATAATTTTTAATTAATATTCTATGCTGACTATTCTATAGATTTTTCTATAGGATGTGTGATCTTTCTGCAAATTTTAAATTTATTTTTTTAATATATTCTATTTATCTTATCTAATTAATTTTTTAACTACTTAAATTGTACTAAATATTTTGAGAAAACCATATGAGAATTACTTACATAAAAACGTGGCTCTGATACCAACTTGGGTGCGAAGCGTGAAATCTCATGAAAAAGAGAATTAAACAGAGTATCAAAAAATTTTAAAGATGCACTGTCTATCTAAAAAATATTAAAGTAATCAAGCATGAGTTCAATATCTCTCATAGAATCTGACTTTGTCTCAGATATTTCACTACTAGTATCATATGGGGGTTCTTCGAGTTCTTCCATATGTCTATTTTCTTCTTCAATGTGTTCATTCTCTTTTAGAAATTGTCTATATGCTGTTGTAGGGCTCCAGATATAACTACTAAATACACCATTTTCATAAAATAATAAAGATCTTTCATAAAAAGTTAGATCATCAATTATTGCGACATTTATCTTACTAGTTTCTTCAGGATTTATTTGATTTATTGTTATAATTATTACTCGTTGTATACTAAAGAAGAATAATTTTAATTCATAATAATCATTCATTGTAACTCCTATTTCCCGTATCTGTATTTTTATACTGCATTTTTGTCCCATTGTACTCTTTTATCTATTTGAGATCCCGTATCTTATTTCCATTCGAATAAAATCATTATTTTTGTTCGACTCAATTTTTGGTGCTTTTATCTAATTCAATTGTATGTGCTTTTTGTGTCGTTCTTCATGAAGAATGAGCTGTTCTATGTCATTCATCTCTTTATTCTCCATTTTAATACATTTTGACCAATTTTTCAGTTGGATCCCTCTCAAAACGGATACCCTAAAACCCAAAACTCCAAAACCCTAACTATATAACCCTACCCTAACCCTAACCCCTACCCGATTACTGTTTAACCCTAAACCTACCGCCGCTCCCCTTCTTCTTCTCCCGTATCCTCCTCCTTCTCCTTCGCATCTTCGATCCAACTCCGACAACCGTCGTCTCCCCCCCCCCCCGCTCGCCCCACCTCAGTCAAAATCCCCATCGCCACTCGATCCCTCTCCTCTCCACCATCATCGCCCTCAGAACCACCACCGCCATCTCCCATCGTCATCGTCTCCCTCACTCCCGCTAACCCATCAAAACCCAACTCCGCCATTAACTCCGTCTCCTTCCCCTCGCTCCCTACCCCTCCACCTTCGCCCAAGCCCAATTCCCTTCACCTCCGCCGCACCGCCTTCCTCTCCTCTTCAACCCCAACACCCCATAGCCTCCCCATTCTCCGCTCCCCTGTTCCGAACCCAAGGCAGAGTCGCTGCCAACGCGCCTGTTCCCGTCGCTGTCGATGCCCCTCGACGACAGTGCCGCTACCCGTCGACGTCGCCTCGCGCCGCCCCACAGTCGCCGCCGTCGAAGACCCCACCGGTGCTGCTCTCCCTCGCTCTCTGTTTCGACGAAGAAGGAAGAAGAAGCCGCTGAATTGGGCGGGATTCGATTTTGGCTGTTGGATCACATCGAGATCCTAGCCCATCTATTCGATCTGATCGCTGTTCTGTGTTCGGCCACAATAGATCCAGACTTGCCATTCCCTGTTCGGTCCAGATCCGGTGTAAAGAAGGAGCCCTATTGGTCTGTTTCGGTGTCCCGTGTGTTCGGCACAGCGAATCCCGATCGCTATTTGCTGTTCGGGACGGGGTCTGGTGCGGGGATTTTTCTCACTTACGGTCGATTTCTCGCACGGTCTTCGCACGTGCTTTTGAGAGATTTCGCCCGGAGTTTTTCGATTCCGTTTTCTTCAACTAATGGATCAAATCGTCGCCCCAAGGCAAGTATTCATCTTGTACATATTTTTGTTCTAGTACAAGCCTTCAATTTGAAAATACTGCAAATAGTTGGTAGTTGTGACTCATCCTTGACTTGTCGTTGTTAATCAAATATTAATCCTCATCAATTCTATAATCTTAAGAGTCACAACACTTTCATTGTATTATATTACAACTACTTGGACTCATTTTATCCCCATAACACATGAATACATAAAATTAAGGAACCCTAGATTTGTAGATGTGTGTTATTTCTTGTATGTGATGAACTTGCACCCATTTGAGTTGTAAAATAAATATTACTTGCTGTTTTGATAACCATTATCCCATATTTATATCACACATTAACCTAGACGCCTAATTACCAATTATCATGCAACCTAAACATGTAAGACATTCCCACATGTTGCTGTCCTGGACCTTGCTATGCTGTTTTGACCCCTTTAACATCATAATCTGAACCCGAGCCCTGAACAGTAAATGTAGCCCCAGATGTCTTGATGACGATAGCCTCCGGAATTTTTTAATTCTGAGTTACGGTCTAGGAGATATCACAGTTTTGGTGCAGCAATGTCATGCTGTCCAGATTTGTGATTTTCGTTGTTCTTGATATTTTAATTTGTTTAAATCCATGAACTTGAATCCTATCAAGCCTAAACTTGTTCCATGTCCATAACTATGATTTCTTGACTTGTTTCACACACCTGCATGCTTGCTTGATAAATAATAATAATAAGTAACGAGCCGGAATATAAGGGAAAGACCATAGTAGTGGACAATATAGGTAAGTGTACTCGGAAGGGGCCCCGTGTTTCCCAGTACTCGGTTCATGAACCTGTTGCACTTGATGTATTTATGGAGTCAGTTACTTAGCTCATGAACCTGTTGTATTCATGAACCCACTGTGTGGGTCTTGAACCTGTTAGTATTCACGATCTTGCTTCGTGAACCTGCAATTTATTTTCGTATTCATGAACCGTGCCTGCTTGATACTTGATACCTGAGTACACCGCCCTATAGGCACCATTACTAGGGCTAAACGAAATTGCATTGACTGTAGCAACCATGTAGTAAAAAGATGGATGCATGAAGTGCTACCTAGATAGTAATAACTACAAGACTTGAACATGATACCTGCTTACTCGATACTTGATTACATGATACCTGAAACATGATACGTGAAACTTGATACATGAAACTTGAAATATGAAACATGAAACTTGAACTTGATACATGTTAACTTGATACTTGAAAATTTGTTACTTGAGACTTGGCACTTGAAAATTATATTTGACACTAGACTTGACAACTTGATACATGACATTAGACTTGAGACTTGACAACTTGACACTAGACTTGAGACCCATTACTTGACACTTATACTTGAAACTTGTCATTTGATGTTAGATACCCCTACATGTTCACATGTCACTTGTTTCACCATTAGTATTTGTTATCCTGCCTGTTTACTAAGATATCCCTCTTGCTAGCTAGTTCTTGATTTTTCCATTACTTGTTGTATCCCTGTTACATTCTTGATTCCAATTCTTATTCCCCATTACTTGTACTCGTTTTTACTATTTGTGGCCCTAGCTTGCACTAAGGGCATTTTCTATTGTTTTCCCTTGTTTTCCCTTTTTATTTATTAAGCAGACTTTAGAGACGAGCTACCTGCTGGGATTGGTGAGCAGAAATTTTAGCTTTCAAGTGGAGGCAGGACTTGTTTAGATTAATTGTTTTTCTTGACTTATTTATTCTTGCTACTTAAGACTTGTAACGGGCTACGTTCCCGAGTTTTACATTTTATCCAGACTTGAAACCTATGTGGACATTATTATTTGTTTTCAAATGTTTTCT
This sequence comes from Hemerocallis citrina, assembly GCA_017893485.1. NCBI lineage: Eukaryota > Viridiplantae > Streptophyta > Magnoliopsida > Asparagales > Asphodelaceae > Hemerocallis > Hemerocallis citrina. The sequence continues at coordinate 360,401,333 of CM030358.1, read as the reverse complement.
GTTGCTTAATAAATTATTCATGCATACTTGGTTGTATATATATTCGTGATATTCTTGTTGTGATGCTGAGTCGATCCTACAGCTTATGGATGATATTAAAATCATTCGCTGGGCTTCGTCACTCGCTCGTATTCCATATTTTTGGAAAGCGGGGCATGACAAGGTTTTTAGTGGTATCAGAGCTCAGATTTGGCTAATGTGTTAGTTGACTAATACGTTAGACAGGCTTGACTCAGTCAAGATTAACTCAACATTAAACAGGCCATGCAACCACATGAATAATTTGATAATCAACTCGATCTGGACACAAGTCTTATCCCATCCATTTTGATCCCTTCATATTTAATTCTTTGATTCTTTGCTTCCTTTCATCTCTTACAGTCATCCCGATTTGTTGATTCCTTATTGGGTACAAATTTTTCTTTCCGTACCCATATTCTTTTGATTCCGATGTGAGCAATCTCTTATTTCTGCTTGCCTCGTTGATTCATTCTTATTTCAACTCGTGTGTCATTCATTGCCTTCCCTGCCATGCATTCATCTTCATTTGTTGATTCATATTGAGTATCATGTTGGTTATTTCTTCCCTGCTATATTCTCTTCAATTCCAATTTTACCCCTTGTCCTTCTTCCTTCGTATTCAATTTCTTAATTTTCTTTTATCCCTTCTAGTCATCTTCCTCTTTAACTTTTATTTGGTATGGATTCATTTTTCTCCTACCTATTTTCCTCCTTATAGTTATTTTCCGAATACTTTCTATAGTTCGATTATTAATTATTATATTTATTTTCGATCTTCTATAAAAATGTTTCTCAACAAAGATTTTGTTATTCCGAACAATGGTGTATTTTAACTTCACTTTTCATTTATGATCGACTATATATTCCTATTGGATTATTTTCATAAGACAAATTCTTATTTTGTAGTATAATGCTATTATTACTACTATTATTATTAATCCTATTATTTTCATTATCATTACTGGTATTATTATTGTTGTTACTACTATTGATATTCTTATTGTTGTTTTCATTATTTTATTATTATTGTTAATATTATTATTATTGTTATCATTCCTTTAGCGACTACTATTATTATTATTACTGTTATGATCATTGTTATTATCATTGTTATTGTTATTGTTATTAGTATTGATATTTTGTTATTATTATTGTTATTGGTATTATTATTTTTATCGTTGCTATTATTATTATTATTATTATTAATTTGTTTTGAGCCTGAGCATGCTCAATTTTACATGCATTTCACCACTTCGGTGCAACCTAATGTCGAGATGGTAAATATGCAACTCGATATCAATGGAGGCAAATTGCAACTGGATATCGGGGAGACAAAATGTGAAACCGAATATCCAGACGGCAACGTGCAACCTGATGTCGTGAAGGCAAACATGCAACTTGATGTTAAGGAGGCAAGATTTTCTACTATTGCTAATTGATATTTCAAGACTCATTACTTATATAATGAAACTGATGGTAAAGGAATATTTTCGTTATTATTGGTATTATTATTATTATTGTCATTTCAATTGATGTTATTATTATTGTTTTCGTTACCTTTAGTACTGTTATTATTTTTATTATTATTATTACTGTTACTTTATTGATATTATTGTTATTATTGCTATAATCATTATTATTATTATCATTATTGATGTTATTTTTGATGCTATCATTATTATTATTATTGCATTATTTTCATGAATGTGTTGAATTCTATTATGTCATGTATGTATTATCATTATTATTAGTATTATCGATATTTTTATTTTATTATATTATTATTACCTGTATGATTATGATGATTTTGATTTCTGTTATTATTATTATTATTATTATTATTATTATTATTATTATTTTGTTACTATTATTACTAATTTTATTATTATCATTGTTATATTTATTTTTATTATTGTTACTATTATTCTATTACTATTGATGTTATTATCATTGATATTTGTTGTTATTAATATTTCTGTTAAAGCCATTAGTTTTGATCTATATTATATCTTTTAATTATTTAAATTCAAGCCAAACTTTAAACTCATTTTGCATTATTTATTATATCTATCTTGAGCCCATACTCCCCTTGATCCTAGTGTCTCAGTCTTATCATCCTGCTCGGTTCGTCGCTTGGTGTCACGTGGTCTACAACGATATGTCTGGAGCTTGGAACGTCACCATCAGAGTAGCACAACGGAAGTGTGGTGGGCCCATAACCCACAGGTCCTAGGACCCTATTATTGCTTCTCCTTCCTCGCATTGTTTGCTATCCCCATCTCTTGCATTTGTTCTCATCCGTTGACTCATCGCTTGGTTCATCTCTTTCTTGTCCACCCTTTCTTCGATTTTAGCTCTACTTATTTCTTCATCTTTTTGCCTTGTTATCTTGCAAGTCATGTGTTGTTCATTCTTCATTTTTGAAATCGGTTACTTCTTTCTTACACTCCATCTTGCCATCATGCACTCATCCATTGTTTGATTCAATTCTTTACTGTCATTTCTCTCTTTGATTCCATTTCCGCCTACTCTTTATCATAATTGTTATCTTGTGTTACTTCGTTCCTTTTGATACTGTTTATTCTCTTTCATGCCTTTCATTTGACCTCATTGTCATCCACTTCTTCTTTTTCTAGTGTTGACATCGGCTTTATTCCTTCCCCATTAATTCTCTGTTTTGTTACCCTTTCCCAAGTTTGTTTTGCCCTGTCCTATGTACCGCCTACGCAAATTTCGAGGACGAAATTTTTGTGTAAGGTGGGTAGGATTTGTAGCTTCTATTTCCCGTATCTGTATTTTTATACTGTATTTTTGCCCCATTGTACTCTTTTATCTATCTGAGATCCCGTATCTTGTTTCCATTCGAATAAAAATCATTATTTTTGTTCGACTCAATTTTTGGTGCTTTTATCTAATTCAATTGTATGTGCTCTTTGTGTCGTTCTTCATGAAGAATGAGCTGTTCTATGTCATTCATCTCTTTATTCTCCATTTTAATACATTTTGACCAATTCTCCAGTTGGATCCCTCTCAAAACGGATACCCGAAAACCCAAAACCCAAAACCCAAAACCCCAAAACCCTAACTATATAACCCTACCCTAACCCTAACCCCTACCCGATTACTGTTTAACCCTAAACCTACCGCCGCTCCCCTTCTTCTTCTTCCGTATCCTCCTCCTTCTCCTTCGCATCTTCGATCCAACTCCAAAAACTGTCGTCTCCCCCCCCCCCGCTCGCCCCTCCTCAATCAAAATCCCTATCGCCACTCGATCCCACTCCTCTCCACCATCATCGCCCTAAGAACCACCACCGCCATCTCCCATCGTCATTGTCTCCCTCACTCCCGCCAACCCATCAAAACCCAACTCTGCCATTAACTCCGTCTCCTTCCCCTCGCTCCCTACCCCACCACCTTCGCCCAAGCCCAATTCCCTTCACCTTCGCCGCACCGCCTTCCTCTCCCCTTCAACCCCAACACCCCGTAGCCTCCCCATTCTCCGCTCCCCTGTTCCGAACCCAAGGCAGAGTCGCCACCAACGTGCCTGTTCCCATCGCTGTCGATGCCCCTAGACAACAGTGTCGCTACCCATCGACGTCGCCTCGCGCCGCCCCACAGTCGCCGCCGTCGAAGACCCCGCCGGCGCTGCTCTCCCTCGCTCTCTGTTTCGACGAAGAAGGAAGAAGAAGCCGCTGAATTGGGTGGGATTCGATTTCATCCGTTGGATCGCATCGAGATCCGAGCCCATCTATCCGATCTGATCGCTGTTTTGTGTTCGGCCACAATAGATCCAGACTTTCCGTTCCCTGTTCGGTCCAGATCCGGTGTAAAGAAGGAGCCCTATTGGTCTGTTTCGGTGTCCCGTGTGTTGGCGCAGCGAATCCCGATCACTGTTTGCTGTTCGGGATGGGATCTGGTGCGGGAATTTTTCTCACTTACGGTCGATTTCTCGCACGGTCTTCGCACGTGCTTTTAGGAGATTTCGCCCAGAGTTTTTCGATTCCGTTTTCTTCAACTAACGGATCTAATCGTCGCCCCAAGGCAAGTATTCATCTTGTACATATTTTTGTTCTAGTACAAGCCTTCAATTTGAAAATACTGCAAATAGTTAGTAGTTGTGACTCCTCCTTGACTTGTCGTTGTTGATCAAATATTAATCCTCATCAATTCTATAATCTTAAGAGTCACAACACTTTCATTGTATTATATTACAACTACTTGGACTCTTTTGATCCCCTAAACACATGAACACATAAAATTAAGGAACCCTAGATTTGTAGATGTGTGTTATATCTTTTATGTGATGAACTTGCACCCATTTGAGTTGAGAAATAAATATTACTTGCTGTTTTGATAACCATTATCCCGTATTTATATCACACATTAACCTAGACGCCTAATTACCAATTATCATGCAACCTAAACATGTAAGACATTCCCACATGTTGCTGTCCTGGACCTTGCTATGCTGTTTTGACCCCTTTAACATCAGAATCTGAACCCGAGCCCTGAACAGTAAACATAGCCCCAGATGTCTAAATGTCGATAGCCTCCAGAATTTTCGAATTCCGAGTTACGGTTTAGGAGATTTCACAGTTTTGGTGCAGCAACATCATGCTGTTCAGATTTGAGATTTTCGTTGTTCTTGATATTTTAATTTGTTTAAATCCATGAACTTGAATCCTATCAAGCCTAAATCCATGAACTTAAATCCATGAACTTGAATCCATGTCCATAATTATGATTTCTTGACTTGTTTCACACACCTGCATGCTTGCTTGATAAATATTAATAATAAGTAACGAGCCGGGATTTAAGGGAAAGACCATAGTAGTGGACAATATAGGTAAGTGTACTCGGAAGGGGGCCCGTGTTTTCCAGTACTCGGTTCATGAACCTGTTGCACTTGATGTATTTATGGAGTCAGTTACTTAGCTCATGAACCTGTTGTATTCATGAACCCACTGTGTGGGTCTTGAACCTGTTAGTATTCACGATCTTGCTTCGTGAACCTGCTATTTATTTTCGTATTCATGAACCGTGCCTGCTTGATACTTGATACCTGAGTACACCGCCCTATAGGCACCATTACTAGGGCTAAACGAAATTGCATTGACTGTAGCAACCATGTAGTAAAAAGATGGATGCATGAAGTGCTACCTAGATAGTAATAACTACAAGACTTAAACATGATACCTGCTTACTCGATACTTGATTACATGATACCTGAAACATGATACGTGAAACTTGATACATGAAACTTGAAACATGAAACTTGAACTTGATACATGTTAACTTGATACTTGAAAACTTGTTACTTGAGACTTGGCACTTGAATATTATATTTGACACTAGACTTGACAACTTGATACATGACATTAGACTTGAGACTTGACAACTTGACACTAGACTTGAGACACATTACTTGACACTTGTACTTGAAACTTGTCATTTGATGTTAGATACCCCTACATGTTCACATGTCACTTGTTTCACCATTAGTATTTGTTATCCAGCCTGTTAACTAAGATATCCCTCTTGCTAGCTAGTTCTTGATTTTTCCATTACTTGTTGTATCCCTGTTACATTCTTGATTCCAATTCTTGTTCCCCATTACTTGTACTCGTTTTTACTATTTGTGGCCCTAGCTTGCACTAAGGGCATTTTCTATTGTTTTCCCTTGTTTTTCCTTTTTATTTATTAAGCAGATTTTAGAGACGAGCTACCTGGTGGGATTGGTGAGCAGAAATTTTAGCTTTCAAGTGGAGGCAGGACTTGTTTAGATTAATTGTTTTTCTTGACTTATTTATTCTTGCTACTTAAGACTTGTAACGGGCTACGTTCCCGAGTTTTACATTTGATCCAGACTTGAAACCTATGTGGACATTATTATTTGTTTTCAATTGTTTTCTGTTGCTTAATAAATTATTCATGCATGCTTGGTTGTATATATATTCGTGATATTCTTGTTGTGATGCTGAGTCGATCCTACAGCTTATGGATGATATTAAAATCATTCGCTGGGCTTCGTCACTCGCTCGTATTCCATATTTTTGGGAAGCGGGGCGTGACATTCATGCTTGTTAGTCTATGAGGATAATAAACATAAAAACTAGCAGTCTATCACTTCCTTGATAATTAATCATTAATTCAAAAATTTATGAGGCAATACTGAAACTATTATTATTTATTAGTTCTATTTAGCAACAAAAATTATAAAATCAGAAGTAGAAAGAGATTTCTAAGGATACCCTAAAAATCAAAACAAAACGGCCCATCATGCTTCCGACCTAGTTAAACCTCTTTGAGCTGCTATGTACCAGTTACTACCAGTGGATAAAATACCCCTTGTATACACCCCGATTTCAGTGCTTCTTTTTTGTTCCTCTCATCTCAGGATTATTATGCTCTTAAGAGAACTTTATCCGAGAGATATGTCTGGAACAACTAGTAGCACTTCGATACAGGAAACCACAACCTAACTCGTTTCCTGCTACTAGGTGTACAGTCTAACTATAGAAGGTTACAAATGAGTCTTTTTACAACATCCTTCAGGCAGAGCCTTACAAAACTCTCCCGAAGTAAGAAAATTTAGTTTTTCATACGTTATTTTGTCTAAGATCTTGTAGCAGAACTCATAGAAAGATAATTTTTTATTTTTCTTAATCCCCTTACAGACCAAACTTTTCTTACAAACTTTTATGGAGATAGTCTGCCTTCTCCCTTACCTAGCCTCCCCTTTTATAGAAGAAGGGATGTCTTTACATCAGTTACAATAATTGTTCTCATTACATCATTGCTTACATCATAGATAAATAATTGAGCCAATAACGTCACTCCTTAAGTTAAAGATTCCTTTCTGGCCGACATCTTCACGTGCTTCACATCAGAAATAGCTCTTCGTCGGCCTTCTCTTGTTCTTTTTTACATTGTTCGCATTCGTTCTGTGGTTCCATCCTCATCAATCTACAGTAGTGGACAACTGTCTCTTCTGTCATTGTCATGACTCCTTTATGCAGAATACGGTACCAGCTGTCAAAGACTTTTTTAACTGTGGTTGTTTAATCTTTGCTATGCTGTAAATCATTAATTTTTGTGGGTCAGGGCTGTCATTGATCCATATGTTGCTGTCTCTATTTTGTATGTCCTTCAGTTCACAGTACATTGTTCTAAATCCCGTATCTCTTCTTTCTGGGACCAGTTATTCAAATTTTTCATTTTTATATGGTATAATATTGGTTGCTCCAAACAGCATTTGTGTAGTCATCGCTATCTTTATAATATGTTCACCAGGTAGTTCGTCATCTTCTTTAAGAAATTCTAGAATAGCTGAAAATATCCGGACATATATTTTGGATGCCTTTGTAAAACCAAAATAATTCTTAGTAAATTTATATACTTCTTTGGTAACTGGCTAAGTTCTTCCGTCACGCCCCGCTTCCCAAAAAGAATACGGAATACGGATACCAGACAAAAGCCCAGCGAATGATTTTCATCATCCATAAGTTGTTCAAGAATTTTTACAACATTCACAAAAATCATCAGAGTTGGAAGCAAAAGTATCATCCAACAAGCACATATGAACCAAAATACCAACAAGAATACTTGAAACCGATTCTATAAATCTCAAATAGTCATGATCTGAAGAAAACAAATATCTTGGGTCACATTGCCCAAATAAAAGAATAAATCCAAGTCTCAAAATACAATATTGTTCAAGCAAGCTACAAGAAATAATAATAATAATAAAATCCAACACTAATACTTTATGTCACCAATACCGTCTGGAACCTGTTCTCCAAAATCTGCAATTCGACGAATGCAGGGAAGAGGGAAAGAGAAAAATAAGTACCCGTCAATTACAAGTTACAGACAACTTATAATGTAGGATACAAGTACATGGGGAAACTAACTAGCAATATGGTATAAGCATGATGTCAAAATAACAACTAGCATGGCAAAGTGAACAAGTGTAAATGGCAAGAATCAAGTGTTAAGTAATCAAGTATCCTGTAAACATGCATCAAGTGTCAAGTATCATCTAGTCATGTATCAAGTCTTATGTATCATGTAGTCAAGTATCAAGCAAGCATGTATCATCTTCAAGTATCATGTTCAAGTATCATGTATCAAGTCTTGTAGTGATTACTATCTAGGTAGCACTTCATGCAGCCCACCTTACATGGTTGCTACAACAAACAGTTTTGCTTTAGATTTCATAGTGAACCATAGAGAGAAGTATACTCGGGGACAAGTCATGTAATCAAGCTCCAAGCTCTAAGTATCATGTATCATGTAATCACGTGTCAAGTTGTGCAAGTGGCAAGTATCGTGTCTTGCGTGCAGGTATCAAGTAATCACGTGTCAAGTATCATGTCTCAAGTAATCACGTAGGATCAGTGAATTCCCATCTGAGTACACATTTCTGAATTATCCACTATTAGATTTGTCCCTTAAACCCCGACTTGGTTATTTATTATTAATGTCAAACAAACATGTATATGTGCAAAATGTATCAAGAATAACATGGCATGATCATCTGACAAGTGCAAGTTACGAGTGCAAGATATCTTATAAAAGAATAAAATAGACAAATCTCAAGTTCAGGACAGTAAGACCATACTGTCGTAAAACAGTGATTTCCAGTGTTACAAGCATACAAATCTAAATCCGTCGAAATGTCTAGAAAGTAGACTCCCAACCAAATCCAGCGATTATAAATAAGTTATATATTAACAAAAACATAGCTCAAAACTGATTTGAATATAGAAAATAGGTTCAGCCAGAAATCAGGAAAACGAATTCAAGAACAGGAAAACAGCATGAAAACACATTAAATAAATCGACAAAAAATTTGGGGATTCCCCTATATGTCCAGTATCTAAATATAAAGTTTCATAATTTTCCAGTAAAATTAGATCAGTGATCGAAAATCAGGAAACATCAATATACGAGAGTTTGGCAAATCTGGAATTCCCAACACTGCTGTACGGAAACTATGATATCTCGCAACCAGTGAAACGAAATCCAATTCCGCCAAAGGGATATGAAAATAGATAAAATATACTAACTTTCATATTTCACAATATTTTTCATACAGTAAAAGGAATTAGGGTGAAAATACGATTCTTTACAAAACAGCGAGTAGAATACAGCAAGTATAGTTTTCATAAACGAACATGAAACGACACATAAAACTCATCAATAAAATCCACCAAAATACTGGGTAACCCCTAAGTAAATATATAAAAACTGACCAAAGTTTTAGATCAAAATAACATGTTTAGAACTAGTATCAAAATAATTTAATGATCAAAATCATCGAAAAACGAAATCTTGAAAAGATCTACACTTCTATAGTAAAACAGTCATAACTTACACATACGAAAATGAAATTGAGCAAGGTCAAAGGGGTTGGAAAGAAGACAAATTTCTCTAAAACTCATATCTTATACTGAAATTAAGATACTGACTTCAAGACAATCCAAAATAGCAAACATAACAGATCATCGACAAAATACAGATTTTTTCCTTTAACAACAACTCCACATATATCATACAAAACTTGTTCGAAACACAACCAAACATGAAATCGAGTCTACCAAGTGTCCAAACATCATAAAATAAGGTTATTAACATATCTAAAACAAGTCTATCACATGGTTCTCAACAAATACCCAATTTCTCACAAGAAGTCTCACATATATGATCAAATCAAGAACGGGCAAACCTAAGTTAATTCATGTCAATATTGTATGTCGTGAGTCATCTATGGTCAAATAGCACTATAGAGACAAAACCCATTAAGAATAACACAAATAAGAGTCGTCTCTAGACCCAACTACACTATAGATGGTATTTTTTACTTGTATCATACAAAGAAATTTGAGTACAAGTTACTTGTCTTAACCCCGAAGATGAAGAACGACGAAAATCAAGAGTAACGAGAATGGATTCCCGACAACAAGCAAAATCACGAACGAAAATCCACGAACTAATGAATCCAAGAAAACTTGAGCGAAAATCTCCACACGAACAAACTCCACCAAAAGAGAGATGATCCAAGAGGGATGATGACAATAGTGGCTTGCGGCCACAAGAGAGATCAACGTCGGAGAGGATGAGAGAGACTAGGGATTGTATGGCAGTGTAGGAGATGGTCGGCCAAGGGAGAGATCGGCCAAGGGGATGATGGGGCTCGGGTGTCGGGGTGTTGCGGTGTCGGAGGGTGCACAGGCCGGAGGGAGGGGCTCGGCCTGGGGTCTGGGCTTTGGGCTAGAGTGCGGGTGGCGCAAGCAAGGAGGGGGAGAGGCCGGAGGTTTGTATGGAGGCTAGGGTTTAGGATTAGGGTTTAGGGAGAGAGATTAGATATATATATAAGGGGATTAGGGTTAATGGGTAATTGGTTGTGGGTAATTAGGAGTAGTAATAGGATTTGTTTAATTGTGCTTTAATTAGGATACAAATAGGATATCAAATAGGATTAGGAATTTAATTTGGCTTTGGTAATCTTATTAGGGATCAAACAATAGGATTGAGAATAGGATAACAACCAACCACCTCCACAAGCACTCAAAAAAAATAAAAATAAGGAGAACGAGACTAAATGAAATAAAGATCAAATAATGAAGAAAGAACCCAAAAAGACAACCAATCAACCACAAAGAGCTCAAAATGAAATAAACGAATATATATCGAAAACAACTCCAATATATGGTTCAGAAAGAATACAAGAGAGAAAATACACCAAAACAAAAAATACACTCAAAAATACACAAAATGAAAATCAGGGGTTACATTTTCACATTCTCGAGATGGGTATATGCAGTGGATAATTCCTCTTTCGGACAATACCCTCACTGTTTTTGGATTTGCTCCTGGTAGTATGATCGCTTTGTTCATATGTTGTTGAGAAATAGTTTTGATAAATTGGTTGACCTGAGTGATCTGGTATAATTTCTCAATATATTGTAAAAATAAATTATTCTTGGAGTATTTTGTAGGATCTGAGAGTAAACTCTCTTTGTAGGTAGTAGGTTGTATGGATGTGAAGTTTTCCTCTTGTGTGGCTATTTTTGTGATCTCACTTGTATTTTGTGGGTTAATAAGTTCACTCCCTTCGCTTATTTTTTCAATATGTTCTGCATTTACATGTTGGTAAAATATACTTTGAAGACCACATATTTGCAACTATAGCTAGTTAAATACTCCTTTTAATTGCTCCGCAGTCTTCTTTAGGTAGACTATATCCTGTTCTATATGCTGGACTCTATTTTCCATCCGGTAAAATGAAATTGTTAGTTTCTTGATAAGAAGTCTGCTAGGATGTTATCTTTTCCTTTTATATTTTCTATTGAGAAATCGTAATGTGCTAACTCCATTTGCCATCTTATAAACCTTTTATTTACTATAGTTGGGTCTAATATTTTGTTAATCCAACTCTTTGCTTGCGTATTGTCTGTCCTTACTGTGAATTTCGTATGTATTATGAATAATTTAAACTTTTTTTATAGCTTTTAAGATTGCTAGGAGTTCTTTTTTGTTTATGTGGTAATTTTGTTGGGTCTACGTGAATGATCCACTAGTATATATGGCTAGTCTTTCCTTTTTTTCTCCTATTTCAATAAATTTTAATACTGCTCCCCAATTATTTTTACATGCATCTATTTCTATTATCCATGAACATTCTTTAACAGGTAATCTTAGCTTATTTAATTTTGAAGTCTGTTGTTTTATTATTTTAAGTTTTTCTTCATCCTCTAGGATCCATTCCCATTTCTTAAACTTTTTCAGTTTTTGTTGTAACCAATTTGCTTTTGCTGATAAATTTGGTATGTATCCTTTTGTTTGATTTAATAACCTGATTATAGATTGTACTTCTCTTTTCTCTTAGGATGTTAGGAAATGTCTTTATTTTTTCTGCTATATGTGGCCGTAGCTCTATTCCTTCATGTGATAATTTTGTTCCTAAGAATTCTATCTCAGTTTTGAACAATTTCATATTTTTTTTTGATAGTATAATACCCGCATCTTTTACTATTTCTATGAATTTTAGTAAATGTTCTTTATGTTGTTCTTCATTTTCTGATCGTATTAGTATATCATCTACATATACTAATATGAAATTGTTGTATTTTTCAAATATCTTATCCATATATTCCTGACATATTCCCAGACTGTTTTTATAACTGAATGGTAATACATTCCATTCATAGAATCCTTGAGGTGTGCTAAATGCTGTTAACTGTTTTGAATATTCTGTTAGTTTTACATGATAAAATTCTGATTTATAATCAAATTTCGAATATATTTTTCTTGTCCTTACTGTGTTAAGTAGTATTTTCATATCTGGTAGTGGATACCCAAATCTCTTAGTATTTTTATTTAGTTCCTTATAATTTACTATCATTCGAGATTTACCTTTTTTTTCTTCTGAATGTTTTCTTACTATGAGTGCTGGTGATGAATGTGGACTTTGTGATTTTCTTATGTAATTATTTTTCATTAATCTTTTATATATATTTTGAACTCTTCTAGATTTGTTGGAGTGTGCCTTATAGGTTTAATTTTTATTATTTTGTTCTTATCTATTAACTATATATGTGCTGTGGGTTTATTTAAGTCCCATTTTGCCAAGGGGTCTTCTCCGCACAGATCTTCTAATTGTTTTTGTAAAATTTCTTTTGTAGTTATTTCTTGGACTTGTTGTATTCTAGTTTTATTTGGTAAATATTGATATTCACCATGCTGGGTTGAAGAAACTCTGATGTGTGGCAGGTCGGTTCTAGAATAAGGTTGGGTTATTCTAATTGATATTGCTTGGTATCTACAAGGTGTTGTAAATACAGCTGATTTATGTGATATGGTTATAGGATAGTATTATTGGAAAAAGTCATTTCCTAATAGCACATCATTATTCATTTCACACTACAAGAAATTTGACATATACCAATGGATGCCTGTAGTGACGGTCATTAAAACCGTGGGTATAGACATCATATACCTACAAACGTGTAGTAAACTATAGGTATAGGTATCCTATAGCGTTAGAGCTTTTAATCCATAACTATTATATTTATTTTCTCCCTCTCTCACCAAACCCTATCACCAAATACCCCTCTCTCACCAAACCCTATCTCCAAATCCCCCTCCTCCCCCCGCCGTGCCCCCCTTCCCGCCGTCGTGCCTCCCTCTCCGCTGCCGTGCCGCCCCCAGCCCAATCTCATCTCTCTCTCCCTCTCACCCAACCACTGCACCTCCGTCGTCATCGTCGCCCCGCCCTCCGTTCCCCATCGCCGTCCCCCCCTCCCCCAATCTCTCTCTCCCTCTCACAAACTGCACCTCTTCCTCCGTGCTACTCGGCATGTTCTTCTACAAATTCCTCTGGAAGTTAGGTTTGGGATCTCTTGATTTCTTTTACATTCTTTTTTATAAATTTTAAGTCAAATTATAATTTTGAGGATCTTATTCATAATGAAATATGATAAAGAATTAATAGTATTACATACCAGCGCTTTCCTTCATTAGAAATTCTATGTGATTTTTTTTCTCCCATGAATATGATAATGTGCAGGGAATATCTTCCAATAGACTTAACTGAAGGAAAGCTGCAAGCTCTTTGTATGCAAGCAGATGGTCAGGTATATGGTCATCGTCTTTTCTCAATATTCCCCATGTTACCTGGTAGGCTACTACATTGCATTGTTGCTTTCACTATGAATATCATTACCTAACCAGATTAAAAGGTAATTTGTTAACAAGTTGTTTACATCAAATAAGGAATCCCAACACTTCAAAAAATTGCTTGGCAGTTTTAGTGTGGAATTACCATCGGTGAGTATGCCACTCACTGTAGAATGGTGATAATGACAAGAACAAATTTTAAGATTCATCTTTGTAATAAATTATTGAGAAGATTTCATTATTGCACTCATAGTGATACAACCCAAAAAAAAAAAAACTCGGAAAGATCTTTATAATAAATTTACTTTAGTTTATGATTGGGGTTGAAAAAGAGATTAAGGTGAAGAAGTTTGAAGATGGAGATGATGGAGGCAAAGAGGAGGATTTTGAGAAGGAGATTTGAGTTAAGGTTAAGATTCAAACACCTTGCAAAGAACTTCTGAGATTCACCTTACAAAGTTATCCCATTTCCCCCTTATTCCTGAACAATGGCTTAGTATGTTAAGGGCCCTGTTTTCATATTGTAATGACACCTGAGAATATCGTCCTTTTCATTTTCTCTTCTTTTTCTTCTCATGTACTTCCAGAACTGTCCAATCCCTAGCATTTACTTCCAGAACTCCTACCTAAATGTCCAATCCCTGGCATTTACTTCCAGAACAGTCTCAATGTTCCATTTAAGATTACTAAATAATCAGTTAGAATTGTCAGTTGTTAATGTACTTCTGAAATCTGATCTAAACTAGAGTTAATAAACTAGTAATGCTACTTGTATTGGACGTCTGATTGTAACTATAGTCTGAGTTAAAGAAAACTACCTTTCCGAATAAAGCAACTAACTGATATGAATAATTCGTATTGGTTTTCTTTGTAATTGTTTGACGTTTAGTTTGCTTTGATGTACATTGCACACAACCTCTATAGTGAAGTAGTTTCGACATTATATGGGAGAATCATTGGAAAAAGGCCAGAATATGTTTGTCTACTTGAGTACTTCCATTTATTTTGCCAACCAAGCATTAATCTGTTCTGGCATTATACAGTCAGTCATCTTAGTATCTTTTTTAAAGTTAATTATTAGATAATTAGTAAAATGCAATGTGCCAAAATGAGTAGGACCTTATTTCTAGATAAGTCTATAGTTGTGTTGGAATCTGTTGCTTCATGTATATGCTTTTCGGTTACACAAATGTATTTATGTCAGAATTTTATGTTATATATACTCAATTGATTTAATTTTTACTGTTTGCTTTGATATGTACGCTGTCATTATCTGATTTAACTCTTAACCGCGGTTAAATATCACCTCAGCCATTAGACTTTACTTATAGAATGCTATACACTTAATCAACTTAGCTTGTTCTTGTCGAGGCACCCTTCTACTTGAATCATGACACATGTAGAAAAAAAGCATTGTAGCTTTTACCGTCACTTCATCATGTGCTAAAATTATTTTCATTAGTGCGCAAATTTGCACATTCATTATGGTTTTGGTCTTTGGAAAGGCTCAGTTAACTCTTAGAGTGCCTCGAGAATTGATTAACATTTAAAAAAAAGCTTAGCATGTTAATTGGATAGGAGAAATAATTGATTAGCTTTTATTTAAAAGTTGTTAAGACATGTGAGCAGTATTTGTAGTTTGCATAGATGTTTGTGAACCCTGATAGATGTCAACATGATCCTATCCAATAAGGTTATGATAGTATAGATTTGGAGCATTCCATGTTTAGCCCCCTTTCACTTGCGTTATTTTTCAAGCTTTCAAGCTTCTCCAGCATGTGCGTTGATTTTTTTTTCTTCTGAATTTTGTTTTTTTCTGTTTTTCTTTTTTTAGGCAGAGAAGAGAGATGTGGTTGGTTTGCAAGAGTAGGTTTGTTCTTTCTTCTTATTCCTTAAAATCCTTTGGGTTTCTCATTCTATTGAACAACTTATCTCTGGTCTGTTAGGTGTTCGTTAGAAATGTAATTGAGCTGCATGATAAGTATTCTGGCTTATGTGAATGACTGCTTCCAGAACCACTCTTTATTTCACAAGGTAAGACACTCTGAATTGATATTGGTGGCATTGTTTCCTTTGTGTAGTATTTCCTAATTAACATTTGTGGCATATTTTAATTCATAATAAACTTAATATCTGGCAGGCACTTAAAGAGGCTTTCGAGGTCTTTTACAACAAGGGTGTTGCAAGTAGCCCAAGCGCTGAGCTGCTGGCTACATTCTGCGATAATATATTGAAAAATGGTGGAAGTGAGAAACTAAGTGATGAAGCCATTGATGAGACACTTGAAAAGGTTACCTTTATTCTTAATGGTGTACACTTTTTTTTTGTTGTATTTTTCTTGTCAATCTATAAATACTTTTCAGTACATTTTGTTTCATGTACATCACTACAAAAAATTTGCATATTGTCTTAATTGAGTTTCTATCTGATATGTTGTTAAATTGGTTTTCGGTTTGTACTGTTTTACTCTTTTCACTCATTAGAAAATTGAGCTTACTCTAATTGGTAATAATGAGAGAGAACTGATTGTGATGGTTCTGGATGTGCAATGAAGGCCGATAGTAGTGTCAATTTTTAGTTAGGATGAGTAATACGGTTATAGTTATGGTGCAAATGGACATTGATTGAGTTGATTAAGGACTAGTGTATGTGATAATTTGATTAAGGTCTTCACGAAGTAAAGTGGACACTTCTGGCCACCCCAAAGATTTCGAATTATAGTTTTATTGTTGTTGTGTTTGAAAAAAATGAAAACATGCTTCAGTATATGGAAGTTGATTTTATGTCAGATATGTAGATGGACACATATTCCCGGTCCCTTTTAATGTAGATTATAGTATTCATGATACTAGTTTTTTTCTGAAGTCTACAAGGTCAGTGAAATATGGTTTAGAAATATATTTGCTAGGTTTACCAACTTATATGATTCTGTCTATTTTGTGCTTATTCTTTTGATTTCACTCTAACAATTAATCAGCTAGATCTTATCTGTTTTTTTCTCTTGCAGCACCCACCATCATCATTGCATCATCATTGCTCATGAATTTTATGATGCTTTACCTGTACATCAGTTTCAGGTGTGTCAAGAAATTCCTTTAATATATTTTTCTGCTTATCATTAATCATAATATGTCCTGTATAAAAATATTTCATCCATTACAAAGTGTATCTCTTTCGTTGGCAATGCATTAGTGTATTTGAAACCATATTTCTTTTTCGTTGGCTAGAATAGGATTACAAAGTGTATCTCTTTCGTTGGCAATGCATTAGTTTCTTCAATTCTTGCCACGTACTAGTAGACTGGTTCCTATCAATCAGATCTAGAGTACACTGTTATCTTTTTGACTATTTAGTGATGACCAAAGTTGGATCTTTTGCTTTGTTTTGTTTGTGAAGGGCTCTCAACAAGCGAGAAATGATTGAACTCGCTCAAAATGCAGCCGAGTTTGTGTTTGCCGACGATGAAAGTGAAGAAGGTTGTAAAAGAGATTTGCAGGATGCTAAAAGAAGATTACTCCAAAGAGAATCAAGATCAATCAAGATCAATCAAGATCTAGTTGCCGTAAAATAAGAAAATTGTTAGTGTCGTATCTCAAGTGAGAAGTCAATAGAATGTTATCTTATAATGTCATTGAATATGTTGATCGTAGTTTAAAGTATTGATTCTCATGTCTGCACACATAAATTCAATTGTGTATTTGGTTATTAACTATTTTGTAATTTGACATGCTTGTAATACTTCATTAATTTTTAATATGATTGAAGTTTATTTTTTTTAATTTTGTTTCATAAACACATTTATCTATTTTATTGTGTATTTAGTTTATAATTGGATTAATATTATAAAAGAAAATATTAAATTATCATACGCGTAATTAATAAGAAATTTTTTTGTATAGAGCGATGGGTATATATTTAAATATTTGGATGCGAAAACCATCACTAAAACCTATAGCAATGGAGTTTCAACCGTGGGTATAGGAAAGCAAGTGGTGTCCTTAAAACCTATACCAACAGATACGAAACCGTGGGTATAACACCGAGGTTTTGTCCAACGGGTAAAAAAAACCGTCGCTATAAGCTATAGTGACGGCATTTTGCCGTAGGTATAGCTAATTAAAAACGACGGAAAAATATGTCTATTGGTATAGGTTTTACGGGCTATACCTACGGTTTTTTGCCTTTTACTCACGGAATTTTGCTGTCACTATATGTCAAATTCCTTGTAGTGTCATCAAACTGGTATATTATTGGTATTTTTAGTATGTAATTTTCTATTTGTACATTAATATTTTGTTGATTCTTATCAAGTATGATAGTTTGTCCAGTTAATCCAGTTATAGCTTTTTTATTATATTCATCTTGTTTCCATTTTGGTAGTATATTTTCGCGGCATAGGCTAGTGTCGGCTCCGGTGTCTATTAGACTATGATAGTTTCTTAATTTCTATCCTTCGTAAATAAATTTGTTAGTATGTATAAAGTGTTCTTTGTTGCTCTTAATGGATTCATTTGTCCAATACTCTATTTATTACTATACTTTCATTGTTTACTGTTATTGTGATTTTTTATTCCTGAATTGAGTAAGGTTGCACCGATGTAAGGAAGTCAGTTTCTAATAACATTTCATTAACATGGTGTTCTGGGTCTACTTGTAAATGTAATAACATTTCATTTCTACCATATGTCCTTAATGGCAGTTATTTAATGTACAATTAGATTTCTATTATTGTAATAGTCTAGGTAGTAATATGGGTTTTCTAAAGGCATTAATTCAGTTGTTTTTATATTTGTTTGTTTAAAATGTGAATTAGTAGCTCCTGTATCTACTAAGGCTACTTGTTTATTTCACTTTCCATTGTCATAATATTCTATTTCTATTTTAAATTGGTTATTGTTCTGGTGTTCTAATATATTTATTATTGGTATTAATTCCAATGCTTGTTGTTTGTTTCTTATTGATAGTGATCTCTTTCCGAACATTATTTTTGGTGCTTTTCCTTTAAATAGAACAAATATTATGTTCTAAAAAAGTTACACCCAAAAGCTGATACCACAAAGCTCTATATTCAAATAGTACAGCCATATATTTCATACCCAATTTCATTGAACCATCACAATTCTCGTACTCTTCAGTCAACACACAAAACATAAACATAATGAATATCAACTAAAACAACTAAAATAGTATCAACAAACACACTACATCCACACATCCAACAACATTCGTTTCTTTTGCTTTATTAAAGTCAAATTCTATATAATTTGGTATAGTCATTTCAGGATTTTCTCTAGCTGGTTTGTATCTTATAATTTCGCTGAATAGCAGTTCTATTTTAAAATTATCTGTATTTCTATTTTTTACATCATATTTACTAGTGAAAGCATAAATATTTCTTATTTGTATACTCATAACTTTGCTTTTCTCTAACATTTCTATTCCTGATAATCTGTGGTACATAACTAGACTTTTGTCTTTGTTTTCTTCGGCCATGCTTATAAAAAAATTAGGTTTTAATGTAAATTTTATCTTTTGGTACATTAAGTTTCCTTGTACTATTCCTATTAAGGCATTGTGTACTTGATATTATTCTATCATCCATAAGGTATATTTCCAGAGGTGAATTTATTCTTTATTAAAATAGGCTTTTATTATTATTTGTACAACTCCTAAATGTATGTGTTTTAATATTTTTCTGGTTTTCTCACTTATTTTTTTCATCTCTTGTCTTATTATTCTTTCGGTTATTAATGCAATTATGGTTTTTTCTTGTGTTTGTTCAATGTCTATAGGTTATTCATTGTTTCTGGCTATTATGATGGTACTTTTCTTTCTTTCGAATATTGGTCGTTTAAAATTTTCCTTTGGGTTTATATCTAATTTGGTTGTTCTTATTTTATCGTATTTTTGTATGTCAAAGCACATTCTTTCCCTTACTTTTTCATTATTTTCTTCTCTCACTAATTGTTCTCCTTTTTTTGTTATTTCTGTCATCATATTTATTTTACATTCTTCTGTTTCACCTTCACTGCTTCCATTATCTTCTTCCATTACTATTATTTCTTCATCTTTACTTATTTCTGATCAATCTTCCTCATATTCTATGGGTTCATAATTTATGTTATTCATTTCTTCAAATTTTTCTACGTATTTTATATTTTCCTTTTTCATTATTTTAGGGCAATTTGGTGATATATGTCCTACCTCTCCATATACATAACAATTACTTATCTTATGGTTTTTGTATATTGTTTATTTTTATTTTTGTTTATTCTTCTAAAGTATTTTTTATATCTCTTAAAAGTTTTTCTATATTTTGGTTTATATTTTTGGAATTTATGATTATTCTTTTTTGTATAATTATAGTTATTATTACATCCCCAATGATTCGCTCTTGCATCCTCACAACAAATTCTTTGTTTATATGTTGTATAGTATTTCATTGTTGCTCTAACATCTTGTCACACTTTATCCTTATAATCTTTTACAAATTGTGTTCTATACCCTAGGGTATCTACTTCTGGTTTTACTTTCTCACCTATGTATGCACTATATATGTTTATACTCCATGGATCAGCTAGTTTTAGAAAGAATGAGTCCAAGATTGGACTCCGTTTTTCTTATATATAATAACTATCTTGAAAATATTCTCAGAATTCACAACCATAGTTGTCAAAATAGCACATGTCGTATATTTCTAAGTTACTTAGTCTCCATCTTGCTTGATTCTTTTTGTATATAGTGTATTTTTCTCCTTTATCGTAGACACTGAATTCTGTTCTTATTGCTATTTCGTAATTTGTAATTATTTCTTTTAGTCCTAAGGTTCGTTGTGCTGAGTTTTCTTCAGTTCCTCTATCATCAATTGGTCTTGATTTTCTTATAGTATTTCTTTCTTCTTTCTTTAGTCTATTCCACCATTTTGCTACTACTCCTATAAATGTTGCTTCTATAAATTTCTCAAATGCATTTTCTGAAAGATTTTGCCTAAATCCCACAATTGGTGAGGCCTTTACCAATTCTTCTATTGTTCTATCTACGTCTTTTATGCAGTCTAAATCTAGCAATTCTCCATTTCCTGCTATTCCTTTTTCGTAGTGTTCTGTGGGTTCATATTTTGGAGTTTCTTTTTCTTTGTCTTTTCCTAACTTATTATTTTTTTGTGTTTTGCAATTTCTATGGCAATTGATAAGGTCTTTGGTTAGGTGGTGGTCTTAAGATTTCGTACATGTCAGTTTGAGCTTCTGTAGTTTTTGCTATAATCTTTTCTTTATCTTGATCCATTTTTATTTCTTCATTCGTTATATCTAGGTTTTTTAAGGCTTCCTCTACATCCACTAAATTGGGATTTGCCATTAAATCTTCTATTTCTAAAATATTTATATTAAGTTTTGTTATTGCTTCTAATTCCTTCATCCCTTCTTCTGTTATGCCCAATTCTTCCTTTGTGTCATCAGTTATATACCTACCTAGTTCTTTTATGTTTATATTTATGATTTTTAAATCATTTCTTATAATTTCTACAAACTCAAAACCATAGCAATCTTCATCTTACTATTGTATGTTTATCATATAAATTTCTGGTCCTATATTTGGATTTAATCCTACTGCTTCCGTTGGCCATACTTAGCCTAATATTTTGTATGCTAGTAGGTGTTGGTAATTCCAACTTACTTCTTCGTTTCTGTAATCTAATACTTTGTATGCTATCTCTTTTTGTATTTTCTTAGATAGTTTCTTAGTTATTTTTCTTGTTATTAACATGTAACCCCTGTTTTTCACTTTTGGTATTTTTGAGGGTATTTTTCATTTTTGTGAATTATTATTTTTCTATTGTATTTTTCGGAACAATAAATTTAATTATTTTTATTCTATAATATTTTTCTGGCAGTTTTGACTTTCTTTTGTTGATTGTGCGCCGTTTGGCCGTTTTTCGACATTTTGAGCTCTTTTTCTCAATTTCTTGATCTCGTTCATGTATAAATGTTATTTTAGGGTCATGGTGAATTTTTAGGAGAGTTTTGACCAATTTGAGATTTTTGGCCTTAAGGAGATTTTTAGGAGCTATAGGATTCATTGTATTTTGTATCCCCATTTGAAATCTACCCAATATCCATTACCCAATTGTATACCCATTGTTTCCTATTGATATCCACTACCCATTAACCCACATTTGATCCCATATATATACCCCTAATACTAAATAATCCCTAACCCTAATCTATTTCTTCCCCCTCCTATTGTGTGCCGGCTACCTCTTTCCCCAAACCATCCCGGCCTGCCTTCCAAAACCCTAGGCCGGCCTTCCCTTGCCTTCTTCTTGCATAGCCGACCACCCATATCTCCCCTCTCCGCTATTTTATACAACTCCGCTTCAAAAACTCGTCTCTCCTCTCCTTCTTGGGTTCGGCCAACACCCTAGGCAGCACCCAACCATCCCAAAACAGCACCTCAACATTCCCCCTCGCTGTTTTGAGTTGTGGGCATCTTCCACTTCGGTTCGTGTGTCAAAGGGATCAACCGTTGGCGCATTTTGTTCGTGGGTTTCGCTCGAAATCGTGCTAGAAGGCGTCTTGCTCGTGGATTCTCTTTGAAAGGCTTGGATTTGTCGCGTTCGTCGTCACATAAAGGCAAGTAACTTGTACTTAAATTTCTTAGGTTGATACAAGTAGAAAGTTCACACATAGAATAGGTTGAGACTAGAGACGGACAAAGATCATGTTTTTAATTATGGGTTTCGTCTCTAAGGTTCAAAACAGGCCATGGACGAATTAGGACATGAAGTTGATAGGTTTATGCCTTAGGATTCACCCAAACGCGGTTGTTATCGCGTATGTGACATATTGTATACCCGATGCATGTTTGAACACCTATATGAGAAATATTGAATTTTGACAGGTTAGAAACCCTTGGATGTGATATTTAGACAACGGGTAGACAGTGTTTTGAATTTGGAAGAGTTTGGATGATTTTTGAGGAAGTTATGATGTTTTGAAACTTAATTGAGAAATCTGGAAATTTGGATTGAGCTGGATTGATTGCAGTTTTTACCTAAATTAAAGTCCGAATCTCAACATGACTATTTCTGAGAAATTTGTAGAGAATTGAATCTAATTTCTAATCCCACTGATTTCACTCTGTTTGGAGTTCGTATGGAATAGTTATGATTATTTTAGTAACTGTATGTTAGTAGTTTCCAGTTTCAGTTCGGGGTAATTTTTGTGGACAAACTATTTTCAAGATCTAAGTTAGACATAATTTCATGCTACAAGATTTTGTCCAGTGTTTCAATATGATGTTAGGTAGTTCCCTGATTTTTGTGATAATTAAAAGATGAGTTTTGAGTGGTGTTCTATATCCTTTGCTATAGATCGCTTTTGCTGTAAACTGCATGTGATTGTATGTTGAATGCCGTGTTTACCTTATTTCTAATTACTGTATGAATATTTCATGAGAGATATGAAAGTTGGGTAATTGTATCTACTTTCATTCTGTTTTGGCGGAAGTGGATTTTGATGCGCTGTGTGCAAGATATGCATGATTTTGTACAGCGGTGTTGAAGAATTCCAGATCCATCAAAACTGTGTTATGTGTTATTTTCTATTTTTGAAAACATATCTATACTTTCTGGAAAAATATGAAAATCTATATTTTGAGACTATACATATAGGGGATTACCCTAGAATTTTCGTGGATTTAATTAATGACTTTGTATGCTGTTTTCATGTGGTTTAAGTTATTCCCCTGTTTTCTGACTGTACATGCAAACTGTGTTGAATTGTGTTTTGAGTCGAGATGTTGTGAAATAGCATATGGATTTGTTATAACCGTTAGAAGCGTGTGGAAGTCTAGTTTCCAGATCCTTTGACGGATCATTATTTGCATGCCTGTAGATCTTTGGATCACTGTTTATGTACAGACTGGTCTTGCTGTCCTGTTTATAGACATACACCATTTTGCTCGTATTTGTGAATGTTTGGTATCTATACTTACTGATCTGATGCCCTAAACCTAAACCTGATCATGTGATGTTAGTTTGACACCCTTTAGATCACATTCATGTCTGTTTAATAACCATAACAAAAGTAATCAAGCCGGGGTATGGGAAAGATCTAGTAGTGGGAAAGCATAGAAATGTGTACTTAGAAGGGGGCCCGTGTTTCCCATATAATTATCTGTATTCTGACCCTGTCTACATTGCTTCTTATGTAAGAAGGTGTAGAGTAGAAGAGAACCACTAGGTTCTATCTGTCTGTTCTGATATCTGTCTGACCCTGAGTACACGGCCCTATAATATCCCCTACGAAATCTAAAGCGAAACTGTTTTGTTGTAGCAACCATGTAGTATAAACTGAGATGCATGTCGTGCTACCTAGATAGTAATCACACAAGACTTACATTAATCTGAAATCTGAGATCTGATTATCTTTCTGAAGTCTGAATATGAATCTGATATATGGAAATCTGAATCTGAATCTGAATACCTATTATATGAAACCTGTTATCTGATTTACCTGACATATCTGAATATCTGTTTACCTGACATTTCTGTTATATGACACTTGACACTTAATAACTGAGACATCTGCTAGGATACTATGTTAGTTGAGTTTACCATACCATATTAGGTCTGTTTCTGATGATTAGTTAGATCTGTTTAGTTTTTCTCATGTGCTTGTATCCTATTCTATTTGTGATCCGGACTTGCCATTGACGGGTACTGTGTTTTCTTCTTTTCCTTTTTCCTGCATTCGATGATTGCAGATTACGGTGGACAGATTCAAGAAGGTTCTGGTGGTTCGCAGTATTAGATGCTGATATTATTATTTCTGTTTCCTGTTATAACATTATTCTGTATTCCTGAGACTTGATTCATTTCTGTATTTGAGACACGTGTACTATTTATTTTGTTTTGGGCGATGTGACCCAGAATATTTGTTTCCAGACTCTGTTTTATTTGAGAACAAGATATTTGATTTCAATTAATTCCTGTTGGTGAAATTTTCCCGATGTTGCATGTTGGTCCCACTCTTTGCTTCCGACTGCGATATTTTGACTCTGATATACTGTCTGAGATATGTTGTAAGATTTCTGAAACAGCTTAAGGATGATAATAATCATTCGCTGGGCTTTTGTTACGTGCCGTATTTCGTATTTTTGGGAAGCGGGGCGTGACAGGGTTTTCTGTGGTATCAGAGCACCAGGTTTGGCTAATGTATTAGGCAGCTAATATATTAGACAAGCTTGGCTCGAACGGGAATCTGTGCAATATATCACTAACCATACATGCAAAATTGAAATATGACACCAACACAGATTCTGGATGCTAACTATTTTCGGTTTTTGCAGACTATGGCTCGTAAAGGTTCTACCTCTGAATCTCAAGCTGATCCGATTGAGGCTGTCACTGCTGTGCTTGAGCGGCTGATTAATCAGCAGCAAAACCACAGTGATCTGGTGATGGCTGCACTTGAAACTGCTCGGGTTCCGCCTCCTGTTGCGCCTGTGCAGGCAACTCTTCCGCCTCGCCCAGGGACTGTTACGGACTTTATGAGGCTGCATCCCAATCGTTTTTCCGGCACTGAGACGCCTTTGGAGGCTGAACAGTGGCTGATCCGGACGGAGCGTTTGTTGGCGGCAGCTCGCATTGCTGAGGCTGATCGGGTGGACGTTGTTTCCGTCCAGCTGGAGGATTTAGCGCATATTTGGTGGATGGCTGAGTCTGAGCGCCTGGTGAAGCCTATTGCTTCGGCTACCTTTACTTGGGGATTCTTGGAGAAATTCTTCCCCAACAGTACTCGAGTTGAGATGGAACAGCAATTCCTGGCCCTAAAACAGGTTAAGTCGTTGTTCAATTCTGGATTTGTTACAATGTTGCATGGATAATTATGAATGTTGTAACATGGACTTCTTGCAACAGGGTTCCAGGACAGTGGATGAGTACGCTGCTGAGTTTACGAGGCTTAGCCGATTCGCTGCCATTCTTGTGGCAACCGAAGAGGATAGGGCTCGCAGGTTCATCAATGGTCTTGAGCAGGATATCAAGAGGCATCTGGTCTCTCTTCGTCTGCATACTTATGCTGAGGCCCTTGAAGCAGCTCGAGCTCAGGAGCAGGCTCGTGGTGATTCGTCCCTTTCTCAGCGGACTGTTCCGCATTCGGCTGCTAGGTCTTCTGGTGGTCCTATTCGAAGGCCTGTTTCTGCCCATCCAGTCAGGGCAACTCCTTACTCTGCTGCTGGTTCTCAGAGGAAGGCTTACTGTGACTTCTATCGTTTGTCTGGGCATGAGCGCAAGAACTGTTTCCGTGCTTCCCGTCGATGCTTTAGATGTGGTTCTGCGGAGCATGGAGTGCGAGATTGTCCCCAAGCATTTCAACCGATGGCTCTTCCAGCCCGGGGTCCTACTCAGCAGGCAGGTCCAGCTCGTGGTCCAGTTAGGCCACCACTTCCTCCTCAACGCCAGATTGTCGGACAAGGTACCGCTGTTCCGAGGAGAGGTCAAGCTTTCAACTTGACTGCCGCAGATGCTAAGACTGCTGAAGGAGTTGTGGCAGGTATATTTATTTTTGTTTTATGGCTTGATGTTTGTTCTTTTATTTGTTCCCTTAGCTTTGTCTTGCTTCCTTTGCTTTGTTCCCTGCATTGTAGTTCTCCCCTCACCCTTGGTCTTCTATGCTTTTCCTTGATTTGATTTCTGCTAGGTATCATCCTTGTTTGCTCTTTTCCTGCATATGTTCTCTTTGATTCTGGGGCAACCCATTCATTTGTCTCCTCTCGATTTGTCGCTCGACATCAGTTAGAATGTAGCAACATGTCAGAGGCTTGGAACATCGTGACGGGTGGAGGAATTGTCAGTTGTTCCCGTGAGTGCAGGCAATGTTCCGTTGCTATTGGAGATGCAGATTTCAAAGCTAACCTGATTATAATTGGAAATTCAGGATTCGATGTTATTCTTGGTATGGATTGGTTGGGAGAAGCCCATGCCTTTATTGATTGCCGTGCCAAGAAAGTCGTCTCAGAATTCCAGATCGTGCAGAATTTGAGTTCCATGCCGGAGAATCTTCTCTTGGTCGAACAAAGACTGTAGTTGAGCAGGTGGATTGTGCAATGGAATTGCAATCAGACTGTGAGGCTGCGCCTCTAGTTGTTCGGGATTTCTTGGATATTTTTCTAGATGAATTGCCTGGCTTACCCCCTGATAGGGAAGTGGAGTTCGGTATTAATGTTCAGCCTGGAACAGAACCGATATCGAATAGTCCCTACAGGATGGCACCGGTTGAGCTGGCAGAGCTTAAGGTGCAGGTTCAGCAGTTGCTTGATTTGAGTTTCATCAGATCCAGTGTTTCACCTTGGGGTGCTCCTGTCCTTTTTGTTGATAAGAAGGATGGAAGTCGTCGGATGTGTGTGGATTACCGAGAGCTGAACAGAGTTACGGTGAAGAATCGGTATCCTTTGCCCAGGATCGATGATTTGTTTGATCAGTTGAGTGGAGCTTCTGTTTTCTCGAAGTTGGATCTTCGTTCTGGATATCACCAAGTTAAGGTGAAGGCTGCAGACATACCGAAGACTGCTTTCAGGACTAGATACGGGCACTATG
Organism: Hemerocallis citrina; assembly: GCA_017893485.1. NCBI lineage: Eukaryota > Viridiplantae > Streptophyta > Magnoliopsida > Asparagales > Asphodelaceae > Hemerocallis > Hemerocallis citrina. The sequence goes on along the minus strand of CM030358.1, from coordinate 360,374,032 downwards.
AGTATCTTGTGATGCCGTTCGGAGTCACGAATGCACCGGCTGTATTCATGAGTCTTATGAATCGGGTGTTCTCGCAGTATTTGGATAAGTTCGTGGTGGTCTTCATTGATGATATTTTGGTGTATTCTAAGAATCGGGAAGATCATGCTGAGCATCTTAGAGTGGTTCTGCAGACTATGAGAGAGCATCAACTCTATGGTAAACTGAGCAAGTGCGAGTTTTGGCTCGACAGAATTTCTTTCTTGGGGCATATTGTTTCTGGCGATGGTATTTCGGTGGATCCTGCCAAGATTGAAGCTGTGAAGGATTGGCCTATTCCCAAGTCAGTTTCAGAAGTCAGGAGTTTTCTGGGTTTGGCTGGCTATTATCGGAAGTTCGTCCAGGATTTTTCGAAGATAGCAGGACCTTTGACTAAATTGACTGGGAAGGATCAAAAGTTTTGTTGGTCTGATGAGTGCAATGTGGCTTTCGTTGAGTTGAAGGATAGACTGACGTCAGCGCCTGTGTTGACTATTCCAGATGGTTCAGGCAGATTTGTAGTTCACTATGATGCTTCTGGTAAGGGTCTTGGAGCAGTTCTTATGCAGAAGGGCCGTGTTGTTGCATATGCATCAAGGCAGTTGAGGCCGCATGAGAAGAACTATCCTACTCACGACTTGGAGTTAGCGGCAGTGATTTTTGCTTTGAAGCTGTGAAGGCATTATTTGCTTGGAGACCGAGTGGAGATCTTTACAGACCCCAAAAGTCTCAAGTACGTCTTCACCCAGAAGGAGTTGAACATGAGGCAAAGGCGTTGGTTGGAACTTATGGCCGAGTATGACATCAGTTTGCAATACCATCCTGGTAAAGTAAACTTGGTGCCTGATGCTTTGAGCAGGAGACCAGCGGTTTCGTTTCTTACTCAGTAGAGAGATCTCATTGAGCAGATGAGAAGGTTGGAGCTTGAGGTTGTGTTGCCGAGTTCTGGTCGGAGTTGTTTGGCGCTCCAACTGCAGTCGTCTCTTGTTGAGCAGATTAAAGAGGCGCAGGCTAGCGATGCACAGTTGTAGAAGTTTCGTACTGAGGTTGAGTCTGGGTCCAGGACGGACATGGCTATTCATGCAGATGGTTCTCTTCATTTTGGTTCCCGGTTGTGTGTCCCTAAAGGAGAAGTTCGTCAGAGGTTGCTTGAAGAAGCTCATCAGTCTTCATATTCTATCCATCCCGGCGGTACTAAGATGTATCGGGATTTTAGGCTTCATTTCTGGTGGCATGGTATGAAAAGGGCTGTCGCGCGGTTTGTTTCGCAGTGTTTGATCTGTCAGTAGGTTAAAGCGGAGCATCAGAGAACCGCAGGACTTCTTCAACCGCTTCCTATTCCAGAGTGGAAGTGGGAACATATCACCATGGATTTTGTGACTGCTTTGCCGAGGAGTTCGAAGGGTCATAATGCTATATGGGTGATTGTTGACCGTTTGACGAAGAGTGCTCACTTCATTCCTTTTCGTGTCGGTCAGTCTACTGAGAGCCTTGCTGAGAGGTACATGCAAGAGATTGTCAGACTTCATGGGGTTCCAGTTAGTATTGTATCCGACAGGGATACGAGATTCAGGTCTCAGTTTTGGGAGAGTCTTCAGAGCAGTTTGAGGAGCAAATTAAAGTACAGTACAGCTTTTCATCCCCAGACTGATGGACAGTCAGAGCGGACTATTCAGATTCTTGAGGACATGTTGAGGTTCTGCATGCTTCAGTTTGGTGGGTCTTGGGAAGATCACTTGCATCTGGTAGAGTTCTCTTACAATAACAGCTTTCAAGCTAGTATTAAAGCTGCTCCGTTCGAGGCACTCTATGGACGGAAGTGTATATCGCCAGTTTGCTGGGATGATGTTGGCGAGAGAAAGTTGTTGAGTCCAGAGTTGATCACCAAGACAGTTGATGCAGTGGTTCAGATTAGGAAGCACTTGCAAGCAGCTCAGGACAGGCAGAGGCGGTGGGCTGATGTTCATCGCAGGGCGTTGAAGTTCGCAGTTGGTGACCATGTTTTTCACAAGGTATCGCCGTGGCGCGGTGTCATTCGGTTCGGTGGCGGGGGCAAGCTTAGCCCGAGGTTTATTGGACCATTCGAGATTTTGGAGCGAGTAGGCAAGGTGGCCTATCGTCTCGCATTGCCGCCAGCTTTATCGGGAGTGCACGATGTTTTCCATGTCTCACAACTCAGGAGATATATCCGAGATGAGAGCCACGTGATCGACTATTCAGAGTTGACCGTTAGGCCGGATTTGACTTGTGAGATTCCACCAGTTGCTATTGTGAATCGGCGGGAGAAAGTACTTAAGAACAAGGTCATTAAGCTGGTTCGTGTTGCTTGGAATCCTCACTCGCCTGGTGAGTCGACATGGGAGCTGGAGGAGGAAATTCAGCAGAAGTTTCCTCACTTGTTTGAGTAGTTGTTTGTTTTGTGTTTGGCTATTTGGTTTTGTTTGGGGTTATCCTATGTACCTTTCTTTTTAATTTCGAGGACGAAATTTTCTTGTAGGGGGATAGGATTGTAACCCCTGTTTTTCACTTTTGGTATTTTTGAGGGTATTTTTCATTTTTGTGAATTATTATTTTTCTATTGTATTTTTCGGAACAATAAATTTAATTATTTTTATTCTATAATATTTTTCTGGCAGTTTTGACTTTCTTTTGTTGATTGTGCGCCGTTTGGCCGTTTTTCGACATTTTGAGCTCTTTTTCTCAATTTCTTGATCTCGTTCATGTATAAATGTTATTTTAGGGTCATGGTAAATTTTCAGGAGAGTTTTGACCAATTTGAGATTTTTGGCCTTAAGGAGATTTTTAGGAGCTATAGGATTCATTGTATTTTGTATCCCCATTTGAAATCTACCCAATATCCATTACCCAATTGTATACCCATTGTTTCCTATTGATATCCACTACCCATTAACCCACATTTGATCCCATATATATACCCCTAATACTAAATAATCCCTAACCCTAATCTATTTCTTCCCTCTCCTATTGTGTGCCGGCTACCTCTTTCCCCAAACCATCCCGGCCTGCCTTCCAAAACCCTAGGCCGGCCTTCCCTTGCCATCTTCTTGCATAGCCGACCACCCATATCTCCCCTCTCCGCTATTTTATACAACTCCGCTTCAAAAACTCGTCTCTCCTCTCCTTCTTGGGTTCGGCCAACACCCTAGGCAGCACCCAACCATCCCAAAACAGCACCTCAACATTCCCCCTCGCTGTTTTGAGTTGTGGGCATCTTCCACTTCGGTTCGTGTGTCAAAGGGATCAACCGTTGGCGCATTTTGTTCGTGGGTTTCGCTCGAAATCGCACTAGAAGGCGTCTTGCTCGTGGATTCTCTTTGAAAGGCTTGGATTTGTCGCGTTCGTCGTCACATAAAGGCAAGTAACTTGTACTTAAATTTCTTAGGTTGATACAAGTAGAAAGTTCACACATAGAATAGGTTGAGACTAGAGACGGACAAAGATCATGTTTTTAATTATGGGTTTCGTCTCTAAGGTTCAAAACAAGCCATGGACGAATTAGGACATGAAGTTGATAGGTTTATGCCTTAGGATTCACCCAAATGCGGTTGTTATCGCGTATGTGACATATTGTATACCCGATGCATGTTTGAACACCTATATGAGAAATATTGGATTTTGACAGGTTAGAAACCCTTAGATGTGATATTTAGACAACGGGTAGACAGTGTTTTGAATTTGGAAGAGTTTGGATGATTTTTGAGGAAGTTATGATGTTTTGAAACTTAATTGAGAAATCTGGAAATTTGGATTGAACTGTTTTTACCCGTTGGAATAGTTTTTACATCTAAGGGTTTTTACCTAGATTAAAGTCCGAATCTCAACATGACTATTTCTGAGAAATTTGTAGAGAATTGAATCTAATTTCTAATCCCACTGATTTCACTCTGTTTGGAGTTCGTATGGAATAGTTATGATTATTTTAGTAACTGTATGTTAGTAGTTTCCAGTTTCAGTTCGGGGTAATTTTGTGGACAAACTATTTTCAAGATCTAAGTTAGACATAATTTCATGCTACAAGATTTTGTCCAGTGTTTCAATATGATGTTAGGTAGTTCCCTGATTTTTGTGATAATTAAAAGATGAGTTTTGAGTGGTGTCCTATATCCTTTTCTATAGATCGCTTTTGCTGTAAACTGCATGTGATTGTATGTTGAATGCCGTGTTTACCTTATTTCTAATTACTGTATGAATATTTCATGAGAGATATGAAAGTTGGATAATTGTATCTACTTTCATTCTGTTTTGGCGGAAGTGGATTTTGATGCGCTGTGTGCAAGATATGCATTATTTTGTACAACGGTGTTGAAGAATTCTAGATCCATCAAAACTGTGTTATGTGTTATTTTCTATTTTTGAAAACATATCTATACTTACTGGAAAAATATGAAAATCTATATTTTAAGACTATACATATAGGGGATTACCCCAGAATTTTCTTGGATTTAATTAATGACTTTGTATGCTGTTTTCATGTGGTTTAAGTTATTCCCCTGTTTTCTGACTGTACATGCAAACTGTGTTGAATTGTGTTTTGAGTCGAGATGTTTTGAAATAGCATATGAATTTATTATAACTGTTAGAAGCGTGTGGAAGTCTAGTTTCCAGATCCTTCGACGGATCATTATTTGCATGCCTGTAGATCTTTGGATCACTATTTATGTACAGACTGGTCTTGCTGTCCTGTTTATAGACATACACCATTTTGCTCGTATTTGTGAATGTTTGGTATCTATACTTACTGATCTGATGCCCTAAACCTAAACCTGATCATGTGATGTTAGTTTGACACCCTTTAGATCACATTCATGTCTGTTTAATAACCATAACAAAAGTAATCAAGCCGGGGTATGGGAAAGATCTAGTAGTGGAAAAGTATAGAAATGTGTACTTAGAAGGGGACCCGTGTTTCCCATATAATTATCTGTATTCTGACCCTGTCTACATTGCTTCTTATGTAAGAAGGTGTAGAGTAGAAGAGAACCACTAGGTTCTATCTGTCTGTTCTGATATCTGTCTGACCCTGAGTACACGGCCCTATAATATCCCCTACAAAATCTAAAGCGAAACTGTTTTGTTGTAGCAACCATGTAGTATAAACTGGGATGCATGTCGTGCTACCTAGATAGTAATCACACAAGACTTACATTAATCTGAAATCTGAGATATGATTATATTTCTGAAGTCTGAATCTGAATCTGATATATGGAAATCTGAATCTGAATCTGAATACCTATTATATGAAACCTGTTATCTGATTTACCTGACATATCTGAATATCTGTTTACCTGACATTTCTGTTATATGACACTTGACACTTAATAACTGAGACATCTGCTAGGATACTATGTTAGTTGAGTTTACCATACCATATTAGGTCTGTTTCTGATGATTAGTTAGATCTGTTTAGTTTTTCCCATGTGCTTGTATCCTATTCTATTTGTGATCCGGACTTGCCATTGACGGGTACTGTGTTTTCTTCTTTTCCTTTTTCCTGCATTCGATGATTGCAGATTACGGTGGACAGATTCAAGAAGGTTCTGGTGGTTCGCAGTATTAGATGCTGATATTATTATTTCTGTTTCCTGTTATAACATTATTCTGTATTCCTGAGACTTGATTCATTTCTGTATTTGAGACACGTGTACTATTTATTTTGTTTTGGGCGATGTGACCCAGAATATTTGTTTCCAGACTCTGTTTTATTTGAGAACAAGATATTTGATTTCAATTAATTCCTGTTGGTGAAATTTTCTCGATGTTGCATGTTGGTCCCACTCTTTGCTTCTGACTGCGATATTTTGACTCTGGTATATGTTGACTCTGATATACTGCCTGAGATATGTTGTAAGATTTCTGAAACAGCTTAAGGATGATAATAATCATTCGCTGGGCTTTTGTTACGTGCCGTATTCCGTATTTTTGGGAAGCGGGGCGTGACATAACAAGTATTCTGATATTTCTCTATCAGCAATATGCATTTTTTCTGTTAATCTTCTATCAATGTGTCTAATTTTAAATTTTGAAATATTTGTTAATCTTAATTTCTTTATTTTCTGTGAAATATCCAGTTTTTAAATATGGTAGTGAGATATGTAAACTTTTAGTTTTAGTGTGGTGTAAATATTCCTAAAGTTAGGGACTTTCTTGAAAAATTACTTCTAACTGTCCTACTTTTATATAAATAGTTTGGGGGATATTCTATATTTACAAATATTTTCTAAAAAAATCCTGGAAGTGAAATTGAGTCCTCCTAGGAAGACTATGACTTTAAAAAACAACAACAAAGTGGTGCACAGCATGATATATATATTATTTTTGATTGTTGTGGAAACATCTAGAACTAAAAGCAAATAGTTCACATTTTTCTTGGGAAAAAATAGGTTCAAGCTTTCTTGACATTTTGTGTTTATGGGGCAGCACAACTATCTAGCGGAAGTGTGGGTGGAAACTTATCAAGTTTTTTATTTGAAATCGTATGGGGTGTTGTAACCGGTTTTCATGCATTCCAATTTTCAATTCATAGTTTGTGTTTAAATGTGATGAGGGTAAAAATCACAGCCGATCTGTACCATATGATTTATGCACGAATCTCGAAATTCCTAAGGTCAAAATAGCAAGCCCAACGATAGCTTATGGACCATCCATGGGCCTATCACATAGGTTCAGCCCAGTAGGGAGAGTTGACTAGTCATTCTTAGCCAGTGATGAAATCCCTATAATCATGGGATTAACGGCTAGATCATATTTTCTAACAGATCCCTACTAGCCTATAAATATAGCCCTACATCTACAGTAACCAAGTAATCACATTTTCACCATTTAATTTCTCTTTAAACTATGGATTACTGACTTGATCGTCGGAGGGCCTGTCGCCGGGAATACTCCTAGTGTCTCAGACTTTTTGAAGGTATCCAACGGTAGTCAACCACCATGAGATCCATTAAATCCGACCATACATTAGCCTCTTAACTGGGTCAGATTAATGGTTGAGATCTGCTTTCCCTCTCCAACAAAAGAACTCACTACCTGCTGCTTCCATACCCGAAATTAGAAGCATCTTGTTGGCACTGTCTATGGGAAACACAGACCGATCCAGCCTCTGATTCTTATTATAGACAGTAGCCTTCTTCTCCCATGGCCCTGAAGGACAAGAAGATGACAACATCTGGGCATCGTGTTGACCCCTCTCTGCCTCCTCCTCCTCCTTGTCCGTCCTATAGCTGTCCATTCACTCAAGGGTCGCAACGCGGTAGGAGGAATGACGAGTTTTTTTTGAAAATTTTGAACTAAACTCGCCGTTGAGAAAGACGAGTCAAAAAAAAAAAAAAAAAAAAAAAACTTGCAGTGTCCCAACGACGAGCACGAAATAACTAAGCTCGCCGTTGGGAACGACCAGTGTAGTTAATTAGTCCCTGAGTGTAATAAGTTTGTCAAGTGTTATCTTTTTGCAAATAGTTTCGAAAAATTTTAAATTTTTTTGGGTAGTTATATGAAATTAGTAATTTGTGACATTGGGTCTTGATATGGCTAAAAATGGGGTTTAATCGGGACCGTCCAAATCGGGCACGAATCTTGGAGCCCAGGGGTAAAACGGTAATTTCACCTACCAATGGGTCTGAGATGGGTACTGGATCTCTTCGTCGAAGATCCAATAACCCACGAACGGATCCACTTTAATCGGGTGTGGGTTTCAACCAGCAAGAAAGCCTGATTCAGAGGGATAGAATTAGGGTTTCTGATTAGATCCTAATCAACGGCCCTGATTCATGCCTATCCCTCCACTGGGAATTAGGGATTACATTCCTAATCTGTTTACAAGGAGTATATTCCTTATCAGATCACGGGGATTACATTCCTAATCTGGTCCCTAAGACGCCTATAAATACCCCCCATTCGTCTCCATTAAGAGGTAATCAATCTTTCTCCAGTTTTTGCGCTCTTTCTTAATCATCCCTGATTACTGACTTAAGCGTCGGAGGGTGCGTCGCTGGGAACAACCCCGGTGTCTCGCAGTTTTTTGCAGGTATACGGCGGGAGTCAGCATCAAACTCCGACGAAACAGGTATACAGGTTTGCTATTCAGTTTTCCTAAGAATCCACAAATACTATCTGTTTTCCCCCACACAAAATTTAGCGGCAACAGATTGGTGCCGTCTGTGGGAAACTAACGAATAGCAACCTCCCCTCTTCCCGTTGGACAGATCTCCTCCAGCCATGCCTCCTAGGAAAGTCAGATCCAGAGGGTCCAACCGAGGACCCAACTCCGATCAGCAACAAGAAGTTCCCCCTCAACCCGCTCAACAGCAGGGACAACTTCTTCCTCAGGTGGAGGACCCACTCCAACAGGGCCCGCCTGCTCCTCAGAACCAACAGCCTCCCAAAGGTCCCAATCCGCAGAAACAGCCTCTCCATCCGCACCACGTCTCCATCCATAACGCTTCTTCGGACTCTATGGCCTCTCACCATCCCCGAGCTTCCGATCACCACCACACCGTCCTTAATCGGCAGAAGGATGAGGATTTTCGCCACCATCTGGATGAAAAGTGAGCCCGAGAGGGAACCTCCCGCCAACACCATCCAGATGAGCGGTCTCCTCACCGCCGAGAATACAGAAGGTCCCCTACCCGAAGGGTGCGGAGAGAGTCCCCCGAGCATTACAGAAGAAGGCCACACTCCCCTGCAGGTCGGCAACAGCCTAGGAACGATGAGGCACCCATCACCCGTGCCGAGTTCCAGCAGTTCCAAGCGACCGTCCTACAAGCTCTCAATCTCCGTCCCAACACCAATGCACCCAAGATCCCCTCTCCTCCTCCGGTCCGAAGTCCTCGTCGACGGTCCCCATCTCCTCTTCCAGCTCCCAGCAACTCCTGGCATGTACAAAGTCCTCGCCGCTCCAGGAGCTACCGTCGTCGTAGCCCCTGCTCTCCCTCGTACGAAGACGAGTCTAGAGGCTCGGCTGATTACCGTCGAAGGGATGACGCTGTGTACCGCCGTCTCCATGAAATGGAGAGGTGCTTGGGTCAGTTAGACCGAGAAGAAGAACTTAGAGGAAGGACCCTATGTCCTAGCAGACCTCCTTTTTCCCGAACCCATAATGGATGCACCTGTACCAATCAGCTTCAAGCCTCCTCAGTTTGAGACCTACTCCAGGGAGACTGACCCCGTCGATCACATCGAAAGCTTCAAGACCCTAATGCTCATCCATCAAGCTTCCGATGCCCTCCTCTGCAAAACCTTCCCCGCAACTCTCAAAGGCCCAGCTCGAGAATGGTACTCTCGCCTTGCCCCATCCTCGATATTTTCCTTTGAGCAATTTGAGACCCTCTTCGTCACCCATTTTGTAAGTAGTCGTAGAACTGAGAAGACCAGCATCTCGCTACTGTACCTCCACCAGAAGAAGGGTGAGAAGTTGAGAGACTATGTAAAGAGGTTCACAGCCGAAGCCAGGTCCATAGCATCCCTCGACCAATCGGTCGCTGCAGCAGCATTTCAATCCAATGTCCTCAATTCCAACCTCCACTCCTCCCTCGCCAAGAAGCCCCCCACAGAACTTCTCTGACCTCCTCCTCCAAAGTGAAAAGTACATTCGGGCCGAAGAAGCTGAGCACCGCCCCAACTTGGAGGGGTCTTCCTCCGGGTTCAAGAGAAAGAGAACAGAAGAGGAAGGAGCCAAGAAGCTCCAGAAGGATAATGCCGGCCAGCGCCGATCTCCCCCCAGATTTGAAATATTCACTACCCTTAACGCCAACATCTCCACAATTCTCATGGAAGTTGAGAAAGAGGGGGTGATACCTCCTGCACCAAAAATGAACACCCCTGGCAAGAAGAGGGATAAGGAAAAGTGGTGCCATTATCATCGGGACCACGGCCACGACACCAACGATTGTCGGGCCCTAAAGAATGAGATAGAAGCCCTCATCCAGAGGGGGCAGTTGACAAGGTTCATAAGAAAGGACCGAGCCGAACTTCCTCCCCTGCCTCGGGGGGCTAATAAGCGTCCGGAGCGCGATGAAATGCCCGACTTCGAAGAGGAGCGTGTCCTACACCTCATTCATGGGGGCCCAATAGGGGGCTCCTCAAACTCCTCTCGAAAGGCATTTATAAGAGAAGTCGATTCGGTTCGCACCACCCCTCCTCCCAAAGGCCTCGGAGTGCCCATCACATTCTCAGATGAAGATCTTGAAGGTGTCCGCACTCCTCATTGTGACGCACTCGTCATCAGCCTCCACATGGCGAACTTCAAAGTGGAGAGGATCCTAGTGAACAATGGCAGCTCCGTTAACATCCTCTTCCTCGCCGCTTTTAAAGGCCTAAAGCTCTCCTGAGATAGACTCAAGCCTGCCGGCTACACGCTCCATGGGTTCACGGGAGTGCCAGTGACTATTGAAGGGGTGATCACCCTCGACGTAACCGCTGGCAAAACTCCTACTACCCGAACGAAGTCGATGGACTTCATGGTCGTAGATGTCCCCGCAGCCTACAATGTCATTCTGGGTTGGCCCGGCCTAGCTGCCCTTGAAGCCGTCCCCTTTGCCTATCACCTCAAAATGAAGTTTCCAACTCGGGCCGGAGTAGGGGAGGTAAAAGGCAACCAGGAAACAGCCCGCAAGTGCTACATGACCTCTACCCTCGGTCCAGTCCTCTCCTTAGAAACTCTGAAAATCCCCCAAGATGCTGCCCGACCGACGTCCGAGCTGGTGGACGAATTGGAGGAAGTGCTCTTCTCTGAGCAAGATCCAACTCGAAAGTTCTTTGTTAGCAAGACCCTCCCGTCTGCCCTATGCTCGGACATTGTACAGTGCATCCGAAGGAACCGAGACCTCTTCGCTTGGTCAGCTGCAAACATGCTCGGAATTTCCGAAGAACTCTCAGTCCACCACTTCAGCGTTGTTCCGGGGTCCAAACCGGTTCAGCAGAAGAGGCGCAAGTTCGCCCCCGAGCGCCAGCTAGCCATAAAAGAGGAGGTGGACAAGCTCTTGAAGTCCCGGTTCATACAAGAGGTGAACTATCCCGAGTGGTTGTCGAATGTAGTAATGGTGAAGAAGTCCAATGGGACTTGGAGGATTTGTATTGATTTTATCGATCTCAACAAGGCTTGCCCCAAGGATCCTTTCCCTCTTCCGAGTATTGACACTCTGATCGATTCCACCTCAGTACATGAGCTCCTCAGCTTCATGGACGCTTTCTCAGGCTACAACCAGATTCGGATGTTCCCTCTGGATATCCTGAAGACCTCATTCATGACCGACCAAGGCCTCTATTGCTACAGGGTCATGCCCTTCGGTTTGAAGAATGCCGGAGCCACATACCAACGCCTCGTCAACAAGGTTTTCCAAGTTCAAATCGGTTGAAACATGGAGGTATATGTTGACGACATGCTTGTAAAAAGCATCCGAGGTACCGATCATGTAACCGACCTCCAGGAGGCATTTGATGTTCTGAGAAAGCACAACATGAGACTCAATCTGAACAAATGTGCATTCGGCGTCTCGTCAAGAAAGTTCCTCGGCTTCATGGTTAGCCAACGAGGAATTGAAGCAAATCCTGAGAAAATCAAGGCCATATTAGACATGGCCCCTCCCAAGAATGTTAAGGAAGTTCAGAGGTTAACAGGCCGCTTGGCCGCCAAAGGGCGTTTTCTCTCGAAGTCCAGAGAGAAGTGCCTCCCTTTCTTCAAGGCCCTCAGGGGGCTAAAGGTTTTGAATGGGGACAACAGCAACAGGAGTCCTTCGACCAACTCAAGGCTTACCTCGTCAATCCTCCTCTCCTCAGCAAACCAATTCCTGGAGAACCCCTCTACCTCTACCTGGCAGCCTCCGAACAGACTCTCAGTGCCGTTTTAGTAAGGAAAGAAGACCGGGCTCAAAAGCCCATTTACTATGTGAGCAAAGTACTTCGGGATGCCGAACTCCGCTACCCGAAGATAGAAAAGATGGCTTACGCCCTAGTGATGGCCGCGAGAAAACTTCACCCGTACTTTCAGTCCCATTCGGTGGTCGTTCTAACCGACCAACCGCTGAAGCAGGTCCTCCACAAGCCAGAAACCTCAGGTCGCCTTATGAAATGGTCTATCGAGCTGAGCCAGCACGATATAACTTATCAGCCTCGGACCGCGATCAAGGCTCAGGCCTTAGCAGAATTCATAGTTGAGAGTACCATCCCCGAGTCCAGCCAAACAGTGAAAGGACCACCTGTCTGGTCGGTTTATGTGGACGGATCCTCCTGCAATGAGGGAAGCGGGGCAGGGGTCATTCTGGCCGGCCCAGATGACTTCATCCTCCAATACTCCCTCCGTATCAACTTCAAGGCCTCGAACAACGAAGCAGAATACGAGGCACTCATAGCCGGCCTTGGAATGGCTCGAAATGCAGGGGCCCAACGCCTCCGGATCTTTAGCGACTCTCAGCTAGTTGTAAATCAGGTCCTCGGCGAGTATGAAGCACGTGATGACAGGATGGTTAAATACTTAGCCAAGGTCAAGAGCCTCATGGCACTGTTTGAAGAAGCCTTCATCCAATGCATACCCCGGGAAGAAAATGCTCAAGCCGACACCCTCTCCAAACTAGCCTCTTCCTTCCTTCAAGGTCTCGAGCAGACCGTCTTGATAGAGGTCCTTCTGAAGCCGAGTATTGAGGACGAAACTCCCAACTCTATGGAGTCGCTGCCTGTCCTGCTCGAAGACAACTGGATGAAACCCCTCGTCGAATTCTTAAGGGATGGACTCCTCTCCGAGGATCCCAAGGAAGCTCGAAGAGTGAGAACCCGAGCTGAGCGTTACACACTAATCGGAGGTATCCTATATAAACGCACCTTCACACAGGTTGACGGCTGGCCTTACCTGAGATGCCTCTCCCCCGAACAGGCCGACTACGCCCTGCAAGAACTTCACGAGGGCATCGGCAGGGCACATTTGGGATCCAGATCCTTGGCTCGCAAAGTGTTGAATTACGGATATTTCTGGCCCACTCTCTTACGAGACGCCGAACGACATGTTCGTCAATGCAGCTCCTGTCAGAAGTACTCCGACATCCGACGTCTCCCACAAGCTCCACTAACTTCCCTATCAAGTCCAGTCCCCTTTGCAATGTGGGGGATGGATTTACTAGGGCCATTTCCACCAACTCCCGGACAGTTCAAATTCTTAGTCGTGGCGATCGATTACTTTTCAAAATGGATAGAGGCCGAGCCCTTGGCCACGATCACCGAGGACAAGGTTATTCAGTTTTTTTGGAAGAGCGTGATCTGCCGATTCGGCGTCCCTCGGGTTCTGATAACAGACAACGGAACCCAGTTCACCGGGGCTGCCTTCCGAGCTCTATGCGAAGACCTCGCCATCCAACATAGGTTCTCCTCCGTCTCACATCCCCAGTCGAATGGCCAAGCCAAAAATGCTAACCGACAGATCCTCTCCGGCATTAAGAGGAGGTTGGATAAGTGTTCCAAAGGCTTATGGGTCGATCAGCTTCCCAACATGCTGTGGAACTACCGCACCACAAAACGGACCCCCACAGGAGAGAGCCCGTTCAATCTCACCTATGGATCCGAAGCCATCATCCCCGTAGAAGTCGGAATACCCTCTCCTCGCCTAATAGCTTACGAAGAAGAGCAAAACGCCAGAGAGCTCAGAGCAAGTCTAGACCTGATAGATGAGATCCGAGAAAGAGCTGTCATTCGTCAACAAAGCTATCGAAGAAGGATCGAGTTGGCGTACAACAAGAGAGTCCGCCCTACGGACCTCAAAGAAGGGGACCTGGTCCTCAGAAAGTTGGCCATCTCATTCCTAGGTCAGAAGAGCAAATTGGCCCCAAATTGGGAGGGACCTTACAAAATCACCAAAGTAGTCCGCCCCGGCACATACTGACTAGAAGATCTCGAAGGAAGGGAGATCCCCAGGACGTGGAATGCCGACCATCTCCTAAAATACAAAGAGAGAGCACCAACACCTCTCTAAGTATTTTGGGATGTCGAACCGTTCCACTCCTATCACTTGTAATGATTTTCTTTTATTTTTTCTCTTGTAATAACGGTTAGCAACTTTAAAAGCAGCCGACTATTAATCATTAATAAAGAAAGCTTTTTCATACTTTACTATTGTTTACATCTCTCTACTTTCACTCTTCACTCTCACAATGGTTCGGAGTCCAACACTTAGCTCGATTCCGCTTCGCAAGTTCGCTTCTAAGCGAGCTAGAAGTAGTTCGCCATTCGGAATAGCTCCCACAACCGTTGAACTAATCTAACGATGGTTTGGAGTCCAACACTTGGCTCGATTCCGCTTCGCAAGTTCGCTTCTAAGCGAGCTAGAAGTAGTTCGCCATTCGGAATTGCTCCCACAACCGTTGAACTAATCTAACGATGGTTCGGAGTCCAACTTGGCTCGATTCTGCTTCGCAAGTTCGCTTCTAAGCGAGCTAGAAGTGGTTCGCCATTCGGAATTACTCCCACAACCGTTGAACTAATCTAACGATGGTTCGGAGTCCAACACTTGGCTCGATTCTGCTTCGCAAGTTCGCTTCTAAGCGAGCTAGAAGTAGTTCGCTATTCAGAATTGCTCCCACAACCGTTGAACTAATCTAACGATGGTTCGGAGTCCAACACTTGGCTCGATTCTGCTTCGCAAGTTCGCTTCTAAGCGAGCTAGAAGTGGTTTGCCATTCGGAATTGCTCCCACAACCGTTGAACTAATCTAACGATGGTTCGGAGTCCAACACTTGGCTCGATTCTGCTTCGCAAGTTCACTTCTAAGCGAGCTAGAAGTGGTTCGCCATTCGGAATTGCTCCCACAACCGTTGAACTAATCTAACGATGGTTTGGAGTCCAATACTTGGCTCGATTCTGCTTCGCAAGTTCGCTTCTAAGCGAGCTGGAAGTGGTTCGCCATTCGGAATTGCTCCCATAACCGTTGAACTAATCTAACGATGGTTCGGACTCCAACACTTGGCTCAATTCTGCTTTGCAAGTTCGCTTCTAAGCGAGCTAGAAGTAGTTCGCTATTCGGAATTGCTCCCACAACCGTTGAACTAATCTAACGATGGTTCGAAGTCCAACACTTGGCTCGATTCTGCTTCGCAAGTTCGCTTCTAAGCGAGCTAGAAGTAGTTCGTCATTCGGAATTGCTCCCACAACCGTTGAACTAATCTAACGATGGTTTGGAGTCCAACACTTGGCTCGATTCCGCTTTGCAAGTTCGCTTCTAAGCGAGCTAGAAGTAGTTCCCCATTCGGAATTGCTCCCACAACCGTTGAACTAATCTAATGATGGTTTGGAGTCCAACACTTGGCTCGATTCCGCTTTGCAAGTTCGCTTCTAAGCGAGCTAGAGGTAGTTCGCCATTCGGAATTGCTCCCACAACCGTCGAATCACTCTAACAAAGGTCCGGGGTCCAACACTTGGCTCGAACGTGCCCCGCGAGCTCACTGTTACGTGAAGTTCGGCTCATTTCGCAAGTTCGCAAGATTAGGCGACCGAAGCGCAGCTCGGCACCACTGGCCGAACACTCGCGTCGCCGATCCCCCAACAAGCAAAAGGCCGGCGTAGGGTCCTCGGCACGATGAGCACAGACAAATAAAACGACTACACAAAGCTACAAAGAACATGCAAGTTCGTGAAAGAAATATTATTAATAATTTGGATGCAGTACAAAGCGACTCTTCCATACAACAAGATTACAAGGCCTTAAAGAGCAAAAAATACAATGCCGACCCACTACACTTGGACTAGATACAAAGGCTTCAAAAACGATCATCAATGCCTCTGTGGCGCGGGGATGTTCCTCTTCAAGGACACTCGAGGTCGACGACGTTTGCCTCCGGAGCCCGACCCCAAACCAGCGAATTGGGACGTGTCCTTGGCACTGCTCCTAGCTGCCGCACCGACGGATGCCCCGCTCGACAAAATGGCCACCGAGCTTTGTGCATCCCCCGGGCTAGGATGGCCGAGGGGCAGACGGGTCGCCATCTCGTAAAACGTGATGCCCCGGTCGCTCTCCGCACGAGTATACGAAGTGCTCCTCACATTGATCGGCCCTGAACGCGGTTTGAGACGAGCCACCTCTGCCTCCAGTTCTGAGATCCGGTCTCGCAACAAGTCATCTTTGACATTGACCTCGAAGCGGGGAGGAATTGCGGAGTCCGACACACCAGAGCGACTGGCTATGAGACGGCGAAGATGAGTCACTTCGATGCTCTGGTCTACCGTGGCTTTCTTCAGTGCGTCGACCTCGGCCGTCAGCTCGTCCCATTCGGTCTTCAGTTTGGCAACCTCGGCCGTCAGTCCCTCTCCCTCCGTCCGAAGCTCCGCCTCTACAGTCTGCAGGTGACGGATCTCAGAAAGCAGATCGTCCCTCTCCGCTGTTATTTTTGACAAATTGTGCCGAATGCACTGGATCCGAAGCCTGTTGCTAAAGGCGGTCGACGAACCTTCGTCCTCTCCTATGGGGGTCATCTCGGTGATCCTGCTCTCCAGACGTCAGATCTCGATGTCTCGCCGACCTAGAATGAGCTGAAGATGGTTCCGCTCGCTTTCGGCTCGGCGCAATCCCAGCTCGACTTCATAGAGCCGCTCTCGGCACTTCTCCAAGCACAGCCTCGTCGCCCCTAAGCCAGCCTTGGCTCGAGCGTTGTCATCCAAGCGAGTGGGCTCGACGTCTTGAGTTACCACCATGAGCTGAAAAGAAGATGAGACAAACAACAAAATTTCAAACATTGCCGAAGTCCAACACTTCCAAAATTTTTGAACAAACTTTGAACAACTCAAGTACAGAAAGACAAAGTCGAACACAAAAGACACGGAGTCGAACCCAAAAAGATTAGTTTTTCATTTATTTCAAAACAGCGGTGGCCAGTCCGCGATTAGGCGTTACACTTCAAAAAAGAAAGAAAAAGAAAAACATAAGAAAAACGAATGGAGTCAGGGCGCGACCTCTTTCCCAGGGCAGCGAGTGTGGGTGGGGGTCGACTTCTCCGAAGGGGGCACCACCGCCAGTGGGGTAACCGCAGAGCCCGGGACCTCGCCGGTGACTTCGATTTCTGTCTTGGCTTCGTCCTCCCCTTCTTCTTCTTCCCCCTCGGATTCGGGGTCGAAGCCCTCGACGTGGCCCAGGAACAGTCTCCATCCCGAGACGTCCACGTCAGGGTATGTCTTCGCCACCCGGGCAATGGCTTCGGCGTAAGCTTTAGCCATGTTATGCGCGAGGAAACCTTGCGCCTTCGCCAGGGTTGGGTCCTCGACATCCTTCACCGCCGCCGCCTTGGCCTCCTCAGCTTCGGCCAACTGCTTGGCCGCCTCCTCCTTCTGGCGAAGAAGGTCGCCTTCCAGCTTCGCCACCTCGGCCTCGAGGTACTCGACCCTCACCGTCTTCCCTTCGTGCTCGAAGCGAAGCTTGTCGAGCTCGTTCCCCATCCGGGCCTTCTCTTTCCGAGCCTAGTCGGACTCCTGCTTCAGCTCCTTCTCCAGAGCTGCCAACCTCTCGGTGAGATGCCCGAAGTGGACGATGATCTGCGACAAGGAAAGAAGAACCAAAAGAGTTAGAAAAAATTATAGCCAAGGAAATTCAACGACGGAAAAAACCCAACACTTACCGAAACCACCGAACGAGCGATCTCAATGACGTCGTCGCCTTCTTGTCCGGCCTCCATGGCGGCCCGGTCCTTCGGCGTGGCGAGGTGCTTGACGGCCTGCATGCTCGCCAAGGAGTTGCTGAGGAATCCATCGTGCTTCCGAACTTGCCAGTCCGGAATGTGGATCCTTTTGTGCTCCTCCGTCAGGAGCTCCTCGGCCGCCACTGTCAGCGGCGGCGTCGTCATTCCGAGGGCTGCAGCGATGGGGAACTTGCCGACCCCAGTAGATGTCGAGGCACCTGCACCGACGATGGCTGGGCTATCCAGAGTCTCCACCTCCTCGACCGAGGTAGTGACCCTCGGAGTCTTTGGGGTCGGTAACTTGGTCGCGACCCTCTTGCGCTTCTTCGGCGCCTTGCTGGCGAGGCCTGCTCTCAAAGCTAGCACTGCGTCGTAGTCCATTGCTTCTGCATTAAAAACGAAGTTAGTCAGCACAATAAGCTATGAGAAGTAAAGTATGAAAAACAAAGCATAAAAGAAGCCGCGTACTGGGATCTACGCGGCAGAGCCCTCCCTTGAACAAGATGTCCTCAGTCAACTCCTTCCAATCGTACTTCGGCCGATCGAGAAGTGTCCGGACTGCCTCTTCTTCCTCGGCACGAAGCTTGGCAGTGCCCTCGCCCTCTTCGGCACCCCTTCCACCCAACCGGAGGGGATCGGCCAGGTCTCCGGACTCTGCACTATCAAGAACTTCTCGCGCCAGTGCTTGATGGAGTCGGGGCATATGACGAGCCTGCCGCCGTGCCTCGGAGCCAAATAGTATCGGTACTCCGACTTGTTCCCTTGGTGTATCCGATAGATTGTCCGAAGCACGTTCAGCTCTGGCTCGATCCCCGCAGCTTGGCAGTGAAATACGAAGCCATTTATGACCCTCCATGCGTTCGGCATGAGTTGGATGGGACTGACCCCGAACCAACTCAGAACGAGGACCGCGAACGGATGGAGGGGTAGCCGAGCCCCGGCGATAAAGGCATCGACCGGCCAGCAACACATGGTCACTGGCAGCGGCAAGTTGGCCCTAACCCCGGGACTCGACAGCATTAGCTCGTACTCCTCCGGGATCTGGAAAGAATCCCGGATCACTCCCAAGTCCTCTTCGCGTAGGATCGACACCGTCTCGTTTGCTTTCGTCGTCTCCCTCGCCGCATTCTCCTCGAAGGACCTCCCCCTCCCATGAACTATGCGTTCGGCTTGATCCTCTGGAAGCTCCCGAACTCTGTGAAGCCCAGTCAGCTGCCCCGGCAATCTTCCGAACTCCCCCAAACGCTTCGGGTCCTCCACGATCGAATCTTTGCCGAACACCTTCTTGCCCTTGTCTGGCCGACTCGGAGTGTGGGCTTTGGCGACTTCAAGGGAGGGCTCGGACCAAGAGGTCGACTCGGAGACAGAAGCAAGAGACATAGTTTATGAAGTAAACTGAGTATAAGTTACCTTAAAAGATTAGCTGCCGGAAAACTTCACCAGAAAACGAACGTCGACCACCGGAAACACTCGCTTAGCACAAAAGATCGTCTGAGCAAAATAGAAGAGAAGTGAGAAATGAGAGAGGGGGGTGGGGTTTTATAAAGAGAAGCACGCCAAACGAGGTTAATGGGCCTGTACTACCGGCCCATCCACACGAAGCGACAAAAGCGACCTCAATCATCGCGTTGTTTACCACGCCAAGCCGTACGCCGCATTAATTACTATCCCATCTGGCAGAAGCTCAGAGGTCACAGCATTAAATGTAATACCCTGATTTTTCAATTAATGAGAAATTATTTATTTTGCACGTGTTGTGCACGTGCAATATTTTTGGACTATTTTATCATGATGTGTATGTTTAAATATAATTTTCTCAAATTATTTTAGTACAAAAGCCTTTCTTTAAAAGCCTTCTTTGATTTAATTAAAAAGCCTTTTCTTAAAAAGCCCAAAAGCATTTTATTTTATTTATTTTTATAAATTATTTTTTGGCCCAAAAAGAAAGCCCATGAATTAATTTATTTTAATTAAACTTGTCATGTAGAAGACTTTTTTAAACAAAATTATTTTTTATACAATTTTGGAATGTACAAATTTGGCCTAGTTGCATGCACGTGCACTACACGTACACGTGCAATGCACACTCACTATGTGAGGCCGGTAGCATTCTTTTGGAGGGAAAGTTGAATTTTTGGTGTGGAGAACATGGGGGTAGTTTCAAGGAGGTGGGTAGTTTTCCTAACTCCTACTTGAATCTAAGCCTTTCATTTTGCAACCACCAAGATGATCTTAGCCCTCCATTCCCCTCATTTTTTAGTATAAATACCCCCCTTCTCATGGCTAATTTTTGATATGCAAAGTGTAATTTCTAAAGCTAATAGTATTATAATTGGGAGTTATAAAAGATAAGAGAGTGTGTGGTTCTTTGATTGCTTGGAGCTTTCGGCCAAGGAGGAGAAGCATTCGGCTAGGGTAGCAATCGGCTTGGAGAAGCTTTCGGCTAGGCTTGGGAGCTTGGAAGTGGTGCACTCTTTTGGCTAGGAGGAGGTGTTCTCATCTACTATGACTTATTGCTTTTGTGTTCTCTCCATTAAGGTGGGTAAAACAATTCATGTTTCTAATATAGGGTTCATGCTAGTATATTGATAACACTATACATGGAAAATACTAATAAGAGACCACTCTAATTAAAAAGTTAGTATGTGAATGGCTTAGAATGATGTGATTAATTGTGTATGTGAATTGCTTGCATGAAATTATACCCTATGAAGCACTTTCTATGATTATTTAGTTTAATGGAATAATGATGCAATGTGATTAGCATGATGTGTGAAAATCTTTATTAATTACTTGCAATTGTGTGGTTGAAACATGACAATTGATAAAGATATTAACACTATGGAAATTGAATAGAAAAGTATATTGAATGCTTTGAATTCATGTGTAGAAGTGGCATAAATAAACCAAAGAATTGCTTGTTGTCATCAAATTAGAAATGTACCAAACTTAGTAATTGTTGAGTTTCACCTATTCATGTGCTATATGAATTCTTTTGCTAGTATGAGTATGGGAAAATCCAAATTTTGTATGTGTTGTGAATGTAGATTAATAACCAGTAAATTATCATGGAAAATTTTGGGATAAAAGAGAGATTAGAAGATCAATCGATTCTTTTCAATGTCGAAAATAAAAGATTTGCTAGTTTTAATTAAACAAATTATTAATTTGGGTGGAGAAAATTATGTTTTTAGTACAAAAATTTATTTTACACTTGCTGTTTTGAAGATTGAATCAAGATGATTAAATCTGGAATTTTTCAGTAGTTTATATAAAGGCAATATGAATCAAATTGTTTTGAACATCGAGTTGATTTCTAAAAACAGTGCGAATATGAAACTAATGGGTTTTAACCTATACTGTGACAACCTGAGCCAGTGGCTCAGGCGGTTGGGGACTGTGTTCGGTTTCCCTGAGCGGTGCGGTTCGAAACCCGGCCTCACCATCTCTTTTACTTGACTGTGTATAAATATATATGAACAGCGAAGTGATAGCACATATACTTAATCCCCCTCTTCTAATCGCTAGCACCGGTTGGCCTGATGGCGGGTGCTCTGGCCTTCTTCTCTACTGTGCTGGGTTCGAATCCTTCCCCTAGCACTTAGGGAAAAATATTTTTTTGGGAGTTTTTGATGTCCAAAAAATGTGAGAAAAATATGGTAATTTTCATAAAAATACAAGGAATTTTATGGGATTGGTTTGGGTATTATTTGAAGAAAATATAATGTAGTTTGTGAACAAATAGTATAATTAAAGCTATGGTTCTAAGACACTTTTATGGAAATTTACACTTTATAAGGATATATTGAAATGAATTTATTAGAAAGCAATTGACAAAGAATTTTGTGGTGTGACATGATATTTTCACTTGAGGATATTGAGTAAAATATGAAGTATGAGTGTATGATTATAAGTGCATGAGTGCATTGTATGATATTGGAAATTTAGAAATCATGTTGATGAATTTGTTGGCCATGAATATGAAATTTATGAGTTATAAGTATTCACTATGGACTTGTGAATAAAGTGTAATCATGAATTGAAAAAGAATGAGCATGAAACTCGACATGGAAATTGTCAGGAGTTAAAGATTGTGAAATGAAATTTGAAATAGAGTAGCTAAGTCTCCCCGGCATTGAGAAAGATGAATTGAATTGAAATTAGACCAAGGTTGGTCATGTTGAAATAAATGAATAAGTCCGGATGATGGAGAGGCTAACTCTAGTGATTATTTTGTTCATGATTTTTATATAAAACTAAGGACTAGTACATAGTGGAGATGTGATGAAAGTAGAAGAAAAACATGAGTATGAGGGCCAACGGATAGCGGTGTGAGAGCGATTCACAGGTTACCTGCTTGATGCGTCAAGACAGTGCGTGGGCGCTACTCCGGAATTATCGTCCCGGTGGCGACGCTCGTGGGATGTTCGAGTGGCTATGGGTGGTGCCATTGTTCCATGGCGGAGGCTGAATTGTCCATAGGTTGCCTGCTCGATGCGTCGTGACAGTGCGTGGGATTCCCCTCCAGGCTGCCTGGACATGGGCTCATAGATCATAGGACATCTAAGACACTACCGTAGTTACAGTAGTAGTTTAAGACATAACGGGGGATTGAACCCTAACAAGATGAAGAACGAATAAGGGCTTGCCCTCGGACCTATGTAGTATGGGATGCATAGAATCCGAACAAGTGTGCATTAGTGTCATGTAACATAATTAACTGCATTAAGGACTAAGTGCACAATCACAACACGACATCAATAGGGTAGTCCCTTTAGTTTGAATGTGACAAGTTGGTGTTTGCTAAATATGAAATGTTAAGTTATACTATTTTCGGCAAGCGAGGACGGCCGTGTATAATGATCGTCGGTTGAATAAACTGACGTACCCACAGTCTAACATGCAGGTAATTATCATGCTAAAGATTAAAGAAGATTTGGATGCTTAAAGATTATATCAAGCTGTTGTACTTGGATTTAATTGTTGTATTTTACTTCCGCTGTGCAAAAGAAAGATGTAATTATGATGTAAACTCTGATGTATGATGAAAAGTTTTTATTTCCCTGTAAAAGTGTACTAAGAAAGTGAAAAGATCCTGTAGAACATCTCGAATTCAGTGTATTTGGGATTCGGGGCGTTACATTAAATGAGCATCTCATCCGTCAGAGCTGTCAGAAGTTCAGAAGCCATCACATTTAATGACTGCCACGTCTGCCAGCTGCGCAGAAGCCACCATCTCCGCAGTGCACCTACGCCCAAAACGCCAAGCCTTGGACCTCAGCACCAGCTGCCGAGTGTTCTTGACACCGACCCCGTTACGGGGAAAATTGGGGTTCGGCACCAGCTGTCGTGCGCTCTTGACACCGACCCCGTTATGGGGGAAAAGTTGGGGTTCGGCACCAGCTGCCGAGCGCTCTTGACACCGACCCTGTTACGGGGGAAAATTGGGGTTCGGCACCAGCTGCCGAGCGCTCTTGACACCGACCCCGTTATGGGGGAAAATTGGGGTTCGGCACCAGCTGCCGAGCGCTCTTGACACCGACCCCGTTATGGGGGAAAATTGGGGTTCGGCACCAGCTGCCGAGCGCTCTTGACACCGACCCCGTTATGGGGAAAAATTGGGGTTCGGCACCAGCTGCCGAGCGCTCTTGACACCGACCCTGTTATGGGGGAAAAGTTGGGGTTTGGCACCAGCTGCCGAGCGCTCTTGACACCGATCCTGTTACGGGGGAAAATTGGGGTTCGGCACCAGCTGCCGAGCGCTCTTGACACCGACCACGTTATGGGAAAAAAAATGGGGTTCGGCACCAGCTGCCGAGCGCTCTTGATACTGACCCCGTTATGGGGGAAAAAATTGGGGTTCGGCACCAGCTGCCGAGCGCTCTTGACACCGACCCTGTTACGGGAGAAAGTTGGAGTTCGGCACCAGCTGCCGAGCGCTCTTGACACCGACCCCATTATGGGGGAAAAATTGGGGTTCGGCACCAGCTGCCGAGCACTCTTGACACCGACCCCATTATGGGGGAAAATTGGGGTTCGGCACCAGCTGCCGAGCGCTTTTCACACCAACCTCGTTATGGGGGAAAAGTTGGGGTTCGGCACTAGCTGCCGAGCGCTCTTGACACCGACCCTCTTACGGAGAAAAATTGGGGTTCGGCACCAGCTGCCGAGCGCTCTTGACACCGACTCCGTTATGGGGGGAAAATTGGGGTTCGGCACCAGCTGCCGAGCGCTCTTGACACCGACCCCGTTATGGGAAAAGAATTGGTGTTCGGCACCAGCTGCCGAGCGCTCTTGGCTCCGACCCTATTACGTGGAAAGATTGGACCTCGGACTTCGCCGAACTCCCTCTCAGCACTCACAACCTAGCCGAGGTCCCTCTCCTCTTCGGAAAGAGGTGCCGAACCACCTACAGACCTCGGCCTCCTGGGCAGCGAGCGCTGGAAGGGGTCAGAAGTGCGAAACAAGCATGTAGGCCACACAACGAAGGAAAACGGCCGAACCGTCCACCAAGAGATCGTGAAAAAACAATTAAAAATTCGGGAAATTAAGGAAGAACTCCTGGAGAGCAATTGTAGAGGTGGGGGAGCATTTTCTAGTCCCCGAACAAGCGATAATTGCCAAGAACAATCTTCTAAGACCCCCGAACGACGAATTGACACTTCGCAAAGTTAAAGGAATATTCCTGCAAAAACACCACATAACCATGAGAACTCAGGAACAAATCAAAGTGCAACCCACTTGAAAAATCACCATACTACCCCCTTCAAGATTCAAAAACCTTCCATTTGGATTCCGATACAACTCCACTAGTTATTAAAACAGTAAAACTACTCCTCAAAAACTGATCAAGCTCAGTCTTCGGGAGTGGGGGGCTCGTGATACGGCTAAAAATGGGGTTTAATCGGGACCGTCCAAATCAGGCATGAATCTTGGAGCCCAGGGGTAAAACGGTAATTTCACCTACCAATGGGTCTGAGATGGGTACTGGATCTCTTCGTCATAGATCCAATAACCCATGAACGGATCCACTTTAATCGGGTGCGGATTTCAACCAGCAAGAAAGCCCAATTCAGAGGGATAGAATTAGGGTTTCTGATTAGATCCTAATCAACGGCCCTGATTCATGCCTATCCCTCCACTGAGAATTAGGGATTACATTCCTAATATGTTTACAAGGAGTATATTCCTTATCAGATCATGGAGATTACATTCCTAATCTGGTCCCTAAAACGCCTATAAATACCCCCCATCCATCTCCATTAAGAGGTAATCAATCTTTTTCTAGTTTTTGCGCTCTTTCTTAATCATCCCTGATTACTGACTTGAGCGTCGGAGGGTGCGTCGCCGGGAACAACCCCGGTGTCTCGCACTTTTTTGCAGGTATACGGCGGGAGTCAGCATCAAACTCCGACGAAATTGGTATACAGGTTTGCTATTCAGTTTTCCTAAATATCCACAAAATACTATCTGTTTGCCCCCCACACCAAATTTAGCGGCAACAGGTCTGGTTCGGCCGGGTCCGACCCACCCCGAAATAGGGTGAACCCGACCCCTAACCGCCTCCCCCAAGACCGAGCTTGGTCGGGCCCCACTTTTCGTTTGGAAGGCCCGCGAGAGGCCGGCCCTGGCTCGAACCGAGACCGGGTTGAACCTCCGGTCCGGGCTCGACCCGCGTGCCGACCGTTGTGGGTTTATTTTTATTTTTTCTGAAATTTTTAAATTGAAAAATTAGATTTATATAATTACCAAAATATTCCGAATGAATCTATACTAGTTAGTTTGTAAGGGTATTTTGGGAAATCCGAAAAATACATAATCTATATATACAACCCCATTTTATTCATTTCTCTTCACAAATTCACTCAACTTTCTCAATTTTCTCTCATCTCTATCAAAAACTAAATAACAAACAACAACAAGAATTGCAAGGATCAACATCAACATGACAACAACATCAACAACAACAACAACAAGCTCTCAACACTCTCTACTCTCATTCTTCAAACATATATTCTACACATATGGTATTTTTGTATTTTTTTTAATTTTAGAATTAACATTATTCATCTTTTTCTCTTTATTAGATTGTAGTAGTAAATATATTATTAGTTCATTACTCTCATTTTGTGTTTTGTTGTACTCCTTTTTTTTTAGATTTTTGTTTAAACATACACTAGTTCATCTCTTAATTGTTGTTGTTTTATTGAATTCTCTCTTCCTCTTTTTAGATTTTGTTTAATAATATACACTTATTCATACTTGTTTTGTAGAATTGTTTAGTTATCTTTACTTGTTTTGTTGATTTTTTTTAGAACATACATTATTTCATAATTTGATTTTTTTTTTTTTTGATTTTTATGAATTCTCTCTTCGTATTTCAAGATTTTTTTTTCTCCAAACATACATACACTAGTTATTAATTAGATGACATTTAACTGATCACGCAGTAGACATAGTAGCATAGAATCAAGCTCATATCGTCGCATTCCTTCCATTCCTTTAATTTCACAAATAGATAGTGAAGAAACATTTGTAGATTTTAATAGTATCCTGATTTTCATGATATTTCACACACACATGGAAGATGTAGTAGTAGAAGACATACAATCATAAAACATGGAACAAGACCCTTCTCAATCCTGTAAAACAAGTGGACCCACTTCCGAAGTACACCAATATTTAACTTTTATCCCATAAAAAAGGATAAAAGTGTAGGACTTAAAATTTGTAAGAAGTGTCAAACGTCATATTAGTTTAAAATATGATCGGGAACATGTACGCTTAAGCACCACTTATAAAAATGTCAACCCAAATTTTTCAAAGACATGCTCACACAACAAAAATACACCCAAGGACCGGTCAAGTAGATAGCCATAGTTACGATCACGATATCATTCGAAGAGAAATGGCTAAATTAGTAATTAAGAATGAATTACCTTATTCGTTTGCCGAAAGTATGAATGTAGAGACTTTTAACCAAACCACATTAAACCCCCATTATAAAAGAATTGCTAGGAATGTAGTTAAGGGAGATTGTAAATTAGTATACAATGAGGTTAAGGATATGTTAGTTGCAACACTAACATCACTAAACACTAGAGTACGTTTCTTTGACATCGGATGGTTGGGTAAGAGTTAACGGCGTAACAATAATGTGTGTAACATGTCACTGGATAGATTCATATTGGATACTTCAAAATATGATTATCTCATTCGGATTTGTTAGGTACCCACATAAGGTTAAAGTAATTGCGAATCAAATCGTTGACACATGTAATAATTTCGGTATTTATGATTAAGTTTTTGCTATTGATTTTGATAACACCTCTCATAATACTAAGATAATTACTAGTTTGAAAATTACTTTAAGTCATATAGAACCCGATATTTTTCATGTTTGGTATGTTTGTCATATTTTAAATCTTTGTGTACAAGATGCACTAAAATACGGACATGATAAAATTAATGCAATCAAAAATTGTGTTCATTTTATTACTTTGAATGGTCAAATATATCAAGATTTTTATGATTGGTGTCAACTTAGGGGTATTGTATTTAAACATTTTCCTAAAGATGTTAGACATCGTTGGAATTTTACATATGATCTATTATGTGTTGTTCTTCATTATTGAACTCATTTAAAAGAATTTTGTGTTGCAATGAGTATGCAAGATTGTATGTTAGATGATGATTTTTGGGCTTTTGCCAATTGTTTGTATAAATTTTTAGTACCTTTTAATTATGCTACTTTATAACTTTTGAAAACCTGTTCATCTACATATAGTGGTATTTTACTTGCAATTGTAACCCCCGTTCCCGATTGTATGAATTCATTTTTATTTTTCTCTACCGTATTCTTGTATTTCAATTTTCTATAAATATTTTTATTCTTTTTAAACTCAATTGCATACACTGGATGCTCAATTATTTTGTCAATGCCTAGACTCCTAATCCATTCCTTGATGTCTTTATTTGATTATTTGTAAATTATTTTCTCTCTCTTGAATTCATTATTTTGTTTTTTATTTATTTTTGGAACTCCTATTGTAGTCCAATCTTATCGCATCCTATAATTTGATTATTTGATTCATCTTTTATTGTGAAACCCAAATCCAAACTCAATTCATTCTATATAATATTTTTCTGATTATGATTTAATTGCATACCATCTTAACCCATTCAATATTTCTTTATTTATTTTCTCTGATTTTGATTTATCATTTTTCGAGCCCAAATGTCAACCCATGCTCAAACTAAACCTCAGCCCAAGCCACTAATCTAATTACCTATTTATCCCTAATCCCTATTAATTTAACCCTGATCCTTCCATCCCCTCACTATAGCCGCCATCCCGACTCTTCTTCTCCTCCTCCTCTTATTCAAGTTCACCGAAACCCTTTGCTTTCCAAACTCGTAGCCTCTTCCACTGCCATCATCACAGCAACCCAATGCCTCTAGCACAATCGCTGTAACTCCTATTTCCGCAAATACGCATTTTCGTGAGTATTTTTCTGTATCTCGATATTTATAAATTGTTATTGTTAAATTCGTTTTGAGTTTCTTTGCTAAAGCATTTTTTTAAACAATAATTATAATTATTTCGAACAAACTTTGTTTCCATTTCTACTTGATCAACTATTTGCATTTTAACCCTAAAAAATATTGTTACTGTTGGGACTACTTCCATAAATTCCTATTTTATATATTGTTATTATTTTGATAATTGCTATTGTCGTTGTTGGTATTATTTATTGCTATTTCTTTATTACTATTATTATTATTATTTTATTATTACTATTGTCACTATTATTATTGATAGTCTTTTTTATTCTTATTGGTTGATTGATATTACTAGTATTATTATTTTATTGACATGGTTATACTAGTGTTCTTATGGTTATGGTGATTATTTATTGTTATGATTGATTATTAAAACAAATCCCTTCTTAATTAATATTGGTGTTTTTAGTTGTTCCAAATAATATATGTAATGCAAATTATATCAGATATCTTATTCTTGTATTCGGATTTGTATTGATCAATTATATTCATGTACAATGTATTTTCATTTACTGGATCTATACCCAATTACCCAATATCTCATCTTTTCACCTATAAATATACTCTAATCTAATTTATTAAACCATAATCCTATATTAATTCCCTAACCCCCGCCGCCTAACCCCTCCTTTTTACTGTGCTACCCCCGTCTCTCTCTCCCTCTCCTTGTTCCGCTTCAACCCATCCATCGCCCAAGCCCTCCGATCGCCATCTTCGATCATCTCATCTTCACCATCCACCCGTCGTCCATCCGATCATCCCTGTGCCATCATCCTCGTCTTCGTCGCTGAACCCAAGCCGAACCCACTTCACTGAACCCATCTCATCTTTGCCGCCATTTCCATCGCCGACCCTCTCTGTGCACCCCCTTCAACCACCGAAGATCCCCCTTGCCCCTCGTCGTCATCGTCCAAGCTCGAACACCCCAGTCGCCGTCTTCCCCTATTTTCGAGCGAGAACAGAGCCGTCACCGAGGCTCGCCGTTGTCGTCGCTTCCCAACTGCAACATTATCTTCGTCAGTCGTTGTCGCCCCGCTGCAAGTGCCGCACCGTCGCCAGCCCAGCGTCGCCGGAGTTCTCTTTATCTCTCTATCGAAAGGAAGAAGGAGAGAGGGATTGGTCCGATTCTCTGTTCGGTGTTCTTGGCACAGTGGATCCAGGGTTGCTGTTTGCTATTTTGGCCGATCCAGTATGGAGATCCGTTGTTGGATCCGCTATGTGTGCGTGTGTTGCTGTTTTCTATTCATTCTTGAGTTGCCATTTGGTGTTTTGCACGTGTCTCGCCGTGTTCTTGTGGATCATCTTTCGGAATTCTTGTCCCGTTATTCTATATTATTTGAATCTGCAATTTAACAGGAAAGTCTCTTCTTGAACTAATTGTTTATTTTGTTCAAGATCCCTTTGGTCTCTGCAAGTAGATCTTGTCCTATTCTTATCATGCCGTATTTGACAATTCTGTTAAGTTTATTAAGGGTTTACACGAGCTTACACGAGGTATTCTTAACATCGTGCCGCTTTCTTTGATTAAAAACCTAGTCCCCTTGTTCATTGCATATGCACAAATACATGAAAATAACTAGATCCATGCTATAGACTTGTTGATGAATTGTATACATGTTAGATTGATTTGATTGATTAACTTAATACCATGCATGTGAAATTGTATCTTAAACATAGAAATATGAATGTTGATACCTAGGATCACTTTGATTACCAATTTGCATGAAACATATGATTGTATGATTTATTTATTGCCCCTTTCATGTTAAAACAAATTCTGGACTGCTAGTTGTTCCATTTTGAATCAGATTTTCGACTATATTACTGTCATAATTTGAAATAACTTTCTGAACATGAAATTTAGCCTCGGATGTCTAGTTTACTACCCTTTTTTCGGATTTGAATTCCGATGTAAAATCTGTTAGATATCATCATTTTAGTATAGCTGTGTCAGAACTTTCAGATTCACAAATGCATGCGTATCCTGCTGTTCAATAATTTATTTGATCATGCTAATAGTAAAATAAAAACCTGAAATAAATTAGGCTAAACTTAGACATGTGTAGGAATGAACCAGAGTTTTTATAGATTTATTTGATGAGTTTTCTGACCTGAAACAAATAGGTGAACACAGATTACAACATGCTGCCTGAACATAAAATCTGAATAGAATAGAGTTTTCACCCTAGCTTTTGTATCTTTTACATAACTTATATATATTTTCTGGAACTGGGTGGAAGTATAGTTTCTACAACTTTCGACGGATCCATATTTGCTTTTCTGTAGTAGCAGTGATCCATGTTTTAGTACAGCAAGGTCATGCCGTCTTTATTATGTAAATTGTATGTAATTGACTTGTTTGCTTCATCATTTGTCTGTAACGAATAGAATTAGTCACACTTAGTATCATACAATATTGAAACCTTCTTGCATTCTCACATAGGATGAAAATAAAATAATAAAAAGCCAGGGTATTATGGATAGACTTGGTAGTGAACAATCGGAAACTGTACTCTGCCGGGCCCTACTGCCTGACCTGCCTGACCTGCCTGATAAAAACCATCCCTGAACATAAAACACCTCCTAATAAACACCATCCCTGAATATAAAACACCGCCGGATAATCTCTGGGCTGAGTACACGATTCGTGAATTCACCATCAGTCTAAAACGTTCACTGTGTGTTTACGCCGAATCTGTAGTATGGGATGCAATAGTACGTGCACTAGATAGGCTAATAAAATTATTAGTAACCTGCATGCTTGATCCTGTATGGAGCTTTACTTGACATATCACATTACATGTGTAATTACTGTAGACCTTTGATATTGTTGCCTGCCTTTGCTTTGTTCTTTGACTTTGATCATGTCCATTTTCTTTGATATTCATGTTTCCTTTATCCTCTGTTTTTCTCCACTTGCTGTCCACGACTTGCTCTAAGGACACTTTTTTCTTTCTTTTTAGATCAAGAATTTACAGGTACCGAAGGAGCACTACCAGAAGAAATTGGTGAACAAACTCTCTGAAGATCGAAGCTGGACTATTAGACTGCCATAGCCATCTTTTGTTATTTGCTTATTGTATTGCTTTTTATCATACTTTGTATTCTTGGGCTTTTATGACCCGAAGTTTGTTTTTATCCCAGATGTTGGATTATTATTTGGTGAATTTATTTCATGATTATTTTGAAGTTTATTCATTGTTTATGTGGTTGTTCTTTTCTGCGTGGTTGTTCTCTTGTATATTGTTGAGTTAATTTGTTACAGCTTATGGATGATGTATAATCATTCGCTGGGCCTTCGTTACGTGTTCGTATTCCCGTATTTTGGGAAGTAGGGCGTGATAATCGCAGGATCCTCTTCACCTTGCTACCTCCCTTATTGAGTGCCACCACCCTCGCCGAGCACCCCGACTGACTCCCTCGGCCCACAGCTTCATCCACCTTTGACCCCTACTCTCATCATCTTTTTATTGTCTTTTTGATCACCCGCCAACGACCAGCCCCAACAACCCTCATCTCCCTCAACTATCGTTACTGCCTTCTACCACCTTTCTACCATCCCGACGCCAGCACCCCACTGTCATTCCCCTATTGCAGCTCGAGCTCTCCATCACCCTCCACTGCTTCCACCCATCACTGCCTTATTCTCCATCAGCCGCAACACCGCACCCCGCCGCTCACTGCTAACCTTCACCACAGCCATCTCACTCTCCATTGCTGCTGCCTCCATCTGCCACTCAAGGCTAACCTCCACCGCAACACCACCCAACACCACTACCTCCACTTATAGCCATTCCACTTTCGAGATTTTTACAAGAGGAACATAGGCAGTTCAAGCCAGGGCCAGAAGCACTTACTTACATAGGCAAGACAATATGGAACATGTACTTTAAAAGAATTGGTCCCTCTGTTTACTACTGAAGGGGATGATGGGAACTATGAATTGACAACAACATTAGATCTTGTGTACTTGCAGAGTTGCTGTCGCCGCGCTTACTTACTCTTGTTGTCGCCACCATTGCCGTCGAGATTCTCTTCTTCCTTTTATTTGTTCACATTCAGAATTGCCACATAACAGGCAAGCATCTCTTGAACTCCATTAATTTATCTTTTTCAAGAACTTAATTGAACTCTGGCAAGTAGTTCCTATTGTCTATCGTTTAATTGAATTTGTTCTTGATTTTTTGTTGTGTTCATACTCGACTTCTACCCTTGACTTATCGGCGAATTTGAATCATAGCTTTCTTATCATGCCATGTTATTGATTTAATTCTTGAACCGTTAATTTATCATGTTATTGAATATTCAAATTTCTGCACTATAAATTGCATGACTTGTACAGAGAATTTGACCCAGTTCTCGACCCTGAAATTTATAACTTATTACATGTAAATTGTAGCTCCCCGAATGTAGTTTCTAAAACAACTCTCAGTTTTGTAAATCGACTTACGATTTGCGAGATATTGATGCTTTATGACTGCGATGTCTAATTTCTAGAATATCATTTCGGAGTATATCGTCATGATTGATTGATTAGAATAATATGCTACCAGTGGAGTTAAGGCATGAGATTTATTAGTATGTTACTTAACACCGTTAGGATTTAGTGTATGATTTTTATAAGATTTTTTAATGAATTTAAAGTCAATTATTATGCACAAGAACGTGACCCTGACCTACTGCCTGAACGCTAGACCCGTAAAAAATCGACTGATAGACATAGTTGTTGTAATTAGAAAGTTTCATGTGAGTATGCATTGGAACCGGTAATGAGTCTATTTTCTGGAACCCCTGACGAATCTGATGCTCTTTCCTGTACCAGCGGGAAAGTGAGTTTTTGTACATCAATGTATTGCTGTCCAGAATTTGTATCTACATGTATTTGAATATAAACATGTTTATTTTTGCATTTAATTAATTGATCTTGTATGTCATGCATTGCATAATCCCCAATTCCTTCTTGATACTACCTTGACACCCGTTTCCACTAGTTGCATGTTCATGAGTAATTTACTATAAAAGAATAACAAGTCAGGATAATAATGAAAAACACCTAGTAATGGATAATATATGAGAGTGTACTTGGAAGGGGACCCGTATTTTCCGTAATAGTGACTTCTATTTATATGTTTACCTGTTTCATGTTTATAAGTTATATGAAACTAAGTGCCACATGGAGCTAAGTGCCACGTAGAACTAAGTGCCACGTCGTAGGACCCATGGGGGCCACCTCTAGAATCCCTCACATGATTACAAGATTTCCTGTTACATGTTCTTGTTTACATGATATTATTCTTTTTATTGTCACTGCAAGACCTGAGTACATAATCTTATAGAATTCATCACTAGAGTCTAAATATTCACATGATTGTATGCACCCGAACCTGTGATATGAGACGTAGGATTGCGTACATTAGATATGATTGATAAAAAATTGGTAGACTTAAGATTGACAATGAACACATGCATGATTCCAGTTTACAAGTTTACATGCTTCTTGTTTACATGATTTCTATTTACAAGTTACATATGTTCCTATTCACAAGTTACATGATTTTCGTTTATAAGTTTTCATTTACCTGTTTACATGACTTGTTTCCCGATTTATGCTTCTAGATTAAATGACTTCATATTTGCATATTTCCAAATTCATGATTCCTTGGTTACCGATTGAATATACTTTGAAGTCCTGTTTTTCATCTACATGTTTTCCCCATATACAAGTTTACACTTGTTAATTGTATCGTACTTGATCCTAGTGTTCCTTGTTCCCGTTTCTTGTTCATTGTTATATTATGCTTTTGTTGTTTCACTGCTTGTTGCTACTTGCTGTCTGAAGCTTGCTCTAATGGACACCCCCCTCTATTTTTTTGGTTAATGTTTATATAGGTATAGACGATGTGATACTGAAGGAACATGCCGAACAGACTTTTTAGACGGCCGTGATGGAATTGCTACTGCTAATGCTCAACTTTTCTTTCACTACTAGTTCTAGCGAACCGTTTATTGCATTGTATATTCTTAGATATTTTTACCCGAAATTCTTGTCTCTCAGGTATTGGTTATTGTATTCTATTATTGTTATCTATATGGATGTATTTCCTATCTTGATGAGCTTATAATTGTATAGTTTATGAATGATATTAGTTGAAATATTTTTATCATTCACTGGTCCTTAGTTGCGTGCCTGTACTTCTGTATTTTGGGAAACGGGGCGTGACAACAATTGTCGCTATGATGACTACAATTAAAGATTTAGTAAGAGACCCTCATATTAGAACAATGATGTGTGCTGCTTATCTGAAAATTTTAAAATATTTTCAACCAATTCCAATGTTATATTGTGTTGCTAGTGTAGTGAATCTCATAATTAAATTAGAAGGCACAAAGAAATTAATTGAGATTTTTTATTCATATTCTACACACGATGAAGTACAAGATTTTGATTATCTTTTTTTTACTACACAATTTGAGCATGTTTTGAATAATTTATATAATAGTTATGATAGACTTTTTGCATCTCAAACTACATAAACACATAATGTTAGTTCTTCTTCGTATATATCAAAGAGAAATGGTCTTGCAACTAGTAGTGTTTTAAATCTCATTAAATCAAAAAAAACAAAGAACTAATCCACCAAATGAGTTGAATTTGTATAATGCACAACTTCCCATCGATGATACAGTTGATGTGTGAACTTTTTGGAAAACCAATGAAAGTATTTTTCCGATTATTTCCTGTATGGCTAAAAATTTGCTAACTACACTGGTGTTAACTGTTGTATCGGAAAGTGTTCTTTCTCTTGGTGGCAGGATATTGAGCCCGAACATGAATAACTTGATATCGAGGAATTTGGAGATGCTTGTATGCGCGGAAGATTGGATGAA
Organism: Hemerocallis citrina; assembly: GCA_017893485.1. Classification (NCBI taxonomy): domain Eukaryota; kingdom Viridiplantae; phylum Streptophyta; class Magnoliopsida; order Asparagales; family Asphodelaceae; genus Hemerocallis; species Hemerocallis citrina. Next base: position 360,338,903 of record CM030358.1, on the reverse strand, counting down.
AGCGGAAGAGATAGCCCAAGATTTACTACAATAAGCACAAAATCGCTCAACTAGCAACGACGATTGAAGATATACTAGAAGTGCACTACGAATCATGTATTTTAAATAATTGAAAATTTTAGGAGGATGAGATTCAATATTTAGGTTAAGTAGAAGTGCACGACATTAGTCTAATGCCTTCTCTTCAATTTAAAAAGAGGTCATCTCGAAATCTAAATTCAAATATTTCCCTTATATTGTAATTGGATAATATTTGTATGAAATGTTACTTAGCTATTTGATTATATTTGAAATTTTGTAATTCATTAAAATAATTTAATTTATTAATCTCTCTGTTCTTACAATTGTTTTCTTTATTCACATTTTACCTTTATCATTGTACTAAAAAAAGTTGGAAAAAAAAAACCGATGTCGAAAACCCTCTAACCCGTGAACCCGCACAGGCCCGGACCGACACCTGACCCAGGGGCCATGGTCCAAGTCCGGGCCTCCTTTCCCCTCCCCTGGCTTAGCCCGGCCTGGCCAGACCCGCTTCTCCCCGCAACCTGCCTGGCCATACCCGCTTCTCCCCGCAACCTGCCTGGCCATACCCGCTTCTCCCCGCAACCTGGCCTGCCCTAGCTCGAGATGGGGTCAAACCCGTGGGTTTTTGACCTGGCCTGGCCCGGGTTGGTTAACCGGATGTAGAGTCAGAATTATAATGATGGTGAGTTCATGCAACTGGAGTTGATTTTAGTTTGTTGTTACTTCACATGGAAATGCAAATAGGAATTTTTGTTAATTTTGTAGGCATTCGTTAAGAATTTGGATTTACGAAAATTATTAACAAAAATCATAAGGTCCTAGTCCTAGGACCTAGTATGACTATGACTTTAAAAAACAACAATAAAAGGGGTGCAGAACATGATATATTATTGCTTATTGTTGTGGAAACATCTAGAACTAAAAGCAAATAGTTCACATTTTTCTTGGAAAAAAAGGTTCAAGCTTTCTAGACATTTTGTCCTTATGGGGCAGCACTACTATCTAGCGGAAGTGTGGGTGAGTTTTTTTATTTGAAATCATATGGGCTGTTGGAACCGGTTTTCATGTATTCCATTTTCCAATTCATGGTTTGTGTTTAAATATGACGAGGATTAAAATTGCGGTCGATCTACACTGTACGATTTATACATCAATCTCGAGACTTCTAAGGTCAAAATAGCAGGCCCAACGACAACTCACGGGCTATTCAATGGCCCATCGCATAGGTCCAGCCTAATAGGGAGAGTTGACTACCATTCTTAGCCAGTAATCAAATCCCCTATAATCAAGGGATTAATGGTCGGATCATGTTTCCTAACAGATCTCTACTGGCCTATAAATATAACCCTACATCTACAGTTACCAGGTTATCACATTTTCACCACCTAATCCATCTTTAAACTGCGGATTACTAACTTGATCGTCGGAGAGCATGTCGCCGATAATACTCCCGGTGCTTTTTGCAGGTATCCAGCGGCAATCAACCACCAACAGATCCACTAAATCCGGCCATACACTAGCCTCTTAACAGTGTGAGAATACAGCTGAGATATGTTTTCCCTCTCCAACAAAAGAAATCACTTCCTGTTGCTCCCACACCCGAAAACAGCAGTATCAGGTTGGCGTCGTTTGTGGAAAACGCAGACCGGTCCAACCTCTGATCCCTATCCTACACAGTAGCCTTCTTCTCTCATGGCCCTGAAGGCTAAGAAGACGACAACATCAGGGCGTCGTGATGACCCCCCTCCGTCTCCTCCTCCTCGTCCGTCCCGTAGCCTTCCGATCACCTAGGGGTCGCAACCGCGGTAGGACGAGTGGCAGCAGAGACCTACTCCGAGCGCCTCCCGCTCAGTCGCATGACGGGCCGACCCCCCCCTGCCATTTCAGACCACCGAAATGTCCTCAACAATCGCCAAAACGAGGACCTTCGCCATCGGCTCAACTGCTCCAGGAATGAGAGACCCTCGATCCACCCTCCGAGCCGAAGCTGTCACTCTTCCAAGGGTCGAGCGCAGTCTTTCCCCGAAGGACGTCCGAACTCCAAATACCCAGGGAGAAGGGGGCCATGTGATGAGGGCCGAGTTCCAGGTGTTTCGGAACGAGTTCCTCTAGGACCTCTGAGGTGGGCCCTGGAACGACCACCACACCAGAAACACCCATACTGGCAGGATCAAGAATGAGGAGTCCTACGGGTCGAACCAATCCGAGGGATGAGAGGATGCCGTCCTCAAACGTCTACGGGAGATGGAAAACTGCCTTGCCTGAATTGGCAAAGACGGGAGGTTGTCTAAATGAGGGTATCGACCGGTCCGGCCACCCTTCTCATCTTACATCCTCGAGGTCCCTGTCCCGAGGAACATCAAACCTCCTCCATTTGAGACATACAATGGAGAGTCAGATCCTGCTGATCACATTGAGGGATTCAAAACCCTCATGATGATTCACGGTGCCTCAGATCCCCTTCCCTGCCTTGCCTTCCCTACCACACTGTGGGGGCCCGCACAAGAATGGTTCTCCAAGCTCGCCCCCAACTCAATCTTCTTCTTCGATCATTTCGATGAAAGTTTCCTCGCTCACTTCGTGACCAGCAGCTGCAAGAATGAGAAGATGAGCGCCTCCCTGTTAGACCTCAAGTAGAAGGATGGGGGGGGGGGGGGGGGGTCCCTTCGGGACTTCGTCCCGAGATTTACAACTGAGGCGTGATTAATCTCATCCCTCGATGCTGGGGTCACAGCGGCTACCTTTTGGCACAATGTTTGACACAACCTGTTGAAGTTCTCCTTAGCTAAGAACCTGCCCACCGATTTTTTTGACCTTCTTCTCTAGAGCAAGAGGTATATCCGAGCCGAAGAGACCTTGCATCCAGAAAGAGGGTGATGAAATTTTTTTATGCCCGAAAGAAGGGCCAGAAGGATGCCTCCGGTCCCTCATTTCAAGGAGTTCATGTAACATTCTGAATTTTCAAATAATTAAATATAAAATTTTTCATTTGTTTTCACATGTTTCGCACGTGCAAATTAATGTATGTATTTGGCTTTAAAAAGTTATTCTTATATCATGAACAGATATTTTCATTCTCTTTCTAAAAAGACTATTATTAATTTTTAGGCCGAATAGTCGAATTGTAGCCCATCTAAAATTAATTAATTAATTAATTAAGAGCCCATGAATTTTAGCCCACCTAATTAGCCCACTAGTTATTTCTAATATTTATTAAGACAACTTTTAGGGTAGACTTGATCAAGTAATAAATAAATTAACAATTAAATGAACAAAATAATTAGTGTGCATGTGTTGGCATGTGCATTGCACATGCACGTGCAATGGAGCAACAAGGGGTGTGTAACGCCCCGGATTCCCATCATAGGACATCCGTGACACAACCAGAATCTTTGCCTTCAAATGCATCTCAACACAGTAAATAGTACGGAAATTTACAACACTTTATTGCCATCAGAGTTAATACATTAATACTTATGAATATTAATTTATCATATCGAACTGTGACGCCCCCAAAAGCATAAAATAAGATAGACAGTATATCTGATATTTCTCAATAACAATTAATTATTATTAGAAAATACATAATTGTGCGCAATTCTCAATTGCGCATGGATTACGATGCAAAATAGCCATATGCTATTTTTGCGGGGTATTACACCACTCCCTCCTTAGAATCGTTCTGTCCTCAGAACGCTGCTAGTGGAGAGGAAAACAAAATACGAACATCAATGGTTCACGAGACATTTCCTGAGCCATCTCCAGTTTCTCGAGTGAAATTCTCGAAAAACTGGTCTTCTACCAGGTTGAACTGTTGTCATTCAGCCTTCTGGACTGACCCATCATGAATTTGATGTTGACATTCTTCTGCTCCTGCTCTGGAGCAGACAATGGCTGCATTACCTTGCTCCATTCTTGTCTACAAGCAACGTTGGTTTACTCCTTGATTACAATTCCTATTGGTTGGTGACCACTCCCTCCTTAGAAAGGACGAAGTCACTCACTGCTGCTTCAGCCCCTGAGCAGCTCCTCTTGGTGACCTGACTGAAATTTTAACACGATTGCCCTCTGTCTGAGCGAGATTTCCTCCTTGGCGTGCTCCTGGTGGTTATTTAATCATAAGCTGATCTTGGAGAACTCTGTCGCTTCTGAGAATGATTGGGTTGATCATTGACAGATCCTTCCTCGAGCTCCGTCTTGATTGGTTCCTGGTGATGGCGTCTAGTTTACGCAAATCTCTACCAGGGCCTTCCTTTGTATGTCTCGAATTCTAGCCTCGGTATTGAGCTTGTCGGTGTGGCGTTATCATTCTTTTCCAACTTTTGTGATTCCACTCGCCCTCACTTGTCATTTGACTGCAGACTTGTTACCTGCACATCAAGTTACAAATTGGCATTTCTCGACGTCTGGTTGCAGATTTGCCTTCCGATGTCCAGTTGCAGGCGCCTCCATTGATGTCTGGTTACAGACTAGCCGCTACTGAGCACGACTGCGCCAAGCTCATTAAATAAATGACATTCACTGAGACTGGTTCAGATATATGAAAGATCATAATCATAGTTGTATAGCGCTACCATATGATTTATGATCGTCATATCTGCCGAACTAAGCTTTAATCAGAAGAAAAGTCACTCATCTAAGAAGTAGCACAATGAAAAGGCCTTCCAAAATGTCATATCATTCATAACTGAGTTGAACACTCACAATACAAGGTAGATTACATCTTCCTTCAACCCTCAAAACATCTCAAAATATGGTTAGTCCACATGATCTTAATCCTTGTTACTAACGTTCTGTTTCTTGCTTGATGAGCATCCTCCCTGTAGTTGTGGGCAATTTGGCTTGATATGTCCAAATTTTCCACAGTTGTAACAATTCTTGGCTATAATTGTTGGGCATTTTGACTTCTTGGAGCGTTCTCTTTTAGAACGTTTGGTTCTTTTCCCATTTCCCCCTTGTTTGGTAATCTTCTTAGCAGTACTTGGCTGGGTGTCTTCCTGGATTTCACACCAATGATTCTGTAAGTGTATCATACAGGATTGAAGTTGCATTTGCTCTTTCCTTAGGTGTGTAATCTGCTGCTCGGCCTGGCGAACCTCCTTGTCCTTAATTTCCTTTAACATTTTCATTCTCAGATATATGTCAGCTTTTATCTATTGCTCCACGGTCAGGCTCGATGATGGTGGGAGTGAGTCCCCTACATTCTCGTTCTGTTGCAGGACTTCCATTACCTCTTCCTCCACTGACATTGGTCCATTCGTGGGTATTGGCTCATCTGCTGCCACTGACACATCACTGACGAAGATATCTTCAAACACCATTCTCTGCAAAAATGCAAATGAGTTCAGTCTTGGTTAGAGAGGAATCTCGGATATATATCGATTGCTCGAACTATTTGATCACAATCCTGCCTCTAACCTGACACTTTAAGATTTTAATTTCCTACTGTGTTAGACTGCAATTTGAAGTCAGCTCCGATACCAACTGTAACGCCCCGGATCCCCGTCATAGGACATCCGTGACACAACCAGAATCTTTGCCTTCAAATGCATCTCAACACAGTAAATAGTACGGAAATTTAAAACACTTTTATTGCCATCAGAGTTAATACATTAATACTTACGAATATCAATTTATCATATCGAACTGTAACCCCAAAAGCATAAAATAAGATAGACAGTATATCTGATATTTCTCAATAACAATTAATTATTATTAGAAAATACATAATTGTGTGCAATTCTCAATTGCACACGGATTACGATGCAAAATAGCTATATGCTATTTTTGCGGGGTATTACAGGGTGATCGGCCATGCTTGAATGAGAGAGATGGAGAGAGTGGAGAGTGGTTACTTGATGATGGGCAATTCTTCTAACTCCCAAATGTATCCTAGCCCTTCATCCAAACTCATCTCAACCCATCATTCACTCTTGAAATGTGTATAAATACCCCTCCCTTGTCTTTCTTCATCACTTGCACTTGAAATTTCAAAGAGAAAGAGATAGAAAAAGGCATTTGTGCGGAAAAGATTGAGTGAGAAAAAAAAATTTGTGTGAGAAAAAGAAAGAGTGTGTGTTTCCCTTCCATTGGAGGCCGGCCAAAGCAAGAAGAGAAGGAGAAGGCTCGGGTTCATGCTTTGCTAGGAGGATGAGCTCAAATTTTGCACAAGCTAGGAGGAGACGGGGAGATGATCGTGCTTTCAAGGAGTTCTTTAGGAGTTTTTCATTTGTTTCTTCAAAAGGTGGGTGATTTCTCTACTTCTAATATAGATACCATGGTAGGAATTAAATTTGTGAACATGTTAAAAACAAATAGAAAAAGTTTGCCATTTACTTGCTTGAAAAAGACTAGTAAGAAAAAGAGAAAAATACTTGTTTGTCTACATGAGAAAATTTGTAAAATGAATTGAAATTTGTTAATTTAGACTTGTTATAATGCTTTATTAATATATTGTCATGCTAGAACAGGCAAATTAATGGACCATGCTTGTATGAGAAATTGTGCTTGTGAATAAATTGTAGAATGTAAAATAGTACCTATGATTTGTGAACTTAATTGAGGAGTATAGAAAGTTGCAATAGGTGTTGATTTTAATGATGTTGTATGAGTAATATTATATTCACTAGATTGTCAATTATGTTGTCTCTTTGAATCATAAGAAAATGAGTTAGTTTTGTAAAAGATAGATCAACCTAAGAGCATTAACTATGTTAAAGAATGAAAAATTGTACAAAAACATTGTGAATAAATGTGGGGAACAAGTAGATAAGATTCATGAAGAAAAGAAATTACAATGTCGATAAATACACTAATTATTTCATTTCTCAAAGGAAATAAAAGGGATAGTTTCTATTACATTGTCGAAAATAAGAATTTGCAAATTTGGTAAATATACTATACTATTTTTCAAAGAAATACATTCTCGAAAAAGATTTAGATTTTGAATAAGTACAAATTAATTGAAAAATCGAGTTTATTTAAGGAAGAGTTAAATACAGTACGGTTTATACAAAGAAGTATTTAACCAGACTTGTATCGGTTAGTCACTTTGGACCTAGTGGTCTTCGGGTGCGCTTTAGGTCTGTTACTGTAGCTGGGCGGAGGCCCTAGTCTTGGGTTCGAGTCTCGAAGGGGCTCTGTTTTATTGAATTTTTGATTTTAATCAAATCACCGAATGCGTGTAGATATATATAATTCGAGTTCAACTTATATCGGTTAGTCACTCTAGACTTAATGGTCTTCGGGTGCGCTTTGGATCTGTTACTGTAACAGTGCAGGGGTGTTGGTCTTGGGTTCGATTCAGACCTTGTCCTTTTGTTTGTGGTTTAGATTTTTTTTTTAAAATATAATTCGATTTTGGGGTATTTTCAATAGTTTTAAGAGTATAAAAAACTTGAGAAAAATACTAATATTTTTCTAAAATTACATAGTTCATGAAAATTATTTCTACAATATTTGACTTATTATAATGATAATTAGAAGTAATTTTGGAAAGAAGAAATTGATAAATTTTCTTAGAGCATGACTTCGATTAATTAAGGAAAATGAATATTTTGAATGTAAAGGATTTTTGTGTAGAGATTAAAAATGAGATTTTCGATATGGAAAATTGAGAAAGATAATAAATGAAATTTGTTGCTTATTATATGCAAGCATGGATGGGAAATGAAATAAAAAGTTCATGATGAAATATGGAAATTTTGTGAGTATAAATACTCATTTTTGGTGAACATGAAAAGAGGTTAAAAACTAGAGTTTAGCTAAGTCCTTACATCTACATGAATGAAATTTTTGAAGAGAAATGTGCCAATAAAAGACCAAGTTGGGTCGTGGTTAACAATTGATGTTTAAGACCGGTGTAGAGGTAACTCTAACTCTACGGTGTTAATTTTTATTCATGATTCAAATATCTGAGGACTACACTATAGTGAAGATGTGATGAAAGTAAGAGAAAAACACAAGTATGAGGACCTCGAATTTATGGTGTGAGAGTCTTCACTGGCTGTCTGCATGATGCGTCATGTCATGACGTGAATACATCTTCAGAATTATCGGGACCGGGGCGACGCTTGTGGGGGTGTTTAGTGACTACATAGTGCCATCGTTCCATGACGGAGGTGAATTATTCATAGGTTGTCTGCATGATGCGTCATGTCATGATGTGGGATTCCCCTCCAAGCTGTTTGGGTATGGGCTCGTAACTTATAGAACATCTAGGATACTTGTCGTAGTTACCGTAGTAGTTTCACTCATAGCGAGGGATCCAACCCTACAAGATGGAGAACGGTTAAGGGTTTGCCCTCGGATTTATGTAGAATGAGATGCATAAGTTCAAACAAGTGTGCATTAGTATCATGAAATAATAAGTAACTGCATTTAAGATAAGTGCACATTCACTGACGACATCAATAAGATAGTCCCCTTTAGCTTTGTTTGTGATCAAGTACATGTTTTCCAAGTAAGAGAAATTGATGTATTATATCCTAGCGTCAGTTGTATAAACTTGACGTGCCCACAGTTTGTATGCAAGATAAAATGAATGAAAGGACTAAAGAAGGAATGCTGCTTAAAGAAATATTCAAATTGTTATTTATTTCATGTATCATGTTGTAATTATAATTCTGTTGCGTCGATGTAAACATTGTTGTATAAAAAGTTATGGATTTCTTGTAAAATTGTACAAAGTGAAGTGTAAAGATCCTGTGGACTTTCGAATTCAGACTTATTTGGAATTCGGGGTGTTACAGTTCATTCCGCTTAATGCGAGAATATCCTCCATCCTCATAAAGGTTGAGGAAGAGGGGTTGATCCGACACCCCCATCGGTCCAATAATAACAAGAAAAGGGACAGGAGGTTCTACCACCGGTTCCACCGAGATCATGGCTACGAGACCGACAACTGTCAGGCTCTTAAAAACGAAATCGAGGTCCTCATCTGGAGAGGGTACTTGTTCAAGTTCACCCGAGATAGCCCAAGAGCCTCTCCTCTTCCTTGAGGTGTGAACAAGTGCCCATAAACACAGTGGGGGACCCATGGTGGGAGACTCAAACTCCTCCCACAAGGCTTTCATCCGGGAAGTCAATTTAGTTCACAACAACCCTCCCGCGAGGTCACTGATTATTAGTCTCATTCTCAGACGAGGATCTTGATGGTGTCCGTGTTCCTCATTATGACACCTTGGTCATTAGCCTCGGCCTAGCCAACCACGAGATCCGCTGTATTTTTGGTGGACAATGGAAGTTCAGTTAATATCTTGTTTCTAACTGCCTTCGAGGGGTTGAAACTTTCTAGGGAGAGGTTTAAAGCCTGCGGGCTAAACCCTTCATGGCTTCTCAGGCGCCCCAGTTCAAATCGAGGGGATCATCACCTTGGATGTAACTACCAGAAAATCCCTGACCTCCTAAACCGAGACGATGGATTTCATGGTAGTCAATGTCAAAGCTACCTACAACGCCATCCTTGATCGTCCCTACCTCGCTTTCCTTTAGGCAGTGCCCTCGGCTTACCACATGAGAATGAAGTTTACCACTAAGTCTAGGGTCGGGATCGTCAAGGGCAACCAAGAGGCCGCTCGGGCTTGCAACACCGCCATAATGGGGGGTCGGTCCTCCCTCTCGATGCAGTCGTACTCCCCTCCGATCGAAGTTCATTCAGCTCTGAGCCAATGGACAAGCTGAAGGAGGTCCCCTTCTCCGAAGCAGACCTGGCTAAATGGTTCCAGGTGAGCAAGTCTCTCCCTTGGGTTCCAAAAGGGTTTCATCAGCTGTGTCTGGCAGAACTAAGACATAATCGCCTGTATCCCCTCAGATATGCCCGGGATCTCGAAAGCGCTCATTATGCATAAGTTGAGCGTCCATCCAGTCTCCAAGCTGGTACAGCAGCGTCGCCGAAAATTCACCCCCGAGAGGCAACAAGTGGTGAAGGAAGTGGTGGAGAAAGTCATCTCCTCCCAATTTATTCAAGAGGTCAGCTACTCATAGTGGTTGGCCAATGTCGTAGTGGTGAATAAATCTAGTGGCAAGTGGATGATATGTATTGATTTCACAGACCTCAACAAGGCTTGCCCAAAGGGCCCCTTTCCCTTCCCCAGCATCGACGCTCTTATCGATGCGACGTCTGGGCACGAGCTCCTCAGCTTCATGGATGACTTTTCGGGGTACAATTAGATTTGAATGTTCCCCGTAGACATCCCGAAGATGGCCTTTGTGACAGACCAGGAGCTCTATTGCTATTGCATCTTGCCTTTCGACTTGAAAAATGCCGGTACCACATATCAGAGACTTGTTAACAAGGTCTTTAAGGAGAAAATTGGACGGAACATGGAGGTATACATGGACGACATGCTCATCAAAAAAATTAGTGGAGAAGACCACGTCAAAGACCTTAAGGAGGCTTTCGGAGTCATAAGAGCGCATAACATTAGGCTCAATCCATCCAAATCCACCTTTAGCGTAACTTCAGGGAAATTCCTCGGCTTCATGGTAAGCCGATGAGGAACAGAGGCGTACCCTAAGAAAGTTCGGGCCATATAGGACATGGCCCTATGAAGAATGTAAAGGAGGTTCAGAGACTCACCGGCCGACTGGCAGCCATCGGGTGTTTCATCTCAAGGCCGAGCAAAAAATTCCTTCCCTTCTTCAAAGCCCTCCGAGGGGGGAGGGGGGGGGGAAGAACTTTGAGTAGGGAGAGCCTCAGCAGCATGCATTTGACCAGTTGAAGCAATACCTCGCCGACTCCCCTCTCAGTAAACACAAGCCGGGTGAGGTCCTGTATTTCTACCTGGTGACGTCTGAGGATGCCCTTAGCACCGTTTTGACCAGAGAAGACGATGGGACTCCCCTCTCAGTAAGCACAAGCCGGGTGTGGTCCTGTATTTCTACCTGGTGACATCTGAGGATGCCCTCAGTGCCATTTTGACCAGAGAAGACGATGGGGGACAGAGGCCCATTTGCTATGTTAGCAAAGTCCTCTGTGACAACAAACTCTGATATGCTAAGATGGAGAAGGTGGCCTATGCCCTAGTCATGGCTGCATATTTTTAGGCCCATTCTATTCAGGTCCTCACGAGATTGAGCTTAGTCATTATGAATTCAGCTATAAGTCCAGGACCGCCATCAAGGGGCAAGCCCTCACTGAGTTCATAACCGAGTGCACCATCCCAGAGGTATCTGAGGTTCAAGAGGATGAGCCGTTATGAGAGCTTTATGTAGATGGTTCATCGTGCAAATAAAGGAGCAAAGTCGGTGTCTTACTGAATGGTCCGAACATCTTCGTCCTCCAATACTCCCTTCGCCTCAAATTTCGAGCCTCCAACAATGAAGCGGGGAATGAGACACTAATGACTGGGCTCCTACTGGCTCGCAAAGCTGGGGCCAAATACTTGGTGCATTCAACGATTCTCAACTTGTGGTGAACAAAGTCTTGGGAGACTATGAGGCTTGTGACACTCGAATGGTCCAATACTTGGCGCACGAATGGCTCCTCTTGGCATACTTTGAAGAAGCATCGGTTGTTAGGATTCCCCGCGAAAAATTAGCCGGAATGACGCATTATCCAAATTGGTTTCAACCTCCTTCGAGGGTCTTGACCGCACAGTCTTGGTGGAAGTCCTCGTCCGACCGAGCATCCACAAAGATGAATCTGAAGTATTTTATCTTGACATGCCAATGCCTCCAGCAACATGGATGGATCCAATCATGAACTTCTTAAGAAATTGTGAACTACTGCAGGATCCGTCCGAAGCAAGAAATGTCCAGGTCAGGGCCGAGAGCTTCGTACTCGTCAATGATGTGCTGTTCAAGTGATCATACACGAAGGTTCACGGGAGGCCATACCTCCGATGCTTGACCCCGTAGAAGGCCAAGTACACCCTCGAAGACATGCGTGAGGATATTGGAAGTTGTCATATCGGCAACAGGTCGCTCATGGGGAAGGTACTCAATCACGGGTACTACTGGTCGAACCTCCTAGAGGATGCTCAGGATCTTGTGAAGAAATGTGGCCCATGCCAAAGGTTCTCTTCAGTGACGCATGTTCCGCAAACCGAGCTTAAATTGCTGGCTAGTCCACCCTTTGCCATGTGGGGAATGAGTCTAGTCGATCTATTTCCTAAAGCAATAGGCCAAAGGCACTTACTCATTGTGGCTATCGAGTACTTCACATAGTAGGGCGAAGCAGAGCCCTTGACTACTTTCACCGAACATCAGGTCCAGCAGTTCTTTTGGAAACACATCGTCTGCCGGTTTGGGATCCCTCTGATCCTCGTCATAGACAACGATACTAAGTTTTCCAGTAGGGGCTTTTGCAAGTTTTGCAAGGACCTGGGAATCCAGCAGATGTTTTCTTCAATCTTGCACACCCAATTCAATGGCCAACCTGAGAATGCCAACCGACAGATCCTCGACAGCCTCGAGAAGTGACTGGAAAATTCCCCCAGGGGGTTGTGGATCGATGAACTGCTCAGCATGCTGTGGTCCTATCGAATGACCAAGTGGAGTCCTACGGGCGAGTCACCCTTTAACCTGATCTTCTGCACCGAAGATGTAATTCCTTCTAGAGGTTGGATTGCCATCCCCACAGACTATGAGCTTCGATGAGAATTCAAACTCAGACGGCCTCAGGGCCAACCTGAACCTCCTTGATGAAGTTCACGAAAGGTTGGCCATCAGAAGGAATGTCAACCAGTATAGGGTGATGGATTATTTGCAAGTGTACAAAACCGCAACAAGTGTATAGTTTAAGTGAAAAGAGTGTCAAACCCACAAAGACTAATTATTTTATTGAGTACCGAAATTCACTATATTAACTACTATTTGGAAAATCGAAAATATGATAAAAATAACAACCAAACTGAATTAAACTAAAGGGGAGAACTAAACTAATTAAAAAGAATGAAATTTGAAATTTTGTGGTTTGTTAATAGCAAAGCTAGTTAGGGCTTTTGATTTCACCTAGTTAATCCCACAAAATTCATAATTCCATGTAACTAGAAATTCTACTTTTCCAAGTAGTAGACCAAAATCTCCTTATTATCCAATATTTTCTCTCGAACAACACCAAAAATATCTCCAACTAACAGTTTATCATATCTCTATGCACAATTAATTAATTAAAGATTCATTAAGTTCTATGGATTTATTTAAAGTCACATTAATCGCAGTAAATTACAAGTTACCTCTTAGTCTCCCCATGATTCAATAAATCAATGGTGTTTGACTCTATAATTCTAAATCACAAATTACCTCTCGGTCTCTCCATGATTAAATAAATCAAATAATAGTTGACCAAACAATTGTAAGCATTAAGAACAAATTAAAAACACAACCATAGAAAAATAGAATAATAAAATAATATAGAATTCAAATTATGTTATGAAAACTAGGCTACATCAAAGCCCTAGAAAAAATAAATACTGTTCATGATAATTTTACAACTAATAAACATGTTTTTGGATTTCATAGCAATAAAATAGAAGAGAGAAGAAAAAACTCGTTTTGCCCGAATGTTGAAGCTCTAATTTTCTCTAAAAAACAAGAGTCTCGGGTTGTGTGTTGCCTTCTTCTCCTTCTTTTCTTTTCTTTTCTATTTTTTTAGCCGAAATTCTTTCTTTCTCTCTCTTTTCTTTTCTTTTCTATTTTTTTGCAGCCGAAATTATTTCTTTCTCTTTAGCCTCGGCCGCCTACTCTCTCTTCATGCTGCCACCTACCGCCTCTAGTTAACCATAATATTTTCTAATTGTTCTTCAATGGTCCAATTTGTAAAACCGCACATCCGAGTGCTTGAATCTTGTAGAAATCTTCACATAGAATCAATTTGAATTTTTGAAATCTTTATCGTTGCACTCTTCCTTGATTTCACAAAAAAACGCTCACATTTTGTACTTAGAATCAAACAAATAAATAAAAATAAGTCAAAATAAGATAAATTTTAAAAAAATAAACGAGAACTTGCAATTTTAATACATAAAAGAGTAATAAAATTATATAAAAATTTTACTCATCAAATACCCCCAAACTTAAGATTTTGTTTGTCATCGAGCAAAAAGTAAAACCATAAATCAAAGAATAACAAATAATATTATGCTCAACTCTTCACACCAAAAAGATTTATCATGCAAGAAACAAAATTTTAACTTAATACATAAACAATAGCAAATATAAGAAAACTAAGCATACTCACTTTTTCTAGTGAAACTATTCATACATAATTCCCAACACAATCATATTTTTCATGCAATTAATGTAATTATATCATGCAACAATTCTATCTGTGATCACCCCTTTCTCACTAGTACAAACCGAGTAGTAAACTAGAGTTAAAAAAAAAAAGTTTATTAGTATTATTATAATTTTGGCACTCTCTAAGTTGTCACTTTCCTTTTGACACGAATGTAAATATTTGTGATGGATTCACCCGGTTACTCAACAAGTCACACACTCAGAGTGCTTTTGCATACTCATATTTCAAATGCAATAGAGACAAAAACAGGGAACGAGTTACTTACCCCTAAGGGTCAAAGGGAGCTCTTTAATTCAATTCTTCATTCTTTAATTAATAATCAATCCAATCTCCCCAAGTAGGATTTGAACCTACGACCAATTAGTTAACAGCCGACCGCTCTTCCACTGAGCTACTGAGGAACAACGGGAGATTCAACCTCACAGAGTTCAACTCCCGTTCTCTACCCATGAGTCCGAAGCTTACTTCGTAACTCCCGGAACTTCTTATAATTTGGATATGCTATTTTGGGATAAATCTATTAGGAATAGGTCTACATAGTTATGGTTCATTCACATTAACATCTAATTGAATACACTCCATGAGGAATACAATACATAAGAACATCATCCTACATGTAATGAATGATATATAATGAATGAATGCTTGTGCGAGTTTTTGAGAACCATTTGAATCGGGTATTCGAATGGTTCTCGAAAACTGGGAATACATCTAATTCCAATTCTAATTCACTTTCTTTTTTTGCATTGTACTAGAAATTCTTTGAAAAAACTTACTTAAATAAAAATATGAAAACTAATATTTTGCATCTCATTAATGTTGCGCTTCTTACTAATAAGAATAAAGGGGCTTATTGGTATAGGTAGGGCGCTTTAACCATTCATTCATGGATGCAACACAGAGAGAATTGTCAATCTCAGTGAGTGACCTAGGTTTTTTTGGTATTCCTTCTCGAGCTTCTACTTCTTTTTTTTTTTGAGGAAAAGGTGGAATAAGGCCACCCTGTTTCATTAATAAGAAGTTAATAAAACAACCCCGTCATACCGGGGGAAAACAGCAATACAGAACAAAAGTACAATGCGGAAAACAGCGATAAACAACGAAAGTACAATGCGGAAAGAAATGCAGGAAAACAAACATACACCCCCAACAAGCCCTGGGGGGTGGGACAAATTACACAACACATCAGTCCTCTCCATCACACCGAAGGCACAACCAAGAAGACACCCGCTAACATAAGCACTGTCGTAACTGGTGAAGCCAGTCCCTCAGTCCAATGTCGGGCCTATCTCCACCTCCTCATCATCAAACTCCTCTATCTGGAATGCTCTGGCTATCCTCCCTTTCGTCCCTGTTGCCGCAGCTGCAGCCCAAAAGGAGATAAGATGCATGATGTGAGACAGGTTACCAGAAATACTATTACATTTTGCACGAAAATAAAAGTTGTTTCTGTCAAGCCATAACACCCATGTCGTTGCTGCAATAGCGATGTACCACGCCTCCTTCATTTCATGGCGAATTGTTGCAAATTTGGGGCCAATCCACAAATCCTCATATACGTGGGGGTAGTCGCCTGTCCCTAAGGCTCGGAGTACCTCAACCATAGTTGCCTTACTCCTGGGGCAATGGATGAAAAGGTGATTAAGATCTTCCACCTGTGCGTCGCAAAAACCACAGTTGGTCGCCACCTGTGGTTGTCTTTTGGCAAGATTTTGCCTCGTGAGGATAGCATTATTGAGCACTAGCCATAAGAACACTCTGACTTTTAGGGGAGTTTTCGCCTTCCACAACACTTGCGCCCAGCTTGGTCTGCAGCCTCGAAAGTGGATTCGATGATACAGAGACCTCACCGTGAAGGCTCCCTTGGTCTCTAGTCCCCATCGCTTCTGGTCTGGGCCTTGAGTGCACCTTGTGCCTGATCGTGAAATGTGTGCTTGCATGTCAAGTAATTGCTGTTGTAAAAATGGGGTAAGCGTTCCTCGGAATGCTGGCTTCCAGCGTCCCCTTTTCCAGCCTTTGGCAACGGACAGATTCGGTCGAATTGACCTTTCGTACAATTCTGGGAATGCTTCCTTCAGTGTATGGGTGCCACACCACCTATCCCACCAGAATCTAGTGGACCGGCCATTGCCGATAGTAGACAAGACCGCCGAATTGAAGGGACCGCTGGCCTTGGCAATTCCTTTCCAAGGTCACGAAACTTTTGCCCCGACTCGGAAACCTAGGTTTCGAGTGCCTTTACCCCTGAGATAAGGTTGGATGAATTCCTGCCAGCCTTCACCACTGTTGTGGAATACCTTCCACCACCACTTTCCCAGCAGGGCAAGGTTCATATCTCTGAGGTCGATGATGCCTAACCCTCCATGCTTCTTCTTCATGCAAGCTATACTCCATTTGATGAGGTGGTATCCTCCTTTATCCGATTCAGCCCCCTTCCAAAGGAATCGTTTACGAATTCGGTCAATCCTTTGAATCACCCACCTTGGGAGTTCAAAAAAAGACATGTAGTAGATAGGCAGGTTAGACAACACAGAATTGATGAGAACCACTCTGCCCCCGATAGACAGTAATTTACCTTTCCAACCCGACAGTCTGTCCTCCACCCTGTCGATGATAGGCAACCAGTTTGCCTTAGATAATTTCCCTGGTCTGAGCGGTAGCCCCAGGTATTTGATAGGGAAGCCACTCGTCGTGCAATTCAAGATAGAAGCGAGTTCCCCTGCTTCCGCATCGGCTAGGGAAATTGGGGTCAGCGCGCTCTTGTTGAAATTAATTCTAAGGCCTGACCAGGCCTCAAAACAGTACAAGGTCCCTTTAAAACAGGCCGTTTCTCGTCTAGACCCATTACCAAAGAGAAGAGTATCATCTGCGTACTGCAAGATCGTACACCCTTTACCAGTCGCGGAACCAGCCACTGGCTTGATCCAACCTTTTTTCTGGCAATTCTCCAGCATAACCCTCAAGACATCTGCTACGATAGTGAACAGTAATGGCGATAGCGAATCCCCTTGTCTGAGGCCCTTCCTGCAAGGGAAAGGCTGCCCCGACCTACCATTTACTGAGATGGCCGTTTTGTCAGCCTGCAAGCATTGCCTGACCCAGCAGATCCGTTTATTCCCGAAGCCCCTACCCCTAAGCGCTTCCAGCAAGCACTCCCAATCGAACGAGTCATAGGCTTTCTCAAAGTCCAGTTTGAGCAGGAAACTCTTCGAGTTGGTCGTATGGCAGCGGTGGATAACCTGTTCTGCCGTTGCCACACAGTCTAGGATATTTCTGCCTTTAATGAAGCCCGATTGAGATTTGTTAATGAGGTTGTCCATTAGATTCCCCAGACGGATGGCTAGGATTTTTGTGATAATCTTCGCCGAACAATTAATCAGACTGATAGGTCTAAAATCTCCCACTTTCGACGCCTCTTCCCGTTTGGGAATTAGGGCAACCTCCGCAAAATTGAACATGCCCAGTCTGAGATTATTGTTAAAAAAGTCATCCAGTACTGCCATATAGTCCCCTTTAATTTCTTCCCAGAAAATTTGGAAGAACATCATTGGGAAGCCGTCTGGCCCTGGCGATTTATCAGCCCCCATTTGATTGATGGCCTTTTTAACTTCCTCCTCCGAGAACGGGCACTCTATGTCTGCAAGCGAGGGCTTAGGCTCGTTCTGATAAGATTGCCAGAAGTCATTCCGAAGTGGGACCCGGAAGTCATTCTTCTTCCCCAGTAGGTCCTTGTAGTGACCTTGAAAGGCTGAGCAAATCAGATGTTCCTCCTGAACAATTCCAGAGCTTATTTCTAAGGATAAGATAAGATTAAACCTGCGCCTTGCGCTTGCAACCCGGTGGAAGAAGGCTGTGTTCGCGTCTCCCTCTTTAAGCCACGAAATTCTAGATCTTTGCTGCCATTTAATCTCTTCCATTTTATAGAGATTGCCAATATTCTCACGGAGTTCCAGGAGTCTATTTCTTTCCTCCTGTGACAGGTCTTTCGACTCCTCCACTCTTTCCAGCTCGTCAATTTCTTCCAGCATGGAGTCTTTAGCGCGCCAGACGGCCGAGAACCTAGACCGGTTCCATTTACGAAGTCGCTTTCTTAATCTGCGAATTTTTTCACACTATCGGCCCGCAGCATCTGTACTAGACACTGGAAGCGCCCAGTTTTCCATCACCAAGTGGTGAAACCCCTGAATCTCCAGCCAGGCCTTCTCAAATCCGAACTTCCTAAATCTTTTGTGTCCCTGAATCCCAATGTCAAGTAAGATAGGAGTGTGATCTGACGTTGGTCTAGGGATTGATCTAGCAGTTGCCAGGGGGAATTTAGATTCCCAATCCATAGAAACGAGGATCCTGTCCAATTTTGTCATAATCGGGGTAGCCTGCATGTTCGACCACGTGAATAGTCTATCATTAATGGGGTTGTCTATCAATTCCAGGTCCGTTAACACCCTATTGAACTCTGCTCTATGCCTGTTGCTGGATCCTCTACCCTTGTGCTCAAACGCAAATCGGGTAATATTGAAGTCCCCCCCCCCCCCGACAATCCACGGCCCCGGCCAACGGAGACGTAAGTTGTTCAACTCTTGCCAAAAGGCCTCACGCTCTGAAGCCTCGTTCGGCCCATAGACAACTGTGATAATCTGCACATACTTATCTGCCTTACTTTCTAGTCGAGCAGTAAGGGAGAACACACCCTTATAGACCTCTAAACAAGTAAGTAGGGCAGAGTTAAAGCCAATGCCAATTCCCCCAGAGGCTCCCATGGATGGGCAAAAAACCCATTCCGTGATTCTATTCCCTCCTGCTCTCTTGAGCTTGGACCCATGACAAAGTTTGGTCTCCTGCAGACCAACTACGTCCGCTTTGGACTTCGAGATAACATCTCTAACCATATCTCTTTTCCTTTTATTCCCCAGCCCCCGGACATTCCAGAAAAGTGTATTCATTGGGGAACCACTTCTTGTGTATCGGTAAGTGGGGCGCTCGGGCGTGAATCGCCTTCGGAAATCGTACTCCCCCTAATGTTTGACCCTAGTTCCGACATACCACTAGCTTTAGCCCTATCAGATTCCCAACCCCGCATTTTGTTAAGGAGAAAGGCGTTGCGTTCTTTATCGTACACCTCCAAACCACAGGTCATAGCTAATATAAAAACTTCAGAATCTGACATGAAATTTAAAATATTAGCAAGAAAAGTTTTTGTACCTCCATTGACGTGCTTAGCCGCTTTGGCTGCCGTAGCTCTCTCCAGAAAGTCATCCAAGGACTCCGCATGAGCCCTCTTTGGTGAGCGGAGAACTCTGAACCCTACTGTCCTCTAGGACGACCCTGCGCTTCCTCTGGGAGCAGACTCAGGTAGAGTGGAGAGTACCATCTCAGGAGAAATCTCTCTCTGAGTGTTGGGAATGAACTCGAGCTCCTCTGACTCCTCATCCGAGAACGAGAATTCTTCATCTAAGTTGAGCCGTCCTTCAAGATCCTCCTCACTATCTGTGAATTATGCCACCCTCTGAGGGCTAGGTCCTCTCACCGCGGACTCCTCATTGAGCCCGTAGATTGGAGCTTCCTTAATAGCCGAGTTGTCCCCTGATGTGGACCCCATCGTGGGCCCACTCCCAAAATGGCATAGTTTCTCACTGACCAAAGTACTAGTGTTGCCAGACTCGAAATTAATAATAGTCTCTTTGGACCCCACAGTGGGCCCATTAGACTCTGTAAAAGGCCCACATGAAGACCCCTGAAACCCACCCTTAAGTGCTGCCTCCTTAACGATACACCCGCGGTGTAATGTAACGTTCCCATCAAGAAGCGCGATAGCTGTCTCATCGATGCAGACAGCATCTCCAGCTGGCAGCTCTCCATTCGCTGTGGGGGCGGCAGCTAGCGTGGATTCCAAAGCGTTTACTGCTATCGATACTTTGGGAAGCGCCTTGGTACCAAATGCAGCCTCTATCACTGCTTCTTCATCTTCTAGCTCAGAGCAGTTCATACCCTTTTCACCATACCCACTGCCAAAATTACCCAAATCGTCTCCTTCAAAAAGCGTCTCCCTCCCACCAACTCCTACAGAGCTCTGAGCGAACACTAACGTGCTCTCTAACCTGGGTTTTTGCATGGCAGGGTTCGCCACTATACCCCGTGGCAGCTCTGCGCTCTATCGCCCCTGCTCCTCAGATGCCTCTTTTTCTTTTTCTGGCGCATACCAGAGCTTTTCGACCCACTCCTTGGTCGACAGCTTTCCTCCTTCTGCCACCTTCCCCATCGTTGTCGCCTTGCAACCGGTTGTCTCCTTCTGCATGTTACTGAGGAGAGGAGTAGAGCCATTTTTGGGGTCTTTCTCTGACTTCCCCCCCCTGTCCACCTGTAGAATCCACCGAAATAGCTTTGACGAGCGGTGCCACCGTTCGATCCAACGAGTTGAGGGTCCCACTGGGCTTTTGACCGTTGGGTTGAGCGGGATGGCCCCTTCGCTCTTGCACTTTGTACGGTGGCTCTGGATCTGGCAGTTGGCAACTTCCCTGACCTCTCGCCGCCATTATAATTTCCCGATGAGCTCGCTCCACTTCGTGAGATCCATCCATAGTAAGGCAATCTGAAAGCGAAACAACTTGCTTGAAGGTTCGGTGATCTGTAAAGGCTAGACTCTTGTGAGCGGTGCCATCCTCCTGTGCGCTTGTTGACACCACCCTCCTCTCTAGCACAAACCTCACCAGATACGATTCATCAAAAGAACACACTTTGGCGAAGCGTGGCATCGCCGCAATGTCTGGACTTCTGATCAGTACCTTGGCGGAGACCAACTCCGACCTTCTCACTGTCTTCTCGTCCACTTCTTTAATACTCCCAAATTCGGCAACCATTTCTTGTAGTGCTTCCCTCTTCCAAAAATGCATTGGTACGTTATTGATCCATACCCAAAACAGGTCGCCCTGTGGGAGCTCAGCTCCGAATGTTGGTGACCAGGCGGTGAACTCAACTTTGAAGTGGCCAAAATCAATCGTCCCCATGCTTACTGTCGCTGCGACCTTCTCCGGTGAGGGAAACGCAACCAGGAACTTCATATGGCAAAGTTTCTTGGCCACCCAATCTCTTTCGGCCCCCATTGGCCATTTCTTACTGAGAGCTTGCGTGAGGTGCACCTCTGAAGGTCTGCCGGATTGCACCTTCGCGATCGCACACCATCGTCTCAACCAGCTTTCTTCCTGTTTAACTAGTTCCAAACTCTTCGCCAAGCGAATGACTGTGGGATGGTCAGGGGATCTCCCACGATCAACTAGCCTTTCCTCGTCACTTTTGGATCCCACCATGTTGGTGCACACATATGATAAATGGCCCCACATTAAACACTTGAGGCAACGAACCTCCTTCGTGCACTCACTTCTGAGGTGGCCGAGGTCTCCACAGTTAAAGCATGGAACAGGCTTCTTCTTACCCTTTCTCATCTTCTTCGGGTGTTGAATTTGGGACTCATGTTGGTAAGTTGCCATGGACTCAACTCTGTTCCTGTTCTTCTTACCCCTAACACTCTCCCACTGACCTCCGCACTCCTCATTTCCGGGGAGCCCCTCCTCCATGGTCCCGTCAACCAGCTTGACGTTGGACTTGGCAGCAGGGCCCTCCGGATTTGTTGAAATCTCGGAATGGATGGTGGGTAGTATTGGGGACGTGGGGGGGGGGGGGGGACGTAGAGTTGAGATTTGAAACTTGGAGGGTTTTTTGATGAACATATTTTGTTGCTGGGTCTCTAGCGTAGTCTTTTGTATGATGAAGGTTATCAGGTTGAAGCTGAAGATGGTGTTGTGGCTGAGCAGGGGAAATCTTCTCCTCTGGCCTTAAGCCAGTCCTGGGGTAAGCTATGGGTTTTGACTGTTGAGGTTGTAGCCCCACTGGCTTGGGGTAATTGTTGTTGGCAAATCGATGTAGCTTGTGCTGCTGTTTGTGTGATGCTGTGTCTAGTTCTCCCTGATCATGCCCCCGGCTTGGAGGGGGTTGATGTTTACACGGTGGGGAACTCTTCTGCCTAACATGGCCTGGAGGAGGACCCCATCGCTAGGCCCTCCCTCCAAAAGACTCCTCTTGCTGTCTAGGTGAGGCGAAGCGATGATGATCGTGCATCCTCCCATGATGACGTTGCTGTGCACGTAGATGTGCACGCGTCGGTGAGTGATCACGTCTGAGCTCCCGCCCTGTCCTATCACCAAGAAACGATGACGTTTGCCGGCGGTCTTTCAGGTGAGGCGCCAGCGTACTCACTCCATGCAGCAGCTCCGCATTCTGCGGTAGCAGAGGGCTAGGTGGTTTAGAAGTTTTGTTTTCTGTTGGTGTAGTCGCCCCCTCGGGAGGGTTGAGTGTGGGAGCCGCTGGTGGGTGTCGGACCCCTTCATTGGGCCCGCACCCACTGAGCTCAAGCACCGATAACCAAGAAGACGCCATAACATCTAAAGAGAGGACAGGAAGAAGAAGGAGGCTGGTAGGGAAGTAAGAGGAGGGGGAGAAGGGCTAAGTGGCAGGCCGGAGAAGGTTACTGGGGCGGAGGGAAGGGTGGGGAGAGGGGAGAGTAGTTAGGAGCTGTGACTGCCATTTTCTTTGGTTTCCTTCCTTTTATACTCGAGCTTCTACTTCTTCCGTTAAGGGAGTCGTTTAATGTGAAAGTAAACATTGGTGATGAATACCCTTAGTTACAAGCAACTCAAAATATTAGAGTAGAAAAAACTTTATTTATTCAATTATTTAATCATTATCACTCTATTTACTTAAACTATGTTTAGGACTAGATCAAAGGGGATAATCAAAAGAAAAAGTATCACATTTTTCTTTTATGTATAATCACATGATTTTCACAATTTCGTAAGGAGTTATTAATTTCAATAATTCTAAAGAAAATAAGTATGCTTAATCTTGGTTTATAAGATATTGCTTTTCCTAAAAAAATAAATATAATGATTTAGCACAATAAAAAATAAAAAGTGTAATGATAAGCCTAATAGAAGTCCTTTTTTTCTTCTTTTCAAATATATATATATATAGAGAGAGAGAGAAATCTTCGGTTGCACACTACTTTGGTGAGCACTCCGTGAGCACTCACAAAGTAGAGCACCTATGAAAAATCCGAACCGTTCATGTTGTTCTATATGCCTAAGATAGCCTAAAAATAAAAAATCAAGTAATTTGAAGTTCATTTGCCCATCCATCATGCTGTTAGAATTTTCAGCCATACAATTTTGTGATGATGTAAATCATGGGCAAATGAACTTCAAATTACTTGATTTTTTATTTTTAGGCTATCTTAGGCATATAGAACAACATGAACGGTTCGGATTTTTCATAGGTGCTCTACTTTGTGAGTGCTCACCAAAAGTAGTGTGCAACCGAAGGGGACTCTATATATATATATATATATATATATATATATATATATATATATATATATATATATATATATATATATATATAGGCTTCTTCGGTAGCAAACGGGTCTGTGTGCACAGACCCGTGCGAACTTTGATCTGGGCCATTGGATCTTTGATCCAACGGCCCATATATTTTTTTATAAAATTTAGCCTTAACCCGTCGTTGGTAACGGCGGGTTAAGGATAAACTTTATAAAAAAGTATTGCCTTAACCCGTCGTTACCAAGGACGGGTTAAGGCATATATATAATCTCAGAACTGTATACAGTTCTTCTTTCTCGTCGACTTCTCCCCACTCTCTATTTCGTTTTTGGATGAACCCAAACCAAGTTTTATCTCCGAAATCATGAATTTCTCACTCCGGCAACTCCTCTCTCACTTCCCTCTTCTATCACTCAGGCGATTCTCTCCCTCTCTCCTCTATCCGTTGGTCCCCAAATTGAAACCTCTCCTCCTCTGTTCACTCCTCCACCTCTGTCCGCTCATCCTCCTCTTCGATCCCCATATAATCTCTCTCTCCCAATCTCTACTCCAAACTTCCAAACCCAACTCTGTCATCCCAAAAAACGAAACCCTAGTTCGGCTACGAGACCTACATTGGTGAAATTCATATTTATTTTGTAAGGTAATGATTAAATCTTTGTCTTAGTAATTTTAATTGTGTTGGTTTTTAAATTGTTTTTGTCTCTTTCTAATATTTTACAATATATGAAAATTGAGTAAAAAATTTGTAGATGTAGAAATTTCTTAGTATTTTGATGAATTTACACGGTGCAATAATTGTTGATCGGTCGATGATATTGTAGATTGAGTTGTATTTATAATCGTGTTGTACATATTAAATTACTTAGAACATTTACAGTGTTGTTAAACTAGAAAACCCTGCAAACGACTTTCAAAAAATATGAAACTTTGCGAGTAGGATGGTTTCACGTAGCACAAGCAATCACAACTTGTAGAAGTTAGTTTCGACTCACGGTTGGAGAGATACGGCCGTGTATCACTTTCGGTTGAAAAAAAAATGAAATAAAGCGATACACGGTCGTATCTCTGGAACCGTGAGTCGAAACTCACTTCTACAAGTTGGGATGGCTTGTGCTTGGTGAATTCAAGCAAGCTACAAAGTTCTATAAAATTTGGATATCGTTTGTGCGGTTTTCTCACGTTCCTCGTATTAGAAGTAAATGATTTAGAAAGCTTTTCGTGCGGTTAGACTAGAAAACCCTTCAAACGACGTCCAAAAAATATGAAACTTTGCCAGTAGGATGGTCTCACATAGCAAAAGCAATTCCAACTTGTAGATGTTAGTTTTGACTCACGGTTCGCGAGATACGGGCATGTATCACCTTTGCATGGAAAAACACAAATAAAGCCATATACGGCAGTATCTTTCGAAACGTTAGTCGAAAATCACTTCTACAAGTTGCGGTGGCTTGTGCTACGTAAATTAAGAAAATTGCAAAATTTTATAAATTTTAGATGCCGTTTGTGCGGTTTTCTCACAGTTCCCGCATAAGACGTAAATGACTTAGAAATTTTTAGTGCAGTTAGGCTAGAAAACCCTCTAAACAGGTTCCAAAAAATACGAAACTTTGCTAGTAGGTTGGTCTTACATAGCAAAAGCAACCACAACTTGTAGAAGTTAGTTTCGACTCACGGTTCGAGAGATACGGCCGTGTATCGCTTTCGGTTGAAAAAAACCCAAATAAAGCGATACACGGCCATATCTTTCGAACCGTGAGTCGAAACTCACTTCTACAAGTTGGGATGACTTGTGCTAGGTGAATTCAAGCAAGCTGCAAAGTTTTATATATTTTAGATGTCGTTTGTGTGGTTTTCTCACGTTCCGCGCATTAGAAATAAATGACTTAGAAAGCATTTAGTGCGGTTAGACTAGAAAACCCTTCAAACGACCTCCAAAAAATACGAAACTTTATGAGTAGGATGGTCTCACGTAGCAAAAGTAACCCCAACTTGTAGAGTAGCGTTTCGACTCACGCTTGGAGAGATACGGGCATGCATCACTTTTGCTTAAAAAAACACAAATAAAGCGATACACCGTCATATCTTTCGAACCGTTAGTCGAAACTCACTTCCACAAGTTGAGATGGCTTGTTCTAGGTGAATTAAAGCAAGGTGAAAAGTTTGTAAATTTTGGATGCCGTTTGTGCAGTTTGATGTGTCTAATTTATATACAAATATTTATACTCATTTACCAATTAAAATTGCTTGTTTTCGTTGATATTGTCTATAATTCATCTTATTTCTATAAGATTTCATTTTATTAATTATTTTTGAAGAAATAATATTTTTGATGCAAAAAGTAAAGATTTGTGGAAAAAAATCAGCAAACAAAACAAAATAATGGATTTATCAATTTTTATTGCTTTGTTGAGTAAAAATAATTTTAGAAGGATTTTAATGAGCTAATATGATTTTTAGTTAGTTTTAAACTAATTATTATATTTTATTTTTAAATCCTAAATTTTGGTCTTATTTTGTGTATGCAGAAGCACGTGGTTGAAGAAAAGGAAATAAAAGGAGAAAAGAGAAAGAAATAAATTTCAGATCAAATAAGGAAGGAAATAAATAAAAGAAGGACTTTTCTGCAAACCCTAATTCTCTCCCTTTCCCTATAAATATATGGAAGGTTGGAGTACAAATGCTTGAGAGGTGACGGTTACATTTATTATAAACAAATAAAAATTAAACAAATAAAAGGGAGAGATTGTGTGCTGCTTGAAGAGAAAAAGGGACAGAGAAGAAGACGAGACAGCTCGAGACACCAGAACGCGTCTGACGTGGCGGGGCTCCTTCGTCTACTTACGCGGCGTCCAAGGAGACAGCAGTGCACGTGACCTGACGTGGACTTCGGCGGGACCCACCAAGACAGCGACAGGCATGACAGACCTGGTGCTGGCTCTGGCGTGCTGATCTAGTGCTGGGCCCCACACGGCGATAGCGATGTGACAGGTCGCTGACTGGCATCGACGTGATTGCGGCTCAGAGACCGGTGCGCTGACGTGGCTGACTGGCGACAACTTTTTTGGGCTTCGGTTTTTAAGACAAAAAGAGAGAGAGGAACTGGTTTGCATTAAATTTTTGTATTCTTTTTGTATCTCTTCTTCTCCAGATATTTTTAAATGCAATCCAAAATATTTTTTAATTGCAAATTTGACATGAACTAAATTTCTTGTTCTAGAGGCAAAGATGTAGCCTAGTTTTGTAGAACACAAATTTTAATTCCTTATTATTATTTTATTTTTCCGGGTTGTGTTTTAATTTTTATTATTTATGCGTACAAAATGGTGGATTGACATTTGTATGATCTTTTAAATCATGATGAGACCGAACTGGTGATTTGTGATTAATAAAAATTAAATACCGTTATTGGAGGACGTGACCGTTAAGAAATCCAAAATTTCAATTAATAATTTGATGGATAGGCAAATAATTAGTTGAGAATAATTTTTAGACTACGTGGATAGAGTGGTTAATATTTTTAGGATTTTGGTCTACAACTTGGAAAGATAATATTTTTATTCGTAAGGAGTTATAATTTGTGTGTGTGAGAAACGAGGTGAACCAAGAGCCCTAGAACTAATTTTACCATTAATAAATTACAAGAGCTTCACTGTTTCATAGCCCTCTCCCTCTTCACAAATTTAGTTAGCTTTAATTAGATTAATTTAATTTAGTTGTTTTATCCTTCATAAATTTCGATCTTCCAAATAGTGATTAATCTAGTGATATCGGTACTCAATAAAATATCTAGTCCCTGTGGGTTCGACACTATATTCACTTACTATATTACTTGTTGCGATTTTGTACACTTGCAAATCTTTTACATCAAGTTTTTGGCACCGTTGCCGGGGACTAGTTATTCTTTTATTGATATTGAAAATTGCTAGATTATTGCTAGTTTGGAATTTTTTTGTAATTATTTTTATTTTATTATTATTTTACATCTTTATTTTCTTTTGACTAACTTTTACTTTTATTTATTTTTTTTATTTTATTTTTTTTATTTTTTCTATTTTTTCTTTTTCAATACTTATATTTCAGGACATATACGTACATTATCATGGGGAACGATGAAAACAGGCCTTTGAGAGACTATGCTATGCCCTCAATTTATGAATCAAGCATAAAGAAGCCGGTTATTGAAGCTAACGATTTTGAGATTGAACCGGAGACTATTCTAATGATTCATCAGACTGTTCAATTTTGGGGACTACCGCACGAAGATCCTAATGCTCACATTTCAAATTTTCTAGAAATTTGTGACACTTTCAAGCACAATGGAGTATCAGATGCTGCAATTAGATTGAGACTCTTTCTTTTTTCACTACGAGATAAGGCTTGGCTTGGCTACGTTATCTACCACCTGGTAGTATTACTACTTGGGAGGGACTTGCAAAAAAAATTTTGGCTAAGTATTTTCCGCCAGCAAAGATAGCAAAATTAAGGAATGATATTGTCACGTTTATTCAATTTGAGACTGAGTCTTTGTATGGTGCATGGGAAAGGTATAAAGAGTTATTAAGAAAGTGTCCTAATCATGAACTACCAAAATGGCTGCAAAGGCAAACATTCTTTAATGATTTGGGAGTTACACATCGATCTATGGTTGACGCAGCAGCTGGTGGTGCACTTATGAGCAAAACTTACACAGCAGCCTATGATCTTTTAGAGGAGATGTCATCAAATAATTATCAGTGGTCTTCAGAGAGAGCAATGCCAAAAAAAGTGGCTGGAGTTTTTGAACTTGATCCTTTTTCTACTTTAAATGCAAAAAATGATATTTTATCTAAACAAGTAGAAAATATGAATTTTCATGCTATTCAATCTAATATGATTTGTGATCTTTATGCAGGAAATCATTCAAGTTCAGATTGTCAAGTGGGGAACCCTTTTGCTCCATCAAATGCCGTACATGAAAATTTTGTATCAAACTTTCAAATGCAAAACAATCATGCAAACACATACAATCAAGAATGGAGAAACACCCCCAATTATCCATGGAACAACAATCAAGGAGCAGTTACACCACCTCAAAACTTTTCACTGCAAGAAAAGAAGCCGACACTTGAAGACATGTTTATGCACTACATGCAAAGGGCAGAACAATACATACAAATGACAGATTTGGCAATTGAAAATGTTGCAAATTCAACTTCGGCTTCCATTCACAATCTTGAGGTACAAATTAGTCAATTTTCAAATATTTTTAATGACAAAACTGCAGGAACTTTACCAAGCAACACAGTTGTCAACCCCATGGAAGATTTCAAGGCAATAACACTAAGCAGCGGGAGGAAAATTGAGCAACCACAAGAAGAAAATGAAGAACATAATGTGGTTGAAAAGCAAAGTGAGATTGAACAAATTGTGGAGGAACAAATTCAGCATGAGCAAGTAACTTTTGATGTTTTTAATTCTATAAAGCTTCCTCCTGAAGAACAATCATCTTTCCAAGTAAGTAAAATTGATTTAATTGTGGGCGAGAAACATAAGGCTGACATTGAAAAATCACCAATTGAAGTATGTCCAACAAATTCAGCAACTTTTGAACCTGGGAAAGAAAATATTTTTGATCATGTTATGTACTTGGATGCTGCACCTTCTATTTATTCATTTTTGCAGCATAAATTCAAAGAGGTGGGGGAATCAAAGACATCATCATCACGAAGGAAATGCCTCAAGTTAGAGCTTGAACCTGATCCACATCTGAAGAGAAAAATTAGAAAGGATGTGTTAATGTTGTTGGATCTTGGCGTTACTTAACCATTTCACCTCCATATCTGGCTGAAGACTTAAAACTTAGCACTTTTTGGGAGGCAACCCATGTTTTCTTTTATTTCATTTAGGTTTGATTTATCTTTTAGTTTATTTTATTTTAATTTTTGATTTTATTTTGTAGGATTGCATAAATTTTTAAAGTCGCCGGGTGGAGCTGTTTTTAACACCTTCATTGATGGCTGTTTTTGAACAGTATGGAGTCAGAATCTGGAAAAGTGATTCAAACGGCGAATGTAGCCTATCATCTTAGCTTTCCAGCAAAAAAAATTCAGCCCATTTGGACATCTACAACTCTAGATATCGCCAAAATACTGAACACTGCGCATGCAGAAATTTAAGGACGAATCAGGGGAGAAATTCTAAACTTTTGCATTCTTTTTGTTTTTCTTTTTTCTTTCCCATTGAGGACAATGTGATATTCAAGTTTTGGGGGGGGGGGGGGAATGTTTACAAATTTATGATTTATCTTTTAGAAACGAAAAACAAAATTTTAAAAGGATTTAAATTAAGCTCACCATTACACTTTTGAGTTCTTCATTGAGATAAGCATTGAAATAATTTTTTGGGATAGACAATTGATTATAAAGCAAGAGTAAGCATACTTATTTACTTTAGGATTATTCAGTTTCACAATTCCTTACAAAATTGTGTGAGTCATGCTATTATACATTAAAGACAAATGTGATGTTTTTTCTTGTGATTATCCTCTTTGATCTAGTCCTAAACAGAGTCTAAGTAAATAGAGTAATAATGAAAAGGAAAAAAATTATGAATAAAGTCAATCTACTCCAATGTTCTGAGTTGCTTAGTAACTAGGGGTATTCATCACAAATGTTTACTTTTACGTAAAACAGCAACTTGAAATATGAGTATGCAAAGCACTTTAAGTTTGTGACTTGTTGAGTAACCGAGTGAATTCAATACAAATGTTTTGCATTCGCGTCAAAAGGCAAGTGACAACTTAGATAAGAGACTATTAAAAAAAAACTCTAGTTTGCTACTCGGTTTGTAGTAGTGAGAAGGGATAATCACAGATTGAGTTGTTACATACTACAATTACATTAATTGCATGACAAATATGATTGGGTTGGGAATTATGAATAAATAATTACACTGGAGAATGTGGGTATGCTTGGTTTTACTTTATTTGCTATTATTTATATTTTAATTGAATTTTTGATGCTTGCATGATGAGAATTCTTGGTGTGATGGGTTGAGTCTACTATTATTATTCCCTTGTTCATGATTCTACTTTTTGCTCGAGGACAAGCAAAATCTTAAGTTTGGGGGTCTTTGATGTGTCTAATTTATATACAAATATTTGTACTCATTTACCAATTAAAATTGCTTGTTTTCGTTGATATTATCTATAATTCATCTTATTTCAATAAGATTTCATTTTATTAATTATTTTTGAAGAAATAATATTTTTGATGCTAAAAGTAAAGATTTGTGGAAAAAAATCAAAAAACAAAACAAAATAATGGATTTATCAATTTTTATTGTTTTGTTGAGTAAAAATAATTTTAGAAGGATTTTAATGAACTAATATGATTTTTAGTTAGTTTTAAACTAATTAATTTATTTTATTTTTAAATCCTAAATTTTGGTCTTATTTTGTGTATGCAGAAGCACGTGGTTGAAGAAAAGGAAATAAAAGGAGAAAAGAGAAAGAAAGAAATTTCAGATCAAATAAGGAAGGAAATAAATAAAAGAAGGACTTTTCTGCAAAAAGTGCAAACCCTAATTCTCTCCCTTTCCCTATAAATATATGCGAGGTTGGAGTACAAATGCTTGAGAGGTGACGACTACATTTATTATAAACAAATAAAAATTAAACAAATAAAAGGGAGAGATTGTGTGCTGCTTGAAGAGAAAAAGGGACAGAGAAGAAGACGAGACAGCTCGAGACACCAGAACGCGTCTGACGTGGCGGGGCTCCTTCGTCTACTTACGCGGCGTCCAAGGAGACAGCAGCGCACGTGACCTGACGTGGACTTCGGCGGGACCCACCAAGACAGCGACAGGCATGACAGACCTGGTGCTGGCTCTGGCGTGCTGACCTGGCGCTGGGCCCCACACGGCGATAGCGATGTGACAGGTCGCTCACTGGCATCGACGTGACTGCGGCTCAGAGACCGGTGCATTGACGTGGCTAACTGGCGACAACTTTTTTGGGCTTCGGTTTTTATGACAGAAAGAGAGAGAGGAACTGGTTTGCATTAAATTTTTGTATTCTTTTTGTATTTATTCTTCTCCAGATATTTTTAAATGCAATCCAAAATATTTTTTAATTGCAAATTTGACATGAACTAAATTTCTTGTTCTAGAGGCAAAGATGTAGCCTAGTTTTGTAGAACATAAATTTTAATTCCTTATAATTATTTTATTTTTCCGGGTTGTGTTTTAATTTTTATTATTTATGCGTACAAAATGGTGGATTGACATTTGTATGATCTTTTAAATCATGATGAGACCGAACTGGTGATTTGTGATTAATATAAATTAAATACCGTTATTGGAGGATGTGACCGTTAAGAAATCCGAATTTTCAATTAATAATTTGATGGATAGGCAAATAATTAGTTGGGAATAATTTTTAGACTACGTGGATAGAGTGATTAATATTTTTAGGATTTTGGTCTACAACTTGGAAAGATAATATTTTTATTCGTAAGGAGTTATAATTTGTGTGTGTGATAAACGAGGTGAACCAAGAGCCCTAGAACTAATTTTACCATTAATAAATTACAAGAGCTTCACTGTTTCATAGCCCTCTCCCTCTTCACAAATTTAGTTAGCTTTAATTAGATTAATTTAATTTATTTGTTTTATCCTTCATAAATTTCGATCTTCCAAATAGTGATTAATCTAGTGATATCGGTACTCAATAAAATATCTAGTCCCTATGGGTTCGACACTTATTCACTTACTATATTACTTGTTGCGATTTTGTACACTTGCAAAAAATTCACATCAAGGTTTTCCCACGTTCCTCGCATTAGAAGTAAATGACTTCGAAAGCGTTTAGTGCGGTTAGACTACAAAACCCTTCAAACGACCTCCAAAAAATACGAAATTTTGCTACTAGGATGGTCTCACATAGCACAAGCCAACCCAACTTGTAGATGTGACTTTCGACTCGTGGTTCACGAGATACGGGCGTGTATCACTTTTGGTAGTAAAAAACACAAATAAAGCGATACACGATCATATCTCTCGTACCGTGAGTCGAAACTCACTTCTACAAGTTGGGATGGTTTGTGCTAGGTGAATTCAACCGAGTTACAAAGTTTTATAAATTTTGGATCCCGTTTGTGTGGTTTTGTAATTCCTCACACGAGGAACTAAATTATTTAGAACTGTTTCAGTGCAGTTAGAGTAGAAAACCCTTCAAACGACCTCAAAAAATATGAAACTTTACGAGTAGGATGGTCTCACGAAGCATAAGCAATTCCAACTTGTAGATGTTAGACTTGACTGACGGTTGGTGAGATACGAGCGTGTATCGTTTTGGTTGATAAAATCCAAATAAATAGATTACACCACCGTAACTATCAAATCCTTAGTCAAAACTCACTTCTCCAAGTTGGAGTGACTTGTGTTACATGAATTCAACCGCATTGCAAAGTTTTATAAATTTTGGATGTCTTTTGTTTGGATCTCTCATGTTACTCTATTAATAAGTAAATAAAGTTAGAAATTTTTCATCACATTCCGTAACGGGTTTAGTAGCCCTAATTGTTCACCTTTTTATTTTCTTAGATATGGACAGTTTTGAAGGAAGTTTTGCTGCCGAACAAAAATTTGTTAGTGCACAACAAATTGGTGAGTTTTTTCCTCATGCTGACGAGCACCTAAAACCGAAGATTGGTTTGACATTTCCCACGTTAAAGGAAGCGAAAAATTTTTATTCATCATACTGTAAATGTGCGGGTTTCGCTATGCATAAGGGTGGAAATAAATATAAGAAAAATGATGTAGTAGATAAATCATATGTATGTAATAAAGCTGGGGAGTCACTGAATAATCAGAATGAAGTTAGACGGGGAACTACTTCTAGCAACGGGTTGCAAAGCATTCGTTCTTGTCAAACTAAACTCACAAAGTAATTTTTGGATTATTTATTCATTTATTGAACCACACAATTACGAATTTACTTCACCCGGTAGACGTCACTTGCTACCTGCAAATCGTGTATTGACAAATACAAATAAAAAAGTAATTGGTCAACTTACCGAAACTAATGTCCCCATATGTAAACAAATGCTTTTCTTCGAAGGTGCAAGTGGAGGTAATGAGAAAATTGGATTCACTGAAACCGATGTTAGAAATCTAAGGAGAGACAAGATGGAAGGTTTAAAAGGATACGATGGGAAAATGCTACTTGAGTTCTTTGAATCCAAAAGGAAGACCGATCCTTTATTTTTTATGATTACTAATGTGATCCCGAAGGGCGATTGTCCCATTGTATTTTGGGTGGATGGTATCGCTCGAAAGAATTTCGATGTATTTGGGAGTGTTGTTTGCTTTGATGCTATCTACAACACAAACTGATACAGGATGCTATTGTACCATTTGTTGGAGTCGACCATCATTGGCAATCAATATTCCTGGGTTGCAGGTTCATTCCAAATGAGAAGGCATCCTCATTTGAGTGGTTCTTCGAAAAGTTGCGAGTAGTAATGTCTTATGATCCGGTGGGTATCGTGACAGATGATGATCGTGGAATAAGTACTGTAGTTAAGAAATTCTTCCCAGCCACTAATCATAGATATTGCATTTGGCATATTATGGATAAGTTACCGCATGAAGTGCGTATGTCGAATAACATTGATGAGTTTAGGGATGCTTTGAATACTATCTTCTACACGACGGAATATAAAACTGAATTTGAACAGAAGTAGAAAATTTTGATTTCGCAATACAAACTTGAGAGCAACAAATGGTTGAACGATAAATTTGAGATTCACGAGAAATGGTCTCCCGTGTATGCAAGAGACTCATATTGGGGCGGCATGTTAAGTACCCAACGTAGCGAATCGCTACATTCATCCTTGAAGCAACATACTCATAAGAAGTACTCATTGCATGAATTTTCCGTTATCTTTGACCGAGTCTTAGTAAAACAAAGACACGAAGAACTTAAAAAAACACATCGTAATCGCGAGGAGAGGCCAAAATTGAAGACCGAATGGGCATTGGATTCACAAATGGTCGGAACATACACACTAAAGAGTTTCTACAAATTTCAACAAGAACTCATAAAAAGCTTATTACTTTATATAAGTGTCATTGCAAGTATGGATACACCGGATAGTTCAGCTTTTTCTGTAACGATTTGTAGAAATTCAGAACCAGGGAAGATGATTTCTTTTTGCAAAATCCGTAAATTAGTTAAATGCCCTTGTTCCATATATGAATTCGTAGGTATTCCATGCAAACATCTATTGGCGGTTCTTCGGTTCACCGATCACACCGCACTACCGGAGCAATATATTTGTAGACGATGGACCCGGGATCAACTGACAAGAAGCAGTACACTCATTCCCAATAGTATGGGCGATAATTTTGCCTCTCGTTATTGTGAATTTAGTATTCACCCAAAATAGTTGGTCGATCTTGGTTATTCTTCAGAGGGAGCCTACAAGTACATGCTCGACCACATGCTTAAGGGGATCAAAGGCTTTTCTCACATTCAATCCGGAAATAGCACACTACATGAAGGTAGCGCACAACCGGAGAGTGGTGGACATGCACATGCACATGCACCGGTGGGGGAGCCTGTACAATGCACCACAAAGGGGAGGCCTAAAGGGATGAGGTTGAAGTCCATAAGAGAATCCCAAAAAATGAAGAGACCTAGACTTTGCAAGACATGCCTTCATGTAGTATGTCACGATTCAAGAAATTGCCCAAGAAATATGGCAAGGTAATATATCCAAGACTATGTATTTGTTAATTTGTCTCAGTCAATCTGAACTTGTTGTTGACACTTACCCATTCTTCTCCCTTATTTAGTGGATCGGTAGCGTGTGAAGAAGCTACAATCGATGGAGAAAAGTGATGACGATGAAGGTGAAGATTTGTGCTAAAGGGTTTTTCGTATTATGTATGTCATATTAAACTTCAAAGATAAACTTTTTGCAGTTGCTTATTTTTGTCTTTCGATGTGTAGAGAATTATTAATTTCAACTCTATCATTTGTTTGTTTTTTTGTGTTGGTCCGGAATGCAAGCTGGTCGTGCCCATGGAAGGAATCAATTATTGAAAAGTTCTACACTTTTGATTGTATATATATGCTCAAGTCAACGTTTTTTGATTTATAAATATATTACTGGTGTATTTAATCTGAGTGCATTTTGTGTATGTGTGCACTTTGTGTGTTTGTGAACCATATATGTTGTTGTGGATGCTGATGTTGAAATTGGTTAGCAAATGTTTATTTCTGTTGAAATTTGTAAATTTTATGTAACTGTGCAAATTTTGTGTTTGTGCAATATATATATGCTGTTGGATTTTTTTAATTGTGGAAATTTGTGGAAATTTGTGGAAACTTACATTTTGAAGAGAAAATACTGCCAAAATCTTCCAACCTAGCCTGTTATTTAGGATAACGGGTTAAGATAACTTAACCTGTTATCCACAATAACGGGTTACGTAGATTGATATTTGCAGTGTCTTCGCCTTTGTGATACAATCTTCAAATTTTGAAGATAATGTTCGGATAGTTTTGGGATACTTAACCCGTTATTGGAGATAACGGGTTAAGTAAGCTTAACCCGTCAAGTCCAAAAACGGGTTAGGTTGGTAGATAATTCCAGTGTATTTTTTTCTGTTGTACAAACTTAACATTTTGAAGATAAAATCTACCAAAATCGCAAAACCAAGCCTGTTATTCAAAAATAATGGGTTAAGATAACTTAACCTGTTATCGATAATAACGGGTTAGGTTGATTGATATTTGTAGTGTCTTTGCCTTTGTGATACAATCTTCAAATTTTGAAGATAATGTTCGGACAGTTTTGGGATACTTAACCCGTTATTGGAGATAACGGGTTAAGTGAGCTTAACCCATCATCACCAATAACGGGTTAGGTTGGTAGATAATTCCACTGTATTTGGTTTTTGCTGTACAAACTTAACATTTTGAAGATAAATTTTGACCAATATATTCTACCTTAACCCGTTGTTGGCGATAACGGGTTAAGCTCACATAACCCGTTATGATATATTTTTTCTAAGAAAAATCTGTTCATAAAACAAATAATAATATACAATACAAACAAATTGAATATCACATATATAATATATATGTAAAAAATAAACATGTAATATCATTCTTCGTAAATATTATCATTGGTTTAAGGGTTACAGTGTTAATAGAGTTAGGGCTAGGGTTAGAGGGTTATGGATAATGGGGTTAGAGATAGGCCTCGACTTCGGATTCTGGTTCTTTTTTTATTATCAATATACAATGTTTATACTTCTAAAATTGATTAATTTGTTTTAAAATGATTTTTCCCAAATTTTATTTCAATTTTTTGAGTTTTTTATACAAGTTTAATATATTTTTTTATAGGTTAAGGTTAGGGTTAGGGTTAGGGTTATGGGTTAAGGTTCTGGTTAGGGGTTATATCTTAAAACTCTTTCTTCCCCTTCCTCTCACCCCCCCCCCCCCCTTAATTGCCTTGCCATTTCTGTTCTTCGATTGTAAAAGTAAGTTATGGACTTGTGGGGATCTCTACATGTGGTGCCTACTTTTGTATAGTGAAATGTGTAATAGTAGGCAAGTTATAGACTTGTTCTATATGTGGGGATCTACATGTAGTACCTACTTTGTAGAGTCTCCAATAATAGTAGAAAAAGTTATCCTAAACAAAATGAACACTCCATTCCTCGACATAGACTTAGCAAAATCTATCCGAGAGAAGGGAAAACTATGAAGAGAAAAAGAGCAAGGACAAGGATTCTATATGAAGTGATAAACCTCCAATGTGAAGTTAATATATAGCTATTTTCTTGGTCTTTTCCCTTATTGGGTTCTACATGTGGTGCCCACTTTGTAGAGTGAAATGTAAAAGTAGGC
This sequence comes from Hemerocallis citrina, assembly GCA_017893485.1. Lineage (NCBI taxonomy): Eukaryota > Viridiplantae > Streptophyta > Magnoliopsida > Asparagales > Asphodelaceae > Hemerocallis > Hemerocallis citrina. The sequence goes on along the minus strand of CM030358.1, from coordinate 360,301,342 downwards.
AAGTTATGGAATCCATGAGTTGATAAAACTCCATTCCAATCTCATTCACAAGATCCTTGTAATGATCTCTTTGTGGCCAATGTATGCAAAATCTGTGACAAGTACAAAGAGCAGTATTATAAGGATCTTGTGAATGAGGTTGGAATGGAGTTTTATCAACTCATGGATTCCATAACTTGCACCACATGTATATCTCCACATGTAGATCCAATATGGAAAAAACCTAAAGTACATAACTTGCCTACTATTATATTTCACTCTACAAAGTGGGCACCACATATAGATCCCCACATGTAGAACCCAATAAGGGAAAAGATTTAGTGCGCTTTAGAGCGGAGAGTCATCAGATCTAATTGTGGGAAAAAAACAAGTCCATAACTTGCCTACTATTACATTTCACTCTACAAAGTGGGCACCACATATAGATCTCCACATGTAGAACCCAATAAGGGAAAAGATTCAGTGCGCTTCAGATAGGAGAGTCATCAGATCCAACTGTGGGGAAAAAAATAAGTCCATAACTTGCCTACTATTATATTTTACTCTACAAAGTGGGAACCACATGTAGATCCCCACATGTAGAACCCAATAAGGGAAAAGATTCAGTGCGCTTTAGAGCAGAGAGTCATCAGATCCAATTGTAGGAAAAAAAATAAGTCTATAACTTGCCTACTATTACATTCTACTCTACAAAGTGGGCACCCCCACATGTAGAACCCAATAAGAGAAAAGATTCAGTGTGCTTTAGATCGGATAGTCATCAGATCCAACTGTGGGAAAAAAAACAAGTCCATAACTTGCCTACTATTACATTTCACTTTACAAAGTGGGCACCACATATAGATCCCCACATGTATAACCCAATAAGGAAAAAGATTCAGTGCGCTTTAGATCGGAGAGTCATCAGATCCAATTGTGGGGAAAAAAAACAAGTCCATAACTTGCCTACTATTATATTTCACTCTACAAAGTGGACACCACATGTAGATCCCCACATCCCACATGTAGAACCCAATAAGGAAAAAGATTCAGTGCACTTTACTACCTCTAACTACAAATATTAACCTAATTAATGAAAACCCAAAACAACCTCTTACTACAAGTATTAACCTTTACCCTAACCCTAACACATAACCCTACACTAACCCTTAACCCTACTATAACCCTAGCTTACCCTAACCCTACCATAACCCTAGCTTATCATATTTTATTTTCTGGATTTTTTTTCCACATTTAACCTTAACGATTTTATATTTGTTAGTTACATGGCTATAAATGGAAATTAATAAAAAATATAAACGATGTACAAGCATATGAATGTCACTTTACAGAGTTCATGAGACAGTGTTCGTAAAGAGTGGAGAGACTTTAGGTTTTTTCCATATTTGATCAATGAATCTCCGCTCTAAAGCGTACTGAATCGTTTCGCTTATTGGGTTCTACATGTGGGGATATACATGTGGTGCAAATTATGGAAGCCATGAGTTGATGAAACTCTATTCCATTCTCATTCACATGATCCTTGTACTAATGCTCTTTGTACTTGTCACAGATTTTGCATTCTAAAGCCACAAAAGGAAAGAAAAGAAAAGCAAGAGTGAATAAACTTTTAAAATTACGGAAAAATAGAAGAATTTGGGGGCTACGGTTAGGGGTTAGGTGTATGAACTAGATAGGTGTACGTATTGCAGAAGATTTTACATATTAGGGGTAAGAATATATTACAAAAATTGATTTTTAAAAATAAAAAAAATCATCTTTTATTTTTGGTATTTTTTTAAAAAAATTAACCTTCATGATTTTATATTGGTTAGTTAGGTGGGAAAAAATGAAAATTATTAAAATATATAAACGATATACAAGCATAGATCATCTGTCTTTGGTATCTTCTTCCACAAACACTGTTCGCAAAGAGTGAAGAGAATGTTGTAAAAAGACTAAAAATATCTCTCTACTTAACCCGTTATTGACGATGACAGGTTAAGTGACCTTAACCCGTCATCGTCAATAACGGGTTAAGTAGAGAGATATTGGCAGTACTTTATGAATATTTGGTCTGTAGGGGATGAAGTTCTGCCAATATCTTTCTACTTAACCTGTTATTGGTGATGACGAGTTAAGGTCACTTAACCCGTTATCGCCAATAATGGGTTAAGTAGAGAGACATTGGCAATACTTTATGAATACTTGGTCTGTAGGGGATGAAGTCCTGCCAATATTTCTTTACTTAACCCGTTATTGGTGATGACGGGTTAAAGTCACTTAACCCGTTATTGGTGATAACGGGTTAAGTAGAGAGATATTGGCAGTACTTTATGAATACTTGGTCTGTAGGGGATGAAGTCCTACTAATATCTCTCTACTTAACCCGTTATTGGTGATGACGGGTTAAGATCACTTAACCCGTTATCGTCAATAACGGGTTAAGTAGAGGGATTTTGACAGCGTAAAAAGTTTAACTTTTTGAAAATTTGGTCTGTAGGGGTTGAAGGTCTGCCGATATCTGACAACTTAGCCCGTTATTGACGATGATGGGTTAAGATCACTTAACCTGTTATCATCAATAACGGGTTAAATAGAGAGATTTTGACAGAACTTTCGTCTGTGTGGGCTCTATGTGCTTTGGTTGATACAAATACAACTTCACAAAATTTGTTCATTCCCAACAACTTCTCCAGATGATTCACACCAATTCAGTAATTCACATTAATTCAAATAATGAGTTCATTCACAAAAGTTAATAACGTTCATTCACAGACCAAAAGCCATGAGTCCACTTCACATCAATGTATATAATAGAACAGATAACTTCACAACAATTTTAAAGCAAAAATTGACAATGTCATAATGTTCACAACTAATTCAAATAAATTCTGTTCTCAAGAATTTTCACAATAATTATACAACCCGAAACTTTCTAAAATAAAAAAAACTTTATCAACAGTTTCTTCAGGTTGGCTTCCATGCATGCTCGGTATTTATCTACAACAAATTATCAACATAGAAACAAACTATGCATTAGTTATTTGAAGAATAAAATCATCAACCAAATACTAAACTACTAATAACAAACCAATTGTTAGATACTACCTTTTACGGCCACGCAGTTTGCGACCGCTTGGTGTGAATTGATTGGGTGGGTTCTGCTTCCTTTGAGGATTTCGCCGTATGCCTTGTGTCCCTGGGGATTGAGGGTCATTCGACCACTGCTCTTCCTCAACTTCTTCAGGTGGTTGCTGTTGTTGCACTTGTTGTGGCTCGGCGATGTAAATTCCCTGCCTTGTCACGCTCTTTTGCCTGGAACCCGTTGTTGGCACGTTGGCTTTCAAATATGCCTCAAGTTGCGGACCTTCACCCACGTCCTCAAGACTCTGTCGGCACGGCTTTAGCATATCCTGCATTATCTCTTTAACGCTCTCATGTACCTTACTCTTCAAGACTGTACCTTACTCTTCAAGACGTGAGTAGCTATCCGAACATTTTCCCATGTGTTTTCAATCTACATTAGATTGAAATTTTCAATTTAAACAACATGCATACTAAATATCTCACCCACCTCCTCAAATAACAATACATGCATACTAAGTATATGAAATTGGGTGAAATTTGACTAACCAAGTTCCGATATGTTTCACCCTTTGGTTGGTACATCGGTTGGGAAGATGAATATGCCGGAGGTGGTTCCACCTCGATTGGGGGAATCGGAATCTGAACACCGGCTGGTAAAGCGGCCAGTGGGGAAATATACAATCGTGTAATCCGCTTGTACCACGTCATGTAAATGTGTTGGTAGGACCCATCATATGGTATCGCGAAGTACATCATGTTCAGTGTCATTTGATACCGCATGGTGTTCCAGTTGGCCAAATGGACCCGGTGGAAATCAGCCCAATCGAAGTTGGGCACTCAACCCGTTCCTCTCACCTCGTGCAACTTTTTATCATAAACCCGGACATCGGGAATCTTCTACTGATATCCGAAATGCCGCACCACTCTATCCGGATACTGAAACTCAACAACAGAAAAATTCACAAGTGGTGTGGCCGTCAACCATAGCGCACCAACCAAACAAACCAGTGGAACCCTTGCTTACTTGGTAGTCGAGTACGGTTCTCAATTGACGAACTTGTCCCGTAAGTTATCCAACTCATCTCTATAGTAGGTAAGAGATTGGCGTGGGTTATCGACCCACGTGTGCCGCCCTGCCCAATATACTCCTAAGGGAGGTAACATCTCTGGGACCCCCGGGTCAGCCAACCAATTCGGTGTTGGTTCAATAATACGGAGACGTCCGATGTGGATGCGTTTCCAACTCTAAATTTGCAGTAGTACCATCGGGCCACCCATTTGTACGGCACCTAATGATATAGCACACAAATTCCTATAGAGTAGCGCCAATGCCGCACTCCCCCAACTGAAACAGCCCGCATAATCGAAATTTTCCAACAACCATAGATACATTAGCGGCACGCTCGAACCGGATGAGTTAGAGAAGATCACTCCCCCAATCATACTAATGATGTACGCACGAGCATAATAGATTATGGTTTCCTCGTCCGAATCGGGGTCAAATAACCCTCCTCGAACTGCAATTTCAACCAACTAATATACAGTGATTTCCTGTCGAACGTCTCATTCCAAAATTCATCTTATGCTTTGTCTTTCGCAGCTTCTATCTGTTGATATAATAAATCTTCTTCATAATCTTCAGGAATATTTTCGAGGATTTCTTTTTCAATGTCCTCTCTTGTTTGGACCAAGTTCAACTGTAGGTCGATGCCGAGCAAATCACGAACAACTGCTACTCGTTCAAAGTCCATGTTCCCCGTCACGGTGACCCCATCTATTGGTAGCCCAGTTATGAGGGCTGCATTTTGCAGAGTGACAGTCATCTCACTCATGGGTAGGTTGAATGTATGTGTCTCCGGCCTCCATCACTCGACAAGAGCTATAAGTAACGGTCGATCCAGATTCACTTTCCCCATGAATCTAGCTCCGTAGAAACTGGCCCCAACCAAGTACGGTGTGATACGAGGGTCAAAAGGAAGAACTGCGTGCTTCCGGAAGTTACATTTCTTAGCGGACCCATTCCACACGGCTTCGGATCGGTGTATATCCTGCAACGTGAGTAAGCTTGGGTCCAATGGTCCAGGAGGTGTAACGAAAATCGGGGACGAAGGACCTACCTCAGCAGATGTAGATTGACGGCCACCAACCTACACGAACAAAAATAAATGTCGTTATTATTGAGATAATGTTGCATATTCATATTTAAAACCAATAATAATAATCAATATTACCTCTATAATTGGTGCGCCACTAGCGCTACTAGAAGGGCTTCTCGGTTGCCTCGTTCTAACCATTTATTTGTGAACAAAAAAAATAATCTTAGTTCATACGCATTACATCCATTTATCTATCATCCATAAACATAGCGAAATTGTGAAAAAAGGCACAAATGACAACGAGAAATAGCAAGACAATGCAACTTGGTCGGATTCAAGTAGCACAAGCCACTCCAATTTGTAGAAGTGAGTTTCGACTCACGGTTGGAGAGATACGGGCGAATATCGCTTTATTTGGTTGTAATGAACTCAAATAAAACGATACACGACCGTATCTCTCGTACCGTGAGTTGAAACTCACTTCTACAAGTTGGGGTTGCTTGTGCTAGGTGAGACCAACCTACTCACATGGTTTCGTATTTTTTGAAAGCTGTTTGGAGGATTTTCTAGTCTAAACGCACTAAAAAATTTCCAACTTTATTTACTTCTTATGTGAGGAACGTGAGAAAACCGCACAAACGACATCCAAAATATATAAAACTTTTCACCTTGCTTGGATTCACCTAGCACAAGACACCCCAACTAGTAGAAGTGAGTTTCGATTCACGATACGAGAGATACGGCCGTGTATCGCTTTATTCTAGTTTTTTACAACGAAAACCGATACACTCCCGTATCTCTCGAACCGTGAGTCAAAAGTCACTTCTACAAGTTGGGATGACTTGTGCTAGGTGAGACCAACCTACTCGCAAAGTTTCGTATTTTTTGGAACCCGTTTGGAGGATTTTCTAGTCTAAACGCACTAAAAAGTTCTAACTTTATTTACTTCCTATGCGAGGAACGTGAGAAAACCCCACAAACGGCATTCAAAGTTTATAAAACTTTGTAAATCAGTTGAATTCACTCATCACAAGCCATCCCAACTTGTAGAAGTGAGTTTCAACTCACAGTTCGAGAGATATGACCGTGGATCGCTTTATTTGGGTTTTTTACAACAAAAAGCGATACACCCACGTATCTCTCGAACCGTGCATCGAAACTCACTTCTACAAGTTGGGGTGGCTTGTGCTAGATGAGACCAACCTACTCGCAAAGTTTTGTATTTTTTGGAACCTGTTTGGAAGGTTTTCTAGTCTAAACGGACTAAAATTTTTCTAAGTTTAATTACTTCTAATGCGAGGAACGTGAGAAAACCGCACAAACGACATCCAAAATTTATAAAACTTTGCAGCTTGCTTGAATTCACCTAACACAAGCCATCCCAACTTGTAGAAGTGAGTTTTCACTCACGGTTCGAGAGACACGGCCGTGTATCGCTTCTTTTGTGTTTTTTACAACCAAAAGCGATACACACCCGTATCTCTCGAACCGTGAGTCGAAACTCACTTCTACAAGTTAGAAAGGCTTGTGCTACATGAGACCATCATAGTCGCAAAGTTTCGTAATTTTTGGAGGTTATTTGAAGGGTTTTGTAGTCTAACCGCACTAAATGCTTTCTAAGTCAATTACTTCTAATGCGAGGAACGTGAGAAAACCACACAAACGGCATCCAAAATTTATAAAACTTTGCAACTTACTTAAATTCACTTAGAACAAGCAATCCTAACTTGTAGAAATGAGTTTCGACTCACAGTTGGAGAGATACGGCCGTATATCGCTTTATTTGGGTTCTTTTCAAGCAAAAGCGATGCATGCCCTCTCAAACCGTTAGTCGAAACTAACCTCTACAAGTTGGGATTGCTTGAGCTACGTAAGACCATACTAGTCGCAAAATTTCGTATTTTTGGAGGTCGTTTTAAGGGTTTTCTAGTATAACCGCACTAAACACTTTCTAAGTCATTTACTTCTAATGCGGGAAACGAGAGAAAACCATACAAACGACATCCAAAATTTATAAAATTTTGTAACTTGCTTGAATTCACCTAGCACAAGCCACCCTGACTTGTAGAAGTAAGTTTCGACTCACAGTTTGCGAGATACGGCCGACTACCGCTTTATTTGGTTTTTTTTAAAACAAAAGCAACACACGGCCATATCTCTTAAACCGTTATCCAAAACTCACTTGTACAAGTTGGGATGGCTTGTGCTGCATGTGTCCAACCTACTCACAAAATTTCATATTTTTTGAAGTTCGTTTAGATGGTCTTCTAGTCTAACCGCACTAAAAAAATTCTTAGTCAATTACTTCTTCATGCGAGGAACGTGACAAAATTGCACAAATGACATCCAAAATTTTTAACACTTTGCAACTAGGTCGATTTCACGTAGTGCAAGCCACTCCAACTTGTAGACGTGAGTTTCGACTCACGGTTTGCGAGATACAACCGTGTACCGCTTTATTTAGTTTTTTTAAAACCAAAAATGATACACGCAAAGTTTCATAATTTTTTGATGCCGTTTGCACGGTTTTCTATTGAAACCGCACTAAAATATTTGTAATTATTTTCGTATAAATCGAACGTGAAAAATCAACACAGATATAACTAAATTAGCAAGGCAAACATTTCTATATTTAGAAATTTTAAAAGTCTTTGGGCACTTGAATATATTAATCCTAAATGTAGATTTTTTTGGGGACTTGAATATATTTAAAGGCTTCCAAATTCTACCTCTACAAATTACTAAGACAACGAATTTTTGGGGCACTTGAATATATTAAAAGTCTTCACAATTTTACATCTACAAATTACTTAGGCAAAGAGTTTTTTGGGCACTTTCTAAATAATTTACTATGAAAAAATTGAAAAATCAACACAATTATAACTAATAAGGCAAAGAATTAGTCAATACCTTACAAAATAACTCCAAATTTAGCCAATAGTTTGATTTGTGGCCGAACTAGGATTTTGATTTGCTTTCGATGTAGATATTGGGAGAGAGAGATTGTATGAGAATGGAAGAGGAGGAGGAGGAGCAAATGGAGCCACAAACGGAGGAGCAAACGGAGGAGTTCGGAATATGGTTGGGGTTCTTGGGTTTGCTTTCGGCCAAAAAAATGAAGTAGAGAGTGGGGAGAGATCGAGGAGAAAGAAGAACTGTATACAGATCTGAAATTCGAAGTTTGCCTTAACCCATCCTTGGCAACCATGGGTTAAGGCAATAATTTTTTATATAAAATTTAGCCTTAACCCGCCGTTGCCAACGACGGGTTAAGGCTAAATTTTATAAAAAATATATAGGTCGTTGGATCAAAGATCCAACAACCCATATCAAAGTTCGCACGGGTCTGTGTACACAGACTAAATATATGGGTCGTTGGATCAAAGATCCAACAGCCCATATCAAAGTTCGCACGGGTCTGTGCACACAGATCCGTTTTCAACCGAAGAAGCCATATATATATATATATATATATATAATTGTACCTCTTCTCCCCCAAACTTGAATATCACATTGTCCTCAATGTGTAAAGAAAATTAAAAATAAAAATAATGAGAAAAGTTCAGAATTGCTCTCCTGATTCATGTTAAAATTTTGGATGAGTGGTGTTCAATGTTTCGGTGATATATGGAGTTGTAGATGTTCAAATCCCCTGATTCTTTTTGCGTGGAAAGCTAAGATAATTTCCTTCGACCGCTCTTTGAAACACTTTTCCAGATTCATAATCCATCCTACCCCAAAAATAGCCATCAAAGTAGATGTAGAAAACAACTCCACTCGGAAACCCCAAACTTATGCAATCCTATAAAATAAAATTAAAAATTAAAAATAAACTAAACAAAAAGAAAAACAATTCTAATGGCAGTAAAAAGAAAACATGGATTACCTCCCAAGAAGCGCTCAGTTTTAAGTTTTCAGCCGGACGTGGTAGCTGAGATGGTTATGTGATGCCAAGATCTAACAACATAAGATCCTATTTTCTAATAACTTCCTTCATGTGTGGATTAAGTTTTTTCTGTGCATCCCGCAAAATAGAAGACAACGGTTTATGCTCGAATTTCAGTCGTTTCTTTCTTGAAGGTGGCATCTTTGATATCCCCACCTCTTTAACTTTTAGCTGAGAAGAAAGATGAATAGATGGAGCAGCTTCTAAATACGGATCATATTCCAAAATCTTTTCTTTCTCAGATTCAAGAGTTGCTGAATTTGTTAAACACACTTTTACAGATAAATCTTCAACTTCAGCCCCATGTGTCGCGCCCAAAATTAAATCAATTTCACTAACTTGCAAACATGAGTGAATTTTGGTAGGAAACTTCATGGATTTAAAGACATCAAACGTTACTTGCTCATCCTCAACTCTCAATCAAAACTCTCCCCGTAGCTAGAAAATGTTGCCCCAAAATCAATGAAATTTGTTCATCTTCCCCATGTCAAGTACTATGAAATCAACTTGAAAAATGAACTTGTCTACCTGTACCAAATTTCTTCAATTATACCTCCTGGCTACTTGATGGATCTGTCTGCTAGCTGCAAAGAAATTGTAGTATGTTTTCCTTCTCCAATACCTAGTTTCCTGAAAACTGAAAAGGCATAAGATTAATGTAATATCCCGGTCGGATATTATGTTTGTATTTTTATTATTTTCATGATTAAAATATTTTTATGGAATTTTCTTAGGTTTTCTAAATAAAAAACTTACTTATGAATATATACTAGTAAGTATATACTTATGTTGTATCGGTTTTGTGCACTTGTACAAAATCTTGTAAAATGCATTTTTGAGAAAATATCTAGAAAATCCTGGACAGGTATTTTTATTATTTTATTATTATTTTATTTTTTCATAATTGAAATATTTTTGGTGGATATCACGCGGTTTTGTTAATAACCATTATCTGTATATATATACCAATCTGTATACATCTGTATTGTATCAAATTGGTACTGTAATCTTCCGAGCTGATAATAAAATTTATTTTATTATTATTTTTGGGATTAATTTATTGTTATACGGATTATGCGGTTTAACAAATGGAAATTATCGGTATACATATATATACATACGTATGTGTATTGTATCAATTTAGTACATTGTACAAATTGTATTGTGTGTATTTTTGGACAAAATATCTCTGTCATGATAGATCAAATTAGGATGGCTAGGTTTTGTTTAAAAGATTAAATCTATGATTAATTGGATACACGAGAGTTAGGGTGTTTCTTCTAGAAGCTCTCTCTCCTCCACCTCACCCCTCCACCTCATCCCTTCACCTTACCTCCACCTCACCCTTCCCCATTCCTAAGCATGGCTGGCCATCCCTTATCAAGGAGGGTTTGTGCAAATGTGTGGGTGCATTTTACAATCTTTACCTTCTCTTCCACCCTATAAATACCCCCCCCCCCCCCCCCCCCATCTCTTTCTCATTTTTTACAAAGACAAAAAAGCAAGGAAAAGAAAGAGAGAACAAAAACCCTAACTTGAGAGTTCTTCACTGTAGGTTGTAGTAGAAGCTAGGAGGAAAGAGAAGGTTACTAGGCTAGTTCTTCCTACAAAGAAACTAAAAGGTGGGGGTTCTCTACTTCTCTTTGTTGTGTTTTATTTCTCTTTTTGTGTGTTTCCTTTTCTTTTATTTTATGTATGTGAAAAGAACTCATCTTTAAGGGTTAGTTTTGGGTTGTATGTGAAAAAGAACCCATCTTTGATGGTGGTTTGTTGTAGGATAAAAAGAACCCATCTTTATGATGTGTAGTTGTTGTATGTATGTTTCTAAACAATTTGGACTGATTTCTAAGCATATAAATGGTTCTAGGTTAAAAAGAACTCATCTTTATGATGTGTTGTTGTGTATGTGCATTCTTAAATAATTTGGACTAAATTCCTAAGCATATGAATGATGGCATGAATAAAAATGACCACATGAGAAGGATGATTGGTAGAACTCAAAACAGTGGCATAAAGTTTGAGTGTTTCAGACTTGTGATGGCTTTTTGAACTACTTGGACTAATTATTAAGCATAGGGATCAAATGATCCCACGGATGGTGGAACTTAAATATAACACATAAAGGTTGAACCTTTAACTTTGTTATGTTTATTGTTGTTATTATGGTTGTTTTGTTAACACAAAACTACAACTTGGACCTAACTATGTGTATAAAGAGTAGTGTAGAAAGAATACTTACATACCCATTTTTGGGGTTGTAGAACTCTTCTAGCCTAATAAAAGATAAGTTTTGGTTGTATGTTGCTCTCTACTTTTATTAAGATCAATCTTTACTAAATCTAGTTCATGAAGAACTAAGATTCTATTTTTACTTCTAGGTTGTGAAAGATTAAGTTCCCATTTTGCTTCTATAATGATAAAAGATTAGTCTTTTATAGTATGTCTATTTGATTTGTATAATGGAAATGATTACTTCTTCTCTTATTGTATATAGGAACTTATAGGATTGAAGAAAAGTGGATTTTGTTGTATGTAGGACTTGTAATCTATAAAAAGTAGACTTTTGTGATATGTAGAAATTTTATAGTTCATAAAGTTAGATTTTCGTAATATCTTAGGACTTGTAATTCTTAAAGAGAAGTATTCTTGTAATGGCTAGTAAATATCCATGCCTAGTTGTAGTAAACATCCATGCTTAGAGTGTAGTAGTTACTCATGCTTGAATGGTAGTAAATGTCCATGCTTAAGGTTGTAGTAGTTATCCATGCTTAAAGTAGTAGTAGATACTCATGTTTAAGTTATAATAGATATTCATGCTTAAGTTGTAGTAAAGTTTCATGCTTAAGTTGTAGTAAAGCTCGTGCTTAAGTTATAGTAGTTATTCATGCTTAAGTGTAGCAAATGAATCATGTTGTAGTTGTATTGTTTAGTAAAGAAACCCATGCTAAGTTGTTGTAGGTTATTGTACTAAAGGAACCCATCATGCTAATGTAGTAAAGAAACCATGCTTAAGTTGTGTAGGAAAGAAACCCATCATGCTTGAGTTGTATATACTAAAAGAAAACCATGCTTAAGTAGTTGTAGTAAAGAATTCATGCTTGAGATTATATGTTGTAGTGTTTTATTAAAAAAAGAACCCATTCATGCTTGTATAAGTGTTCTAGTTTCAAAAAGAACCCATCCATGCTTGTATAAGTGTTCTAGTTTCAAAAAGAAACCATTCATGCTTGTGATGTAGTAAAGAATAATGCTAAGTTGTATACCATGCTTAAATTGTTGTAGGAATCATGCTAAGTTTTATACCATGCTTAAATTGTTGTAGGTTTGATGTAGTAAAGAATCATGCTAAGTTGTATACCATGCTTAAATTATTGTAGGTTTGATGTAGTAAAGAAACTCATGCTAAGTTGTATACCATGCTTAAATTGTTGTAGGAATCATGCTAAGTTGTATACCATGCTTAAATTGTTGTAAGTTTTGCTATAGTAAAGAATCATGCTAAGTTGTATACCATGCTTAAATTGTTGTAGGAATCATGCTAAGTTGTATACCATGCTTAAATTGTTGTAGGTTGATATAGTAAGAAACCCTTGCTTGAGTTGATTGTAGTAAGTAGCCCATGCTTGAGTTGATTATAGTAAGAAACCCTTGCTTGAGTTGATTGTAGTAAAGAACCCATACTTGAGATGTGTAGTTGTTCTAGATTTAAAAGAATCCATGCTTGATTTGTATGGTTGTTTTAGATTTAAAAGAATCCATTCATGTTTAAGTTATATGTTGTAGTGGTTTTAGTTAAATTCTAAAAGGAACCCATGAGTTTAGCTTGCATGATAATTCCATTAAATTATTGAAATGAACCCATGTTCCATAGCTATTCTAGTTCGACTTTTTAAGAAGAAACCCATGAAACTAGCTCCATGATAGTTCTAGCTCGAATTGGCGAGGAAACCATGCATTTAGGTTCTAGGTGGTTCTAGCTCAACCTTGAGAAAGAACCCATGAACCTAGTCGCATGTTTTCCTAGTTCAATTTGGGAAAAAGAACCCATGAGTTCTAGTTGTGTGAGGTTCTAATTGAAATTGGACCGTATGATGTGAACATGCTTCATCTTCAATATATGGGTAATAATGGTTGGGAAAGTCACTAGGATTGTTACCTCGGTAAAAGCTCGTCTAGGGTCTTATGGTTACCCTAGGGGTCATCGACCATCAAGACATGTGTTTACCTTACTCCCAAGGGACTGTGGACGTGTCACTTCACGTGTACTACCAGATCTTAACTGAGTTGGTTGATCGCGGGCTGGGGTGTTGATGAAATCCAAGTTCAGGGTAGTAGCATGCGAATTATTGCCGGGGTCTTGGATCGATAGGCCATGAACCAGATCATTAGGGATTCTGGTAAGTCTAGGTTAAGCAGCCTAGTAGAGTTATCTTGTGAAGTCTAACTTAAGACCTAACATGTTGTGCTAATATTATTGTCATCCCTAGAATTGTTCAGGGTTAGTGACATCGTTAGGGTAGTAACTTATGGTTATTACTACTTAACCCTTATTTATTATCATTTTCTCGCCGAAGGGAAGAGTTGGTGTTAAGGGTGATACCTTATGATCCGACTTATCCTATAGGCCGACACTAGGTAGTGTTATTGGGTTGTAGCTTCCCGTCAAAGGGATACCTACAGTGCCTTCTCACGAGTTGGGAGCACGGGTTGCGTATCTCATACTATTAATTCCTGAAGTGCCATGATAAGGGCGGGCGGAGCTAGAGGATGGACCCCCGGAACTCCATCGTGTTCTATGTAGGGAAGCGAACAGGCCATAGACTACGGTCTATGAGCTAGGGGGCCACAGGGAATGCTTCGAGCTAACCTGTGTTGTAGTTAACTCCGAAGGTTCTTCTAGTTTTTGAGTGGGGTCCGGTGCGACCGAGAAATAGTGGCAAACGGAGTCACCACTATATGACTGCAGTAACGGAACAAGATCGTACCTGCAACCTCGCTAGTCACGTTGTATTGCCAAGAACAGGTTATGTACAAAAGTAGAATTCATGGCATGGGTTCAAATCCCTATATATGAAGAAACGACTTGATATGAGGCGTATGTAGTATGGGCTGCTTACTATCCCAGAGTCTTGCTTGCATTAGAATAAGAGCATCATTGCATCAGTAATCATGCATTAGAGTCTAAGTCATAACGTACACTGACACATCAAATATATATACACGTTTCTCCTTTCATCAATCTGTTTGCTTTAAGTGGAGAATCGCTGCTAGTCATCAGCCTTAAAGCGTCAGTATATGTACTGACGTCCCCATTTCAATAGGTACTAGATTGCAGAAGTATAGGTACAAGATTCAGGAGGACTTAAGGCAAGAGAAGCAAGAGTCGTTTTTATTTCCGCTGTGCTATATGTTGTTTACTATTGTTCCATTTGTAACAATTACTGGATTTTATTCATTGTTATAATTTATTTAATTGTTGGAAAGTATCAAAGTGAAATACCAAGTGTTGTTCTTTGTTCATTATACTCTGATGTAATTTGTTGAAGGTTGTAACACTTGGGATTGTAAAGGTATTATTGTAACACTGCTGTAATGTATTGCAATTCGTAACATTCGACTTGTAATACATTTGTGTTGAATAAAAAGTTTAAAATTTTTCTGTTTTTTCTTCTTCTGTGTATTGTGGCTAATTGAAGGAAATATTCTGGCTTATGTCACGGTTTTCCGGTTACCAGAAATCGGGGTGTTACAATTAATACTTACCCCTAAATCACACAAAGCTTTATGAAAAGAAGACTTTCTAATAGTGCAAGGAATCGTAAAATTCCCTGGATCATTAAGTTTAAGAGGCAACTTTTTTAAAAAAAATTACATTACTTTCTTTAGTTAGCATCACCATCTCATGCTCCTCCAATTTCCGCTTGTTTGATAAGATATGCTTCAAGAATTTAGCATATTTAGGAATATGTTCTAAAGCTTTAATAAGAGGAATATTAATATGCAATTTCTTAAAAATACTTTAAAATTTAAAGAACTGATTACCGAGATTATTCATTTTCAGTCTTTGTGAAAAAGAAATAGGTGGATCATAAGGTGAATTAGGATAAGTTCCAAAATTAAACTATCTAGAACCCGTGGGGTTTGAAGCTCCTTTATTTTTCTTAGAATTCGCAATATGGTGGTTGGCCACCTACTGCGTTTGTTTCTCCAATATTGGCTTGAACTCAATTAGCTTTTCAACCATATTTTGTTCGGCAATATGTGCTTTTGGTTGCTCAATTGTTCTCCCAATTCCCATTTTTATTGCTTTGACATGCTCCTTGGGATTGGTGAGCATGTTACTAGGTAAGGTTCCTACTGTTCGCTCTGTAAGAATACATAAAATCTGACCATTCTGAGCCTTAAGGTTTCAAATTGAAGTCGTATTATTTTGTATTGCCAAATTTGTCTTCCGCATGTATTGCATGAACATTTCTTCAAGTGTTGTCTTTTTTCTTCTTGTAGAAAATTTTAAGGTGGTCTAATTGCTCATTGATTGTTGTTCTAAGAAAAATTGGCGTGATTTCTCCATCCTGGATTAAACGTGTTCAATTAAGGATTGTTTTGATGTTGGAAGTTGGATATGTAATTTGCTTGAAAGGAATGTGGTTGAAGAAATGGATTTCCCACATGACTATCAATGCTTGAGTGATTTCCTGCACAATAATCACAAATAATATTAATTTGAATAGCATTAATATTCATATTACCTAGTTGTTTAGATAAATTAGCAATTTGTGCAGTCAATGTGGTAATAGGATCAAGCTTAAAAACTTCATCTGCTTTTCTGGGCATTGCTCTCTCTGAAGACCATTGGTAATTGTTAGATGTCATCTTCTCTAAAATCTCATAGGCCGCTTCATGAGTTTTGCTCATAAGAGCTCCTCCAGTTGCTGCATCTTTCATAGATCGATTTGTAATTCCCAAACTATTATAGAATATTTAGTTTTGCAAAAATTTGGGTAGTTCATGATGATGACACTGTCTCAATAACTCTTTATATCTCTCCCATACATCATACAAAGACTCAGTCTCGAATTGAGTGAATGTGGTAATATCATTCCTTAGTTTCGCTGTCTTTGCCAGTGGAAAACACTTAGCCAGAAACTTTTGTGCAAGTCCTTCCAAAGTAGTAATAACACCCGGTGGTAGAAAATTTAGCCAAGCCCGCCTTATCTCTTAGTGAAAAAGTAAAGACTCTCAATCGGATTGCATCATCTGATTGTCCATTGTGCTTGAAAGTGACGCAAAATTCTAGAAAGTTTGCAATGTGAACATTAGGATCCTCATGTGACAGTCCCCCAAATTGAACAGTCTGTTGAATCATTTGAATGATCGCCAGTTTAATCTCAAAATTGTTCGCTTGTAAAGTCGGTCTCTTTATACTTGATCTTGCTCCATTAACCGATGGCATAGCATAGTCTTTCAAAGCCTTATTTTCTTCTTCATTATCCTCGTTCGCCATAGTGATACACTTCAATGTCCTGAAATATAGCTATTAAATAACATAAAAACTAATAAGATAAAAAAAAAAATCAAAATTAGTAACAATCTAGCAATTATGAATATCAATAAAAGAATAATTTGTCCCCGACAACAGCGCCAAAAACTTGATGGGATTATTTGCAAGTGTACAAAATCGCAACAAGTAGTATAGTTTAAGTGAAAAAGTGTCGAACCAACATGGACGAATTATTTTATTGAGTATCGAAATTTACTAGATTAACTACTATTTGGAAAATCGAAAATATGATAAAAATAGCAACCGAACTAAATTAAACTAAAGGGGAGAACTAAACTAATTAAAAATAAAAAAATCTAAAATTTTGTAGTTTGTTAATAGCAAAGCTAGTTCTAGGGCTTTTAATTTAACTAAGTTAATCTCACGCAGTTAATTATTCCATGTAACTAGAAATTCTACTTTTCCAAGTTGTAGACTAAAATTCCATAATTATTCAATATTTTCTCTCGAACAACACAAAAAATATCTCCAACTAATAGTTTGTCATATCTCTATGCACAATTAATTAATTGAAGATTCGTTAAGTTCTATGGATGTTTTTACAGTCACATTAATTGCAGTAAATCTCAAGTTACCTCTCGTCTCCCCATAATTCGATAAATCAGTAGTGTTTAATTCTATAATTCTAAATCATAAATTATCTCTCGGTCTCTCCATGATTAAATAAATCAAACAATAGTTGGTCAAACAATTGTAAGCATTAAGAACAAATTAAACACACAACCATGAAAAAATAGAATAATAAAATAATATGAAATCCTAATTGTGTTCTCAAAACTAGGCTACATCTAAGCCCTAGAAAAAACAAATTTAGTTCATGATAATTTTGCAACTACTAAATATGTTTTTAATAAATAGAAGTGAGAAGAAAGAACTTGTTGTGTCGAATGTTGAAGCTTTGATTTTTTCTAAAAAAACAAGAGCCTCGGGTTGCGTGCTGCCTTCTTCTCCTTCTTTTCTTTTCTTTTATATATTTTTTCCAGCCGAAATTCTTTCTTTCTCTCTCTTTTATTTTTATTTTTACTTTTTTCCAGCCGAAATTCTCTCTATAGCCTCGGTTTTCGCGCCGCCTATATTTTCTCTCTTCACGCTGCCACCTACCGCCCCCTAGTTGACCATAATATTTTGTATTGGTTCTTCAATGGTCTAATTTATAAAACCGCGCATTCGAGTGCTTGAATCTACCAGAAATCTTCACATAAAATTAATTTGAATTTTTGAAATCTTTATCCTTGCACTCTTCCTTGATTTCACCAAAAATGCTCACATTTTGTACTTATCCATCTCATTCATATAAAATCAAACAAATAAATAAAAAAAAGTAGAAATAAGATAAATTTTAAAAATAAACGAGAACTTGCAATTTTAATACATAAAAGAGTAATAATAATTATATAAAAATTTTACTCATCAGAGGGTAGAACGCTTCTACAATCGGAAGGTCCGATCATCCAATATCAAAGAGGGCAACCTTGTACTCAGAAATCTCAAAATCTCTGAGCCGAGTAAAAAGGGGAAACTTTCTCCCTACTGGGAAGGTCCATATAGGGTCTCCAAAGTAGTCCATCATGGGACTTACCGACTTAAAGACTCAAGGGAGCAAGGGTAGTCAAGAGAACTTGGAATGTGGAACACTTAAAGAAGTTCCATGAAGGCCGTCAACGGTCTGTACCTGTAATGAGGCCCAAGTGCCAAACGTAATAAGCGCTGACCTTTTCGACAAACAACATTTAAATTTTCATTCCAAATTAAGCAAACATGTACTCCTGTAGCAAGGATCTCTCCACGAACATAGCCCTTGGCGAGATTTCCGACCCTGAGACCTTGCACAATAGTTCTTGTAGCGAGGATCTCTTTTCGGACCCAGCTCTTCGGTGTGACGTTCAACTCCGAGACCTCACACCAAAATTCGTGCAATATGGATCTCCCCTCGGACGTAGTCCTTCGGCATGGTATCCGATGCCGAGACACTGCACCAAAATCCTTGAAGGATCTCTCCTCGGACATAGCCCCTCGGCTTGGTGTTCGACGCCGAGATCCTGCACCAAAATCCTTGAAGGACCTCTCCTCGGACCTAGCCCCTCGGCATGGCATCCGATGTTGAGACCCTGCACCAAAATCCTTGAAGGATCCCTCCTTGGACCGAGTCCCTCAGCATGACATCTGACGCCGAGACCCTGCACCAAAATTTTTGAAAGATCTCTCCTCGAACTAGCCCCTCGGCATGGCCTCCGATGCCAAGACCCTACACCAAAACCCTTGAAAGATCCCTCCTTGGACCTTGTTCCTCGGAATGACCCAAACCTAGCCCTTCAGTGTGGCATCCGATGCCGAGACCTAGCATGAAGATCCTCGCTGCAAGGATCTCCCCTCGGACCTAGCTCCCCGATGTGACGTCCCGACTCCGAGGCCTCGGGGAAGGTTCAACCGATATCAACCCCCGCAAATGACCATCTCTTGCACCTCTCTCCTCGATGAAGCGCTCCTAAAAGCTAACTCGCAACTATAAGACAACTTGGCCAGCCCAGTCAGGCACTAACTCATTCATTAAAACATAGCTCATATGAATGAAGATTTAGAGAAAAAGTCTTTTTAATAAGCAAAGCAATTACAAGAAGGGCGGTGGCCAGTTCGCAGTTGGCAAATCAAACAAAACAAATGAGACACCTATGCCTAAACACTCCTATAGTCGTCTCGTATTTCAGCACAAGCTATCGCTGACAGTCTACATGCGGGAGATGCATTATGAGCGAACTTCAAGCAGAAAGTGAGGGTCAGTCAACCCAGGCCCAAAGATCATCAGCCCGCCTGAGCTGACCAACTACAAGCATTTCCTTGAGAATCTCCGCCCTGAAGGCAAGCCCTACATTCTGAAACCACATCAGTCTACTTGAAGTGCGAGGAATATGAAAAGATCTCTGCGAGGAATAAGCACCTGATTTTTGCTTCTCGGCCCACCCATGCGCAGAAGAGGCATCATAGGTGGGCATCAAGAACAGAGATAGTCAGCCCGCCTAAGAAGAATAATGATCTCTAGAAGGATAATCTGTTCAGCCTCGGCCCTCAGAATTCAGAAACAGACATCGGATCGTGGGACACGAGGTATACTTGATGAAGTTCAGAGGGGATTACCTCGATCCTTTCCAGGCCCCCCTGGACTACCGTCGTTAACATGAGAAGTATTAGCCGGGACGAACGTCCCTAACTCCTAAAGACACAATCATGAAAGACCATGCCTCTTAATAATCGGGGGGGGGGGGGGGGGGGGGTAAAACTTCATATCTTGGAACCCAGGACAAGCAACCCTGAGCATGCGTTGGGATGCCGATCCCTTCGGGGTTAAAAGCTCGGAGAATAGGGCGAATATGCTCTGACCATACACTAAGCGACCTACACTAATTGGCGTCGACCCTCGGATTGCCATTCGAGGTGCTCGGCAAGATACCCCCCGGGACTTTAGTCATTAGAAGAGAAACTATAGTATTTGTTAGCCAGTTTCTTGAGTATGAGGGAAATTTATAGGCATTTTTTAGGGATACTCCTCGATTGTTTCAAACTTCCTCATTTAATGCAGTCAATGCCCCAACTTCCAAGAGACCTCGAATATCTCAAATGAGTGACGTAAGCCAGTACGTCTCAGCTCACGTGACCCCTCGAGAGACATACATGAGCCCAAGGAGAGGCCTCTTACGTCGCGGGAGGATTCCCAGTCCTCCACACGGCTTGGATGATTAAGACGGGAGTCCCGTCGATAAACAAAAGGAATGA
The DNA here is from genome assembly GCA_017893485.1 of Hemerocallis citrina. Lineage (NCBI taxonomy): Eukaryota > Viridiplantae > Streptophyta > Magnoliopsida > Asparagales > Asphodelaceae > Hemerocallis > Hemerocallis citrina. The sequence goes on along the minus strand of CM030358.1, from coordinate 360,280,902 downwards.
AAATAGGTTTATCTCAGACACTTTATGATTCATAAAAATCGAGTACATAAGTGGTGGTCAGTTCGTGAGAAGGCGAAAAACATAACCTAAAGTCTACAAATTGGAAGAGGGCCTTTTTTAGGATAGTAGTGGGGCGCTTTGCCATGACTGCTGTGGTGGGGTCGATCGACTCGTGATTCGCCAAACCCTCCTCCGCTGGAAGGACAGTTGCTTTATCATCCCTTCCCTCGAAGGAAAAGCCGCAAAGATCGAGATCCGAATACTTTGCCCTGATGTGCTCAAGGGCATGATCATACCTCTAGTCATGATGTCGGACGATGTCGACTACAACCTCATTGTATGCCTTCACCAACTTCTCCTCCTTTGCCTGCCACTCCAGCCTCTTGGCGGCCAGCCCTTCCTTTTCCTTCTCCTTCACCAACTCTGTGTTCAACTCCATCATTCGCCTCCAGATGGCATTGTTCCTGTCGAGGAGCTCCTTCTCAGCATCCTCGGCCTGCTATGCCTGTCGAAGAAATTGATTCCACCTCATCTTCAACTCGACCTCATGAATGGCTGCCTAAAGGAAAATGTCAAGATAAGTGTTGCGCCCTGCTTCCCAAAAGAATACGGAATATGAGTGCGTGACAAAGCCCAGCGAATGATTTTCACCATTCATAAGATGTAAGGATCAACTCAACAGTATAACAAGAAAAAGAGACAACAACCACGCATGCATGAAACAAAATTCATAATCAAAGAATTATTTGAAAACAAGTACATGATCCTCAGATAAAAACAAGATTTGGAAAGGAAATAAACTCCGGGACAACATACCCAATACAAGTTCACGAAGCAACAAGAGAAAATATTAAACTCAATACAAGAATAACTAAAGCATAAAAAGATCCAGCCAAGGCTCAAAATACTTGGTCACTCACTCCTTCGGGCAGCTGATTTCCAAAACCTGTATGAGTATTAATTGAAGGAAACAGAGAAATAGGAAAACAGTATGCCCGTTAGTGCAAGCTACGGGCCGCAAGTAGTACAAGCAAAAAGGTGGGTAACAAGAACTTAAAACAGGAAACAGGAAACAAGAGCATGGAACATAGCATGAAAGCGATGAAACAGGAAAGTGTAGTCAAGTAATCGAGAAGCAAGTAAACATGGTCAGATAACAAGTAAACTGATAACAGGTAACAGGTAATAGATAACATGTAACATGTAACAGGTAGCAGGCAACATGTAACAGGTAACAGGTAACAAGTAACAAGTAACAGGAATGTGCAGGTGAGACATGTTATTCTTAAGTCTTTTATTTAATTCTAACTAATGCAACAATCATGCATCCCATATATATACCAAATATTTGATGCATACAATCAAGTGAATGCTTAGATTTCGTAGTGGATTCTATAGGGCCGTGTACTCGGGTATCATGTAAGCAGGTAATCAGGATCATGTGTCATGTAATCATGTAAGCAGGTAGGACCTATGGGCCCCCTTCCGAGTACACCTTCTTATAGAAAAGTATGTAGTCAGGTAATCATGTAAACATGTAAACAGGACCATGAATCATGTAATCATGTATTCATGTAAACAGGTGGGAAACACAGGCCTCCTTCTGAGTATACTTTTCTATATTGTCCACTACTTGATCATTCCCTTAAACCCCGACTTGATTACTTATTACTTTTACCAAAACAGACGAGAAGGTGCACAATCAGGGACAGGTAAACATGACAGGGACAAAAGACAGGTTCAATTGGTCAAAAAACAGGTTTGGGTGTCAAGTAAAAATTATAAACACTGAAACAAGAATTCTAATTCTGGACAGTAGGACGTTGCTGTACCAAAACTGAAATTTCTGCTGCTACTGATTTGAAAATCTAGATTCGTCAGAAGTTCTAGAAATTAGACTCTCTTCCTGTAATACCCTAGGATTGATTTATGAGATTTTGTGATTTTATATGTTTTGCACGTATAATTTCATTTGTATAATTTCTCGTATAAAATATATTTCTTATATAGTATATGTTCCTCTTTATTTTTCCAAAAAAAATATTTTCTTTTAAAGCCTAATTAAAATCTAAGCCCAATTGTCTTTTAAGCCCACTCTATTAATTAATTAATTTAATGATTTAAACCCATGGTTAAATTGGCCCATTAGTGAGCCCATTTAACTTATTTCTCTTTTAAAACAATCCGACTTATAGTGTAGACTCTTTTCATGAACAATTAAATTTTTATTCACATGTACACTTGTAAGGAGGGGGTACTAGTTGGCACGTGCAAGCACTAGGGTGTGCATTGCACACTTTCCCCCGTAGGCCGGATTGTAGATGGAGGAGTGGGAGTGATAGAAGTGGTGGAGAGGTGGTTGTTCATTTCATAACTCCCTAGTTCATCTAGACCATTGATCTCTAACCATTTGATCACATCCTAGCCCTACATTCACCCTAAAATTTTGTATAAATACCCCTCCCTATACTTTTCATTCTCACACTTAGAATTTTTGAAAGAAAAGAATAGAAAGAAAAGAAAGAGAAGTAATTTTAGTGAGGCAAAAGATTGAGGAGTTGTGAGATTGTGTGCTATTGTGTTCTGCATCCAAGGAGGAGGCCGGCATTTTCAAGGATCAAGAAGAGGGTGGCTCGGGTTGCTTGCATCACTAGGAGGAGAAGCAAATTTGGTGGCTTGATCTAGGAGGAGAAGGCTTCACTCGATCGTTGTAGGAGATCATTAGGAGTTTGTTTGTTTTTCTCTCCATCAAAGGTGGGTGATTCTCTTACACTTCTAATTAGGTTCATGCTAGAGTATAGTTGATGCATTTGAAAAGAAACATAGTTATTCTAGCCAGATGTTATAAGAATGAGACAAATTAGAATTCTTGATTGTGTGTGAGAAAAATGATAATTAGTTGCAAATTTTGATAGTTAGTTTAATATTGACCATACTACCATGCTTTAATTGATGATTTGTGCTATACTATGGAGACATGATTGTATGCTTAACTGGATCGAAATGATAATCATGCTTAGTGGTAAATTTGCTATCTCAATTGTTAATAATGAGAAAAGAGGGATTTTGTTACTGAAATGATTAAGCAATAATGATATTCATAATAAGAAAGAAATATGAGAAGTTTGAATGCAAATTTACAAAAGAAACGACATTTGTTTGTACATTTTTGAAATTGTAGACAAAATTGTATTCAAAGAGGAAAGTGACGTTTTTTTGTCAAAAATCAAGATTTAATTTACTGATATGTTAGAAATGTATAAAAGTTGTATTCTGAAAATTTTGAATGAAAGTGGAGAAGAAACGAAATTAAAATTAGTTATTTTCATAAAAACTCGAATGAACCGAAACTATGATCAAACCCCCTAAAAACCCAACTCATATCAGTTTAGCCACTTAGCTTAATTGGTTAGTGGGTGTGTTTGGGCACGCTTACTGTAGCATGGGTCTGACCTTGGTCTCGGGTTCGAAACCAAACAAGAGACTTTTGTTTTTATTTTTTTTGGAGAAATCCGAACTCGGGAAAATGGACCCATATGAATTCGAGCCATCCCTGTGACGTGGTTGTGCTCTGTCCCTTTGGTTAGCGCGTGCGCTGGCTTTGTCTACGGTCGCTGGTTCGATTCCTGAACTTAGCAAATTAAAAACTTTTGGATTTTTTTAATGTTTTTGTGATTTTTATGACTTTAAAAATTTGGCAAAATCCGATAATTGTTATAAAAATATATAGACTTCATGAAAAATATTGTACACTATTTCGACTTAAATTAAATAGTGTGAGAGGAAAAATTGAGTAGAACCTTGTAAAATCGATATTTTGCATAAGTATAAGAACAAAAGTGATTTTTTGAGTTATACTAGATTTATAAGAGGGGATTTTGTATAAAAAGAACTTGAAGTGTGTTCATTATGGATTTTGTTATTATTTTGGGTAATGTATGCATTGAAAGTTAAATGAGAAATATGATTTTAATTTTTGGAGGAAAAGAAATAATAGTACGAAAACTAAGTGGGATTATTGAGACTTATTTGTTTGAATGAGAATGTTATAAATTGAAATTGAACATTGAATTATGGAAAGGAGATGGATATGTTGATTCTTGATTTTGATGATTACAACACAATGCAAAGTTGTTGTGCTACTTCTTAGATATTACAGGATGTACACAAATGCAAAATCTTCAAACAAGCTCTCAAAGCAAGTTGATCAAGCAAAGCTACAAACAAAGCTCTCAAAGGTAACTGATTAAGAATGCTACAAGGTTGCCAGCTTCAAAGATAAAAACAAAGGCTAAAGCTCCATCTCCAGACTCAAGATTCAAGACTCAAGACAAGACCTATGCTTAAATGTGTTGTATTAAGTGTCTTGTAACAGTTGTAACTCTTTTATTTCTTTGAGTCTTAGAATGTTGTAATAGCCTTGTCACACACACTCACACATATCTTTAAATAATTCTTAAAAAGATCGAAACAAGCTTGAATAAGCTCAGCAGTTAAGTACCAGTTGACCGCTATTTGGCATCAGTCGACTGTCTAGTACAAAACTGTCTGAACTCATTCAAATTCTGGCCAGTCAACTCATTATGGCAACCCAGTCGACTGTTCAAGCCGTTTCGACAGTTTTCTGTTTTTAAACTTGTTTTTCAAAATCAATTCGTTACTGCCGTTGTATGGCAGTTGGGACGCAACCTTCCAATGGTCAAACGTCTCTAACTCTATAAAAAGAGTACAGAGATCATTTCACAAAGGTTAACAACTTTTTTTCCAAGCATTTTGTTTCTCAAGTTCTCAAGCTTTTGGTTTTGACAAGAAAAAGCATTCTAAAAGCATTCACTTTCTAAGTCTTGGTTCTCTGAAATCGGTCTAGCATAACAGTGATTTCATTTGAGACTAATTTTGGAAGTTGACCTAATAGCCACGCACAAAATCATATTCACAACAAGGCTATAGGTTGATTGTCAACATTTTGTTGTTGTTCTTTTCACTCTCGGTTGTGAGAGTGGTCCTCTCGGTTGGAGAGTGGGGCTCTAGGGTGTAGAGTCAGGTTTTCACTCTTGGTGGAAGAGTGGGTTTCTCTCTCTAGTGGTGAGAGAGAACTACGGTTTGGACAAGGTTGTTGTCTAACGCTGTAGGGTATTCTTGTACTTTTTTCAAGAATAGTGGAAAATCTCAAGTGGGTTGCTTGGGGACGGATGTAGGTCGGGAGGACCGAACCAGGATACATCGTGTGTACTCTGTGGTTGGAATTTCTGTTGTTGTATCTCTTGAACCTTTTATTACTTGCATTTCGATTCTCTCAAAACCGTTCTAGTAAGTCATTTGTATTCCCATCTTAAGTCGACTGATCAGACTGGTATTACAATCTTCTCAGAAACTCTTCTGGCAAGTCGACTGTCTTTCTGTGTTAAGTCGACTTATCAGACTAGTATCAAAATACTCTTCTACTCTGACGCCTCAGTCGACTAACTTCCTTTTACAGTTGACTGAACAGAAAATAATTTTGAAATTTCGCAATTAATTTTTATAAAACACTATTCACCCCCCTCTAGTGTTTCTTGCCTTGCCTATAGGATCCAACACTTGGTATCAGAGTCTGGTTGAGTACAATGGCAACTACTTCTAATGCTAATCAATACCATGAAGGTCAATCCACACAACGGCCACCCCTCTTCAATGGAACCAATTATAACTATTGGAAGTGTAAAATGAAGATCTACCTTTAGTCCATCAACTATGAAATAAGGAACATGACAGAGACCGAGTACACCGCTCCTACTATTCCATATGCATAATGGAACAAAGAAATGAAGAACCAAACAATGAATAATACAAAGGTGATGAATGCGCTGTTTTGTGCCCTTACAAAGGAGGAGTTCAACCGTGTGTCCAATGCAACAACTGCACATCAAATTTGGCACACACTCGAGGTAACTCATGAAGGAACAAATAAAGTAAAAGAATCTAAAATATCTGTTCTTGTTCATAAGTTTGATATGTTCCGCATGAAGGAGAATGAAAATGTGTCTGAGATGATTACAAGGTTCACGGACATTAACAATTCACTTGTGGCACTTGGAAAGACGTATACTCAAGCTGAGATGGTGAGGAAGGTACTTCGTGCACTAACCCCCGAATAAGAGAAGAAGACCACCGCCATAGAAGAGGCCAATGATTTAACACAACTTTCTCTTGAGAATCTTGTGGGAAATCTTATGGCTTATGAGGTACAACTTGAAGAGCGCAAGAAGGATGCCGAATCACAACAATCAAAGAAGAAGACATTAGCATTCAAAGCCATGTTGGACTCCGAGGATGAAGAAGAATATGAGGAAGAGATTGCCATGTTCACGAGAAAGTTCAAAAAGTTCCTAAGAAAAGGTAAGTTTATTTCAAATTCTAAGGAATCTAATGAACTTCCAACTTGTTTCAGGTGTAACAAGACAGGCCATATGAAGAAGGATTGCTCACTAGAGAACGTAAAATCTAAGGGAAAGGCGTCCAACTTCAAGAAGGACAAGTACACAAAGAACAAGTTCGTGAAGAACAAAAAGACATACCAAGCAACTTAGGATGATAGCGATTCTTCGTCGGAAGAAGAAATTGATGACACAAACGAGGTTGCAAACGTGTGTTATATGGCAGCTCAAAATCATGTAAGTATGACTATGATTCTAATGATTTACTTGATGCTTTCAACGAGATTTTTCAAGAACTTAAAAAAGAAAAAATTAGAGTTAAGAACTTAGAGAAAGTCAATCAAACACTTTCTCAAGAAAATTTTAACCTTGATAAAGAAGTTAAATCCTTAAATTCTCGTCTTTCTAGTTTAGATATGAAGAGATATCCAAGAATGTATCTAAATCTAATAAAGGATAAGAGAATTTAAATGATGTTCTTCATAATCAAGTACAATCTAATCAAAAGTTTGGACTTGGTTTTAAAAAGTCCCTTGAAAAATCACATTCTTCCAAAAAACACTAGTGCAAACAAATCTGTATCTATTTCTAGTATTAAAAATAAACTTTATGAGTTTTTTGAAAAACTTAAAACTGTAACTTTTCATGATAAAGGCAAATCTACAGTTCAGACCAGTCGACTGAATCCACATATCAGTCGCCTGTCCAGAGGTACTGAGTCTCATTCAACGAGTCAAATACCTCAGATAAGTCGACCTATACTACCTTCCAGTCGACTGAATAACAGTAAAAGTCGACTGAAAGGTGCTGTAAAGTCGACTGGACAGAGCAAATATGTATAGGTTCCAGTCAACCTGAGTTCGAAAGATAGAATTGCTTATATTAATTCATATATGCTTACTATATGTAATTTGCTAATTATATTTCTGCTTAGGGTGGAAAATCAAACTTTTCATGGGTTTGGTTTCCCACAAACTAATCTATTTTGGACCCAATGAAAAGGGTACCATACTCAGAATGAATATTTTATAGGTACCTAAGAGAGATCGTTGGATACTTGACAGCGGATGCTCAAAGCACATGACTAGTCATGCCAACCTCCTATCTTCCATACAAGACATTAATGGAGGAACAGTCATATTTGGTGACAACAACAAAGGAAAAGTCATAGGAATTGATATGGTCGGTAAGCACACTAACCCCTCTATAGAAGATGTCTTATTAGTTAGTGGACTTAAGCATAACTTGTTAAGTATTAGTAAACTATGTGATAAGGGTTATAAAATCATGTTTAAAAAAGATGCATGATTCTACCATGAAAAATATAATTTTTCAAGGTTATTGGAAAAATAACATTTATGAATTGTGTTTAAAAGCATGTGAGTTTTCGAATGATTTTTGCTAAGTAGCTTCTAATAATGATTCTTGGCTATGCCATAGACGTATTGGTCATGTGAATATGAAAAATCTCACTAAATTATCTAAGTACAACCTAGTTAAAGGGCTGTCAAGATTATCCTTTAAAAAGGATAAGTTATGTGATGCATGTCAACTAGGTAAACAAATTAGATCTACTTTTAAAACAAAAGAAGTAATTTCTATTAGTAGGCCGCTTGAATTAGTCCACATGGATTTATTTAGCCCTACTAGAATTGCTTCTTTAAATAAAAGTAGATATGTATCTGTTTTATTGTAGCGCCCCAAATCCCCATACCGGGAATCTGAGACCCTACACCAGGAGTCGAACTTCAAAGTAGCCACAATCACAGAAAGTACAGGAAAATTTAAAACTTTTATTCCAAATAAATGTTACATTTACACGTGTTACAATGTCAAAATAAAAATTACAAGATTTACAACAATATAGCAGCACTTGCATATGACCCTTGGATCCTTGGACCAACTCTGTAGTACCTGTAGATCGGCTCCGGATACCTACAAGGTGGGGAACGTCAGTACTTCGATTGACGCAAAGCTGGTGATAACAGAGATCCTCTAAAATTCAATCACAACCAATAATTTATGCAAAATAGAAAAGTGTTGTGCCAAAATAAGGATTTAATGGATTCGGGTTCTAGTGCAGTGGTATGACATGACCCTATGACTAGATGCAGCAAACTCACATGCCTGACTCTAATGCAAGCAAGACTTTGGAGCACGATTGCATCTCATACTACATACACCCCCAAATATAGTAGTCTTTCTCCACAGTTTAGGGATTCGAACCCTCGCCATGCATCCTACTCTTGTACTCAACCAGTTCCCAATAGATTGTGCGTCACCCAAGGAGGTTGCAGTTGGTCGGTCTAATTCCACCACTGCAGTGCCTAAGTGGTGGTTGTAGCTGCCACTTGGTACCCGCGTACGGAGCTCTTCAGAAAGCTGCGTTGAATCCGGTCGCAAGACCGTATGATTCCCATGTCCGCCCCTTGCCCGGGCTATGGACTGATGCATGCATGTTCACCCCTAATCGGGTTATGAACTTATATATACACCAAAGGGACGTGAGTGCCTCGGGAGGTCAAATCCTCCTAGCCTCTGTACCTTAACAGGGATATGAGCGCCTTGGGAGGTCAAATCCTCCTAGCCTCCGTACCTTAACAGGGACGTGAGCGCCTCGGGAGGTCGAATTCTCCTAGCCTCCGTACCTTAATAGGGACGTGAGCGCCTCGGGAGGTCAAATCCTCCTAGCCTCCGTACCTTAACAAGGACGTGAGCACCTCGGGATGTCAAATCCTCCTAGCCTCCGTACCTTAACAGGGACGTGAGCGCCTCGAGAGGTCAAATCCTCCTAGCCTTTGTACCTTACAACAATACCCACGTGCATAGGGACGTGAGCACCTCGGGAGGTCAAATCCTCCTAGCCTCCGTTCCTTACTCCGGAAAACTTTGGGAATTAATAGATCAAGATACGAGCCGAGGACTCATTCATGTGTGCCGAAAATGTATCCCTACGACTGGAAGGTACAACACCGACTATGGTCTGCTAGGACTAATGCAATTTCCTAAACCCCTTAATATGTCATTCTAATCCCAGCCTTACTCTATCACTTTGGGTAAAAGATAAAATTGCTTCCACACTTGCCTACCAACCTCTGGCCCTGGCGATACCGGTCCGGTTCGCCACTTCCCCTGCTTGGAATTGTCCAGCATTACGGCCTACATTCGCCGCTACCCTGGCTGTAAATGTATGTTTACCACTGACCTGGGCTATGAACTTAATGGCATGGCTTGGAAGTCCTACGCTTCGGCGGAAGTTTATAATATAGGGTTGACAGGTGCAGGGTATCCCTTACCCTAGTGACTAACTCGAGTCACACACCCATTATGGGAGTCCACAATACCAACAACAGATGTCCACCATCCCTAGACAAGAGTTATCAACTCTGATTGTACACAAGGAAAATGTCCTCACAATACCTAGTCAACACTCCAGACGAAGCGACCTACAGGGTTTTTGCCCAAATCTTAAAAAGGTCATAACTTCCTCGATACAACTCTGATTGGAGTGTACGAGCCCAATCCGGAAAGGTAAGATCTTAGGCTATAACTTTCTAGTTAATCATAAACTCAAATTCCATCATCTAGGTCCTCAAAAATAGCATCTTAAGCCTCATCCTGTGTACTTCCTGTACACGGGCTGCACCTTACCGGTAGCACAAAACACTACTCGTTCATCAGAATGTCACAAACCCAAGTTCTATAGAAGAGTGTGGGTGTCCTCAACAACTCTCTAGTTGGTCATGAGTCTAAAATTCACCAATAGGTCACCCTAACTCATACATATCTCATCAAAGCACCAAGTCACACACTAGGTCTTTCTAAATTAGAGCACTCAGATCCATTCTAGATCTCTGTCCAGTATATCAAAAATAATAGTAAATCAACCCTTTACTGGAAATGCCTCAAATTGGTCTTGTTGGAAAGACGTAGATGTGTACTACAAATCTCTAATGAATCAGGTTCTCAAATTGTGCTCTTAATGAGCCTCAAATGTCCAATCTCTACAGGGTATCCAAATTGACTAACACCAGCATGGTGCATGCTAATAAAATCTTATTAAATTCCATACTCACGCAAAAGACACAAAATTTACAGTGATGAAACTAAAGATCATAGTGAACAATATGCAAAAGAATTCACGTCAAAACTCCAAGTATACAGTGAGTTCTTTCTATTTCAATTAAGCACGGAAAGTCATCATGTTCTTCAGTTCAGCTTCAGCTACTGATTAAAGGTCAATTTTTTATCGAGACTATAAATTCATCCAAACATTTTTCTGAGTTTTGTATAGAATCTAGATGCATGTAGGAATACAGGGTAAAAATTTCAGATCAAGAACATGCTCCAATAAATAAGGAAAATTCCAACAACATCAGTCATCCTGTTAACCAATTGCTGATTCTGCCTTACGACACAGTTCTACTATTTGATTTTATTAAAATATTAAACCTTCTCAGAAAAATCTAAAATACATGAACTATCTACACATATATATGAACAATTCCAAAAAATTTCATGGCCTAATTCTTTGTGGTTTGCTCTTGGAAAAATCTACAAAATAGCATTCTGAACAAGTTTCTAGTTTCAGTTTCTGATTTTATCTTTTAACTTCTTAGATAATCATCCTAGCACTTCCTATCATACATGCATGCAAGAAAATCAATTAAGAGACATAAAGGAAGGTTTAGAGTAATTCTCCACCCTTGGTTGCTGTAGAGGAATTGATCTCCTTGAGCTTCTTCCCTTGAAAATCCTTCCTTGAGTCTTCTTCTTCACTCTCTCTTCTTTCACTCTTTTTTTCTCTTGGTGGAGTTCTGAAATTCCTGAGCAAAGGAGGTGGGAAAGAGTGGAGAAATGAAGGAGAAGAGGGGGGAGATATGGGCCGGTTTTGCTAGGGGTAGGCTAGGGTAGTAGGGTGGTTTTGAACAAAACCATGGCTTTTAGCCACTAGTTTTGTGGTTGATGTGTTGGCTGCCCAATTTAAGTTTAAATGGAATCTTTTGAATGCTAGACGAGATGTTTATCGAGCGTACGCAATATATATCCACTGTAGTATCATACAGTGTTATATTTGCATAGGCGTCGTACCGAAAACTAGTGCTTATACTAGTATCGGTCCTCCTCGTTCTCGTGCATCTTTTAGAACGCAATCCTCCCATGAACCGTCCCGTAATCCTAACCACACACCATGATAGCAAAATCATCTCAAAACACTACAATCATGTGCACGCATACGGACAATACACACACATACACACACACACACACACACACACACACACACACACACACACACACACACACATATATATATATTCAGGTATCGTACAATACGGGGTGTTACATCACTCCCTCCTTGGAGTCGTTCTGTCCCCAGAACGTTCCTAGTGGGAGAAAAGAACAACAAAGAAAATAAACAGAAAACACTTAAAACAAATCCGGATATAAAGCCTTCATGCAGCCCTCCGGCTCCTACGTGGCTTCTTCCACGAACTGGTTCTTCTAGAGAACCTTGACCATTGGGATGACCTTGTTTTTCAGTACCTTGTTCTGATAATCAAGTATCCTGACTGGTTGCTTTCTACTGGAAAGATCTATCCTCAAATCTTTCAGAACCTCTGGCAACCGATGGCTTGGATCCGGCACATACTTCCGTAGAATAGAGACGTGGAATACGTCATGCACTTGAGATAGCTCGGTCGGTAGCTCTAACTTATAAGACATCCTGCCATTCCTCTTCAGAATCTTGTATGGTCCAATATATCTCGGAGCTAACTTCCCACCTTTTTCGAATCTGATAACTCTTTTGGTCGGCAACACCTTCAGAAATACAGAGTCACCTTCCTAAAAATCCAACTCTCTTAGGCAGTTGTCCGCATAGCTCTTTTGCCAGTTTTGTGCTCCTTGAAGCCTTTTCTGAATAAGCTCGATCTGCTCCGACATTTGTTGCACGATTTCTGGCCCAAACATCTGCCGCTCTCTTACCTCGAACCAACAAACTGGTGTTCTTCATCTTCGTCCATACAAAGCTTCATATGGGGCCATGCCAATGCTTGCCTGATAGCTGTTATTATAAGCAAACTCTACCAAGGCTAAGTATTTCTCCCAACTTCCTCCAAAGTCCAAAATGCATGCCCGCAACATGTCCTCGAGAATCCTATTGACTCTCTCTGTCTGTCCATCAGTCTGTGGATGAAAAGCTGTGCTGAAGTCTGTTCTAGTTCCAAATACTGACTGTAGACTTCGCCAGAATCGAGATGTAAATCTTGCATCTCGGTCGAATACTATCGACACTGGCACTCCATGTAGTTTCACTATGTTCTCGATGTAGACCTCGGCCAACTTCTCGACTGTCCAGGTCGTCTTTACTGAAAGAAAATGTGCTGACTTGGTCAATCGATCCACAATCACCCATATTGAGTCATTTCCTTTAGGGCTCCTGGATAATCCAGTGATAAAATCCATACTGATGTTCTCCCATTTCCATTCTGGAATGGGTAAAGGATGTAACAATCCTCCTAGTTTTTGATTCTCGGCCTTAACTTGTTGGCATGTCAAACATTTGGCAACGAACTCTACTATATCTTGGTTCATCCCCGACCACCAATAGTGTTGCTTTATATCATGATACATCTTGGTGCTTCCTGGGTGAATTGCAAGTAACGTGGAGTAAGCTTCCTTCATGATGTCTTCCCTCAACTCCTTGTCCTTTGGTACACATAGTCTGTCACCAAACCATAGTGAACCTTCTCTTATACTGAATTCGACCAATTTTCCTTCATGCACTTGCTTCTTCATGTCTTCCATCTCAGGATCTTTGGTCTGAGCCTCTTTCACTTGCTCATTCAAGCTTGGTCGTAACACCAACTGTGCCAATACTCCACTTAAGCGTTGTGTAACCACTTCAATGCCTGCCTGCCTGATCTCTTCATCTAGCTCCCTCCGGGTCGCTACCAATGTAGCCACACTTCTTTTCCTACTAAGCGCATCTACTACCACATTGGCTTTCCCTGGATGATATATAATCTCAGGCCTGATGTCTTCGAGTACTTCCAACCATCTCCTCTGCCTTAAGTTGAGATCCTTCTGCTGATAGATATACTTCAAGCTCTTGTGGTCAGTGTAAATTTCCACCTTTACTCAGTAGACATAATGTCTCCATGATTTCAAAGCAAAAATTATTGCCGCGAGTTCCAAATCATGGGTCGGATAATTCTTCTCGTGTGGTCGTAGCTGTCCCGAACCATAAGCTATGACTTTGCCCTCCTGCATCAGCACACATCCGAACCCCAAATACGATGCATCACTGTAGATGACGTAGTCCTTGTCTCCCTGGGGTAAAACCAATATAGGTGCGAAGATCAAAAGGTTCTTTAGTTCCTGAAAACTTTCTTCACACTTCTCCGTCCAGTCGAAACTTTGGTTCTTCTTGGTCAAGGTTGTAAGGGGTACAGCTATCTTTGCATAATTCTGGATAAACTTTCGGTAATATCCAGTCATACCCAGAAAACTCCTTACTTCTGTAATATCCCGAACGGATATTACCGTATATAAATTATTATTTTATTATTATTTTATTATTATTTTGTTTTAATTCCAAAATTGGAATATTTTGGTGATTTTCACCCGTTTTATTCATAGACATTATCTGTACCCAGATATCAGTCAGTATACATCCGTATTGTACCAAATTGGTACCGTGACCTTCCGAACTAATAATAGGAGTTATTTTATTATTATTTCCGAGATTAAATTATTTTATACGGATTATGTGAAGATTTTCAGTATACAGACATATATGCGCACATACGTGTAGTATGTCGATTAGTACGTTATACAAATTGTGTGTTTTGTATTTTTGGACAACACTTGTTTTGTTATGACAAAACCTATTAGATTGTTAGGGTTTATAAGTGTTTAACCTAGGTTAAGTGTGCATGAGAAGATTAAGGAAACCCTTCTAGAAACCCTCACATAACACCTCCACCACATAACACCATACCTCACCATACCTTCAGTAGTAGTAGTAGTAGATAGTTGTAGATGTTTATTTTTGTGTTCTTACTAAAATAAAGTAAATACCATGCTAAGATTGGATTAGATTAATTTATTCATGCTTAGAATATTGTAGGATTCATTCTAAAATTCCTACCATATCTAGATTAATTTATTTATGCTTAGAATGTTGTAAAATTCATTCTAAAATTTCCTACCATGTTTAGATTAATTTATTTATGCTTAGGATGTTGTAGGATTTATTCTAAAAATACCTAGCATGTTTAATGATGCTTAGAATGTTGTAGGATTTATTCTAAAAATACCTAGCATGTTTAATGATGCTTAGAATGTTGTAGGATTCATTCTAAAATTTCCTATCATGTTTAGGAAGGTTATTTATGCTTGGAATATTGTAGGATTAATTCTAAAAATTGCCTACCATGTGTAGGAATGATATACATGTTGTAGGATTCATGCCAAAATTGTCTATCATGTTTAAGAGTGACATACATGCTTAGAATGTTGTAGGATCCATGATAAAATTACTTACCATGTTTAGGGATGATATGTACCATGCTAAGTCTTTCTACATGCTTAGAATGTTGTAGGTTAATCACTAAATAAATACCATGCTCACATTGTTGTAGGATTGATGCTAATTAATCTACCATGTTTAGAAGTATATATATATATATACTTAGGAATGTTGCATGTTCATACTAGTAGCTATCCATGCTTAGTAAGATATTCATACTAGTAGCTATCCATGCTTAGTAAGATATTCATACTAGTAGTTATTCATGCTTAATAAGATTCATGCTAGTAGGAAGGTTGCATACCGTGCTAGATTCACTTATCTATGTTTAGATAATTGTAGGAAAGTGGATATCATGATATATAAATTTATCCATGCTTCCATGCTTATAGGAAAGTTGTATACCATGCTAGATTAAATAAATATTCATGCTTACATGATACCCATGCTTAGATAAGTATATGTTCATGCTATGTTAGTAGATGATCATGCTTAATCATTATTCATGATAAGTTAGTAGGTGTCATGCTAATTATCGGTTGCGTTAAGTTAATGGTATCCATACTAATGATATCCATGCTTAGATTAGAGTAACTATCCATGGTTATTGTAGTGACTTTTATGTTATGTTCTATCCATGCTAGAATTGTTGTAGAAACTCATGCTATGTTGTAGGTTGATACGTAACTGGTATACATGACTAGAATGTTACTAAGACGTACACCATGCCATATGTTAGTGTTAAAGTAGCATACCATGTCTAGGAATGAGGCATACCATGCTAAAGTTTAAATGCGTGCTTAGAATGTTGTAGGGTTAATGTTAGCATACCTACCATGCCTTGGAATGTTGTGTGTTATATTAGTTATATATCCATGCTTGGGTTGTGGTGATTAGTCATGATAAATAGTAAGCATTCACGCTCAAGTTATAACCTATGCTTGACCGTAGTGGACTTTATGTCTAGATCATAGTGATTTTCATGCTAAGATTGATATAAGCACATGCTTAATCATATTCGTACTTAGGAGTATTATGGTGAGTGGTTCTGTTATGTAATTAGATTGTCGTAAGAAGATGCTTGCGATTGTATGCTATGCTTAAGGCACTATAGGTTAAAGTAATAAGGATTGGGAAGACCACTAGTAGTAGTCAGTTGATAATGGTTGTTATGTCGCCTTCGGTTTTCATTAGTAGAATACCGATCTTAGACTATTAGTAGATCCTTCTGTTGCTTCTAATAATAGAAGATTAAGTTAGCTAGTAAGCACGTTCGGTTGCTTTTAAGATTGATTACCTGTATGGTTGTTTGCATATGGTTATGCTCGTACGTGGCTCGACTGGCCCGTACGTAGATGTGGGTCTCATACGTAGCTTATTTGGCTCGTATGTAGGTTGTTATCTCGCACGCGGCTCGACCGGCCCGTGCGTAGCTGTTGGTCTCATACGTAGCTTATTTGGCTCGTATGTAGGTTGTTGTCTCGCACGTGGCTCGACCGGCCCGTGCGTAGCTGTTGGTCTCATACGCGGCTTATTTGGCTGGTATAGACGTTTTTATCTCCTACAAGGCCCGCCTGGCTCGTAGGTAGTTATGGTTTCGTACGTAGCTTATTGGCTCGTATGTGGTTGTTACTCGTATGTAGCGTCTTAGCTAATACGCAGTTGTTGTGCTCATCTAGGGTGATGTCATTGCCCTAGGGCTATCGACCATCAAGATGTGTGTTTAGCTTACTCCTAGGGGACTGTGGACGAGTCACTTCGCGGGTGCCGTCAGATCTTAACTGTTGGTTGATTGCGGACCGGAGTGTGACGTAATCCAAGTTCAGGTAGTAGCATGCGAATGCGTTTGTATTGCCGGGGTCTTGGATCGATAGGCCATGAACCGGATCCTGAGGGGTTCTGGTGAGTCTAGGTTGAGTAGCCTAGTAGAGTTGTCTTGCGAAGCCTAAATTAAGGCCTAGCATGTTATGTTTATAATATTATCGTCCCTAGGACTGTCGAGTCAGGGACAGCATTAAGGTAGTGACTTATAAAGGTCATTTTGCTCAGACCCTTGCTGAAAAGAGAGGAGTTGGTTGTAGGGGGCACCTTACGACTAACTTGTCCCTTGAGGCAGGCCTTAGGTGGTGTTATTGGGTTGTACCTTTCCGTCAAAGGGATACGTACGGTGGCGTCTCACGATTTAGGAGCACGGGCTGCGTATCTCGCTCTGTTCAATCCTGAAATACCGTGGCTGGGGTGCCACAGGATGCATGGTGCAGTCCTGCGCTTGCGAGACCCCAGAGGGTGCCACAGGGTAGGCTTCGCGCTACCCTGCGCTTGCGAGACCTTATAGTTTGATTTTGGAACGAGGCCTGATATACTGGGATCGAGTGAGGTCCGGCGTGCCGGGTAGTAGTGGAAAACGGAGACACCATAAGCAGACTGCGTAGGGGGACTTGACCCCTTCTGCAACCTCACAGAGTCATGGAGTATTGTCAGGAACAGGTTGTGTACAATTAGAATGCGTAACGCGGGTTCAAATCCCTATATATGGAGAAACAGCTTGAGATGGGGTCGCATGTAGTATGGGCTGCATGTTGCTTCGGAGAGTTGCTGACGTTAGAATAGGGAGCATCCTAGTTCTATGTAAATATCGCATTAGAGTCTAGTCCTAACACTCACGAACACTTAAACTACACCAACACCATTGCTATATTTTGTATGTTGTTTGGGAGATTCGCTGCTATATGATCAGCCTTTAAGCGTCAGTGAATACTGACGTCCCCACTTCCATAGGTACCGGATCGCCGAAGTACAAAGGCGAGATTCAGGAGGACTCAAGGCAAGAAAAGCAAGGAGTCAGTGTTATGCTTAGTTCCGCTGCAGTATATGTATTGATTATCTATTAGTTGAGAAGTTCTCAAGTGAGAGCTACCAAGTGTTGTTCTTCATTCCTTGTACTCTGATGTAATTTGTTGAAGGTTGTAATACTTGGGATTGTAAAGGTATTATTGTAACACTATTGTAATGTATTGCAGTTGTATGATATTCAGACTTGTAATACATTGGGTGTTGAAAATAAAAGTTTTAAATTCTCCTGTTTTTCTGTGTACTGTGACTAATTGAAGAAAAGGTCTTGGCTCGTGTCACGGTTCCCCAGTATTGGAAATCGGGGCGCTACAACTTCCTTCACCGTCTTTGGTTGTGGCCATTCCTTGACCGCTTCTATCTTCTGAGGATCCGTTGCCACTCCCTCCTTAGAAAGGATATGGCCTAGGAATGCAACTTCCGATTTCCAAAACTCACACTAAGATAATTTGGCATACAACTGATGCTCTTGTAGCTTGCTCATGACTGCTGTCAGATGCTTAGCATGCTCCTCTTCTATCCTTGAATATACCAAAATGTCGTCAATGAAGACCACGACAAATGAGTCAATAAACGGACGTAGAATTCTGTTCATCAAGTCCATGAAAATTGCGGGAGCGTTAGTCACTCCAGACGGCATTACCAAGAATTCATAGTGTCCATGTCGAGTTCGAAAAGCTGTCTTAGGTACATCATCTTCCTTGACTCGCACTTGATGATATCCGAACCCCGTAGATCAATCTTGGGAAATACTGCTGCTCCCTGAAGCTGATTGAACAAATCGTTGATCTTGGGAATTGGTTACTTGTTCCGAATAGTGACTTTATTCAATTCCCGATAATCAATACACATCTTGGATGACCCGTCCTTCTTCTTAACAAGCAATACTAGTGCTCCCTAAGGTGATGCACTTGGTCTAATAAATCCCTTCTGCAAGTACTCTTCAATCTGTTTCTTGACCTCATTCTGCACTACTGGCGCCATTCGATAGAGTGCTTTGGATACTGGAGCACTACCTGGCTAAATTGTGATGCTAAGCTTGACATCACGGTGTGGGGGAATTCCAGGTAAATCCTCTAAGAATACAAGTGGAAAATTCCTCGCCACTGGTATCTTGTTTACCTCTCCTGGTACCCGTACTTCACTAGCAGTTGCGAAAGTCATTGCCTTCGTTCTCTGCTCTCCGTGGAATACAAGTTCCACTCCTTTAGCTGAGATGACTACCTCCTTCTCTTTGCAGTCAATGCTTGCCTTGTGCCTCGACATCCAATCCATACCAATAATGACATCTGTTCCGGCAAAACCCAACTCCAACAAATCGATACTTAGGGTCTCTCCACTAATTTGGAGCTTACATCCCGTATAGCATAGATCTGTAGTAAGGGTTGCCCCTAACGGCATAGCTACCTAGATCTGGAATTGCTTCTTGTGTGCATCTTAATTTTCTCGAAAAAAAATTTGACACAAAAGAATGAGTCGATCCACTGTCAAACAAGACTGTAGCCAAAATTCCATTTATATATATTTGTCTTGTTACAACAGTACATCATCCATCAACTTCCAAAACCCAAATTACAACTTAAAACTTATACACCATTTGCTTACATACCAGTAATTACCCTTCCTTCTTCTTCAGCATCCTTCTTGGTCAAGGCGAACACTCTTCCTTGACGCATAGGCTTTTTTCCTTTGTCAGTTGCTCCCGGTCCTGCCCTGTGGCTGTTCCTTGCAATTTGGGGACATCTCGACTTGATATGCCCTTCTAGTCCACACTGGAAATATTTCACTGCATTCTTCCTGGGGCATTGATCCACAAAGTGTCCCTGCTCTCCACAGTGATAGCAACTTCCGGACATGAATTCTCCTGTATTGGCATTGATTTTTCGAAACTTCTGGCCCTTGTCTCGCTTCTTGAACTTTAATGCTGGGGTAGTTCTCTTCCCTTTATTCCAGAACTCTGTCCTTCCCTGATTCTGATTCATATCTTCCTCTGTCGCTGCGGCTCTTCTTACCTGTTTGTCGAATCGGCAAATGCCAAAGGGAACCATCTTCGATATCAGTCCAGGCCTAAGCCCTTGCTCAAACCTCTATGCCTTTTTCACTTCGTCCTGGACCATCTCCGGCGCGTACCTTGATAACTGAGTAAACTTCGTCTCATATTCTCTGACGGACATATTTCCTTAGTTCAAGCCATGGAACTCCATTGCTTTCTCCTCTTGCACATCCAAGGGGAAATAGTGCTGTCGGAATTCCTCAAGGAAATCTTCCCAAATGATTTGTCCCTCTCCAAGACCACACTTCACGGACTGCCACCAAACTCCGGCGTCCTTCTCCAGCGTACCTTGTTGTCTTTGGGAGTCATCAGTACCTCAAATATTGTCTCCGCCTGACGTATCCAGTCGTCAGCAGCTGTGGGATTGTCCTGTCCTTCGAAGACTGGCAGTTTTATCCTCCTAAATGATTCCACCATCTTCACTGGATCAGTGTTCACTGCAATTCCTGGTGCTCCTTGTGGTGGCGCTTGGTTCCTGCTAGCCTCCACAAATGCTCCAATCATCTGGTATACCCGAGTAAATTCTTCCCTTACATCAAGGCCAGTACCGTTGGCTCCACTGCCTTCGGCTTCAGTCTAGTCACTCCGGTTGCTTCTAGTCCTTCCTGCCATCTGAAAGCTAATACAGACATCACCAACTAGCAATCGTAATGCAAAACCCCATAACACACCAGCATTGGTCAAAACATACTAGTTCCATTCATTTCAAAAAGGGTTTTACATATAATCACATCATCATCATCACATGGGTTCATACTACACCCATCAAAACAATAGCATGTTAGCTTAGCTATTCAGAAAGGTTGTCATCTATACACATCAAAAGAGATCCTACAACACTAAGGGAGGTCATTGTTCTCTTGCTCCTGGCAAGTTGCCGACCTCGGAGCTATCCCCGGCAGTCATACGGTCTAACAGTTCCTGCATGTCGCAGACCTGAGTCCTCAGTGCCAAATACCTACTCTGCAGCTGATCCAGCCTCTCCTCGTACCGGTGCTTCAGAAGTACTACCCTTGTCTTCCATTTCCTCTTGGCCCTTTCTAGCTTGGCCACTCTCCTTTCAGCGGTTATCAACGCCCGTGCGAGGTTCTCAAAGCGATCCTCTAGCTGTCCGTGACTCCATTTTGTACGCAGCCAGCTCCTGGGACAACATGGTGATAACTTGTACTATGGACGTAGGCTGTGCGGGTGGAGGTGGAAGTGGGGGTGCAGAACCATGTCCATCGGACCATCCATTCGAGTGTCCATTGTCCAAGCTCGGCATCTACAAGAGAAAATATGGGAATTAGTCCAGATACATAAAAAATTATAAGGCATAAGTTGTAAAAGCAACATTATGAATTATAATCATCAACTATCTGACTAAACCCACTCTCGCAATGCATCTAAGTCTAATTTTCCTACTGTGTTGGACTTGTATTTGAAGTCTGCTCTGATACCAACTTCTGTAGCGCCCCAAATCCCTATACCGAGAACCTGAGACCCTCCTCCAGGAGTCGAACTTCAAAGTAGCCACAATCAAAGAAAATACAGGAAAATTTAAAACTTTTATTCCATATAAATGTTACATTTATAAGTGTTACAATGTCCAAATAAAAATTACAAGATTTACAACAATATAGCAGCACTTGCATATGACCCTTGGATCCTTGGACCAAATCCAGCTCTGTAGTACCTGTAGATCGGCTCCGGATACCTACAAGGTGGGGAACGTCAGTACTTCTACTGACGCAAAGCTGGTGATAACAGCGATCCTCTAAAATTCAATCACAACCAATAATTTATGCAAAATAGAAAAGTGTTGTGCCAAAACAAGGGTTTAATGGATTCGGGTTCTAGTGCAGTGGTATGACATGAACCTATGACTAGATGCAGCAAACTCACATGCCTAACTCTAATGCAAGCAAGACTTTGGAGCACGAATGCATCCCATAATACATACGTTCCCAAATCTAGCTGTCTTTCTCTATAGTTCAGGGATTTGAACCCTCGCCATGAATTCTACTCTTGTACTCAACCAGTTCTCAATAGATTGTCCGTCGCCCAAGGAGGTTGTAGTTGGTTGATCTAGTTCCGCCACTGCAGTGCCTAAGTGGTGGCTGTAGCTGCCACTTGGTACCGCGTACGGACCACTTCAAAAAGCCGCATTGAATCTGGTTGCAAAACCGTATGATTCCCATGTCCACCCCTTACCCAGGCTCTGGACTAACGCATGCGTGTTCACCCCTGATCGGGTTATGAACTTATATATACACCAAAGGGACGTGAGCGCCTCGGGAGGTCAAATCCTCCTAGCCTCCGTATCTTAACAGGGACGTGAGCACCTCGGGAGGTCGAATCCTCCTAGCCTCCGTACCTTAACAGGGACGTGAGCGCCTCAGGAGGTCAAATCCTCCTAGCCTCCGTACCTTAACAGAGATGTGAGCGCCTCGGGAGGTAAAATCCTCCTAGCCACCGTACCTTAACAACAAAACCCACGTGCATAGGGACGTGAGCGCCTCCGGAGGTCAAATCCTCCTAGCCTCCGTTCCTTACTCCGAAAAATTTTGGGAATTAACAGTTCAGGATATGAGCCGAGGACTCATTCATGAGTGCCGAAAATGTATCCTTACGACTGGAAGGTATAACACTAACTATGGTCTGCTAGGACTAATGCAATTTCCTAAACCCCTTAATATGTCATTCTAATCCCAGCCTTACTCTATCACTTTGGGTAAAAGATAAAATTGCTTCCACACTTGCCTATCAACCTCTGGCCCTGGTGAAACGGGCCCGATTTGCCACTTCCCCGACTAGGAATTGCCCAGCATTACGGCCTACATTCGCCGCTACCCCGGCTGTGAATGATGTTCACCCCTGACCCGGGCTATGAACTTATCTCAATGGCACGGCTCGGAAGTCCTACGCTTCGACAGAAGTTTATAATGTATGGTTAACAGGTGTAGGGTATCCATTACCCTAGTGACTAACTTGAGTCACACACCCATTATGGGAGTCCATAATACCAACAACAGATGTCCACCATACCTAGACAAGAGTTATCAACTCTGATAGTACCCAAGGGAAATGTCCTCACAATACCTAGTCAACACTCCAGACTAAGCGACCTACGGGGTTTCTGCCCGAATCCGAAAAAGGTCATAACTTCCTCGATACACCTCCGATTGGAGTGTACGAGCCCAATCCAGAAAGGTAAGATCCTAGGCTATAACTTTCTAGTTGATCATAAACTCAAATTCCATCATCTAGGTCCTCAAAATAGCTTCTCAAGCCTCAGCCTGTGTACTTCTTGTACACGGGCTGCACCTTACCGGTAGCACAAAACACTACTCGTTTATCAGAACGTTACAAACCCAAGTTCTATAAGAGAGTGTTGGTGTTCTCAACAACTCTCTAGTTGGTCATGAGTCCAAAATTCACCAACAGGTCACCCTAACTCACACATCTCTCATCAAAGCACCAAGTCACACACTAGGTCTTTCCAAATCAAAGCCCTCAGATCCAGTCTAGGTCTCTGTCTAGTATTACAAAAATCACAGTAAATCAACCCTTTACTGGAAAAGCCTTAAATTGGTCTTGTTGGAAAGATCTAGATGTCTACTACAAATCTCTAATGAATTAGGTTCTTAAATTGTGCTCTTAATGAGACTCAAATGTCCAATCTCTATAGGGTATCCAAATTGACCGACACCAGCATGGTGCATGCTAATAACATCATATTAAATTCCATACTCATCCAAATGACACAAAATTTATAGTGATGAAACTAGAGATCATAGTAAACAATATGCAAAAGAATTCATGTCAAAAATCCAAGTATACAGTGAGTTCTCACTATTTCAATTAAGCACGGAAAGTCATCATGTTCTTCAGTTCAGCTTCAGCTACTGATTAAAGGTCAATTTTTTATCGAGCCTATAAATTCATCCAAACATTTTTCTGACTTTTGTATAGAATCTAATGTAACGCCCCGAATCCCAATTACACTGAATTCGAGATGTTCTACAGGATCTTTTCACTTTCTTAGTACACTTTACAGGGAAATTAAAACTTTTCATCATACATCAGAGATTACATCATAATTACATCTTTCTTTTGCACAGCGGAAGTAAAATACAACAATTAAATACAAGTACAACAGCTTGATATAATCTTTAAGCATCCAAATCTTCTTTAATCTTTAGCATAACATTTACCTGCATGTCAGACTGTGGGTACGTCAGTTTATTCAACCGACGATCATTATACACGGCCATCCTCTCTATGCCGGAAATAGTATAACTTAACATTTCATATTTAGCAACCACAAACTTGTCACATTTTAAACTAAAGGGACTACCCTATTGATGTCGTGTTGTGATTGTGCACTTAGTCCTTAATGCAGTTAATTATGTTACATGACACTAATGCACACTTGTTCGGATTCTATGCATCCCATACTACATAGGTCCGAGGGCAAGCCCTTATTCGTTCTTCATCTTTGTAGGCTTCAATCCCCCGTTATGATCTAATCTACTACTGTAATTACGGTAAGTATCCTAGATGTTATCTGACCTACGAACTCATGTTTAGGCACTCTGGAGTAGTATCCTCACCCAGACGCATCATGGGAATTCCTGGGATACGCTCTCACCATAAACATGACACCACCCGTAGTCTTCAAACATCCCACGAGCGTCGCCACTGGGACGGTACTCTGGAACAGTATCCTCACCCAGACTCGTCATGGGAATTCCTGGGATACGCTCTCGCCGCTACCCAGGGCCCTCATACTCAGTGTTTTTCTCTTACTTTCATCACGTCTTCACTATGCACTAGTCCTTAGTTTTATTAAAAATCATGAACAAAATTAATCTCTAGAGTTAGCCTCTCCATCAACCGGACTTATTCATTCATTTCATCACGACCAACCTTGGTCTAATTTCATTTTATTTCATTTCTCGGTGCCGGGGAGACTTAGCTACTCTATTTCAAATTTCATTTCACAATCTTTAACTCATGACAACTTCCATGTCACATTTTCATACTCTTTCTTATTCATGATTACACTTTGTTCACAAGTCCATAGTGAATACTTATAACTCATAAAAATTCATATTCATGGCCAACAATTTCATCAACATGATTTCTAAATTCCAATATTATACAATGGACTCATGCACTTCATAATTAAACACTCATACTTCACATTTTACACAATATCCTCGAGTGAGAATTAATAACATCATGTCACACCACAAAATTCTTTTTGTCAATTACTTTCTAATAAATCCATTTCAATATATCTTTACAAACTGAAAATTTCCATAAGTATGGGTCTTAGAACCATAGCTTCAATTATACTATTTGTTCACAAACTACATTATATTTTCTTCAAATAATACCCAAACCAATCCCATAAAATTCCTTGTATTTTTATGAAAATTACCATATTTTTCTCACATTTTTTGGACATCACAATCTCACAAAAAAAAAATATTTTTATAAAGTGCTAAAGGGAGGATTCGAACCCAGCACGGTAGAGAAGGAGCCCAGAGCACCCGCCAACAGGCCAACATGTGCTAGCGATTAGAAGAGGGCGAAATAGGTGTATGTGCTATCAGTTCGCAGTCCTATATACATATATACACAGTTTGGGTAAAAAGATGGTGAAGGCCGGGTTTCGAACCGCGCCGCTCAGGGAAACCGAACGCAGTCGAAGACCGCCTGAGCCACTAGCTCAGGTTGTCACAGTACTGAGTTAAAGTCTATATGTTTCATATTCGCACTGTTTTAGAAAACAACTCGATGTTCAAATCAATTTAGTTCATATTGCCTTTATACAAACCACTGAAAAATTCCAGATTTAATCTCCCTTGACTGATCTTC
This sequence comes from Hemerocallis citrina, assembly GCA_017893485.1. NCBI lineage: Eukaryota > Viridiplantae > Streptophyta > Magnoliopsida > Asparagales > Asphodelaceae > Hemerocallis > Hemerocallis citrina. Next base: position 360,255,179 of record CM030358.1, on the reverse strand, counting down.
ATAACAGTAAGTATAAAATAATTTTTTTGTACTAAAAACATAATTTTTCCACCCAAACTAATAATTTGTTCATTAAAACTACCATATCTTTTATTTTCGACATTGAAAAGAAATCAATTGGTCTTCTAATCTCTTTTATTCCCAAGTTTCCTATGATAATTTACTGTTTATTAATCTATATTCACACCACATACATCTTTGGATTTTCCCATACTCATATTAGCAAAAGGATTCATGTAGCATATGAATAGATCAAACTCAAAAATTACTAAGTTTTGGGTATTTCTATTTTGATGACAACAAGTAATTTAATTGGTTCATTTATGCCACTTCTACTCATGAATTTAACATACTCATAACTCAAGCATTCAATATACTTTCTATTCAAATTTCATAGTGTCATCATCTTAATCAATTGTCATGTTTCAACCATACAATTTACAAGCAATTAATGGAGATTTTCACACATCATACTAGCCATATTGCATCATTATTCAATTAAACTAACAATCATGGAAAGTGCTACATATAGTTTAATTTCATGCTAGAATTTCACATACAAAATTAATCACATCATTCCAATCCATTCATATACTAACTTTTTAATTAGAGTGGACTCTTATTAGTATTTTCCATGTATAGTGTTGACAATAAAATTAGCATGGATCCTACATTAGAAATATGAAATATTTTACCCACCTTAATGGAGAGAAACACAAAAGGCAACAAGTCCTAGTAGATAAGAACACCTCCTCCTAGCCAAAAGAGTGCACCACTCCAAGCTTCCAAGTCCTAGCCGAATGCTTCCCAATCCTTGATGCCGGCCACTCCAAGCAACCACAAGAAACCACACACTCTCTTATCTTTTATAACTCACACAATTATAATACTATAGCTTTAGAAATTATACTTTGCATATGAAAAATTAGCCATGAGAAGGGGGGTATTTATACTCAAAGATGAGTGAAATGGAGGGCCAAGATTGTCTTGGTGGTTGTAAAATGAAGGGCTTAGATCAAAGTAGGAGTTAGAAAAACTACCCACCTCCTTGAAACTACCCCCATGTTCTCCACACCCAAAAATCCAAATTTCCCTCCAAAAGAATGCTACCCGGCCCCAAGCATGAAGTGTGCAATGCACGTGTACGTGTAGTGCACGTGCATGCAACTAGGCCAAATTTGTACATTCTAAAATTGTATAAAAATATATTTGTTAAAAAAAGTCTTCTACATGACAAGTTTAATTAAAATAACTTAATTCATGGGCTTTCTTTGGGCCAAAACTAGTTTATAAAAAAAATAAAATAAAATAAAATAAAATACTTTTGGGCTTTTAAAGAAAAGGCTTTTTAATTAAATCAAAGAAGGCTTTTAAAAGAAAGGCTTTTGTACTAAAATAATTTGAGAAAAATATATTAAATAATTATACACATTATGATAAAATAATTCAAACAAAATATTGCACGTGCACAACACGTGCAAAATAAATAATTTTTCATTAATTGAAAAATCAGGGTATTACAGCACTCCCTCCTTAGAATAGTTCCGTCCCCGGAACTACAATCAAGAGCGAGAGAACAAACAAAATACAACACACTCAACAAGAAACAAAGATACCAAAAATACAATCAAGCAAAAAGCTCAGGATAGTCCTTCAACATCCTCTCCTCAGATTCCCAAGTAGCCTCTTCAACCAAGTGGTTTCTCCAGACTACCTTGACCATCAGTATCGTCTTATTCCTCAAGACTTTCTCCCTACGGTCAACAATCTCAACAGGAGACTCGATGTAATTCAGGTCTAACTGCAAACCTTCCGGCACTTCAGGCAAATGATGACTCGGGTCCGGAATATAACCTCTCAGCATAGACACATGAAAGACATTGTGCACCTGAGACAACTCTTCCGGTAATTCAAGCCGGTAAGCAGTTTTCCCGATCCTTTTCAATATCTTATACGGGCCTATAAACCTCGGGGCTAGCTTCCCGCCTTTGCCAAAACGAACCACACCTTTGCTGGGTGATACCTTCAGGAAGACGAAGTCACCAACCTCAAACTCAAGGTCCCTTCTCCGGTTGTCTGCATAACTTTTCTGCCTGCTCTGAGCTTCCACCAACCTTTTCCTGATCAGATCAATCTTCTCAGAAGTCAGTTGCACAAGCTCAGGACCAAACAACTGACGCTCCCCAACTTCATACCAACAAACAGGAGTCCTGCACTTCCTGCCATACAGAGCTTCGTACGGCGCCATCCCAATACTGGCCTGAAAACTGTTGTTGTAGGCAAACTCCACCAAGGGTAAATGCCTTTCCCAACTGCCTCCAAAGTCTAGTATACAACACCGCAGCATATCCTCAAGAATACGATTGACTCTCTCGGTCTGCCCATCGGTTTGCGGATGAAAAGCAGTGCTGAAATCTGTCTTGGTACCCAAAGCCGTCTGAAGACTCCTCCAAAAATGCGAAGTAAACCGCGCATCTCGATCAGACACAATGGTCGAAGGAACGCCATGAAGTCGGACAATCTCACCAACATACATCTCAGCCAACTTGTCCATCGAAGCAGTGAGTTTCATCGCCAAAAAGTGAGCGGACTTGGTAAGTCGATCGACTATAACCCAAATTGCATCATTGCCTTTAGGACTCTTAGGTAATCCCGTAATGAAATCCATACTGATGTTATCCCACTTCCATTCCGTAATAGGTAACGGCTGTAATAGACCTCCGGGTCTCTGATTTTCGGCTTTGACTTGCTGACAAACCTCACACTTCGCGACAAATTCAGCCACATCCCGTTTCAAACCTGACCACCAGAAATGCTGCTTGATGTCCTTGTACATCTTAGTACTCCCAGGATGTACAGACAGAAGAGTAGCATGCGCCTCCTGAAGAATACTCTCTTTCAGGTCCGCCTGATTTGGAACGCACAGCCTGTCTCCGAACCACAGCACTCCATCCCTGATTTGAAATCCGGGCAACCTGCCAGCACCAACCTGCTCCTTCATCCCCAAGATATCAGCATCAGCCTCCTGACTTGCAATGATCCTGGCATTCAAAGTAGGCTGAAGCCTCAACTGAGCCAATGATGCTCCCAATCCTTGCAAGACCACCTCAATACCAGCTCGGTCCAGCTCCTCAATCAGATGCCTCTAAGTCGTAATCAAACAGGCCAAACTGCTCTTGCGGCTAAGTGCATCAGCAACAACATTAGCCTTTCCGGGATGATACTTGATCTCAGGTCGCATATCCTCGAGCACTTCCAACCATCTCCGCTGCCTCAGATTGAGATCCCTCTGCTGATATATATACTTCAAGCTCTTATGGTCCGTGTACATATTCAACTTCTCACCGTACACGTAGTGTCTCCATTGCTTCAAAGCAAAGATAATTGCAGCCAACTCCAGATCATGAGTCGGGTAATTTTTCTCATGCGGTCGTAGTTGCCTGGACCCATAAGCGATTACTCTTCCTTCTTGCATTAAGACACAACCAAGCCCCCGATGTGAAGCATCGCTATAAACGTCATACTCGACACCAGCCCTAGGCAAAGCCAAGATAGGTGCAGTAGTCAGCCTATCTTTCAACTCCTGAAAGCTCGCCTCACATTGCTCGGTCCACTTGAAGCTCACATTCTTTTTGGTCAGCCCTGTAAGCGGTACAGCTATCTGAGCATAACCTTGAATGAATCTCCGATAATATCCAGTCATCCCAAGGAAACTTCTGACTTCCTTCACTGTAGTAGGCCTCGCCCAATCTCTCACTGCCTCTATCTTCTGAGGGTCAGTTGCCACTCCCTCCTTAGAAAGGATGTGACCTAGGAATGCCACTTCAGATTTCCAGAAATCACACTTGGATAACTTGGCATACAACTGCTGCTCTTCCAGCTTCTGCAACACTGCTGCCAGATGCTCAGTGTGCTCCTCCTCAGACTTGGAGTACACGAGAATATCGTCGATAAACACCACGACGAAAGAATCAATAAACGGCCTCAGAACTCTGTTCATCAAGTCCATGAAGATTGCAGGTGCATTCGTCACTCCGAATGGCATAACTAAGAATTCGTAATGCCCATGCCGAGTTCTAAATGCAGTCTTATGCACATCTTCAGCTTTCACTCGAACTTGGTGGTAACCTGATCGAAAATCTATTTTGGAGAATACAGCTGCTCCTTGCAGACGATCGAACAAGTCATCAATTCGAGGAATCGGATACTTATTCTGAACAGTAACCTTATTCAGCTCCCGGTAATCGATGCACATTCTCATCGATCCATCCTTCTTCTTTACCAAAAGCACTGGTGCTCCCCAAGGTGACGCACTAGGTTGAATAAAGCCTTTTCCCAACAGTTCCTCAATTTGCCGTTTTACCTCATCCTGTTCCATTGGAGCCATCCTATAAGGTGCCTTAGAAATGGGTGCACTTCCCGGTTGAACAGTGATGCTAAACTCTACATCACGATGCGGAGGTAACCCAGGAAAATCTTCCAAGAACACTGTCGGATAGTCCCGAACCACAGGAATCCTTTGCACTTCCACAGGAGTCTCTTCCTTGCGGATAGTAGCCACCAGCTTAGAACATTTCCGCTTCCCTTGGAACACGACTTCAGGTCCACCTGGAGCCTTCACTGTCACCGTCTTGGCCTTACACTCGATGCTTGCACTGTACACCGACATCCAATCAATGCCAATGATAACATCGACTCCCAAGATAGTCAGTTCGATCAGATCAATGCCAAAGATTCTATCCCCAATCACAATCTCGCAATCAGCATAATACCGATTAGTGGTTAAAGTTTTCCCTGACGGAGTAGCTACTGATAAGATCTTGCCTGGGAAAATCTTCGGTTCAACTCCCAACACTTTAGCAAACTTTGGAGACACAAAAGTATGAGAGGATCCAATATCAAACAATACGACAGCTTTCATTCCATTAAGGTAGAGTTCGCCTGTTACATAATATACATCATTACATAACAGCCTCACTAAACAAAGGGAAAAGAAATGACAAAGACTCTAAACACCAGCTCTCGTACCAGAGATGACCTGATCTGCCTCCTCAGCATCTGCAACCATTTTGAATACTGCAAAACGAGGAAAAAGTTAGAGCATCACACACACAATTCAAATTCACATCAATGTCCTTTGGCAAAATCTCAATTGAATCCCAAAGGTAAAACATCATATTCAGTTCTATGTGATACTCACTCCTTAATGTCCACACCTAGGTACACACACTCTAGTGTCCACGCCTAGGTTATTTTTATGTCATGTTTAGTATTACTATTGAAGCGTCGCTCTGATACCAATCTCTGTAGCGCCCCGAATTTCTAGATTAATAACATAGAAAATACGTGACACATTCCCAGTGATCCACTTCAATATAATATCAAACAAAACCGACACCACTAATAATTTTCAACTTTTATTACAATAAACTATTACAAATCACAGCGGAATTCAAAACAAACTCAACTCAATATTTTCTTTTATTTACAACCCAATTTATCTCGAAACTATTATTATAAATTTACACAAATCTCTTACGAGACAATTATATCTCAAAACCACTCAAGCATCCCACCTCCAACTCTAAGCAACTACCTGCAACATGTGAGGCTAGAGATGATCCCTAACCCCCAAAACTAAAGGGGTCAGCCATAGATGGTGTGAGAAATATAAAAATAAACAAACAACATAAAAGAATCATACCTCATAAATTCTTAAACCACAAGTACTAAATGATTATGGAAAGTACAAAATGACAGGTAACATAAAACATCAAGTGATACTACGCTAAGTGTCATGTGTAGAAAACAAGAAAACCACATGCATAAAACCAAGCCAAGAAAACACAAGTTCTATATGCAGACTCTCTAATGCGTACTTGTCGAAGTCTATGCATCCCATTCTACATAGGTTCGGTGCAAGCCCCTAACGTCTTCACTTCATAGGGTTCAATTCCCCATGTTATGAAATAATTCTAACACGATGACTACTACGAGATAAAGATAAACTATGGATAGTATCACATGCCCGATAATTCCGGAGATGGATCCCACACCCAAGATATTTTTCTTGAATAATTCCGGAGATTATCCCACACCGAAACATTGACACGTCACCACACGAATACCACATGTGCTTCACCTCGACTCCGATAATTTCGGAGACCAATCCCACACCACAATAGTTACCGTGATAATTCCGGAGATTGTCCCACACCACAATACTGTGATAATTCCGGAGACATATCCCACACCACTAATAATCTACTGTGATAATTCCGGAGATTAAATCCTACACCGAAAGCCATACTGAGGTTCTTGACTCATGTTCCCGTTCATCATATCACCACTAGTGCCTGTCCTTATCATTTTGGGTTAATTGATTGCTTAACGAATCTCCTAGAGTGGTATACCCTACCGGCCTAAATTCAAAACTCAACGACCGAAATGCCTCAATGGCCTCAACAAAATACTCAACACCAGTATACTAGGGTCACACACCACTAGAGACGCAAACTCAAAAGTCTCAACAAGGTTCCACTAAACAAAGTGGCTCAACTAAATGTCTCAATGAAATACTTATCTGAATATCTCAAAGTCAATTGCTTAATCATATACTGAACTGAATGACAAGTATATACTAAATTATCTGAGGAACCAATCATTCGAATTAACACTGAAGTTTACAAATATCCTTCAGTACCAGTCGACTCATACTGATGATAAGTCGACTGTCCAGAGGACCAAATTCAAGATTTTACAAAAAATAAACTAAGTCATTTAACAGTCGACTTAAGAAGGGATCAGTCGACTTACCCGAGGTAAATCCCAATAATCTTCTCAAAATTATTCTAAGTATATGAGTCGACTTAAAGGAGTCATAGGTCGACTGTCCAGAAAGGACTAATAATTTTACAAAAATAAATTTCTCAGTGGACCAGTCGACTGCCTATGAGCTAGGTTGACTGTCCAGAACGACTATTTCAAAAATTCTAAAATACAGTGTCAGGCTCGTACCAGTCGACTGCACAGTAGGCCAGTCGACTGTCGGCCTACAGATCTCAAAATTTAGGTCTGATTACAAAATCAAATTCTGAAGCTTTCTAATGATCAATGTTATGAAAATAGTTCGAATTCAGGAAAATAATAAATCTCCACAAATCTTCATCAGGTATATGTATATATATCACTCAAAGCATCAATAAGTCAAGATTTAAGTTCTCATATTCTAAATCAAAAATCCTTTCATTAGGGTTTTACAAGATCTAAGTTTCTTTCACAAATCTAAATCAAATCTGAATTATGAATCTAATGTCCAGGTGTTCATACACAAATCTCAACATGCTTTTAGTAAACAATTTAAATAATAAAAAACTGCTATTTCATCCACCATTTCTACATGATTCATACCACATTACAATATCCATATTGTTCACAACATCCAATCATTACATCACGATATTTGTACACATAGATCAATCATCAAGACGAATTATAGTACTCACAAAATCAAACAAACAAAACAAATCACTCACATGAATCAAACACAAAACAATTTCTATATCTCTCACAAGAGCCAAACAACAAAACAATTTTCATATCTCTCACCTTAGAATTTGAGAAAAGTCCACGAAAAGAATCCTCCTTTTGCTAGATCCAAACGCTCCTTGCTCCACCCAAAGTAAATCTCCAAAATTCAGTATTTTACCAGCAATGACGGCAGGGGGAAAAAAATCTCTTAAATATGCCGGATTGATAATTAGGGTTTTACCCGCAATTTTGCAAAATAATCCTTTCCAAGATAAAACTTACATATATAGATCATTCTTTGGAAATTCCATCAAAACTCATTTAAATTTGGATTTATAAGAAAATATACATTCTAAATCTCAATCAATACTGTTCAAAACATCCAGAATGCACATTTTACACTTTGACCCTTAAAAATGTCAGTTTTGCAAAAAGGTCCTCTTTTCTCAAAAATTGCAAATAGTTCCAATTAATTTCAGAAAAATCTGGAAAAATACTAATTAAATCTCAAATATCAAATAATGATTTTTCATGAAGAAAACTAAATTTCCAACTTCTCAAAAGTACTTGCACGTGTTTTGCACGTGTACAAAAGATAAATTTTTCTCATAATATTCATTAAATCTCCAAAAATAAATTTAAATTCATTTCCAAATATAAAAATAATATTTGAAAATACGGGGTTCTACATGTACCTATTTACCTGTTACATGTTTATCTGTTTTCCTGTATACCTGATTACCTGTTTACCTGCTACATGTTACCTATTTACCTGTTTGCTTGACACCTGATACTTGTTACCTGTACCTGTTAGTATACCATGTTACTTGATTCTGTTTGCCTAATTCAAGTTAGATATAACATTTCTGTTGACACACTTATACCATACTTGTTTATTCCTGCTGTTATTTTACATTGGTTATTTTCTCTATATACTTGTATCATGCACTACAAGCGGCCCGTAACTTGCATTGACGGGAGTTTGTTTTCTTTTTCCTATTTCTGCAATTATTAAATTACAGATTTTGGAGAGCAGGTACCAGATGGTATTGGTGATATGAGATATTAGTGATGGAGTTTTGTTTGCATTTATTATTATTATTTCCTGTTATTGCTTGAACAATTGTATTTGATACTTGGATATATTTTTGTATTTAGACAATGTGACCCAGGATATTATTAACTTGTCCAGACTTGATTTATTTGAGATTATTATATTTTGATTTCAAGTAAATTTCTATTGGTACATTTGATTCGATTGTGCATACTTGGTTGATTCTCTTGCTTCCGAATCTGATTATTTCTATGAGATGTTGTAAAGATTCTGAACAACTTATGGATGATGAAAATCATTCGCTGGGCTTAGTCACGTATCCGTATTCCGTATTCTTTTTTGGAAAGCGGGGCGTGACAGCTTGTTTGCAAGCGGCTAAAGCGGCGTTGAACCAAGTCTGGGACTCCAAACTTATTTTTTGAGGGGGTCCAACGAGTTGTAGGAACAATTCCGAATGGTAAGCTGCTCCGCACTTTCTTGTTTGCAAGCGGCTAAAGTGGCGTTGTAAATGTAACGCCCCTACCCCGAGCTCGGACAATTTATATAATTTAGAAGACAAATTAGATACTATGTAGTACAACTGCCCACCATAGGCTGCCTCTCAAAAGGTGGTTAACTGAATTGGTGACTCTTGATCATAGAAAAAGTTATTTATTATTAATTAATTTTTGTGCAATCCCGATATGGGACTAAATTCCTATCTCTTTTTCTTCCGTTCTCTCTCCTGGGAGAAACACCATCACGTGGGCCCCAGCCTCCAAAGCCACGTCACCGTGTGTGATGTCACCCATCCAAAGCAGTAATGCTGCTTTCCTTTATTTCTCCACGTGTGGGGCCCCCATCCATCCACTATATTACCATAATGCCATCATGCATTATATTTCTATACAAACAGCCACCCCTTTTAATATATATATATATATATATATATATATATATATATATATATATATATATATATATATATATATATATATATATATATACTCTTTTGAAAATTAGGGGGTGTTACACAACCCCCCTTTAGAAATCAGCATCCTCACTGAGCACGGGGAATGCACAACCTAGTGCAGGATCTCCTTTGTAGCCGATGTGGAGTGGAGTACCCTGATTCTGCTAGATGCGCAGTATCCTGATTCTGCTAGTTATACAGTCCCCTACCTGGGCGACCTGTTCCATCCTCACTCCCTCTCAGGCATACTTACCCGTACATCTGCTAGTTCCATCTCAGGCATACATCTCATCCACTCTTACCCACAATCGGTGTCGAAAGTCGGCTCTAATACCATTTGTAACGGCCCTGCCCCGAGCTCGGACAATTTATACAATTTAGACGACAAATTAGATACTATGTAGTACAACTGCCCACCACAGGCTGCCTCTCAAAAGGTGGTTAACCGAATTGGTGACTCTTGATCATAGGCAAAGTTATTTATTATTAATGAATTTTTGTGCAATCTCGATATGGGACAAAATTCCTATCTCTTTTTCTTAAGTTCTCTCTCCTGAGAGAAACACCATCATGTGGGCCCCAGCCTCCAAAGCCACATCACCATGTATGATGTCACCCATCCAAAGCAGCAATGCTGCTTTCCTTTATTTCTCCACGTGTGGGGCCCCCATCCATCCATTATATTACCATAATGCCATCATGCATTATATTTCTATACAAACAGCCACCCCTTTTCTAATGTATATTATAAATATATATATATATATATATATATATATACTCTTTTGCAAATTACGGGGTGTTACAGTAACCCCTATTGCTCATATTTGTATTTTTAATTATAGTTAATAAAATTCTTGATTATTCAACATTATTTTTTGTTGATTTTATTTTTATTTCTTTTGCATCGTGTATTGTTCTTCTCTCTCTTATGATTCATTTTGCATTGATTTAGCTTTTTATTCTCATTTATTTGATCTATAATTTGTCTTTGATCTCGTCTATTGTTTAAACATATTTCATGGACTATTTTTCTCTTATTGGATTCTTTTCTTTCTATTAAATACTACCCAGTTCACCCAAACCCATATTGTCTCTATATAAACACCCTTAATTACCAAACCCTAATATCCTATCTCTCTCTCTCATCCTCCTAGCCATCGCCCTCATCTATTCCCCGACCTCACCTCCCGACCTTCTTTCCCCCTCCGCTACCGCCGACTTCTCTGTGGTCGACAACACACCAAGACGAGCCCCTTGCTGCCAACATCTTGTTTGACACGGCCACGACACCCCCAGCCCCAGGTCGCCACGCCATCATCTTCCATGGTGGTTTCTATCACCGACCTTGCTGTTGTTAGCTATTGTCTCTTTGGGTGTGTGTGCTCGTGCATCATGTGCACGTGTTTCAGCTGTGGATTCTCGTCTTTTGTTTGTTGTGTTCGTTGTTCGGGATCCGTTTCCGTAATTCTGTTCTTCGTTTCCGTCATCTTTATAACAGACAAGTAGCTTATACGTGTTCTTTTTATCATATAAGTTAATACCGTAATTAGTCTAGTATGAAAATATGTGTACTCTCATGATGATCCTATCCTGTTAGTTAAACTATTGACATCATCTCTTGATCATGAGTAGTTACAATAATTGACACCCGTTGCATGAAAACAATTAGATTAGATGACACTTTGACTGTATGTTGTTTGTGACCCACCGTATGTTGGAGATGACTTTTACATAGATATTTGTTGGGTGTATGATCTCATTATAGACCATTTATTCACATGCCATGCTGATTTGACTAACCCACATATATCATGTTTGTATGACATCTAGATTGGACCGTTTGTAGTTAAGTTGTTTGATAAAATGCATTAAAGAACTTTTGTTTTGCCGCTGCCCTATTTTGTACAGTAATTTCGACCCTGTTAACGTCAGTAAAATAAATAAGTTTGTGAACATGATTTGTAGCCTATGTTTTCTAGTTTTCAGAACTTTTGACGGATCTGAATTACGATTTTTGATGCATGAGTTATTGCTATTTTACTGCAGTCGTATCGTATATTCCAGATTTTGAACTATATGTATTCCTTATGGAATTTTATTTTAAAACTAATATTAAAAGTATAATTCGAACTTTATATTTTGCTGAGTATGTTTAGTTACGACCGGAATCAATCCCTAATTTTTGTGGAATTAATTAATCTCTTTTTGTATCTCATTTCTTGCTTATGAAACTAGTCGATATATTTCCAAACTGCATGTTGTCCAGAAAAGAACTATGTTTTCGACCTGATTCTATTCGTTTTTGATATAAACTTTATGAGTATAAACTTTAGCCTGATTTGTCTATTTTGCTACCTTTTGACGGATCTGGATTTTGAATTATATTTTGTGAATTATCTCAGTTTTGGTACTGCTATATCTGAACTTTCAGAATTAAGATTTTGTTGCATTACTCTGTTTTTCCAATTTTGTTGACCATACTATCTATAATATAATTTCATGATATTTTATATTTTGAAACTAGATGTGTTAGGGAATCTTCCATATTTATCTCAGATTTAATTATAATGATTTTAAACTCTTTTCATGCTTATAAACAAGATTTTCTATTTTCTGGCTGAAAACGATTTCAGTATTAAATGATGTTTTCGACCCTGTTACTTTGGCTGATATATGACTTATATATATGTGTTAGAATCGGCAGAGAGTCTAGGTTCTATATTTTTGAACGGATCTAGGTTTTCTATTTTGTAGCAACGGGAATCTCAGATTTGGTACAGTAGTGTCTTGCCGTCCCGAACTGAAAGTTTCGTTGTTTTGACTATTATGAGTTGTTTTTATCAACCGTTGTAAGTACTACTTCATCTTAGACTTATCCTTTGTTCATGACATGTCTTTAGCCTATTGTATTTGTTCACACCTGTTGTTAATAATGAAAAGAAATCTAACCGGGGTTTTTAAGGGAAAAGATCGAGTAGTGGACAATATAGAAATGCATATTCAGAGAGAACTCATTTTCCCCACTATTTATTGTGGTACCTACTATTTATCTCTGGATGCATGAGGGCATGATCCATGACACCGTTTGTTGTTATTACTGTTACTGTTACTGTTTGTCTGAATATACTGCCCTATAGAAGTTCCACTACGAAGTCTTAAAACGAAACTGTTTGTTGTAGCAACCATGTGATATAAGTTGGGATACATGAAGTACTACCTAGTTAGTAATGAACATTAGACATAAGAATAACTATTTACACTGTCACATCCTGTTACTGTTGATTTACTGTTACTGTTGACCCTTACTGTTACTGTTATACTTTTACTGTTATTTCGTTGTTTACTACCATCTGTAGACTGTTATATTTATTACTTCTCCATGTTAGTATATCATGTCTAGTTAGTTCCCCCCCCCCCCCCCCCCCCATTTTCTTACTTGTACTGCTTGCGTCCCAGACTTGCATCTAACGGACGTTATATTTTCTTGTTTTCCTATTTTTCCTTGTAATTGCCATATGAGCAGATTTTGCTAATCAATTTTCTACTGGAGTTGGTGAGCAAAAGTTTTGAGCTGCACAATTAGAATCATTTGCTTAAAATAATTTGATGAACTATTTATATTTGTCAACTGTATTGAGACTTGTATTTGGGCTTGTAGTCCCAGAATTATTATTTTGTTTCAGATCTTGTATTTGTTAGGATATTTATTATTGTTGCAATAAATACTGTTGAGTTATGATTTTTTATGCATGCTTGGTTGGAGTATACAGTTATATTTATTATTGTGATGAGTCAAGCAGAGACATACAACTTATGGATAGTAAAAACTATCCGCTGGGTTTTGTCACATATCGTATTCTGTATTCTTTTGGGAAACGGGGTGTGACATGATTTTTAGTGGTATTAGTGGCTCAGGTTTGACTAATGTGTTAGTTTGACGAATACATTAGGTAGACTTGACTTGATCAGATTTACATGGCTCCCAACAAGCCATGCATTGTATAAAGAATTATGAATCAACTGGATCTAAATGCTAATTATTTTGGGTTTTATGCAGACTATGGCTCGTGGGAATGGTTTGTCTTCACAAGAAGGCCATCCCGAGTTGGCAGCTGTAACTCAGGTGCTCCAGCAAATTGCTCAGTTGCAGTAGGAGCACAACAAACTGGTTAAGGCCGCTTTGGAAGCTGCTAACCAGAATACTGTTCTGACCCCCGTTGTGCCTGCCTCTGTAGCTTTTCCCTCTCATCCAGGTACCACTGCGGATTTCATGAGGTTGCATCCTGATAAGTTCGCTGGTACTGAGATGCCACTTGAGGCTGAGAAGTGGCTGATCCGGACGGAGAGTCTGCTACATGTATGTAGGGTTGCCGATGCCGACCGTGTGGATGTGGTATGTGTCCAGTTAGTGGGTTTGACCCACATCTGTGGGAGGGCAGAATCCGAGAGGCTAGAGCGGCCTATTACGTGGGCCACGTTCGCTCAAAGCTTCCTGGAGAAATTCTTCCCGCACATCACCCGAGTAGAAATGGAGCATCAGTTTCTTTTCCTGAAGCAGGTTGGTTGGTTTTCTAGTTGATTTATTAGTGCCATGTTTTGAGATTCGGTGACATTATGCATGTAGTATTGTAACACCAAGTTTTCTTGGAACATGGCTCTAGATCTGTGGACGAGTACACTGCGGAGTTCACCAGGCTTAGCCACTTTGCTACCACCTTGGTGGCAAATGAGGAGGATCGTACTCGGAGGTTCCTTTTGGGTCTTGATCAGGGTATTCAGGTGCACTTCGCTGCCCATCGTCTCCGTACCTATGCGGATGCCTTGGAGGCAGCTCGAATGACAGATCAGACTCATGCTTATGAAACCCCTTCTCAGTGGGTTGTGCAGTACCCTGCTACTATTGCTGTCAGGCCTACTGGAGGTCTGATCAGGAGGCCAGCTCCGGTCATTACCGTCAGGAAAACTCCCTACCGTTCTGCTCCTCCACGCAGGGATGTTGTTTGCGACTTTTGCCAGGCCCCTGGGCATTTGCGCAAGGATTGCTGGAAGGCCAACCGCCATTGTCTCGGTTGTGGTGCTACCGACCACTTAGTTCGAGATTGTCCTCGGAGGAGGCACGACCAGGCTGCAGTCGCGCCAGTCCGTAGTCAGGTTAGGCTGCCACTTCCCCCTCAACGTCAGATCATCGGTCAGAGGACTTCTGCCATAGTGAGAGGTTAGGCTTTCAACTTGACAGCGAAGGAAGCTCGGACTACAGAAGAAGTCTTTGCAGGTATTTCTTTTGTGTTTTCTTTTGTTGTTCTGCTATTTGTTCCTTATTTCATTTATTTTCTCTTGCATCTTTCTTCATGTTGTCTTTCTACATCATTTCTTTTCATATTCCTTGGTTATCTTTCATATGTTCATCTTTTCACTTGTTTTGGCTCCATCTTAGATGTTATTCTTCTTCATTCTGTTCCTGCTCGTGTTCTTTTTTATTCCAGGGCAACCCATTCCTTCGTCTCTTCCCACTGTGTGGATCTGCATCAGTTAGAGTGCAGTGAGTTGCCGATGGCTTGGCATATCACCACAGGTTACAGTGTTGTCGTTTGTTCCTGGGAGTGCAAGCAGAGTCCCGTGGTGATTGGGAGTGCTGATTTTCGAGCATATCTGATTGTGAATGGCAGTTCAGGATTTGATGTGATTCTCGGTATGGATTGGCTGGGTGAGTCCCATGCTATCATCGATTGTCGAGCGAAGAAGGTTGTTTTTAGGATGCCAGGCCATGAGGAGTTTGAGTTCCATGCTGGGGAGTTACCCCTTGGGCGTGGTCAGAAAGTAGTTGTCGATGCTGGTTGTGAATGGAATTGCATTCAGGCTGTGAGGCTGTGCCTCTTGTTGTGCGAGAATTTCTTGATGTGTTTTTCGAGGAGTTTCCTAGACTACCCCTGGATAAGGATGTGGAATTCGGCAATGATGTTCAGCCTGCTACTGCACCAACATCGAAGAGTCCTTACCGGATGGCACCAGTTGAGTTAGCAGAGCTGAAGGTGCAGGTCCAAGGATTGCTGGATTTGGGTTTCATCAGGCCCAGTGTGTTTCCATGGGGCACTCCTATCTTGTTTGTTAGCAAGAAGGACGGGAGTTGTCGTCTGTGCATGGATTACCATGAGTTGAACAGTGCTACAGTGAAGAACCGGTATCTGCTACCCATGATTAATTATTTGTTTGATCAGCTGGGTGGAGCTGCTGCCTTTTCGAAGTTGGACCTTCGCTCTGGTTATCATCAGGTGAAAGTGAAAGCAGCTGATGTACAGAAGACTGCGTTCAGGACCAGATACGGGCACTATGAGTTCCTAGTGATGCCTTTCGGAGTCATAAATGCGCCAGCAGTGTTCATGAGTCTGATGAACAGAGTTTCCTCTCCGTTTCTGGACTAATTCGTGTGGTCTTCATAGACAAAATTCTAGTGTATTCTCAAAATCAGAAGGATCATGTTGATCATTTGAGGTTGGTTCTGTAGACCTTGAGGGAGAATAAGCTCTATGGAAAACTCAGCAAGTGTGAGTTCTGGCTTGATCGAGTTACCTTTTTGGGGCACATTATCTCAGGCGATGGTATCTCTGTCGATCTGACCATGATTTCTGCTGTCAAGGATTGGCATGTTCCTAAGTCAGTTTTAGAAGTTAGAAGTTTCCTTGGTTTGGCTGGGTATTATCAAAAGTTCGTCCATGACTTTTCGAAGATAGCTGGTCCGTTGACTAAGCTGACTGGGAAAGATTAGAAGTTCGTTTGGGATGGAGCTTGTAGGGGAGCTTTTGCATAGTTGAAGTGCTGGTTGACGTCAGCGCCTTTGTTGACTATTATAGATGGTACGGGTGGTTTTGTGGTTCATTGTAATGCTTCTAGCAAGAGCCTAGGTGTAGTGTTGATGTAGAAGGGTCGAGTTGTTGCTTATGCGTCCAGACAGTTGAGGCCGCACGAGAAGACCTACCCTACCCATGATTTAGAGTTGGCTGCGGTGATCTTTGCTTTGAAGTTATGGAGGCACTATCTGCTTGGAGACCGAGTGGAGATTTTTACTGACCACAAAAGTCTCAAGTATGTCTTTACTCAGAAGGAGTTGAACTTGAGGCAGAGGCGATGGTTGGAGTTGATGGCTGACTATGACATCAGTTTGCAACACCATCCTAGTAAAGTAAACTTGGTGCCAGATACTTTGAGTAGGAGATCAGTCACCATGTTCCTAACCCAGCAGAGAGAGCTTGTTGAGCAGGTGAGGTGGTTGGATTTGGATGTGATCTTGCCAGGTTCTGATCAGAGTTGCATGATGCTTCAGTTGCAGTCGTCTCTTGTTGAGCAGATTAAGGAGGCTCAGACAGGTGATGAGCAATTGTATGGGTTCAGAGCCGAAGTTGAAGCGGGTACGAGGACTGATATGATTGTTCACTCAGATGGATCTCTTCATTTTGGGTCCAGATTGAGTGTTCCGAATGGTGAGGTTCATCAGAAATTGCTTGAGGAAGCCCACCAATCATTGTACTCTATTCATCCTGGTGGTACAAAGATGTACCAGGACTTGAAGCTTCATGGTGGCATGGTATGAAGAGGGTCGTGGCGAGATTTGTGTCGTAGTGCTTGATTTGCCAGTAGGTGAAGGTAGAGCATCAAAGGACCGCCAGACTTCTTCAACCTCTTCCCATTCCGGAGTGGAAGTGGGAGCATATCACCATGGATTTTGTGACTGCTTTGTCGAGGAGTCCTAAAGGTCACAATGCCATTTGGGTGATTGTGGACAGGTTGACGAAGAGTTCTCAATTCGTTCCCTTCAGAGTTGGACAGTCTACTGAGAGCCTAGCTAAGAAGTACATGCAAGAGATTGTCAAACTTCATGGGGTTCTAGTCAGTATTGTATCCGACAGGGATACGAGGTTCAGGTCGCAGTTTTGGGAGAGTCTTCAGAGTAGTCTGGGGAGTAAGTTGAAGTACAACACAACTTTTCACCCTCAGACAAATGGACAGTCAGAGAGGACCATCCAGACTCTAGAGGACATGTTGAGGTTCTGTGTGCTGCAATTTGGAGGTTCTTGGTAGGACCACTTGCATCTTGTAAAGTTCTCATACAATAACAACTTTCAAGCCAGTCTTAAAATTGCTCCTTTCGAGGCACTCTATGGTCGTAAGTGTCGGTCACCAGTGTGCTGGGGTGACATTGGCAAGAGGAAATTGTTGGGCCCGTAGTTGATCACCAAGACGGTGGATGCTGTGAGTCAGATCAGGAAGCATCTTCTAGCTGCACAAGACAGACAGAAGTGATGGGTTGATGTTCATCATAGATCCTTGGAGTTTGAGGTGGGAGACCATGTTTTCCTTAAGGTATCACCTTGGCGAGGTGTCATTCGTTTTGGTGGTGGAGGCAAGTTGAGCCCTAGGTTCATCGGACCGTTTGACATCGTGGAACGAGTAGGCAAGGTGGCTTATCATCTGGCATTGCCATCGGCTTTATCTGGAGTGCATGACATCTTCCATGTCTCACAAATAAGGAAATATATTCATGATGAGAGCCACGTGATTGACTAATCGGAGTTATCTGTGAAGCAGAATCTGTCTTGTGAAATTCTGCTAGTTGCTATTTTGGACAGGTGGGAGAAGGTTTTGAAGAACAAGGTGATCAAGCTTGTTCGTGTTTCTTGGAATCCTCACTCGCCGGGTGAGTCGACTTGGGAGATGGAGGAGGATATCCAGTGGAGGTTTCCTCATTTGTTTGTGTAGCTCTTGTTTTGCTGTCATTGTAATTTCTTCTTTTTTCTGGGTTACCATATGCACTTCTGGTTGAATTTCGAGGACGAAATTCTTCTTGTTAGGTGGGTAGGATTTGTAACCCCTATTGGTCATATTTGTATTTTTAATTATATTTAATAAAATTCTTGATTATTCTACTTTATTTTTTGTTGTATGTATTTTTATTTCTTTTGCATCGTGTGTTGTTCTTCTCTCTCTTGTGATTCATTTTGCATTGATTCAGCTTTTTATTCTCATTTATTTGATCTCCAATTTGTCTTTGATATCGTCTATTCTTTAAACCTATTTCATGGCCTATTTGTCTCTTATTGGATTCTTTTCTTCCTATTGGATACTACCCAGTTCACCCAAACCCATATTGTCTCTATATAAACACCCTATTGAACCCTAACCCTAATTACCTGTAACACCCCGCAAAATTGGAAATGACAATTTTGCTCTCGTGTGTTACGCACGTGTATTTTGTACCGTTACAAGTAATATCTGTAACATGTTCACTACGTATTTTGTTTTCCGACTATTTATACATTTCCCGTATATTTTTTTCCTATTTGAGTCAACTCAAATATTAAAGTATATTTTACGTGCTTTTACGTATTATCGATGCACGTATCGATTACGTATTTTTCCACCGCTACATGTGATATTTTCTATGTGTTTCAATTATTTATTTTATGTATTCGAAATCGTTTTATAAACGGAAATTCATTTTTCTCTCGTTTTAATTTTAATATTTTATACGTGTGGTGCACGTGTTTTCAATGTATTAAGTACATTATCGAATGTATATATTAAATATATTTTTCTTATGTAGTATTTCGATTATATTTAAATATTTTTCCGTTGATAAAGTCGAATTTTGTACGGGCGACACACGTGTTTGCGGTGCACGTATTTAAGCGTATTCTTTTCAAAATGAAATTTTAGAAGTGTGTGTGTGTTTATTTTATTTGTGCATGAAAAATTATAATTTTTAATTAAACTAAATTTATATGCATATTAAATATTATATACATATGTTTTTAACTAAATATACATGTGCGTATGAATGAAGTGTGTGCAAGTGTGATGCACGTGCACGTGTGTATGCATGAAAATGGTAGAGGCCGGCTGTTTTGGAGTAGGAGGGAAAAACAATTTTTGAATTTGCATACGTGGGTAGTGGAGTTAAGTGGTGGGGGTAGTTATTATAACCATCACCTAATTACTTATATAATACCCCACACCCCTACCTTTCTCCTCATTCCTCTTTCTCTCTTTCTCTGTTAATACCCGAAGCCCCTTCTTCATTTTGCTCTGCCGAAAACCACCCAGCCATTTCCTATTGCTTTCTCCACTCATTTCCACCATTCAATACAGATTTATGCATGTATGTATATAATTATGTAGATGTATACATATATATGTATATATGAAAGTGAAATGAAGTGAAAACTTTCTCGTGATTCTCTGTTCAAATCTGAAAACCAAATCAGCATGTCCCCTGTGCTCCTCCACTCACACACCTAATACATATACACCTATATTTTCCCCTCATTCAAGTTATATATGTATGTGGAGATATATAAGTATATGAAGATGGGAGATGCTCCTCTGTTGCATGCTGAAAAGAGAAGGAGGTGTTGTTTGTCTTGCTGTCGAAATGGGAAGTTTGGAGTTTTTTTTGTGCACGAATTTCGAGGAGGCCGATTGGGATTTTTGGAGCGGGGAATTATTGCTTGTTAAATTCTTCAATTTTGGGTGGGTGTTTCTTAAATTCTTTCTAAATTAGAAGTATGATGCATGCCACTGATAAATGGTTTATTTGTTAGATTTTAATTGGTATGATGAAAGTAGCTTGCATGCTAGTTGATGTAAAATTTAATTGTTAGATTTTGATTAGTGTGGTATATGTGAATTGCTTAATTTATTCTTTGAAATTTGTTATGATGCATTATTAATATAATTGCATACTAGAATACATGCAAATCGATGAATCGTGATTGTATGAAAAATTGATGCATGGAAGAATATTTCCTATTATAGTCGAAATAATGCAACATGTATGAAAGAGGTTTATTTGATGCTAATGTGGTAAAGAAATGTGGAATTAATCTCACTAGTATATTTTATGAGTATAAAATTTTTTATGAGGAAGTTTTGATGAAAGACAACATTTTATTCGAAAATTGATTATATGTGTTTTCTAATACAATTTGGGAGGAAACTTTTGTTACATTGTCAAAAGAGAATTTTATAAAGTTTGAATATAATATACTATACTGTAATTTTGATAGAAAATGTTCTGGAAAAGAATTAAGTTTTTGAATGAGTACAAATCAACTGAAAAATCGAGTTTAGTAAAGGAAAAATTAATTACAGTGTGGCATAAACAAAAAGTATTTAACTTATTTCATATTGGTTAGTCACTCAAGACCATTTGGTCTTCGGGTACGCTTTGGGTCCATTACTGTTCATGGGCGGGGTCTTGGTCTTGGGTTCGAGTCTTGTTAGAGACTCTGTTTTATTAAATTTTCAATTTTATATAGATCACCGACAGTATAAACATAAATAGATTTCAATCTCATATTATATCAGTTAGCCACTTTGGCCTTTCTGGTCGACCCGTGCGCCTTCGGGTTGGTTACTGTTCATAGGCGGAGGGATTGACCTGGGTTCGAACCCGACCTTTGCCATTTTATTTTTCTTTTTGATTTTCTTGATATTTTGAGTTTTGAGTGAAATAAAAATCGAGGAAAAATTCTATTATTCTTCTAAAATTGTTTAGACTTTATAAAAAATATTTTTACAATATTTTGATATATTGTGAGAATTGAAAGGGGATTTTACATTAAATAGTGTTGAAGAACTCGAATTTATTTGATTAAAAGAATTAGAAGTAATTTTTATATTGAAAAATTGACTCTTGTATAACTAAAGAGAGATGAAAATTTGGTTTACAATTAGATTTATTCGCGATGAGATTTTATGATTATTAAAAACTTGATTAAGATTATTTGATTTTGCACACAATGTTATGAGTGATTAAATTGATAAAGAAGTCAAATGAGATACTTCATGTTATGAGATTATAAAAGAAATGTTCCTCTTTGAGAAAGAGATCTTGAATAAAGAAATTGAAATATTATTTTGAGACTGAATGTAACATTTTATTGATCTGTAGAAAGAGATAGTTGTTGGAATCTAGAGGCTAGGCGAGACCCTAGTGACCGGCAATTTTTATTCATGAATTTGAAATCTAACCAGTGTGGGTTGAGCATCTCTTAAAAAGTAGCCAGGTTGGGCTGACTGTCTCTTTTGTTTGGATTAAGTCCAGGTAGGGTAAGCTAGCTCTAAATTGTGATGATTTTCTTCTAAAACAAACTAAAAACGTAAGGACTACACTATAGTGGAGATTTGATGAAAGTAAGAGAAAAAGACAAGTATGAGGGCCTCAGATCTACAGTGTGAGAGTGTGCACATGATGTCTATATGATGCGTCATGTCATGACGTGAATACATCTTCGGAATTATTGGAATCGTGGCGACACTTGTGGGGTGTTTGGTGACTACGTGGTGCCATTATCCCATGACAGAGGCGAATTGTCCATAGACTATCTACATGATGCATCATTTCATGACGTGGGATTCCCTCTAGGCTGTCTAGACATGGGCTCGTAACTCATAGAACATCTAGGATACTTGTTGTAGTTACCGTAGTAGTTTAACTCATGGCGTAGGAATCAACCCTACAAGATGAAGAACGATTAAGGACTTGCCCTCGGACCTATGTAGTATGGGATGCATAGAATCCGAACAAGTGCTCATTAGTGTCATTTAATATAAATAACTGCATTAAGGATTAAGTGCACAGCACCCATGACATCAACAGGATAGTCCCTTTGTAGATTTGTTTTGTAATCAAGTTTGTGTTTGTTAAAGTATTTAAGAATCGTTATACTTTTGGCATAGCGAGGATGGTCGTATATAATATTTCGTCGGTTGTAAGCAACTGACGTGCCCACAGTTTTATATGCAGGACTTGGAATTTACAAGAAGATGTAAAGATGAATTTGATGCTGATGATCATTTAAATGCTAAAGTTGTTATAATTGTACATTTATCATTGTTTTATTTTATTTATTCTGCTGTGTGTTGATGTAAAAGACTCTGTTGTAATAAAAATTTTAAATTCCTTGTAAAATTGTACGAAGTGAAGTGTAAAGATCCTGTGGAACTTCGAATTCAGGCTTATTTGGAATTCGAGGTGTTACATTACCAAACCATAATATCCTATCTCTATCTCTCATCCTCCTAGCCATCACCCTCATCTATCCCCTGACCTCACCTCTCGACCGTCTTCCCCCTCCTCGCCGTCATCGTCTACTTCCGACGCCGGAGACCACCACTGCACCCCCCTGTCCTTTTTCCCTCTCCGCTGTCGTCGACTTCTTTGTGGTTGACAACACCCCAGGACGAGCCCCTTGCTGCCGTTGTCTTGTTCGAGAACAGCCGCAACGCCCCCAGCCCCAGGCCGTCGTGCCGTCATCTTCCCTGGTGGTTGCTGCTGCTGACCTTGCCGTTGTTGGCTGTTGTCACTTTGGGAGTGTGTGCTCGTGCGTCTTATGCACGTGTTTTGGCTGTGTATTGTCATCTTTCATTCGTTGTGTTCGTTGATCGGGATCGGTTCCCGTTATTCTGTTCTTCGTTTATGTCGTCTTAATAACAGGCAAGTAGCTTGTATGTGTTCTTTTTGTCATACAAGTTAATACCGTAAGTAGTCTAGTATGAAAATGTGTGTACTCTCAAGATGATCCAATCCTGTTAGTTAAACTGTTGACATCATCTCTTGATCATAAGTAGTTACAATAATTGACACCCGTTGCATGAAAACAATTAGATTAGATGACACTTTGACTATATGTTGTTTGTGAAACACCGTATGTTGTAGATGACTGTTACATAGAAGTTTGTTGGATGTATGATCTCGTTATAGACCATTTATTCACTTGCCATGCTGATTTGAGTAACCCACATATATCATGTTTGTATGACATCTAGATTGGACCGTTTGTAGTTAAGTTGTTTGATAAAATGCATAAAAGAACTTTGGTTTTGCTGTTGCCCTATTTTGTACAGTAATTTCGACCTTGTTAACATCAGTAAAATAAATAAGTTTGTGAACATGATTTATAGCCTTTGTTTTCTAGTTTTCATAAATTTTGACGGGTCTAAATTCTGATTTTTGATGCATAAGTTATTGTTGTTTTACTGCAGTCGTATCGTATATTCCCGATTCTGAACTATATGTATTCTATTTGGAATTTTATTTTAAAACTGATATTAAAAGTAGAATTTGAGCTTTATATTTTGCTGAGTATGTTTAGATATAAATGGGATCAATCCTTAATTTTTGTAGAATTAATTAATGACTTTTGTATCTCACTTCTTACTTATGAAACTAGTCGATATATTTCCAATCTGCATGCTATCCAGTAAAGAACTATGTTTTCAAACTGATTCTATTCGTTTTTGATGAAAACTTTATGAATATAAACTGTAGCCTGATTTGTCTATTTTGCTACCCTTTTGACCGATCTGGACTTCGAATTATATTTTGTGAATTATCTCAGTTTTGGTACTGCTATATCTGAACTTTCAGAATTGAGATTTTGTTGCATTACTCTGTTTTCCCAATTTTGTTGACCATACTATCTGTAATATAATTTCATGATATTTTATATTTTGAAACTAGATATGTTGGGAAATCTTCCATATTTTTCTTAGATTTAATTATGTTGATTTTAAACTCTTTTCATGCTTATAAACAAGATTTTGTATTTTCTGGCTGAACGAGATTTCTGTATTAAATGTTGTTTTCAACCTTGTTTTTGTGGCTGATATGTGACTTATATATATGTTCTGGAATCAGCAGAGAGTCTAGTTTTTAGATTTTTTGACAGATCTAGGTTTTTGTTATGTAGCAACGGGAATCTCATTTTTGGTACAATAGTATCTTGCTGTCCAGAACTGAAAGCTTCGTTGTTTTGACTATTATGAGTTGTTTTTATCAACCATTGTGAGTACTACTTCAGCTTAGACTTATCCTTTGTTCATGTCATGTCTTTAGCCTATTGTATTTGTTCACACCTGTTGTTAATAATGAAAAGAAATCTAACCGGGGTTTTTAAGGGAAAAGATCGAGTAGTGGACAATATAGAAATGCATATTCGGAGAGAACTCATTTTCCCCACTGTTTATTGTGGTACCTACTATTTATCTCTGGATGCATGAGGGCATGATCCATGACACCGTTTGTTGTTATTACTGTTACTGTTACTGTTTTTCTGAATATACTGCCCTATAGAAGTTCCACTACGAAGTCTTAAAACGAAATTGTTTGATGTAGCAACCATGTGGTATAATTTGGGACGCATGAAGTGCTACCTAGTTAGTAATAAACATTAGACATAAGAATAATTGTTTACACTGTCACATCCTATTACTGTTGATTTACTGTTATTGTTGATTCACTATTACTGTTGACCATTACTGTTACTGTTATACTTTTACTGTTATTCAGCTGTTTACTGCCATCTGTAGACTGTTTTATTTACTGCTTCTCCATGTTAGTATTTCCTGTCTAGTTAGTTTTCCCCCCCATTTCCTTACTTGTACTGCTTGCGTCCCGGACTTGCATCTAACGGGCATTGTGTTTTCCTGTTTTCCTATTTTTCCTTGTAATTGCCATATGAGCAGGTTTTGCTGATCAATTACCTACTGGAGTTGGTGAGCAAATGTTTTGAGCTGCGCAATTGGAATCATTTGCTTAAAATATTTTGATGAACTATTTATATTTGTGAACTGTATTGAGACTTATATTTAGGCTTGTAGTCTCCGGATTATTATTTTGTTTCAGATCTTGTATTTGTTGAGATTTTATTATTGTTGCAATAAACTATTAGTTATGATTGTTTATGCATCTTGGTTGGAGTATACTGTTATATTTATTGTTGTGATGAGTCAAGCAGATCCGTACAGCTTACAGATGGTGAAAACTATCCGCTGGGCTTAGTCGCATACTGTATTCCGTATTCTTTTAGGAAGCGGAGCGTGACAGGCGTCGAACCAAGTATTGGACTCCAAACTCGTCTTTTGAGCTTAGTAAGTTGTGGGAGTAACCCTGTAGGACAAGCTAGACTCTGAACTTATCATTTAACGAGTCGTAGATGTGACTCAGAGAGATAGAAATGAAGCAAATGCAATAATTTTCAGTAGAAAAAAGCTAAGTTTTATTGAGATAAACTAAATGGCCGCTTCAATGGGGCAAGCCATTATTACATGCTTTTGGCTGTGTTACAAGCATCAGCCTTATTGAAACTGAAAACCTATTTCTACGATAAGGTGAGGGCCTCTTGGGAGGAGTTTGGTTCTCCCCTTATTGGACCCCCATGGATAAGGTAGAGGATGGCACCAGGTTCGGAGTCTTGGAACTCGTTGGGCCTCTCGGTTCGATTGTTGGCTCCTCGGGGTGGAGGATCGCCCCCATCCTTTCTGACGAACTTAGCCAGGTGTCCCCGTTGTATGAGTTCTTTGATCTCCTCTTTGAGAGCCCAACAATCATCCGTGTCGTAGCCGTGGTCCCTATGAAAGCGGTACCACTTATCCCTGTTCCTTTTCTTGCCAAGGGTATTTATTCTAGGGGGACCACGAAGTAGCCCTCCCTTGTCCACCTCCATAAGAACTGCTAATATACTAGCATTAAGGGGGGTGAACTTCTCAAAACGAGGAGCTGGGCGGCGCTGGCCATTATCATCTTTCTGGAATTTCTGGGGTCCTTCTTTGCTTGTATCCTTCCATTTGTTCCCAGAAGACGATTCCTCAAGACTGGGGGGGTGAGAGCCTCTTCCGCTCGGATAAACTTCTTGCTCCTAAGAAGGAGTTCAGAGAAGTCCCGAAGAGTCTTCTTGGCAAGGGACCCCCTGAGGTCGGCGTTAGTGACGTTGTGCCTAAATGCCGTAAAGGCTACTGATTGATTAAGGGAGGTGATAGACCGGGCTTCGGCGGTGAAGCGCCAAACGTAATCCCTTAGGCGTTCACCCTTTCTTTGGCTAAGGGCTAGCAAAGATGCACTTTTTTTCTCGGCTCGGCGACTGCTAACGAAGTGGGTGAGGAAGAGCTCCTCAAACTGTTCGAATGAGAAGATGGAGGCTGTGGATAGCTGGGAGTACCACTCTCTCGCTGGTCCCCTCAATGTTGCTAGAAAGGCCATACATAGAAGCGCATCCAAGGCTTGATGAATCATCATGAGAGTTTTAAAACTCTCGATATGATCGGTCAGGTCTGACTCCCCATTGTAGGATTCAAAGCGGGGCGGCCTAAAGGCCTCGGGAACTGGCGCTTCCATGATGGCACTAGAGAATGGGGGGTCTGCTTGGGCGGAACCTATTGTTCTTCTTCGGGATTGATCTTGTTGAGGCGCTTCTCCATCTCGTAGAGACGGCGGTGGACCGAGTCATCCCTCCGGTCGGATCTAGTCAATCCTCGAGACTCTCCTTCATGTGTGGCGGTATGGCGAGGTCTAGGTGTACGCTGGCCCTGACTCGTGGCAATATTAAGAGCTTGCATGATGTCTTCTTTGAAGTTCTAGAGCACGGCTTGAGTGACTGGTGCTGCTCCAGCTTGGCGGTCCCTAGGTGTGGCTTAGCTTACTAGAGTATGACTTCTCCGCCGACAATGCGGAGGGGGCTTTCTTCGCTTCCTCGGGGGAGGGGATCTTCTGGTCCTCGGTCTACGGGAGGGTCCGGACTCTCGGGGCCCCTGGGTACTCAGGTTGAGGGACTTCCTCAGGGGCTCGCCATTTATTCAAGTGAGTTCGGAGGTTGACCCCCTGCTGACGGTTAAGAATTACTTGACGGAGATCCGGCCCCGGAGGACTTTGAGAAGGCATAGAGTTAGTTGAGGGATTGTGGACCGAAACATGGTTATGATGAAGGTGTTGCTTTGGACGACTTCAACGAGAGCCCCCCGAGACCCTGGAGGGGCCTGTTGAGGAGGAGGTTGTTGAGGAAAAGGCTGTTCAGGCTGTGGTTGCTGAACATGCGGAATGATTTTGGGAAGGACATCTTGGACTGGAGGAGGAGGAAGAAGGGGAGTGGCTCTTCGGCTGGAGGCTGCTTCCTTCCCTTTATCTTTTGGATGCATGGTTTGAAACTACTTTCACTGATGAAGTAAGGTTGGATTGCTTTTTCGTTTCCCACAGACGGCGCTAATCTGTTGCTGCTGATTTTGGTGTGGGAGCAAACAGATGAATTTATGGATTCTTTTGGAAACAATAAAGGCAAACCTGTTGACTTTCACCGGCGTTTGACTGGTTTCTTGCCGTTGTCGTTGACCTGCAAAAAGTTCGATACACCGGGATGGATCCCGGCGACGAACCCTCCAACGCTCAAGTCAGTAATCAGGAAGATTATGAAAGAGCATTTATGTGGAAAAAGATTGATTACCCTTTTTATGGTGGAGGGAGAGGGGTATTTATAGTCACCTTTAGAGACAGATTAGAGATACTCATTTATCCCTATGTCTCGGTGTTTTTGGATAAGATGTAGAGTTTAAATCGTTTCATGATAAGAGATTTGGTTTAAACCATCTCTCAGAGATAACCATGAATTTGAATTACACTTTAAATATCTGAATTGGTTTGTAACGGGTTGCTACCCATACCCAATAGGACATATCCGTTTTTGGGTTATTGGGCTTTGAAGAAAGACCTAGTTCCAAATTCGGACCCGTTTATAGGTAAAATTACCGTTTTACCTCTGAGAGCTTTAAGATTCGTGCCCGATTTGAACAGTCCCGATTTGGTTCTATTTTTGGCCAGATCAGTCACCTAAGGTAGTAAAGAAAAATGTAGTAGATTTGGTAATAGGTATAGCATTACCCTTACAAAATCATCTTTACTATTTGGGTTTTTAACATGTATACCCCTAACAAATATGATAATATCATATATGCCCTTTAAAAATGTGTATTTTCATATATGCCCATAACAATATGAACTCATTTCTTATTTACTCCTAAAAGTTGTCTCAAACTACGTGTATTGAAAATTTTTAAGATTAGTAGCGAATTTGGCTAGAAAACATGATGATGAAGATAAAATTATAAAGATGTACTGTAAACTTGTCCATTTATTAAGAAAACTGAAGAAAAATTAAGGATTGATGTGTGTCAATTGATTTTATAGATGATTTAGTTTATAAAAAGAAAGAAAAATAAGCTTAACTAGTAGAGAAAGGGTATTTCAGTCATTTTACATAAAATCTATTAAATATAACTGTATATTTCATACATTTTTATGTTTTTAAAGTACTTAAAATTTAAGGGTAACTAAGAGGTTGGATACACATTGTTAGGGGTAAATATGAAAATACACATTTGTGAGGGGTATATGTGTTATTCGCATATTTGTTAGGGACATACATATTAAAAACCCCTTACTATTTTAATGGGAGAGTTGGGGTTTGTAATCAAACAAATCCTAATTTTGTAACTAAATAAATCATTGCAGTACACATCCAAACTAAATCCAACAGTATATATACGTAGACCGCATGTGTCATCCAAATAAAAACATTCAAATATAAACTATTTCCTTTTTTATTCGATATATATTCATTTAATTTAATGACTATACTTTTAGTAGGTGTGCACGTACATACATTATACTAGTATCATTAGGTGGTGACTCGCGCTTTAAAGCTCAACAAACAACAAAAACAGTTATTTTTTCGGTGATGTAACATTGACACTTCTACCACATCCTCTCCTACCTTATCAGGCCGTCTTCTTCCCCCATATCCGACCCCCCTTCCCCCTCTCCTACCTTGCTCCCTTCATTAATATTGCTGCGCTCGTCAATCCCTTCAGACCCATATCCTTTGATCCCCTTCTTCCCGTCCTCGGCGATTTCCTCTCTCTTCCTCGCCCTCTTTAGTTCAATTCCCTCCCGGGCGTCTGCTCTTGCTCGTTTCTCTAGGCTTAAGTTTCCGTGCCTTTTGAAATCCGGAGCCGCTTTTCGCCTTTCTTTCAAGCCTCCTTCCTTGGTGCTCCTATCGCTGTGGAGCCCCCCTGGAGTCTGGTGGTTCTACTCGGCTCTTCCTCTTGGTGTTGCCCTCGTTTCCTCCCTGCCCCTCAGTGTTAAGCTGCCTTCTCGACTAGCCTAACCGTGGGCGGTTGGTTCCCCCAGATCTTTACCATTCGATCCCTCGCTATAAGTTTTACTGTTCTCTCCCATCGCTGTAAGTTTTTTAAGGTTTTCTTTTTTAAAATTGTTCTGGCTTATTTCCGACTCTGGTTTAGTTTCTATTTGCCTGTTGTTTTGAGGAGGTCTTGTGATCTCGTCCTTATTAGTTCTATTTGATCGCCCTCTCTGGCGATCTTATTTTTCCTGTGCCCTCTCAGAGTTATGGCTGTGTTCTGGACGAGATTGACCCTTCTATTGGTCTTTCTCTTCAGGTGTTGTGAAATTCTCTGATCCCCTTAGTTTTGTCTTCTTCCCGTTCTGAACTTCCTTTGAGGACGTTATTCTCTCGTCTCTCCTACTGTTCTTTAGCTTTATCTTTTTCTCTTCGTTCAACCGGTGTTGATCGCTACAGTAAAGGGTTATTTTGCGGACTTATCTCCTCGCTCTTCTCTGCCGTTCTTAGTACTGGACTTAGTCCTTAATGGGCTCGTCTTGGGTGGATATTGTTAAAAAAAATGCCAAAAAAAATACTTCGATTTTCCCTGGGGGGCCAAAAGCCCTCGATCAAGCTCGGCCCTTTTCTCAGAAGTCTCTAGGGCGCTATTACTCCTCCTATTACCGACCTTCCACCACCTCTATCTACTCCTCTTCTAAGCGCTCCTGCCAATTTTCGTCTTCTTTCCCCAAGTGTGCTTTCGTTGTCTCCAACCTGGGCACCTTAAGGCCTTCTACACTTTCAACATGAAGTGCCTATTTTGCCTTAAATCAGGCCATTCTAGTAATCGCTGCTTCTCTCTTCAACAACTGTTGGGTCTTTCCATGGGGGTTCCCATTTCCGACCAAGTTCTGGCAGTGCTTGAACTTCCCCTCTTTTCAAGTTAAGCTTGCGGATATTCAATCCCGCAAGCCTAAGAAGGCCAAACTGTCGACTGATTCTCCTCTTCTCCCTACTTCACTGGTCTCCCATCACTTATCTGAAGTACACCCAACACCCCAAGTGCAATTTCATCCCCCTCCTCAGGCAGCTAAGCCTCAAGTCACTCACGTCTTCATCCCCTCTGCCGAACTCTCTGATAAAATGAAAAAGTTTGAGTGCTACGGGGCTGTTTCCTTTGGTGGAGGTTCGGTTCCCAACTTCACTTTAGACTCCTTTCTATGCAATACGTGTAATGTGAAAAACTGGGTATAGGCTGTCAACGCTTGTTCTAACGAAAATGTGGTCATTATCTGTCCCTGCCCCAAAATCCTGGAGGATCTAATAGCCATTACATCCTTTTCCATTGGAGCGATCAAAATCTCCATTTGTAAGTGGGTGCACCAAGGCTTTTCTCCCCCAGCTTTTATCCATGCCCCTGCCCCTGTCAAAGTCACCCTTTTGGGACTTCCTCCATTCTGCGACTCTCCTTGTATCATCACAGATATGACCAAGTGCATTGGAGATCTGATTTACACTTCATCCTCATCGATGTTCGCCTCAGGTGTCTCCAGGTTGAAGCAGAATTTCTCTGCCCTCCAGTGCAAGATAGAATTGAAGCCTACTCTTTGAGAGATTGTAAGTCAGTCTTCTCCATCTCTGTCTATTACCACGACAATTCTAGTGGAGGATCGTCGCAAGTTCCTTTGCTTATTGGAGCATCTAAGGCAACTGCAAGCGCTTCTCCTCTTCCTAAAACCTCTTTTGTGGGTTCTTTTTCTCACTTTTATGCTCCATCTTCCAAATTTAAGGCTTCTAACAAGGTCCTTACTAAAAAGAACTTCGCTTCCCAGCGTCGAGGCTTTGTTTCTCCTACCAGTTCCAAAATTTCACCCTCTAAGGCACCCAATTTAGTCTGGATCAACCCAGACATTTCTTCTCAATCAGCTGTGAAACGTACTCCATCTTCTCTTGTTGGTTCTGCTGAGCTTCTGCCTAAGCTCCCACTGCCTCCATCTTCGAAGTCTACTACTACTGTGGCTCCATCCACCATTGCAGCCACAGTCTCAGCTCCTTCTACTTCCAAATTGTCTGATTCATATTCTAAGTGGCCGGCTTGGGAAATTAACCCACACTTCTCCTCTGATTGGGATAAATTCCAACATGCTGTGCACAGCTCTCCTTCACAGGAGCCCAAATCTAAACTTGCTCCTCTTAAAGCAATGTCTTTGAGGTGGCCGAAATCTGACGCTTGGATGGATCATGACAACCTTCTAGAGGAAGAAGAATCGGAGCTTAGTCTTTCCCAATCACAACAGTAGGTTCTCTTTCCTTTTAACTTTATTGTTATTAAGTCTTGCTCTTTTAATTTTTGTTTTAAAATTTTCTGTCTCGTTCTACGATTTGGCCCATACTCTTTATTTCCTGCTAGTAACTCTCTTTCTTACTGTTACCGCTAAATCTGGTGTGGGGGCAAACAGATAGTATTTGTGGATTCTTGGAAAACTTAAATAGCAAACCTGAAATCTGTTACGCCGGAGCTTGGCTGTTGACTCCCGCTGTTCACCTGCAAAAGTACGACGCTCAAGTCAATAACCAGAAAAGATTATGAGAGAGCGTAAACTAGCAAAAGATTGATTACCCCTTAATGGTGGTGGATGGGGGGTATTTATAGCTGCCGTTGGGGTCAGATTACGAATGTAATCCCTCTGATCAGATAAGGAATGTAATCCCTAATCCCCAGTGAAAGGATAAATGTGAATCAGGGTCGTTGATTAGTATTAATCAGAAACCCTAATTCTATCCCGCTGGACTGGGTTTATTTCGGGTTGGGACTCGTACCCAATTGAGGTGGATCCGTTTGTGGGTTATTGGGTCTTTGGGGAAAAGACCCAGGACCTACTTCAGACCTGTTTGTGGAGTGAAATTACCATTTTGCCCTAAGCTTTAAGATTCGTGCCCGATTTGGACGGTTCCGATGTAATCCCATTTTTTAGCCATATCACGAGCCCCCCACTCCTAAAGGCTGAGAAGGTTCAGTCTTTGAGGAGTAGTTTTACTGTTTCAATGGCTTTTGGAGTTGTATCGGAGTCCAAACGAGGGAGTGACGATTCTTTGCATGGGGCAGTATGGTGGTTTTCTAGGTTAGTTGCGTGATCTAAGTTGTTCTTGAGCCTCTCTGGTTTTCTGGCATTTTTCCTTAATTTTTATCTATCTTTCGGATCACTTATTTAATTTTGCGAAGTGCCGATTTGTCGTTCGGGGGTCTTAATCAACCACTCTAGGCAATAATTATTTACTCAGGGGCTCAAAATATTTCTCCGAATTTATAATTAGCTCCTAGAATTTTTAATTAATTTTCCCAAATTTTTAATTATTTTTTTGCAATTTTTTAAATAAATAAAACGGTTTTAATAAATAAAAATTAATTTTTAATACCGAATTATGTCGTGGCGCGATCTGGACCCTTCATCGTTGCCGAGCGCGATTTTCTGGGGGGTCGGACGATCTGAGCGGGTTGGCCAGTATTTTCTCCGTATGTGGAGGTCGGTACCTCGGCACCTCTGCTCGGCTCCTCGGCAGCTCGGCTCGGAGCGCCGGGATCTGCCGAGCTACGTGGCGCGATCCTGAGCGTTCATTATGGCGCAAATCCTCACAAAACACTATCTTGTCGTTTTGTGAGCGTGGCGCGATCTGAGCCGTCCATCATGTTTTGACACGAATTTTGGACGATCCGACGGTGAATCTGGCTCGGCAGAATTTTCTCCATATGTGGAGGTCGGTACCTTGTCCCTTCGGCTCGACTCCTTGGCAGCTCGGCTCGGAGCGCTGGGATCTGCCGAGCTACGTGGCGCGATCCTAAGCGTTCATCACGGCGCGGATCACGAGGACGGGGTTCAGATCACGAGAAAACGCTATCTTGTCATTTTGTGGTCGTGGTACGATCTGAACCGTCCATCAGGTTTTGACACGAATTTTGGGACGATCTAACGGCGATACTGGGTCGGCTGAATTTTTCTCCATATGTGGAGGTCGGTACCTCGTCCACTCGGCTCGGTTGCTCGCCCTCGGCCCTAGTAGCTCGGTGGCTCGGCCAAGCTGTTCGGTAGCTTGGTTATGTACACCGGTGGCAAGCAGCTTGGACGGAACACGTGGCGCGATCCTAAGCATTCATCATGGTGCGGATCACGAGGACGGTGTTCAGATCACGAGAAAACGCTATCTTGTTATTTTGTGGTCGTGGTGCGATCTGAACCGTCCATCAGGTTTTGACACGAATTTTGGGACTATCCGACGGCGACACTGGGTCGGCTGAATTTTTCTCCATATGTGGAGATCGGTACCTCGTCCACTCGGCTCGGTTGCTCGCCCTCTGCCCCAGTAGCTCGGTGGCTCGGCCAAGCTGTTCGGTAGCTTGGCTATGTACACCGGTGGCTAGAAGCTCGGACAGAACACGTGGCGCGATCCTGAGCATTCATCACATCGCGGATCACGAGGACGGGGTTCAGATCACGAGAAAACGCTATCTTGTCGTTTTGTGGTCGTGGTGTGATCTGAACCGTCCATCAGGTTTTGACACGAATTTTCGGACGATCCGACGGCGACACTAGGTCGGCTGAATTTTTCTCCATATGTGGAGGTCGGTACCTCATCCCCTCGGCTTGGTAGCTCGGTTGCTCAGCTAAGCTGTTCAGTAGCTCGGCTATGCACTCCGGTGGCCCGTCGAGGTACTGGTTGCTGTGTGATGGAGTTAAGCGGATCGACGAGTTTTTGCCTTGGAGCGTTGGAACTCTCCGTTTTGTCGTTTTGCCTTCCTTTCGTGGGCCCTTAAATGCCTAGAGAGCCCAAACGTCGCTCTTTTGGCTATAAGTCCTCACTCACCTCACCCCCTAGCTCATTTCTCTCTTTCACTTTGAATTTTTACTTTCACTCTCAGTTTTGCTCTGCTAGCGGTGATTTGTGCTCCAAGGCGGTGGTGCTGGCTGTCGCGTAGGCCAGGCAATTTCCAGCAAAAAAATTCCGACCGTGCACGTCACATCCAAGTTTACGTCACATCAAGGTCAGTGCTTTTGCCTTAGATATTTATTAGAGATGTCAAGGATAAACTCGGGAAGTGAGGCATCGTCCTCTGGAGATAGTGTTGCCGAGGAGAGAAGTCCAGTAGCGAGCCGAAGGAAGGGAAAGAAAGTGGTAGGGTCGCCTGCGGCCGTGAAGAAGAAGGCAGTTGCTCGGTCTCCCGTAGTCGAGGAGATCGTGGAGCTAGAGAGGCGAGCCGCCGAGTCGGGCCGGTACCCTGGTGTGCTATCCGGTCACGCCAGCATTAGGCAATACGAGGGCGATCTGCTGAAAAAGGCGATCGTTGGTCGGTCGGCCGTTTACGAGGAGAACGCCCCGAAGGAGGTCACCGAGGTGGACGACCTTGCTTCGGTATTATCCGAAAGGGACCTCCTCCAGATCAGAAAGGGGTTCGCCATCCCTTCGGAATACAGTCTGATCCTCCCCGGCCCTTGGGATGCGAGCGAACACCGAGTTGTCGCCGGACACGTGCGTGTTCGACTTCGACTCTTTGTGCGCCGGCTTGCGCTTCCCTCTGTATCCCTTCGTGTTGGAGGTTCTCCACTGGTACTGTCTGGCACCGGTGCAATTTATGCCGAACACCTGGCGCCACGTGCTCGCCTTCTTGCTACAGTGTCGCATTGCCGAGGTCGAGCCAGAACTGGTAATCCTTCGGAGTCTGTATCGGATCAACCGGATGACGAAGGTCGAGCCTTGCTACTACTTGTGCCCCCGGAGAGGCGTTAAGCTCATAGAGAATCTGGATTCGATAAAAGGTTGGAAGGAGAAGTTTTTTCTGTTGAAAGGGCCCTCGAGGCTGGACTTTTTGACTCGGTGGAAGGAAGAGGTGCCGAAGTTTGCAAGGGCTGACCCGGTGCTGACTGCGGCCGAGGAGGAGGTGGCGGCGAAGCTCATTGCTCTCCCAATGTTAAGCTGGAAAGGAATGACTGAGGAGGTGCTACACGGGTCGGGCCTTAGTCCGATCAACCCGAGTATGCTCTTGACATCTCGCTGCATTTTTTTTTCTTTCTTGTGCGATCTTCTAACTTGTTGTTTTTTGGTTTTGTTGTTTGGAACAGAGGCGCCGAAGATGGAGTTCATGGGAATGATGTCTGAGCGAGGCAAGGTCGCCGATGGTAGGAAGAGGAAGAAGCCGAGCACCGGGCTCGCATCCGGATGTCCTTCCAAGGCTCCCTCGGTAGTTGCCGACCCTACCCCTGCTCCTCAGCCGCCATCTCCATCGGTGGTCGTCTTTGTAGACCCGTCTGCCCCGGCCTCGTCAGCCCCGGCCAGTGAGGCCTTCTCAGTTTCGGCGGCGTTGGCGCTGTAGGCCCCGCCTCTGACACCTCAGGCCGAGCAGATCTTGACAGAGGCCCATAAGAAGCTGTTCGTCCCCGACTGGAGAGTGAAGAACCACGATGGCTTCCTTGGTGATTCGCAGATGTGCATGCAGGCCGTCAAGCATCTCGCGACCCCAAAGGACCGAGCTGCTCTGATGGCGGGGACGACCGGGGACGATACCTTCGAGATCGCTCGGTCGCTCATGTCGGTAAGCATTTTTCTTTGAGAATTTCCTTAAGTCTATAACTCGGCTCTTACAACCACCTAACCCACATTCATTGCAGGCCACTTGTCACTTCGGCCATCTTGTTCAGGAGTTCGCCAAGCAAGAGAAGGAGCGGAAAGCCCTCTGTGACAAGGACAGGGTAGAGAAGGCGAGGGCGGTGAAGCACCTCAAGGCCGAGCAGCGCCGCTCGGAGGGCTTGGAGGTCCGAGTTGCCGATCTTGAGATGGCCCTGGAGCGAGTTAAGGAGCAGCTCGCCGCAGAGGTTGCCAAGGTTGCTAAAGCTGCCGAGGAGTTAGTCGCATCGGCGAAGGCCCTAAAGGCGGCGAGGGCAGAGAGGGATGCCGCAGCGGAGGTGGCCAGGAAGGAGGTTGAGGCCGAATAGAAGAAGCACGTGGCTAGGAACATGGAGCTGTCCTATGCGAGAGCGCTTGACCACGTCGAGGCTCGTGTCCCCGGCTTCGAAAGAGTGGGATATCGCCTGTGGCCCGGCGAAGAGGAGGAGGGTGGAGAGCAGGAAGGAGAAGAGGAGGAGGGTAACCAACGGGACGTGGAGGTCCCTGCCGTCTCCGAGACTGTGGCGGTCGACCCTCAAGCCGGGGCGACGGGGGGCGAGGGACCATCTGGCGAGGTGCCTGTTATCGAGCCGCCGCCACAGGTGGATCCTTGATCTCCCCGTCTTTTCCATAAATCCTCTTCTCTTTTTTTTGTAAAGCCTTATTGCGGACTGGCCACCACTTCTTTTTGATATGAATGAAACATTTCTTTTTTTTTTGAATTTGTCCAAGTGTTTGGCTCGGAACCTTTTCCCAATGAAATGCTTTGGTTTTTTCAGATCATCGGACTCGGTTCGGATGCCGAGGCGGCTCGACAGCGAACAGAATTATTTAAGCAATCACGCAAAGCTCGTCTCGAGGGCGAGATTGAGTTAATTAGGAGGGTATTATTCAACGTGGAGAAGACGAACAACGAGTTATTGGCTGAGATTTGTCATTTGTAGATAGTCGAGGGAGAACTCTCGACGAAAGAGGATGAGTTAACTTCGGCGCTGGCCGAGCGCGACGAGCTAGCTTCGAAGGTTGAGCAGCTAAAGCGGATTACGGTCAACAAAAGCATTGAAGTGACCAACCTTCGCCGAATCATAACTGACTGTGCCGGGGACGCAAGCTCGGCAAAACTTCCTCGGTTCAAGATGTCAGTGAAAGACGATACTTTGAAGGATAGGATCGTCGAACTCGAAGAGGAAGTCGCTCGCCTTAAACCTCAGCCCGTGAGGATTAACGTTCGAAGCATTTCGTGCACCCGCGAGGAGAGCGAGAGGGGATCTCCTTCTACGAACTCGCGACTCGACCACCTATCATTCGTCGGAGCCCGGCCGACGCCCAGAGTGGCATGGCCATCTCGTCTAGTGGAGCCTGGGTTGGAGCCACTGTCAGAGGCAGCGCCGAGGAAGCGTCTCGGTTCGTGGGTGTGGAGACGAGCTCGGAGGTGAAGCGGCGCCGCCCTCGTGTTTCTCCAAACCAGAACGTCCCTGTCCCGAAGAAGCGTTGAAAGAGTTGTATTATACTTTGGAATTTTTGTAGCACCTTGTTGTAGTAGCTTGGCCTTGTAATTTGAATGTTTTTTGTCCGTTGTACTCCTTAATAAAAGTTCTCTTTTTTTTTGGTGTTTGTGTGTTGCTTCCTGTTCGGCAATTCTAAGCACGGATTTTGAGGTGCCTTTTTCTCTACTTTGCAATTCGGTAGATCGGTAGTTCGTATTCTAGATCCGAGCTACGTGGTTCCATCAGGACGGTTGATCACGACCGTGGCGCGAATCACAAGACAAGATGCTCAAATTTCGAGAAAACGTTATCTTGTCGTTTTGCGGAGACGTGGCACGATCTGAGCCGTTCATCATGTTCTAGCACGTTTTTTGAAGCAATCTGACGGTGAAACTGGTTCGGCTGCATTTTTCTCCATATGTGGAGGTTGGTACATCGTCCCTTCGGCTCGGTAGCTCGGCCATGGCGGAGCTCATCGAGGCGAATTCATTGAGGTGAGCTCGACGACGGAGGAGGGGTCGGAGCTCGACATATGGGAGAGGTGAAGAGCTCCGAAGCCTGGGTTGTGCTCTCTGTTTTTTGGAGATTTTTTGAAGAGAAGATCCACTCCTAGGGGTGAAGAAGAGGTGCTAGGAAGATCCTCATAAGAGCCATTTAAATACCCATTCTTTGAAGTGAGTGCAAGGAGCAACTCTACGGAAGAGTTTTGAGCTCTGAACTCGCTTAGAAGAGGTCAGCTTTGGAGACGAGCGGAGTGAAGAGCTCGGCTCTAGGAGTGAGCCATTTGGGAGACGAGTTCGAGGAGCAACTCGGGGAGAGAGTGGTGGGCTCCGAACTCGTTGTTAGAGTTTGTTTCAACGGTTGTGGGAGCAATTCCGATGGTGAACCACTTCTAGCTCGCTTTTAGAGCGAGCTTGCGAAGTGGAGTCGAGCCAAGTGTTAGACTCCGAACTCGTCGTTAGAGTTTGTTTCAACAGTTGTGGGAGCAATTCCGAATGGCGAACCACTTCTAGCTCGCTTTAGAGCGAACCTAAGAAGCGGAGTCGAGCCAAGTGTTGGACTCCGAACTCGTCATTAGAGTTTGTTTCAACGGTTGTGGGAGCAATTCCGAATGGCGAACCACTTCTAGCTCGCTTTAGAGCGAACCTAAGAAGCGGAGTCGAGCCAAGTGTTGGACTCCGAACTCGTCGTTAGAGTTTGTTTCAACGGTTGTGGGAGCAATTCCGAATGGCGAACCACTTCTAGCTCGCTTTAGAGCGAACCTGCAAAGCGGAGTCGAGCCAAGTGTTGGACTCCGAACTCGTCATTAGTGTTTGTTTCAACGGTTGTCGGAGCAATTCCGAATGGCGAACCACTTCTAGCTTGCTTTAGAGCGAACCTGTGAAGCGGAGTCGAGCCAAGTGTTGGACTCCGAAATCGTCCTTAGAGTATAAAGAAGTTAATAACAGAGAGATACAAGCAATTCACAAGTAAGATATGAAGAAAAGTGTTCTTTATTGAAAACTAATACTCGGCTGCTTCTAAGTTGCGAGCCGTTATTACATGGGAGAACTAAAAAAGCAAAAGTAAAATACAAGTGAAGGGAAAGGAACGGTTCGACATCAGACGGTACTTGGAAAGGCATTCATGCGCTCTCTTGGTACTTCAAGAGATGGTCGGCATTCCAAGTCCTGTGAATCTCTCTGCCTTCAAGGTCTTCTAGACGGTAGGCTCCTGGCCGAACTACTTTGGTGATCTTGTAGGGTCCTTTCCAATTTGGAGCTAGCTTACTCTTCTGACTGGGAAAGGAGATAGCTAACTTTCTGAGGACTAAGTCCCCTTCTTTAAGGTCGGTAGGATGGACTCTCTTATTATAGACCAGCTCGATGATTCTCCGATAGCTTTGTTGACGAATGGCAGCTCTTTCCCGGAGCTCATCGATCAAGTCCAGATTTGCTCGGAGCTCTCTGCCATTCTGCTCTTCTTCATAAGCAATAAGACGAGGAGAGGGTACACCGACTTCCAGGGGGATTACAGCCTCGGCCCCGTAGGTGAGGTTGAACGGCGACTCTCCTGTGGGGGTCCGTTTGGTAGTGCGGAAATTCCACAGTACGTTCGGGAGCTGATCAACCCATAAACCTTTAGCGGACTTATCCAGCCTCTTCTTGATACCAGAGAGGATCTGTCGATTGGCATTTTCCACTTGGCCGTTTGATTGAGAGTGGGAGACAGAGGAGAAGTGTTGTTGGATGGCGAGGTCTTCACACAGAGCTCGGAAGGAGGCCCCTGTAAACTGTGTTCCATTGTCGGTTATGAGGACTCGAGGGATGCTGAACCTGCAGATGACGTTCTTCCAAAAGAACTGGAGTACTTTGTTCTCATTGATTGCGGCCAAGGGCTCGGCCTCTATCCACTTCGAGAAGTAGTCGATCGCCACGACTAAAAATTTGAGCTGGCCAGGAGCTGGCAGAAACGGTCCTAGTAAATCCATCCCCCACATTGCGAAAGGGATAGGACTTGATAGGATGGCGAGCCGAGCTTGTGGGAGGCGACGGATGTTGGAGTGCTTTTGACAAGAGCTGCATTGCCGAACATGTCGCTCGGCGTCTTGTAAGAGGGTAGGCCAGAAATATCCATAATTCAACACCTTTCGGGCAAGGGACCTGGACCCTAAATGTGCTCCGCCTATGCCTTCGTGAAGCTCTTGCAAGGCGTATGTGGCTTGTTCGGGGGAGAGGCACCTCAGATAAGGTCTGCCGTCAATTTGTGTGAAGGAGCATTTGTGCAAGACCCCCTCTACAATGGTGTACCGCTCCGCTCTAGTTCTGACTCGGCGAGCTTCCTTAAGGTCTTCGGGGAGGAGCCCATCTCTTAGGAATTCTACCAGGGGTTTCATCCAATTATCTTGAAGTTGGACCGGCAGCGACTCCATGGAGTCGAGAGTTTCTTCTTCTATGCTCGGCTTCAGGAGCACTTCAATTAAGATGGTCTGCTCGAGACCTTGGAGGGAGGAAGAGGCTAACTTGGAGAGAGCGTCTGCTTGGGCATTTTCTTCCCTCGGGATTCGCCGAATAAGCGCCTCTTCGAAGAGAGCCATGAGATTTTGGACCTTGGCTAGATACTTAGCCATTCGGTCATCTCGCGCTTCATACTCACCCAAGACTTGATTCACAATTAGCTGAGAGTCACTAAATATGCGGAGGCATTGTGCCCCTGTCTTGCGAGCGATCCCAAGACCGGCTATAATGGCTTCATATTCCGCTTCATTGTTGGAGGCCTTAAAGTTGATGCGGAAGGAGTATTGGAGGACGAAGTCATCTGGGCCTGCCAGAATAACCCCGGCTCCGCTCCCTTCGGTACAAGAGGATCCATCAACATATACTGTCCAAATAGAAGGTCTATTTGAAGCTTGACTGACCTCGGGAATGGTGCTTTCAACTATGAATTCAGCTAAGGCCTGAGCCTTGATCGCGGTCTGAGGCTGGTATGTTATATCATGCTGGCTCAGCTCGATAGACCATTTCATGAGACGACCAGAAGTCTCCGACTTGTGAAGGACTTGCTTCAACGGTTGGTCGGTAAGAACGACCACTGAGTGGGACTGAAAATATGGGCGAAGCTTTCTTGCGTCCATGACTAAGGCGTATGCCATCTTCTCTATCCTTGGGTAGCGGAGCTCGGCATCTCGAAGTACCTTGCTCACGTAATAGATGGGCTTTTGAGTCTTATCTTCTTCCCTTACGAGGACGGCGCTGAGGGTCTGCTCGGAGGCGGCTAAGTAGAGGTAGAGGGCTTCCCCGGGAACAGGTTTGCTGAGGAGAGGAGGATTGACTAGGTAAGCCTTTAGCTGGTCGAATGAGTCTTGTTGCTGCTGACCCCACTCGAAGCCTTTTGCCCCCCTGAGAGCTTTGAAGAAGGTGAGACACTTTTCCCCTGACTTAGAATGGAAGCGCCCTATGGAAGCAAGGCGACCTGTTAGCTTCTGAACCTCTTTAACATTTTTTGGGGGAGCCATGTCCAATATGGCCTTGATCTTCTCGGGGTTCGCTTCGATTCCTCTTTGGCTGACCATAAAGCCTAGGAATTTTCCTGACGAGACTCCGAACGCACACTTGTTCGGATTGAGCCTCATATCGTGCTTCCTGAGTACATCGAACGCCTCTTGCAGATCGGCCACATGATCGTCCCCATGGATGCTCTTCACAAGCATATCGTCAACATATACCTCCATATTTCGGCCGATCTGTGCTTGAAAAACCTTGTTGACAAGGCGTTGATAAGTGGCACCTACATTCTTCAACCCGAAAGGCATTACCCTGTAGCAGTAGAGGCCCTGATCGGTTACAAAGGAGGTCTTCGAGATATCCAGGGGAAACATACGAATCTGATTGTAGCCGGAGAAGGCATCCATGAAGCTGAGGAGTTCATGGCCCGAAGTTGCATTGATCAGGGTGTCGATACTTGGGAGAGGAAATGGATCTTTGGGACATACTTTATTCAGGTCGGTGAAGTCGATACATATTCTCCAACTCCCGTTGGCCTTCTTTACCATCACAACATTTGAGAGCCATTCGGGATAATTGACCTCCTGTATGAACCGAGCCTTGAGGAGCTTGTCCACCTTTTCTTTTATGGCTTGTTGGCGCTCAGGAGCAAATTTGAGCCTCTTCTGTTGAACCGG
This sequence comes from Hemerocallis citrina, assembly GCA_017893485.1. NCBI lineage: Eukaryota > Viridiplantae > Streptophyta > Magnoliopsida > Asparagales > Asphodelaceae > Hemerocallis > Hemerocallis citrina. The sequence continues at coordinate 360,212,899 of CM030358.1, read as the reverse complement.
TCTGGACCCCGGTGCAACACTCAGATGGTGGACGAGAAGCTCTTCGAAAATTCCAGGCATGTCGGTGGCTGACCAGGCAAAGAGGTCGCGGTTCTTTCTAATACATTGAACTATGTCCGAGCTTAGGGCTGATGGGAGGGTCTTGCTGATAAAGAACTTGCGGCTCGGATCTTGCTCAGAGAAGAGCACTTCCTCCAATTCATCCACTGGCTCGGACGTTGGCCGGACACCATCTTGGGGATTTCAAGAGTTTCAAGGGAGAGGACTGGACCCTCAGTAGAGGTCATGTAGCATTTGCGCACCATTTCCTGACTGCCTCTTACTTTCCCTACTCCTGCCCGGGTGGGGAACTTCATCTTGAGGTGATAAGCGGAAGGGACGGCCTCGAGGGCAGCTAGGCCAGGTCGGCCCAGAATCACATTATAAGCAGCAGGGACATCGACGACCATGAAGTCCATCGGCTCTGTTTGGGTAGTAGGAGTTTTGCCAGCGGTTACGTCGAGGGTGATCACCCCTTCAATAGTCACTGGCACTCCCGTGAACCCATGGAGTGTGTAGCCGGCGGGCTTAAGTCTGTCCCGGGACAGTTTGAGTCCTTTGAAAGCGGCAAGGAAGAGGATGTTGACGGAGCTGCCATTATCCACCAGGATCCTCTCTACTTTAAAGTTCTCCATATGGAGGTTGATGATAAGTGTGTCACAATGGGGGGTTCGGACACCCTCAAGGTCTTCATCTGAGAAGGTGACAGGTACTCCGAGGCCTTTAGGAGGAGGTGTGCCGCAAACCGAATTAACCTCTCTTATAAACGCCTTTCGAGAGGAGTTGGAGGAGCCCCCATCAGGCCCCCATGAATGAGCTGCAGAACACGCTCCTCTTCGAATTCGGGCATCTCATCGCGTCGTTCGGGGTGCTTTTTAGCCCCCCGAGGAGGAGGCAGAAGGTTGGTTCGGTCCTTTCTCACGAACTTGGCCAGTTGCCCCCTCTGGATGAGGGCCTCTATCTCGTTTTTCAGGGCCCTACAATCATTGGTGTCGTGGCCATGGTCCCGGTGATAGCGGCACCATTTTTCTTTATCCCTCTTCTTGCCAGGGGTGTTCATTTTCGGGGCAGGGGGTAGCACCCCTTCCTTCTCAACTTCCATGAGAATAGTGGAAATGTTGGCGTTAAGAGGAGTGAACTTTTCGAATCTGGGGGGAGGTCGGCGCTGTCCGCCATTGTCCTTCTGGAGCTTCTTGGCTCCTTCTTCTTCTGTTCCCTTTCTCTTGGACCCGGAGGAAGGCCCCTCAAAGTTGGGACGGTGCTCAGCTTCCTCGGCCTGAATACACTTCTCGCTTCGGAGAAGGAGATCGGAGAAGTTCTGCGGGGGCTTCTTGGCAAGGGAGGAGCGAAGACTGAAATTAAGGACGTTTGATTGGAACGCTGCTGCAAGTGACAGACTGGTCAAGGGAAGCGATAGACCTAGCTTCTGCGGTGAACCTTTTCACATAGTCTCTTAACTTCTCACCCTTTTTCTGGTTTAGGTAGAGTAGCGAAATGCTGGTCTTCTCAGTTTGGCGGCTACTTATGAAGTGGGTAACGAAGCGGGTCTTGAATTGCTCAAAGGAGAATATTGAGGATGGGGCGAGGCGAGAGTATCATTCCCAAGCCGGACCCTTGAGAGTAGCGGGGAAGGTCTTGCACAGCAGAGCATCGGAAGCCTGGTGAATTCGCATGAGGGTCTTAAAGCTTTCGATGTGGTCCACGGGGTCGGACTCCCCGAAATAGGTCTCGAACTGTGGAGGCTTGAAGCCTATTGGAATGGGCGCCTCCATGATGGTACGAGAGAAAGGAGGTCGGCTCGGACGGAGGGTCCTTCCTCTAAGCTCTTCTTCTCTGTCTAGCTGACCCAAGCACCTCTCCATTTCGTGGAGACGACAGTAGACAGTGTCATCCCTTCGACGGTATTCAAACGAGCCTCTGGATTCATCTTCGTACGATGGAGAGCGGGGGCTATGACGACGGTAGCCCCGGGAGTGGCGAGGACTAGGAATGTGCTCGGGGTTGCTAGGAGCTGGAGGAGGAGTCAGGGAACGTCGGCGAGGACTTTGAATCAGAGGAGGAGTGGGGACCCTTCGAGCATCATTATTGTTGGGTCGGTGATGGAGGGCTTGCAAAATGGTCGCTTAGAATTGCTGGAATTCGGCTCGGGTGATAGGAGCATTATCATCTCTTGGTGAGCGAGGCCTTCTTCTATAGTGCTCGGGGGACTCTCTCTGTCTTCGGTGAGGCGGGGACCTCCTATGTTCCCAGCGATGAGGAGATCGCTCATTTGGATGTTGTTGGCAGGAGACTCCATCTCGAGCCCACCTTTCATCCAAACGGCGGCGAAGATCCTCTTCCTTATGTCGATTGTTAAGGGTGTTGCGGAGGTCATCGGAGGCCCGGGGATTGTGAGATGCCATAGAATCAGTTGAGGGGTTGTGCACGGAGACGTGATTATGTTGGAGAGATTGTCTCGGAGGATCAGGACGGCAGCCCCCCGCACTGGCATTCTGGGGACCGGTTTGACCGCAAGGGGTTTGAAGATTCTGAGGAGGGAGTTGGTCCTGCTGTGGGTCTTGGTCGGGTTGAGGAGGAAGTCCCTGTAGCTGGACTGTTTGGAGAGGGACCTCATGTTGTGGTTGAGGGGGAGTGGGTCCGCGGTTGGACCCTCGGATCTCAGCCTTCAGGGAGGCATGGCTGGGTAGGTCTGACCTGAGGAGAAGAGGAAGGGCTGCTATTTGTTGTTCCCACAGACGACGCCAATCTGTTACCGCTAAATCTGGTGTGGGGGCAAACAGATAGTATTTGTGGATTCTTGGAAAACTTAAATAGCAAACCTGAAACCTGTTCTACCGGAGCTTGGCCATTGACTCCTGCTGTTCACCTGCAAAAAGTGCGAGACACTAGGGTTGATCCCGGCGACGCACCCTCCGACGCTCAAGTCAATAACCAGAAAAGATTATAAGAAAGCATAAACTAGCAAAAGATTGATTATCCCTTAATGATGGTGGATGGGGGGTATTTATAACCACCGTTGGGGTCAGATTAGGAATGTAATCCCTGTGATCAGATAAGGAATGTAATCCCTAATCCCCAGTGAAAGGATAGATGTGAATCAGGGCTGTTGATTAGTATTAATCAGAAACCCTAATTCTATCCCGCTGGACTGGGTTTATTTCGGGTTGGGACCCGTACCCAGTTGAGGTGGATCCGTTCGTGGGTTATTGGGTCTTTGGGGGAAAGACCCAGGACCCACTTCAGACCCGTTTGTGGAGTGAAATTACCATTTTGTCCCTAGGCTTTAAGATTCGCGCCCGATTTGGACGGTTCCGATTTAATCCCATTTTTTAGCCATATCACTTACTGTCTTGCAACTTATGTTCACTTTTGTCCCGTGGATTGGTCTTCTGCATTGATATCGGTGAGTGGCCATCCACCACGACGTTGTAGTAAGGCCCCCCCTTTCCCTGTTCTTTACCTCCTATTTCCCCTATTTCTATCCCCTCAGCGACCCTTTCTTCTGTTACACCTCGTATGACTACCCTTAATTCCCCTCCCTCTAAGCTTAAATCTTTAGCTGAACCACCTGTTTTGGCTCATCCCAAGTTTAACTTGCCAATTTTCTCTATTGATGATGAATACTGTAGGCAGCAGTCCACATCTTCGTAGAAAGTTTTCATTCCCATCATACATTCTAGCGCCCATATTCGGATTAAAAGAGCTTCTCTTTTATCTGCGGAGTCTAAGGCTTCTTTAGCAGCCCAATTTCTCAATTTGGATATCCCCCCTACCCCTGTTAGCTCAGGGTAGACTCTGTTAGGTTCCATCTATCAAGTGCATTTCGACTCCCTTTCCAATATTGATATGCTTAGCCTTGCTAATGACATGGGATTTCAGGTTAATTCTGATAATTTTGTGGACTTTGACACTATTCGGCAACGAGATATTTCAAGAGCTTTTGAGTCTCATTGTCTCCATGATTAGTATCTCTTGGAATATCGGGGGTTTGCGGGGTACCACCAAACAACAGGCGTTGTATCAACTGATTTCCTCTTCCCATTGTGATATAATCTCTATTCAGGAATCAAAACTTGACTCTCCTTCCCCTTCTATTTACCATTCAATCGGTGGATCCTTAATCTCTAATTGGATCTCTCTAGACGCCATTGGCTAGGGGGAGGGGGGAGGGGGGGCCTTTTTGGATTTAAAGAGTCCCGTTTCTCCCTTATCTCTATACAGCGGTTAACCTTTTTTCTCATCGTTCGCCTTCACTGGGCTGAATTCAATTGCAGCCTTACTGTCATCTCGTTTTACGGCCCGTCAACAGCAGAGCGCCGCAATTTGTTTTGGAACGAATTCGAATCGTTCCCAAACAACATTAATGGCTATTGTTTCTTCTGTGGTGACTTTAACGTTACCAGATTTTCCTATGAAAGGTCCGGTAATGCCTCTAATACCTTACACTCCTCCCGCTTTAACGATTGCATACGTTCTCTTCACTTGACCGATCTTCCTCTTAATGGCAGATCATTCACTTGGTCCAACCTGCGTCTCTCTCCGACAATGGCTAAGCCCGATCGCTCCCTTGTCTCCGAGGATTGGATCACCTTTTTTCACAACTCTTTCACTTCTGTTATGCCCAATCCGTCTTCAGATCATGTGCCTATAGCACTATTCTCTAACTACAACTTTTCTAAACCTTTCAAATTTTGTTTCGAAAAATTCTGGTTGCAAGATCAAATCTTTGTTAATCTCATTACTGAGTACCTCTCCTCTATTACGGGTTCGTCCGGCCTTGGACGTATCCTGCTTAAGCTGCACGCTATCAAACACGGTTGCAAGATTTGGCGTAAAGAGAGATTTGCTAATACGAATTTCCTAAAAAACTTCTTCCTCTCTTCCATAGAATCCATTGATAAAATTGAAGAGCTTAGCCCTTTATCTTATTCCCTCCATTCAGAGAGTAGCACTTGTAAAAGAGATTACGCTAAAATTCTCCACAACGAGCACATTAAGTGGGCTCAGATAGCTAAGTTCCGCTGACTTAAGGAGGGTGATGGCAAAACCTCCTTCTTTCTTGCGTCGCACCGTCAACGCTGCAATCGTATTTCTTCTATTGTCGACAATGACAATGAGTTAACTTTGGATTCTGATATCCATGCTTCTTTCCTTCATTTTTATAAAAACCTTCTAGGGTTTTATAAATAAAGTTCCATTCGCCTAGACTGGACTCAGCTGTATGGTCATCAGTCCCATCATCTGTCTAGCCTGTAATCTCCTTTTTCTTGGAAGAGATTAAGTCCGCTGTTTTTTCTTTAAAAAGCGACTCAGCTCCAGGTCTAGACGGCTTCCCTCTCTTTTTCTTCCAAAAATTCTGGAATTGGCTTAAGGATGACCTTTTAAAAATGTTTGCTGATCTACACCAAGGGTCATTCTCCTTTGACCGGATCAATTATGCGCATATTGTCCTCATCCACAAGATCTTGGGCGCTCACTCGGTTTCTAATTTTCGGCCGATTAGCCTTCTCAATACTACTTTTAAGATCATCATGAAAGTTCTTTCTACCCGCCTCGGTTCTATTATCTCTCCTCTTATTGATTCTGCACAGACAGACTTTATTAAAGATCGCTTTATCCTTAACAGCGTAGCTTCGGCTCAAGAAATCATTTCTGAATGTCATAGAACAAATTCAAAGGGGATTCTGTTAAAATTAGATTTTCAAAAAGCATATGATAATGTCAGCTGGGATTTCCTCTTCGAGATCCTTATTTACCGAGGTTTCGGTCCTAAGTAGATCGTCTGGATTAAATCCAGTCTGTTCTCTGGTACATCTTCCATCCTTATTATTGGATCGGAATGCCACAAATTCAAGTGTAAGTGTGGTCTTCGTCAAGGTGATCCTATCTCTTCCCTTTTATTCTCTCTTGTTGCTGATGTGTTCAGTAAGTTACTCTCCGTAATGCTTGGGATGCTCATGCCATCGAAGAGCTCGGTGGCTCTTAGAGCTTCCGAGGTGTTCTAAACCTTCAATATGCTGATAACACCATTATCTTTGCCAAACCCAATGGGTGTACCCTTCGGAACCTGAAGCTACTTCTTTATATCTTTGAAAGAGCTTCAGGTTTATCCATTAACTTTCAAAAATCGTCGGTTCTTTGGCTGGGGGGAACCCACAATCGACAAGCTGAAATTGCCCAGTTCTTCAATTGTGCCTCAGCCTCTTTTCCCAATCAGTATCTTGGTATTCCATTGAGATGGGGTAAGCTGCATAAAACCGATTGGATGCCAATGATAGAAAAAGTTGAATATAGACTTAACAATTGGTCTGGGAAGCATCTCTCTCACGGAGGAAGATTAATTCTAGTTAACTCGGTTCTATCCTCTGTTCCTTTATATATGATATCCTTTTTTTACGTTCCCTCTTAGGTTATTAAAAGGATTGATCAAATTAGAGAGAACTTTTTCTGATCGGGTACTGATATTTACAGAGCCGGTACTCACCTTTGCAATTGGAAGTTGATCTACACTTCCAAGGCTGTGGGTGGCTTAGGGGTTCTTGACCTCAGAAATCAAACACTAGCCCTCCTAGGTAAATGGTTATGGAGAATATTGAAAGATGATCAATTGCCCTGGGCTCGCCTTATTGCTCTTAATTGTTTCGCTCGGCGGAGGGTTTGGGATATCTCCCCCTCCTTTTCCCGTAAGGCCTCTCCCTTTCGGAAGGGGGTTTGGAAAGCAGCCAGTTCTTTTCAATGTGGCATTTTCCATGAGTGTTCTGACGGATCTAAGACCAAATTCTGGTCCGACCTCTGGATCGATAACATCAAGCTTGCGTTAGCTTTCTCTTCCCTCTACCAAATGGCCTACAACTATTCAGTCATAGTGGCAGATTATGAAACTGTTCACAATAACCATAAGCTCTGGCTCATACCTTTCAGTAGTGATCTTCCCTTATCGCTAGTACCTGATTTCAATCGTCTTTTATTATGCTTAAACAATTACTCCAGGCATCCCAAAGAAGATTTTAAATGGCATTAGACCAGCTCTGGCACCTATTCAGTTAAATCTTTTTATAATTTTCTTAATTTTGGTAGTGTCAACTCTCCTTTTGCAAATGTTATTTGGAGTAGTTGTGCCCCATTAAAGGTTAAAATCCTCTCCTGGCTCGCCCTAAACAACAAACTTCTTACCGTAGAGGTGCTTAATAGAATGAACCTTGCCTGGGGTTAACTTTGCTCTTTGTGTTCCTCTGGGTATGAAGATGCCGATCACTTTTTTTTGCAGTGCAACTTTATTCGCCCGCTGTGGAGGATTTGTACTCTTGCTTGGCAAGTTCCTTCAATCCCCACCTCTTTCTCGTCCAGCTGGAAGCCTCATTTAGTGAGGAGTAATTTTCGCAGTTCTTGGGTCCTCTCCGTCATAGCTATAATTTGGGTAATTTGGTCTGAAAGAAATAATCGTATTTTCTCTCAAACCTCTTCGTCGATCGATACTATTATTGATGAGTTGTTATTTTTCTCTAAATTTTGGCCGTCCACTTTAAATCATGATAAAGTAGTTGCATTGCAACTTTATCGTCTTGAAGAGGCGGCTCTTATCTTACGTTCATCTAACACTATTTCTTCTTAATCTTTATTATTTTTAAATAATCTTCCTTTTCTCTATTTCCTTGCAGATCTGAGGCGTTTGTAGGTTTCGTTTCCTCTTTCTCTGGGGGTATTTTGCTAGGCTCGATCGAGGGTACGGGTCCCCTATGGGCTGCTTCTTGCCTTTTGTTAAGTCTATGTTGGCTCCAATTTTCTGGTGGGCTGTTCTTGTTCAGATGGATATTGATCCTTTTTGTGATGTTTTTGTTGACGTTGTTTTCTGTTGTTGCCTTGTTTGCTCTCCTGTTGTATTTACTGTTGGCTCTTAGGCCTTGTTTCTTATACTTGTTATTATGTTCACCCTACCTGTTTCTTAGCTTGGCTTTGCCTTGTGTGTGGATTGCAGCAAGTCTTTAGCCTTACTTTTGCTTCCCAGGGTCTTCTTTTTATTACTCTGGTAGTTTTGGTTCGCTTTGTTTATGAGTTGTTCTGTGTATGGTATTTGATACATTTTTTGAGAGATGTGTTATTGCTGCTTTTGTTCTTTGGAGGAGTTGATTCACCTCCTTTCAGTCACTTCCCTTTTCTGTGCACCTCCTAGATGCTAATGCGTTCAAGTTTTCCCATGATGTGGCTCCTCTTTGTTTCTTTCTGCGAGCTAGTTTGCGGTTGTGGCTTATGCGACCCTGGTTGTGTGTTGTTTGTTTTCTATCACCCCTGCACTGTGTCAGCAGGGTGCCCCGGCTCTGGACTATGCCCATCGATTGTTTTTTGTGCTTGCTGCCTGTGCCGTCCATTGTCTTGGTATCGTCGGATTGTCTCTAATCCCCCTGGCCAGGGTGCAGCATCGTTCGCCTAGCTTTTTCACCCTCATCTTAGTGTCTGCTCCCCTTGGTTCTCCTGGTTATACTGGTGGCTGTTCTTTCGGGCCTTCTGTCTGTGCTTGTCGTCGTTGGTTTTGGGGCCATGCTGCGTTTTGATTAGAACGGTCTGAGTTGATGGTTCCCGGCGGTGAGGCGGCTTCTCACGGTATTTCTCTCTGTCCCGTGGAATGCTTATCTCTCATCGTCTTTCTTCGGCCTGTCTGTTTCTTCTCCGGCGCAGTTGTTTATTTAGGTGGCTTTTGAGTTTTGTAAGTCCGTTGCTGTTAGCTGGGCAATGTTCTTAATTGCTTGTTAGCTTTTAGTTGTTGCTTCTGTTTTTAGTTCCTATTTTTACGTTTGTGTAAAATTGGTTCTCTTTGTATTCCGTCTTATTATTTATATATTGGGCTAGAATCTTTTAATTGTATCCTCGTTATAAAAAAAAAATCAAAAACAGTTGCTATGCATCCATCCTCATAAATAAAATAAAAAGGGTTTTCCCGCCTCGTCCGCAAGTTCACGCCAACCCCAAATCCCAAATCAAATTCCCAACTCCACACGCGGCCTCCCCCATAGAATATTTATTTAATCATTATACTTTTCCAGGAAAAAAAACCGAAAAAAAAAATAAAAAAAACAAAAAAAACCCAGATAATCATCTATCCTTGAATTAGATGACGTATAAAACTAAAACGAAAAGCAATTTAAATTAAAACCCCGATTACTTCGCTTTCTTTTTTTCTCCACTTCCCTAAAAACCAAACCATCTCCTTTCTCTTCATTCAGGTTCCACCTTTTTTTAGGTAACCTTTAATCGGTTTTATCATGTAATTCTGATCAGTTTGGTATTTTATTTTTTGTGATTTTTTTGGTGAGTTAAGTTCTTGAATTTTGGGGGGTTTTGGTCGATTTTGTAGTGGGTTAGGGGTTCTGTAGCTGGTTAGGGTATTGGTGGGTTTGGTTAATTTTTCTACATAATTCGATCCAAAATTGAATTTTGGGACATGCTTGACGAGGAGTGCTACTTTCAAATTACTAGTTGATGTGATAATTGTGGGTAAGTTTTTTTCTTTTTCTTAGATGATTAGGAATAGATGAGGGAAAGTGGAAACTAGTTATTGTTATGAATTTTGTTATTAAGGTGAAAGGGATTGTGCATGATATCTGATATGGTTGGGGTTTGATTAGGCTGCTCATCATAATTTAGGGTTTACTCCCTTAAAAAAGAAGAATCTATTTAGTGTTTACTTGTGGAGTTAATGGGTCTTCGTTCGTGATTCATGGTGGGCTGAATTTTCTCGTGACACTAGAAAATTTGGGATGTTGTTTGTGGGTCTTGTTCGTAATTGGAATGTATGTAAATGTAATGTGCATAAAGAAAGGAGGAAACTGTACTTGGTGTCTTACAAGGTTGCAAAAATTGGGAATGGAAAAAAGAGGGATCGGGTGGTTTTTGGTTTAATCCCTGTTTAATCGCCGATTTTGAAACGTTGGTAACCGTCTACCTAGTCCACATTAGTACCCTTTTTTCCCGTTTCTTAAAAAACTGGTGGCTTATGAAATGTTGGTACTAAAAGGAAACTTTTAAGGAACTGGGTTTTGCAGCCTTGATAAGTTGAATAATGTGAGAATACCAAGGTTGGGATTGTTGGCTTGTCTTGGTAATGTTTAACTAATTTCGACTTTGATTTTTGGCATTGTATGTATAGATTGGATAATACATTATGTAATTTCATATCACTCCTTTGGATAAATAGATTTCAAGTGACACGCAACTTTGCACCTGTATAGTTTAACCATGTTGCTTCTCCTTATAGTTTTCTCATAAAAGTTGTGTTTAGTATTTAGCGTATAAATTATCTTGTCGTATTGTATTTAAGAACTAGATTTGCCCGTGGCACATCCATACTGCACGTCTTCGGAACGATACAGCATACGAAAAGTCATGTAAACAGTAAAACAACAATTATGTAGTTCAAGTTTGAATAGTATGACAATAATTATGTTTCCATTAGTATATGTTGAAAAATAATCATAAATGGGGGTGTAAAATCCAACTTCTTAGAACTTTAAGGGTTGAAAATGATGAAATTTACCTGTTGAGAAGATGTTTGCTATTTTCAATGTAACATGAGTAATAAAAAAAAGCATTAAAATTTTGAAAATTTACAAACATGAAATCTGAAAATCTAAATTTCTAAGTAAAGAAAGAATAAGAGAGAGAGAGAGGGGAGAGAGAAAGAGAGAAATATGAAAAAGTGAAGAAAGTAGAGAGAGATAGTAATAAAGTAATGATTTTTTTAGTTTGGGGGGGAGGGGGGACTTTTTGGAGGGAAAATATATTTTGGGAGATTGCATCTGAACCGTTGATTTTGTTTCAATTGAAGGGAAACCACTTGATAGCTTTCTTTGTGTTTTATTGTATAGATATCTACCTTTTGGGTGTCTTTGAGGCTTCAGCTTTTAACTAAACTATGCCTTTGTGTGTGTTTGTATCATTTTTATGTTCCTCTAGCATTTGTAGGTAAAATTGAGGAATTTGTTTAATTTGCTTGTGTTCTTTGTATTACTGATGAGGACATCTTTCCAGTTTAGGATTTTTATTTTATTACCATTTTTATTTCTGGCAATTATAGCCATATGTAATCTTTTTGTAATTTTTTAGATTTTGAGAATGTTTTGGAGATATGTTTCAAGATGTATTTGAGCCTATGTAAAGGCCTTAAGATTAATGAGAAAGTATGCCATTATTGATCAAAAAAATCTGTGTTGAGTTTTGCTCTTCATTTTCTCTCCTTTGTGTGATACAACTGAGATACAAATTAGGGTTTGTGATAAATCCTAATCAAATTTTAGGGTTAGTGATTAACTCTAAATCTACCCAAAATTAAAATCCCCAAATATAAATCCCTAACCCTAATTTCCCTTCCTCTCCCCGTCATCTTCTTCTTTCCCCCTTCGGTTTCGGAACAGAACCCAAAACAAAACCACCAAAACAAAATCAAAACCAAACCAAAACAAAACCCATCAAAAACCAATCCATCTTCTTCCTCTCCTGCTCTTTCCCAGTTCCCAAAATGCCCAACTCCGAACCCATTCCCCGTCGCCAACTCCGACCGTCACCATCGTCATCTCCAACCGCCTTCAACCCCCGACATCGCCCAAACACCCAAAGCAAACCCAACTCCACTTCTCCCCATCGCCCATCCTCTACTCCTCGCCCCACCACAGTTCCACCCCTACCTCCTCGGCTCCCCGTCAACCCTCTCCCCCACCTGCGAACCACCACCTGCACCCCCATCCCGATCACCCTGTCTCACCTCACCTACGACGCCGCCCCCCCTACTCGTCGTCAACCCGCCGTCGGCTGGATCTAGCAGCCCTTGCTGTTGTTGCTGCCGCCCGTCTATTGTCGCTGCGTTGCTGAGATCCTAGTTGCTGTCTGCCATTGCTGTGTCTTGGTTGCTGTACCAACTCTGAGATCTACGAGGGTTCCTTCGGATTCGGTATACTCTTTCCATCTCTTCCGTATTTATGTTTTACTGCCCTATTATCTAGTATATTATCTAATTTGCCTGTCGACCACAAAATACTGAGATTGAGTGATCCACATGCTAGATTAGAGTACGAATTGGTATTGCATTTTTTACTTGCTAAAACACGTAGGGATTTACTTATTGATTAAGATTGAATTATTAATTGGGATTGTTAGCATTTGATTCAATTCTTGAAAACCCATCGGACCTGTTAACTGTTAAAATTTCCATCTTAGATCCGTACTTTCATGTTGGTAAAATTAACCCATTAAAATTCTTGGAAATTCTCTATTTTAGGGTTGGTTTTACATCAATTACATTGAAATTCAGTCGTCTTATCAAACTCCATCAGCAATAACCTTTTTAATAAAAGTACAGGTGGACGATTGATTTGAAGGAACGAGAGAAGGGGTGAACGCCGAAGCTGATACAGCAAAGCATAAAATGGGTTGTTGTTGTAGTGCACCATATAAAGAGAACACAGGGACAGACGGAGCACTGGTTTATTATTACGTGTGTTCCTGCCTCTGTATTTTCCCAGTATTTTATTTAGTTTGTTACATTGGAATCTATATTTCTGTTCCTTTGATCTCACAACTTGATTTTGAGATGTAGCTCTCATTTTTTTCTGTCCTTTACCTGATTATATTGTAAATTATTGTCCATTTACTGTATCAGTAGCAGCCTTTGAAACATCCAGAGTGTGACTAATAATAAGTTAATAAATAATGTAGTTTTTTTTTAGAGAAACCATGCGTTTAAAGCCTCCGTCTTGTCTTTAATAAGAAATTTATAAAACCTTTACAAAAAGTAGAGCGAAGCAAACAAAAGATAAAGCAATAAAACACAAGTGCAAATCTTGAAGTCCCTCATGTGACATCCTACGAGTCCGAAAACGAAGTTAAAATCTTCGATGGGTATATTGTGCCATTTTGAAGTAACACCTACGTGTTAAAACCTGCAATTTATAACCACAGGTATGTAGTTGTACTCTCAAGTTATATCTGCACCTAATATTTTCTTCTCATATGATCATTTATTTGTTTTTGTCCTGCTCTGCACTACACCGTAGTTATTTCACTGATTTTATCTTAGAAGGCCATTTAGATGTATCCTAATAAGCATTATTAATCCTTGCAGTGTCCTCGGACAAGTGAGACTAGTGCACCATCTTTGTCATCATCCCATCTTACGCCACCTGCAGTCTCTCCTGGACTACATTATGATAGGAACACCAACTTATCATCTCCGGAACCTTCTGCGCTGATGCAGTATGATGTGGAAGTGGCTCATTTCTGCAATCTGCCTGGAAATTTCCAGAGCTGTGGCATGAAAACTGATCATATACCAACAGGCTCTGATTCAGTTGGAGCAACAAATGTCGAAGATACACTGGGGAATTTGAAAAGATCTGAGTGCAAGAGTGGAGTAGTTGGTAAGGAAAACTTCGTTGAGCTGGTGGAAACGGAGCCTTCAAAGCTGAGCATATCTTATGATTTGAATATAGAAGAAGACGAAGAGGATGTTTGCCCCTCTTGTCTTGAAGGTGATAATTTGACTCATATAGATAATGCTTATTTTTTAACAGTTTTATTCTAACAATATTTTCTTATGCTTATGGCTTTGTCAAAACCTTTATTTTCTTTGCATCTTCACTCATCGTATACCCCCCAACCTGTTATTGTTTCAATCAACTGTAGGGCAGCAGAACCAGTATAATAACTAATATCCCATCATCCTAGAAAAAAAATTATTTTTCAAACCCATAGCCAATTCATCAATCCGAAAAGAAAAATTAATGCTTTAAAGTAAATAGCATAAGAAAAAGTCAAAAAACACACAGCAACAAGAGACCAAGTTTACTGCAGTTTAGTGACCTAAACAAGCCTACATTCATGGACCCTGATTCGGCAAAATTCTTTACTATCAAGTATCAAAAGATGGAGATTACAAGGATTACAAATTGCTCTGCCAATTCAAGAGAAAACAGGGGAGACAACCTTGTTTAACCATCGCAGAGAACACTTTCTATTAATGAAGGCACAAAATCCTAAGATAACCACTCTCTTAGTGCTAACAGTCCCAGACGAGACACATGTATGCCCAGAAGACCTCCATAGCAGCCCCAAACGAGATGTGTTTATACAAAACATCCACAGTATCCCTAGAGATACATCAAAGAAATTTAGGATGAATGTTCACAAAAAATTTACGAAAAAATACTATCCAAAAGCAGATGACGACCTCACTGACTTGGCAGACAAATGCACAAATGAGACATACAGAGTTGGGCTTCATCTCATTAACTCTCTTGGCCACCATGTAGTTTTTACACTTCACGAATCTCTCTTGTTTATTTGCTACAAATGGATCAGACTTAACCCACGTAACACAACCTGACACCATCTTCCCCAGTGAATTTGTCACCAAAATGACCCACTTTTTGAAAGTATTTACCAAACTGACCCACTTTCGAAAATATTTACCAAAACAACTCACTCGCTAACTCAGTTAGCGACCTTAGTACAAACAGGGTCGCTAACTGAGTTAGCGAGTGTATACTTGGCTTTTTTCTTCAGTTTTTTTTTCAAGTGATGAAACCTGAAGAAAAAAGCCAAGTATACACTCGCTTTCTCTGTTAGCGACCATGTTTTCACTAGGGTCGCTAACTGAGATAATGAGTGTTGATTGAAAATTCACTTAATACCACATTCGCTATCTCAGTTTCTTCTTCCCCTATCTCTTTCCACACCTTCTCCCACTCTGAAATCCTAGTGGCCCAAATCTCATCCTCGTTCTACCCAGTACTGTATGGTATTTGTTCATAACTCTTGCTATTTAATTTTTGGTTAATTTTGATTTAGGGTTAGATTTAAAATTGTGAGTTAATTTGATATGTGTTCAACAATAAATTGAGTGTTTTGGTTATACGAATTATGCCTACATTGTACTAAGTGTGGATGATTTGTACTAAATTTATTTGTGTAATTAACCTAAAATAACCTATATTGTACTAAGTTAGCGTTATTCGTGTGTTTGTACCACACTTTGGAGAAAAAGTAAAGAAAAATACTAAGTTTAGCATTGCTATCTCAGTTAGCGAGTGTGTTTGTACCACACTCGCTAATTGAAATAGCAAGTGTATTGGCTTGAATTTAAAAAAAAATATTGGGTTTAGACTTGCTATCTCAGTTAGCGAGTGTGGTACAAACCCACTCGCTAACTGAGATAGCGAGTCTAAACTTGATATTTTTATTCATTTTTTCTATACAATCATACACTCGCTACCTGAGTGTGGTACAAACACAATCGCTATCTGAGATAGCGAGTTTATACTTGATCTTTTTCTTGACACTAATATTTCACGAATAACACTTAGTACAATATAGGTTATTTTAGGTTAATTACACAAGTTTAGTACAAATCATCCACACTTAGTACAATGTAGGCATAATTCGTATAACCAAAAACACTCAATTTATTGTTGAACACATTTCAAATTAACTCACAATTCTAAATCTAACCCTACATCAAAATTAACCAAAAATCAAATAGGAAGAGTTACGAACAAATACCACACGAATATTGGATAGAACGAGTATGGGATTTGGGCCACTAGGGTTTCGGAGTGTGGAGAGAGACAGGGGAGGAAGAAATTGAGATAGCGAGTGTGGTCTTAAGTGAATTCCCAATCGGCACTCGCTAACTCAGTTAGCGACCCTAGTGAAGACAGGGTCGCTAAGTGAGATAGCGAGTGTATACTTGGTTTTTTTTCTTGAGGTTTTTCCCAAAGTGGTGAAACCTAAAGAAAAAGTCAAGTATACACTTGCTAACTCAGTTAGCGACCCTTTTCCACTAGGGTTGCTAACTGAGTTAGCAATTGGGTCGTTTTGGTAAATACTTTCGAAAGTGGGTCAGTTTGGTAAATACTTTCAAAAAGTGGGTCATTTTGGTAAAAAATCCTTCCCCAGTTGAGAGAAATGATTATTGTAAAACTGTGATTATATAGTACTTACGAAACTGATTGTTTCGAGGATACGTCAAAATGATCTTTATTAGTGTTCTTATTTGCATTATAGTAGTTTGGTACTTTGCTAGCTGAACTTCCATCCTGGAATATATTATACGTTGTGGAGGATTGTTTGTTCATGTCAAAAGCTTTCTATTTCTTGCTAACAATGATATGTTTGTTCTCTTATGATAATTTGCAGAGCAGAATCTAAACCTAAACACTTCTTTAGAAGCTACATGTACTGATCATTGACATTCTGTTGGGGATTTATCCAAAATAAATCATATTCTCTTGCATCTTCTTGAGATTTGCCTTCTCTTTTATTGCTTTTAAAATGTAACTGGTTGTGTGAATAATATGAATTATGAAAATGAAATTCCATGTTTAGTTAGGTATTTTCCGTTTTGCTAGTTCAAAAAAAAAATTAATTTTCATGGCATCAGAAACCTTCAAGTCACCATTATCATTTCTCTGAGGGGCTGAGTTAAATTACTCATTAATACTGCGTGCTTCTGGTAGTCAACTTTGAGAATACTTATTATTCCAACATTAATCTCACGTATAATGTCATAAATTTATGTAATCATTCCATTCTCTTGAATAGCAGTGATATTATTTGTTATTTACTGTTTCCAACCCAACTAGAACTTAATACTTATTTTAACAAATGCTTGATGAGTTGAAAGATTTTTTGTTTATTTGTTTACTTTTGCTGGAAGATTCTTTAAAATGGTTTAATATTTTTGCAGAGTACGACTTCGAGAACCCAAAAATCATCACCAAGTGTGATCATCATTTCCACCTGTCATGCATTTATGAATGGATGGAGAGAAGCGATACCTGCCCGATATGTGATCAGGTATGCAAATATGAACTGTCAACGCCATATTTTGCTTATGGTATCTCATTTATAATTTATAACTGGGTATGCTATACATTGGGATCACAAATATATCACTCAATCTGCACTTATGCAGTTCGACGTTCTTTCTTAATTGTTAATAGCTCTGTATTGAAGGTGTTAAGTGCAAAGTGAAGCTCTTAGGGTACATAGATGCAGAGTTTACACACTAGGAACCAAATTATGATATTAGTGAAATTGTTAGATTTCGATTTCTAATATATGTTATGTTTTATAGTTTGACGAGATTTGCCCGTGGGCACGTGCCTACGGCACGTATTCGGAACGATACAGCATATGAAAGTCTTGTAAACAGTAAAACAACAATTACGTAGCTCAAGTTTGAATAGTAAACAATAATTAGTTGTAAATAAAAGTCCATGTTTTCATTAGTATATGTTGAAAAATAATTATAAATGGGGGTGTAAAATCTAACTTCTTAGAACTGGGTGTGGAAAATGATGAAATTTACTTGTTGATGAGATATTTGCTATTTTCAATGTAACATGAGCAATAAAAAAAGGCATAAAAATCTGAAAATTTACAAACTTGTAATCTGAAAATATAAATTTCTAAATTGAGAGAGAGAGAGAGAAATAAATAAACAAATAAAGGAGTTGTTTTGGGGATTTGAATTTGAGTTTTGGGGGAAAATTTTTGGGCGGGAAAGTTTATTTTATGAGGTTAAATCTGGACCATTGATTTCAGCCCTATTGAATGAGAGCCACTTGATAGCTTTCTTTGTGTTTTATTATATAGATTAAGCACATTGAATGTGTGGATTTATGCTTATCAGGATAACCTAAATGCATGTGCTACCTTCCACAGTTTTCCACTGATTGATTTTTTAGCAAACTCATAATTGAGAATTTTTTACCAAAATGACCCACTTTTTGATAGTATTCACCAAACTGACCTACTTTCGAAACTAATTATCAAAATGACCCATTCACTATTTCAGATAGCGAGCTTAGTAAACAGATCCTCGCTATCCGAGATACTGAGTTTAACTTTAAGAAAAACTCGAAAAATGCTTGATTTAGACTCGCTGTCTGAGACGAGTATGTTTGTACCACACTACTTACTGTCTTAGACAGCAAGTGTCGATTGAGGATTTTTCTAAATTCAAACTCGCTGTATTAATCTTCTCCACTTATCTAGCTCTAGTCTCTCTCAAATCTGAAACCCAACTCCGAAACTCTAGCTTCCAAATTTATGCTCTCGCCCACAAAAACTCTCAAAATCTTAAGGGTTCCTCTTCATCCCCTCTCATTCCTCTCTCCTCCCACTCTCAAAATCCTAAACCTATCATCCAAGATTTTCAATTAAGTTGAATTCGGGATAGTATAAAAAGGATTGGTTTGGAAGCAAGTTCTCTATGCCGTCTTCTCCATGCTCATAATTGCTCAATCTTCCCAATCATTGATTTGAAGGTATGATTTGTATAACCTTTTATCGTGTACACTTAGGTAGAATAGATAATGACTCTAATTTTTTTATAAATATGTATATGTATGGATTACCATATTCCTATTTGAATTTATTTTGGTAGTGAAATTATTCGTGACGCAAAGCTAGGTTGTTATAGTGTTGTTGATCCTGAAATAATTTGGGCATCCCGTACAATTACAATGACAGAATTAGTCGAAAAAGTTTATGAGGTTACTGCTAGAGACCAATGAAATGTTAAAATTTTAGCTCGTTATGCAGTGGGAAAAGGTGAAGGTCAATATTTTATGATTGTGTCCGTAGCAAATGACAACGCTCTGAAGTCCATGATTGTTAGGACACTTGATCCAAATTATAGTTGGTCCGCATTGGAATTATATATTCAGGAAATCCAAATTATTAATGCTCAGCCACATGCTAATCTTTGTTCAAGTTTCGTACGAGAAGTACCGACACATGGAATGAGTTCTAACCCAGTTCAAACGTCACATATAATCTCACCGTCCCCACAAGAAGACACGTTCACACATACAACAAGCTCGGTTCCTACAGAATTTGAGTTGCCACGTCAACCTAGTTTGGTTCATGATTAAATTCAAAATGACAATGTCTCTGGAATATTTGAAAATGCTACCATTAACAACGAATTATTAGATGATGATGAAGAAGAGGATAAAACCGACGATAAAGTTGATGAGTGTAGAAAAGGATGACGAAGTGAAACAAGATGAATATGTAAATGTTAATATAAATGAGAGAAACGATAATGACGTGAAGATGCCTTCAGTAATGTTAATGTTCATGTTAACGAGGCGATGTCACAAAGTGCGAGAGTAAATCAAGTTCCACAAGAGTCGTCCGGTTCATCGATCGTAGACGAATTGTACATTGGGCAGGAGTTCCAAAGTAAAGAATCGATCCAGCATGCAGTGAAGTTGTACTTCATAAAGAAACATCGGAAATTTGTCACCTTGAAATCTACACCGACCCTATATATCGTGAAAGGTAAATTGACACATAGGAAATTTACCCTGGAGGAAATGGTGTAAATCCCACCCGTCGTAAGTGAGGGCAGTTGCCTGTGGAGATTACGTGTTACGTGTAATCGTTCCCAAGGGTGGGACAAATTTCGTGGTTAAAAAAATTGTAGGGCCGCATACATGTTTGAATTCCACGTTAAATCAAGACCACTGTAAAGTTGACGCTAAACTTATATGCAATTTAATTGTGAATGTCGTTAAGGTTGAGATAGGAATAACACCATGAACCATTATTGAGATAGTCAAACTACAATTCAGTTATCAGATTTTGTATAGGAAGACTTGGATTGCAAAACAAAAAGCTATTGAGAGGTTGTTCGGTTCCTTCAAAGAAGCATATACTTATGTTGCCTTATCTACTATCAGAAATACAAGCAACAAATTCAGGAACTGTTGTTCATTGGGTAAGTACGAGTCCGGTCCCGGTGAGGAAATATTCAAAAGAGTATTTTGGCATTTGGTGCTTTGATCGAAGGGTTCAAGTGTTGTAGACCCTGTTATAAGTATTGATGAAACACACTTGTATGGAAAATACAAGGGTTGTTTGTTAATTGTCGTTTCATCGGACGCGAACAATAGCCTTTTTTCATTTGCCATTGCAAGAGTTGATGAAGAGTGTATATACTTGGACATGGTTCATGAGCTGCATTCTTTTTTTCACCGATCGGTTTGGGTTCTGTATTATCTCCGATTGTCATGCAGGTATTTTGACCACCATGAAAATGCAAAACGGAGCATGAATGAACCAAATGCATATCATCGTTATTGTATGCAACATTTAGCTACAAATTTCTTCACCAAGTTTGGTAGCAAAGCTATGAGGAAAAAAGTTAAAATTATAGCATGTCAAAACTAACCCAAAAAGTTCCATAGCAAACTCGCTATGCTGCAAACTGTCAATGTGGAGGGGGGGGCTACTTGGTTGAAAGAGAATAACGTCCAATCTATTTTCTTCGCCAACAAGGTCAGCTTGTGTCCGACATGAATGAACTATTTTCCGTGCAAACTCCTTCACTGGTTCGACAACATTCGCTCATTCTTTTGCATGAATCCATATTTGGGCCAACTACACTCAAATATGTAACATGTATTAAAGACATAATGTATAATGTATATGTATGTGTAATGTAAAATGAATATATACAAAATAAAACTTACGAGATTCCGAATCAATGTTACCTTCAGTTGAAACATTGGTAAATGAACGGAATGGTCATCAGCTGGATCAGCGGCTCGTCGCCGAGTCGGTACTTTCACACCTGTAAGCATTTGGGATGTAGGAGATATATAAAGTCAGGTCATTCTTCGATACCACATCATGTATGGTCCATGTAAATCGGCATCGAATGGGAGAATATTAACAATTACGTGATCAAAACGATGGTTGTTCCATATCGACGTGGGTGTGTAAACAAGCGGCCCAATCGTGATCCGGCTGTCGACCCATACCGGTAACACCATGCAAATCGGCATTAAATGGTTGTGCGACCGAAATATTTTGATGGAGGCCAAATTGTCTAAGTACTCTATCGACAAAATAGGACTCCACTGTCCAGAAGTTGACAAGAGATGCTCTTGTCAACCATAGCTCACGAGTCGCCGTGCACACATGTGACAATCTTGCTACACGCTCCTCCATATAAGGCTCCCACTTAACACAGTCATCTGTCAACGTATCAAACTCGTCCCAGTAGTATGTCAAACAACAATTTGGGTTAGCCTTTCATGTTAGATTTCCAGACCAGTATACACCTTGTGGTGGTTTCATATGAGGGTCATCGGAAACATGCAACCACTTTGATGATTGCCTACTAATTACGGGTCTACCAATATGTATGCGTTTCCAACTCCATACTTGTAGCAATAACATCGGTCCATTCATCTGACTCACACCAAAAGCGCAGTTGCACAAACTTCGATGTAATGTAGCCAATGCTGCACTATCCCAATTGTACGCCCCAACGGTTCTAATATATGCGATTAGAAGTAAGTACATTAGGGGAGCAGAAATACCAGTGGAGTTCGGGAACATGATATCTCCAAACAATGACATAATATATGCCCTACAATAGCACTGGACTTGGTAGTCGTTTGAATCTTCATTCAACTTATCGGTGAAAGTATCCTTCAACCATTTTAACCAAAGAGACTTCCCGACAATAGCCCTAGGATCCGGCCTAACCCCACGATATTCTGTGATAAAAAACTGTGGATCAGAGTCCATCATTCCAGTTACGTCCTATCCATTGATGAGAAGACCTGTGATCACTGCAACATCCTGTAGTGTGACCGACATCTCCCCTATTTTGGACGCCAAGTTTGAGAAGGGCGGTTAGAAGAGAACGGTCGTCCTTAATTGAACTCATTAAAGCGATACCGTACCACCCACAATCCCGCAACAACTCGTGGATACGTGGATGCACTGGCAAAGTGTCGTGTCCTCGAAAAGTGCACTCCTTTAATTGTTCGTCCCACATGTCTTTTGAACGATGTTGCCCTTGCAAGGTCAAGAGCCTTGTATGGAGAGGACCGGGACCCACCAGTGGAACATAAGATGAAGCGTCCGATTCATTGCGCGAAAAAGACGGGCCCGACTGATTTGGCGAAGAAGACGGACCCGGCTTGACCTACACAACAAATAACAATAAACATCAATTTCACAATATACTATTTTATTAACGCAAAATCAAAATAATCGAATAAGGCTATCATCTTACATTTGTGTCTTTGTCCATTCCCGCAACTACTACTTGGGGGTCGTCCATAATAAGTTCGTGGCCCTCTGCAGTCTCGGTTACTTGGGTGTGTACTACTCGTTCGTTCTTCATGAATATCCCGCATTCGTGCCGTATCTAATAGCGATGAGAATCCTACAATTTTATATGTATTTCGGTATGGTAGAATTGCATACTCTAAAAATAAATAATTTATCACAAATAAAATACACATGTAAATGAAGAATTCAACAATAATATGGACAAATATCTAATAATCATATTCATATCAGAAGCTCTGAACTTGCTAGTTCAAAGTTAAATTATATGTCGATAATCCTATTTATATCAAAATTAAATTATATCTCAAAGTAGCATTTCACTTTTAACTAACAGAAATAAATTTCAAATTTTTTATTAACTAATTATCCCATAGATCATGAGCTCTCAACATTATGTTCAATTTTACGCACAATCAAAATTAACCAAAAATCAAATTGCAAAAGTATGAAGACTTACCGTATGATAGATGAGTGCTTTAGGAGGTAGAGAATGAGGATGAGATGAATGCACCCGCTTCCGCCGCAGTTGTCTTTATCCTTCCCGAAATCAACAAAATTCGGGATCTTGGATGATGAGTTTAGAGTTTTGAGGGTGGGAGTAGAGATGGTTGTGAGTGATGAAGTGGATCTCAATAGATTTTGGACGGATTTTATTTGTGAAATAACAAATTTGGGAGGTTAGGGTTTTGGGTTTCTTTCATAGTTGGAAGAGAGAATGGAAAGAGAGAAGTGGAGAGATAGCGAAACAGCGAGTTTTGTCTTTAAAAAACTCCCCAATCGACACTCACTATCTCAGTTAGTGATGCTTGATTGCTATCTGAGATAGCGAGTCTAAACTTGGTATTTTTCTTCAAGATTTTTTTCAAGTGGTTATGAAACACCTCAACATACAGACAGCGAGTGTGGTACTTACATACTCGGTGTCTCAGATAGCGAGTCTAATTCAAGCATTTTTCGAATTTTTCTTAAAGTTAGGCTCGCTATAGCAAGGATCTTTTTACTAAGTTGGCTATCTTAGATAGCGAGTGGGTTGTTTTGGTAATTAGTTACGAAAGTGGGTCAGTTTGGTAAATACTTAAAAAAAGTTGGTCATTTTGGTAAAAAATTCCATAATTGAATGCCAACCTTTTCTTCTTTCTGGAAATGTTTTTCTTATTTCTAATTGTAAATGTGGTATTCTTGTTCTGTAGATTATGAAGTTTGACCTGGGTAATGAAGAGCAGTAGCAGTAGCGGCGGAAGTATTTAGCGTAGCTTGATGAAAAGAACACTGCCTTGATATCTCCTTTTGGAAAGTTCAAGTGCAGTCTTGTTTATAGAATTCTTTCTAAACTGAAAGAAAAGGGGGGAAAAACTCCGAAATTGAAGTGAAATTGAAGTGGAAGGAAGAAGGAAATGGTTCGATCAAAATTCCAATGGTTTGAGAAAAAATGAATACAGGAAATAGGTGGGAGCCTCTGGTGAACCGTAACCTCTGCTTTAATTAATGGTAGTAGGAAATGGTTCGATCAAAATTCCATTGGTTTGAGAAAAAATGAATACAGGAAATAGGTGTGAGCCTCTGGTGAACGGTAACCTCTGCTTTAATTAATGGTAGTCTTAAGGGTGATTATTTTACATCTGTAATTTTTCTCATCTCGCTGTAAATGGTTGTGCTGAATAGTTACAGTTTTTAAATTTATACTTACAATTACATTTTGTTTATCATGATATCTCATCATGATATGTTTTTGTTGATGTTGTTGATAATCTAGAAAACAAAACAGCAACACAAAAGCAATTTACACCCCGACTCCACTAACCCCTCCGGCATCCCTTCTAGTGTTAGGGAATTAAGCGCAACGGGAAGGGGGTAGTAGAGAAGTGATAACCTATCACACCGAATAAACAAGCAAGTAGACCAAACAAAGAATATGAAGCACACAATTTTGTTACTGTTCGGACAAATTTAATTTGGGGACGAAATAATTGAGATATTATTCAACTAGAGAAGAGACGAGTTACAATTATTCTCACAAAAAATCTACTATATCTATCTTTCAAGTCTCACTAGAAGATACTCTGCTGTTTACTATAGAAAATTCTTTTAAGTACTGGATGCTTTTGGTACACATCTCAATGGTGGCAATTACAATATTATATAGAAATCTAGAAAAATCATAGGTTGTATTCTTGATACAATAATCCTCTGATATACCCTAAAAAGAAAGCCACATGATATGAGCCGTATGATTTAATTTGGACAAGCAACTGGGCTCAAACAAATTTCCAAGAATCAGCCCAATAATAAATTAATAATATTGCAACTGTCGTCGCTTTGTGGTTGACTGCTTCAAAAGAGCAATCGACTGCTTTGGATTCCACAAAGTTAGAGCACTCGAGAGCATGGTGGTCAACTGCTACTATTAGTAGTTGACTGCTCCCTGTGCTGCTTCTTTCCTACTGCTG
The DNA here is from genome assembly GCA_017893485.1 of Hemerocallis citrina. Lineage (NCBI taxonomy): Eukaryota > Viridiplantae > Streptophyta > Magnoliopsida > Asparagales > Asphodelaceae > Hemerocallis > Hemerocallis citrina. Next base: position 360,188,267 of record CM030358.1, on the reverse strand, counting down.
TTGTTGCTGTCGCTCCTTTCTTCTTCCAATATTCGCTTCGAACCTTTTCTCGCTTCATCATCTTCTCTTCACATTGAACTTAATATACAAGAAATAAACCTAACAATCTCTACCTTAGATTGCATACTCATGCTTTCCATACCTGTGCGATTAATTGCATAGACTCTTTCTTTATCCTCTTGCAAACAACTCAGATCAATGGTTTCTTCTACTAGTTGAATTTACCTCCACCTATTATTTCTTCAATCGTATGGCGGGGGTTGGTAACCGGGTCGACCGGGCCGGGTAGGGTTGGACCCGCCCGGGTTGGAACCGAAGTTGGGCGGGTCCGGGTCGGGTCGGTTGGTTAACCGGGCCGGGTTGGATTTGGAAAATGTTGACCCGCCCAACCCGTGAACCCATTCGGGTCCAACCCGAGTCGGTTCGCGGGTTGGCCCGTGTGTTTGATTTCTTTTTGTTTAACTTTAAAAAAAATTGTAGTAGTAGTAGTAGTAATAATAATAATACTACTACTACTACTACTAATAATAATAATAATTAAAGAGTGAAATTGCTAAAACAAATGTATATATTATTCATATGATTTCAATTTATACAAATTTTCAACTTTTTTAAGAGAAACAAAGAATTATTATAAATTGGTTCTATACAATTACAATTTTCTTCTATAAAAAGACAGTTTTCTTTAATTTTCTAACTTATTTATAAGAAACAAAGATTTATTACAATTTTTAATACATTTATAAATTTCTGGCATATGTTGGTCTTCAATTTGTTGTTGTTGTTGGTCTTCAATTCTTAATGTTGGTTGCTATTGTTGTTGTGTTCTTCTGGCGAGTTGCTTCCACTTGTAGACGTGTCGAATCCTATTCCTTGAATCCTACCTTCGACCTTCATCCAGTCTTCCGTACAGACGAGCATCTTCAACGATTGGGGCTTCAAGCAATTCCTGTAATCGGTTAGAATTCTGCCACTTGTAGAAAATGTACTTTCTGAAGCAAGTGTAGAGACAGGAGGAGTTAGTAGATCTTTAGTCATATATTTAAGAATACTATAAGTATGTTCATGTTCTTTCCACCATTGTAAAATATCTAGTGAAGAAGTAAAACTTTCAGAATCTTGTTGATTAAACCAATTTAATTCATTTGGTTGATTAGTCCTATCTTTTTTTTATTGATTTTTTGCAAGTAAATTAAATGTGGCATCATCTAATTTACTCTTACCCTTACCTGTAGAAGTAGCATAAGAAGAAGTAACTAAAGTAGTAGTACTACTAGCTGAAAAACTTCTATCATAATAATCATACAAGTTATTTAATGTCGATTCAAATTTAGCTAAAAATGTTCTGCAATCAATTTCAGATTCATCTTTCCCAAGTAAAGTAAAAAATATTTCAATTAAATTCTTCGTACCTTCTAATTTGATACGAGGATCCATCACAGTAGCAATACAATACAACATAGGAGGAGGATTAAAATATTTCAAAATTTTGGTGTATGCAGATTTCACAATTGACCAATAAAAGCATCATTGATCATTTCTTTGAAAGTTTGCATCATATTAACTATTGAAATAAAAATGCTACTAGAAGTAGATTCATAAGATTTTGAAAATTTCAAAGTTGCGGTTTTAAAAGGTTCTAAAAATTTTAACAAAGATTCGGCATAAAACCAAGCTTGGGGAGTCATTTCAAGATTTGGCATATTTTTTGCCATACAAAAATCATTTATACATGCTTTACATTCAGTAACAACATTTAGCGAATCAAAAGTAGAGTTCCATCGGTGTTTAATATCCTTTGGAAGTTTTCTAAAATGTACATTTTTAAGCCTACACCAAGCTTTCCATTCTTGAAATATAGGGCCACTTAATGCAATAAAATGTACACAATTTCTAATATTATTTATATATGGCTTGGCTATTTTTAATGCATCTTGAACACATAAAATTATTATATGACATGCACATCTAACATGAAAAATATTGTCAGATGGAGGGTTTAATGCGATTTTAATATACTAATTGATACATTGTTGTTAGATGCATTATCCAAACTTATACACATAATTTTATCGTGGATATGAAAAAAAATCACAAATTTCTAAAATACGATTTGCAATTTCATTACCACTATGGGGATAAGGCAACGCGGCAAGTGATATGATCCTTTTTTGAAGGATCCAATCACTGTCGATCCAATGATAAGTTATTGCCATCATTGGAATATTATTGCAACCCTTCCAACAATCGGAAGTTAGAGAAACTCTACAAGTTAAACTTCATCAAATGACAATCAAAGCTTCTCTCATTTCGTTGTACATTTTAAAATAATCAGACTTCAAAGTATTCCAAGGATTCTTTTAAAATGCGGGTTTAAGGCGGATTGATTAAAAGTTTCTAAGTCCCTACTCTCGGAATAGGAAAATGGTAACTCTACCTTGATTACTAGTCGGGCCATTTCCCGACGAACAAGTTTGGGATCATAAGAATGGTTATCAACTACACCGGTCCTATGGTGGATTTTTTTTGTTGGCTGGGTAGGTCTCCAAGAAGTTCTTTGTGTACATTTTGGATGTGTCATTTTATTGTACCCGTCCCCTCGCCCTTCTTTCATTTTTATGGCTTCGAACATATTTTACAAATTTTTATACCTACACCCGGATTTACTTCGTCCAGAATATAATCATAAAATTTGTGTCAATCACAAGTTTTTTCTCTAGTTTTCCTACTACTACCCGGTTGTTTTGTTTCGGTTACTTGTGTTTGTGGTTCTTCTATGTCTATGTCTCCTACAAACTCATCGTGTGTACCAATGTGTTCGGTCATTTGGTACTTTTCGGCGGGCTCAATTTGTGGGACAATTGGAGGCCTACGAGAAGTGCCTGTGAAATCTTGTCCACTTTGGCTACGGTCGCTACCTCGTGATCTATACATGTTGATATAGTAGTATAAGTCAAAAAATTAAATACAATCTCGGCGAGATAAGTTTTAATATAAAAAAAATCTAGAAAAAAATAGGAGGGTTGTGAGAGAGAAGATAAAAAAAACCAACAAACAAATATGATAAAAAAATTATAACTACAAAAAAAAATATCAAGACAATAAGAGGATTGTGAAATTTTGATATCGTACTTCGCGGATACTCGTATATAGAATGAGAGTGAAAATAAAAGTAGAAGTAGAAGTTCGGACTCGTATACAGATAGAAAGAGAGCTTCTTTGTTGGAGCCTTGGAGGAGTTGAAGACTTGAAGACGTAGTTGAATGTTGAATTCGATGCGATCGGAATTTGTCGCTTCTATATTAATGTTGCTAGCTTCTTTGTTGAAAAAATTTCAAAAAATTGAGATTGAATTGAGTAGTAGTAGTAGAGAGAGCAAGAGAATAAGGTGTAAAATTTTTAGATTGGGTTTAAAAATTAAAAAAAATAAAAAAAATAAAAAAAAACTAAAAAACGGCTTCAACAGAGCCGTTGCTATGTTTTCGGCAGTTGGACTCGCGGGTCGAACGTTTTGCCCGTACAGGTCTAACGGTTCGAAACCCACGGGTTGGTGGGCGGGTTGGCTACTGTTCACCGGGTTGGCGGGCCGGGTTCAGCGGGTTGGAAATCCGTATTACTCGACCCGGGTCGACCCGCTTAATCTCACGGGTTCGACCCGGACCCGAACCGTATTTTCACAGGCCGGTTTGGCGAGTAGGTCGTAGGTGGGTCGCGGGTCAGCCCGTCCCGGTTGCCAACCCTAGTATGGCCCCTGTAAGGGCATACCCCAGTAGGCGTCAACACGAAGGCGCCACCCTCCGCACAAACTCCACATATCCCGAGGTATTCTCCACCTTCCGACAATATTCGAACGTCATGATCTCACTTTGGTGATTCTAATGGCGGCAAACTAGATACTGCTTTAGGAACACATGGCTTAGAAACAAGATTTCATGTTCCCACAAAGCTTGTAGAGGTTATGTTGAACACCACTCATTCCCTTCATCACCTTATGATGACCTTCCCAAACCGACAGAACTCTACCTCGAGCTGAGTACCTGCAGCCCGGTGCTTCCAGAGTTCCCAAGAATATCATATTCCGTTTCAGTAAAGGAATATGTATGACCTTCTCCAATGTGAACCTCTTTCTATCTAGCATCTCCAACTCGACTATTCCCTCACTCACTATGTCACAAATTTCACCAGTCTCCGTTCTCAAATAATGACAAATTTCACCAGTCTCCGAAGGGAAGATGTTTTCTTATATTTGCTCCGTTCTCTAAAATATTCTCATGAACATTTTGATCCTATTTTTTCTTTTAATCTAGAAAGCCTAATTAAAATCCTAGACCTAATTGTCTCTTTCTAGCCCACTTTAAGTAATTAAGTTAATTAATTTATTAGAGCCCATGATTTATGTGCCCATTAGTGAGCCCATTAACTAAATTCGCCCTTTAATTAACTTAACTTGTAGTGTAGACAAGTTTAGTAGACAATTAATTAATCCACATGAACAAACTAACAACTAGGGGTACTAGTATTGCATGTGCATTGCACTAGCACGTGCTTGGTGCACCATAGGGGGTGGCCCAATTTCACAAAGTGAGAGGGAGAGATGGGTGTAGTGGTGAGTTGGTTATCTCATCATGGATAGTTGCTACAACTCCCTATTTCATCATAGCTCTTGATCCCTAATTAATTGGACTAATCCTAGCCTTCCATTTGCACTCAAAATTTGTATAAATACCTCCCCCCCCCTCTCTCCTTACACTCTTCATGCTTACACCTAAAAGATTGAAAGAAAGAAAGAAAAGAAGAGACAAAATAGTAAGATTGATAAAGAGTGAGAAAAAAGTTTGAGTTGTGTGCTTTTGTATGTGTGTCCATCTCTAATTGAGGCCGACAATTCATCAAGAACAAGGGAGGCTCGGGTTCATCAAGTCTAGGAGGAGAAGGCGCATTCTTGGTGGCACGACCTAGGAGGAGAATGCTTCATTTGTTCATTCTAAGAGTCTTTAGGAGTTCTTATTGTTTTTCTCTTCAAATAAGGTGGGAAATTTTCTCAAACTTCTAATTAGTTACCATGCCAGATTTGTGTTTGTGATTATGTTAGAATAAATAAGAGAACATTACTTTATGATTAGTTACCATGATTATGGAGAAAGTGAACCCATGTGGAATTGCATGAAATCATCAGAAAAATTGATTAAATGAGATGAATAGAAATGTTGTTGTGATAACTTGATAATGCATTAGTATGTTAATTAAGAAAGTATGAATCTCTATATTAAGATGTTCATGTATGTGGGAAAAATGCAATGTGAAGAAATGCGTTTATAAATGAATTGTGAAATATGGGAAACCTTCATGCTATGAAAGTAGAATTGATTAATAAATTATACATGTTTATTGTTATTGAGATTAGTACTAAAAATCCCAAATTTGCATGTTGTTTTGTTGGAAAAAGAGAAACGAACATTTTGTGAATTATGACTAATTTATTTTAAAGAATAGATTTTTATTAATAAAGAGAAAAAGTAATTTTGTGGAAACTTTGATTATGAATAAAGCAAAAATTGTGATTTTGTTCTCAAGTGTTAAAAATATATCCATGATCTACTTTAAATTGCGACCTAGTGCAATCGACAGTCGACCGAACTAGAGTCAACAGTCGACTGTCAGGTAATAAATTTCGAATTTTAGTTACAGAACAGTCGACCTACTATATTTTGACAGTCGACTGCCCTGACTATTTGGTTTTCGAGTTTTAAATCCTCGCAGAACAGTCGACCGGCTGTGCTTTAACAGTCGACTGCCCTGACTATAGATTTTCAAGTTTTATATGTCTTTAGATAAAGAAAAAAATAAATGTATTGTTTAAAAGAGTTTTGAAAAGAGATTTGATAATGTAAAAATTGAAAGTGTGAATTTTAGAGTTAGTATTGATAAAATGAGAATAAGAGAATTATGTGGAAAGAATAAATTATGAATGTGACAAATGAATTTATTCTATGCATGAAATTGTACATGAAAGTGAAATCAAACATCAAGATGAATTATGAAAGATCTTATGAATATGAATAAACAAATGTTATGAACATGAAATGGAATTGAAAGCTAGAGGGTAGCTAAGCCTTATACCGGCATTGAAAAAATATTTTTGAGATGAGATATTGAAAAGAAATAACCAAGTTTGGGTCGTATTGTTGAATTAATGGTTAAGACTGGTATAGAGGAAGTGCTAACTCTAGGAGATTGATTTTATTCATGATTCACATAAATTAAGGACTAGATACATAGTGGAGATGTGACGAAAGTAAGAGAAAAACACGAGTATGTGGGCCATCGGATTGGCGGTGTGAGGTGATTCACAGACTGCCTGCTTGATGCGTTATGTCATGACGTGAGCACTACTCCGGAATTATCGTCTCGGTGGCGATGCTTGTGGGGTGTTTGGTGACTACGGGTGGTGTCATCGTTCCATGACGAAGGTTGAACTTTCCATAGTCTGCCTGCATGATGCGTCATGTCAGTGCATGGAATTTCCCTCCAGGCTGTCTGGACGTGGGCTCGTAACTCATAGAACATTTAGGATACTTACCGTAGTTACCGTAGTAGTCTAAGTCATGGCGAGGGATTGAACCCCTACATGATGAACTACGATTAAGGTTTGCCCTCGGACCTATGTATAGGATGCATAGAATCCAAACAAGTGTGCATTAGTATCATATAATATAAATAACTGCATTAAGGACTAAGTGCACCGCACAACACAATATCAATAGGATAGTCCCCGTAGTTTTGTTTTGTGACAAGTGTATGCTTTCTAAGTAAGAGAAAATTGATGTATTATATCCTTGCGTCAGTTGAATGAACTGACGAGCCCACAGTTTCCATACAGGACAAAGTGAATGAAAAGATTAAAGAGGAGTTGATTCTTAAAGAATTGTTCAAGTGTTGTTTCATTTCATTAATGTAATTGATGTAAATTTGCTTCCGCTATTTAAATGTAACATGATGTAATAAAGTTTTAATTCATTGTAAAATTGTACGAAAAGAAGTGTAAAGATCCTGTGGAACTTCGAATTCGGTGTTATTTGGAATTCGGGGTGTTACAATATGATCTTGAAAAGAAGTACATTCCAGTACATCCGATCCAGTAATGACAATCCCGAGTAGTCAGTTTTGAGTCTCGCTCGCAGACTTGCTACATTTTTTTTCTAAAGGAGGTTACACTTGACTTCATCTGCTAATGACAACCTGATTAAACTCACTGTTTTTAAATAAATCTCATCCAGCTTCTCATGTTTCATGTCGGATGGCTTTCCTTTTTCTCCTTTTAGGGCACAATACAAGCCCTTTTGAACCAGTACGTCGTATATGTCCACATTCCAAAAATTAAAGTTGATTTTACCGTCGAACTGCTTGATCTTCGTGAAACCCGGATCTATCATCTTCACGAAGGAACTCTAGCATCCTTTGATTTTATAACAGTTGTTAGGGAACTAAGCACAATGGGAAGGTGACTTATGACTGTTTTACTATAAAGGTGTATTATGTTTCCAGATTTCGTTTCTCGACGATTTTGTTGATTAAATTGTTTTACTTGTGCTACACATATTATTTTGATCTGAAACTTTTCAAAGTATTTCTATACCTATTTAGGTATTATCCAGAATTTTGGTAGATTTGATTGAGGAGTTTTATATGTCGTTTCATGCATGTTTTCAAAAGTCATACTTTGTGTATTTTGCTCGCTGTCCTGTAAAGAATTGTGTTTTCACCCTGATTCCTTTTACTGTATGGAAAATGTTTGTGAAATATGAAAGTTTGTTTATTTTATCTATTTTCATCTCCCTTTGGCGGATTTGGATTTCGTTTCACGGCTTGCGAGATAATTTAGTTTTCGTACAGCAGTATTGGAAATTCCAGATTGGCCAAAGTATCGTTTCTAGATTTTTTTTATTTTTGATGCTGAACAAATTTTAATGGAATATTATGAAACTTTATATTTTGATTCTAGACATATAGGGGAATACCCCAGATTTTTCCTGAATTTATTCGAGAGGTTTTGGTGCTGTTTTCCTGACTGTGAATTCGTTTTACTAATTTCTGGCTGAACTTGTTTTTCTGGATTCAAATCAGTTTTGAGTTATGAATTTTGTGAAATACGACATGACTTATTTATATTCGTTGGATTCGTGTGGAATTCTATTTTCCAGGTTCTTCAACGGATCCAGATTTGCATTTCTGCAGCGACGAGATTCACTATTTTAGTACTGTACTGTTTTGCTGTCCTGAATATGAACATTCACTGTTTTGCTCGTTTATGTAACTGTATATCATCTATGCATGTTTATTTGTTTACCTGAACCTAATACTGATTATACCATGGTAGTTTGACACTATTCCGTATACATTCATGCATGTTTGATGACCATAATAAAAGTAACCAAGCCGGGGTTTAAGGAAAAGATCTAGTAGTTGGAAAGCATAGAAATGTGTACTTAGAAGGGGGCCCGTATTTCCCATCTGATTATCTGTTATCTGTTATGAGATCATGCAAGATTTTGATTATCTGATTCCTAACTACATACTTCCTTATGAGAGGGTGTACTCAGAAGGGGGCCCGTGATCCCATCTGTTACCCAACTACATACTTCCTACGAGAGGGTGTACTTGGAGGGGACTTAGTCCTATCTGTTGCATGATCGTCTATTATCTGTCTGTCTGGATCTTTTATCTGATACCTGTCTGTCTGAACCCTGAGTACACGGCCCTATATGATCCCCTACGAAATCTACAAACGTAACTGTTTTGAATGTAGCAACCATGTGATAAAAGGATGGCATATGAAGTACTACCTAGTTAGTAATTAATACAAGACTTATGTATCTGTATCTGAAATCAGAATCAGAATCTGTTAGATGTATCTGGCTATCTGTTATCTGATCATCTGATTACTTGTTATCTGTCTGACATTATCACTTGATACCATATTTGACACTATCTGTATATCTGTATGCATGCTATTTGACTTTTGACACTTGACACATGTTAGTATACCATGCTAGTTGATTTTGTAATACCATGCTTGGTCTATTTTTGCTATTATTTAGATTTGTTTAGTTTTCCCCATGTACTTGTATCCTACATTATAAGTGGTCCGTAACTTGCAATTGACGGGTACTTGTTTTCTTTTTCCTTCTTCTGCAAACTACTAATTGCATATCAGAATGGTCAGCTGCCAGATGGTATTGGCGAAATGATGTATTAGTATTAGATTTTCTGCTTTATTATTATTATTATTTGTTGCTTGAACTTGAATAAATTATACTTGATTACTTGGATATTTATTTGTATATGGGCGATGTGACCCAGGATATTTGACTTGTTCAGAATTTGATTATTTGAGATTATTATATTTGGTTGCAAGTAATTTCTGTTGGTATCTTGTTTCAATTATGCATGCCTGGTTATATCTTTTGCTTCCGACTCAGGTTATCTTGTGAAATGTTGTAAAGATTCTTGAACAGTTTATGGATGATGAAAATTATTCGCTGGGCTTTTGTTACGTATCCGTATTCCGTATTCTTTTTGGGAAGCGGGGTGTGACACCAGATCAGTAAGCAATTCGAAAATTTCTATTACTCTGATAGACTGATACTATTTGTAAGAAACATTCCTATTCTCAAGATCAATGTAATATCCCGGACGGATATTACCTTGTATAAATTATTATTTTATTATTATTTTATTATTATTTTGTTTTAATTCCAAAATCAAATTATTTTGGTGATTTTCATCCAGTTTGTTCATAGACATTATCTGTACCCAGATACCGGTCAGTATACATCCGTATTATATCAAATTGATACCATGATCTTCCGAACTAATAATAAAATTTATTTTATTATTATTTCCGAAATTAAATCATTTTCATACGGATTATGCGAAGATTTTTGGTATACGTATATATACACACACGTGTATGTAATATGTCGATTAGTACATTATACAAATTATGTGTTGTGTATTTTTGGACAAACGCTTGTCTTATTTATGACAAAACCTATTAGATTGTTAGGGTTTATAAGTGGTTAACCTAGGTTAAGTGTGCATGAAGAGATTAAGGAAACCCTTCTAGAAACCCTCACTCCTCCACCTCACATAACGCCTCCACCACATATCACCATACCACACCAAGCCTCTACCTCATTCCACCTCCCCCTAGAAGAAACCGGCCATGTTTTGTGGAGGGGTTTTTGTGCAATTGTGTGTGTGCACATTTGCACTCTCCACCCTTCTCTCCACCTATAAATACCCCCTCCCTTCACATATGTCTCATCTTTACAAAGACAAAAAGAAAGAAAGGAAAAGAAAGAGAGGAACCATACTAACTTGAGAGTTTTCCATTATAGGTTTCATAAGGATTCCTAGGAGCTAAAGGAAGGAGAAGAGCTAGTCTAGTTCTTCATCAAAAAGAGATTAAGGTGGGGGTTCTCCACTTTCTTTGTTGATTTGTTGTTTTGACTTCTTCTTCTTATCTTCCTTGCTTTGTTTCTTTTGTTCTTTGAGAGTGGTTTATTGGGATGGTGTTGTGGTGTGTAGTTCTTATTTTTGTATGGTTATGGATGGTTAAAGATAATAACCACATGAAAAAGAAAAGAAATGAGTGGTAGTAGTAAAGAACAAAGAGATCAATCTTGTAGTTGTAGTTGTTGTTTTAGTGTTATAAATTGGACTAAAATGAACACATGCACATGGACTTGGTATATACAACCATTTTTGGTTGTAGGACTTGAATGAGGACTCATACATAATCATATGACATAGTGCATACACCACTTGTGGTTGTAGAACATACACTTTAACTTGGGACTAGAAAGAATGCATATAATTGGTTGAACCAAATTGAGAGTTCTTTACTAATTTATTTTGCTTGTTTCATTGTTATTTAATCTTAAGTAAGAAAGAACCATTGTAGATGTTAATTCTAAGTATGAAAGAGAAACCAATCTAATCACTAGTTGTAAAATGATTAAAATGATCTCTTTTTATGATCACTAGTAATAATAAGAAATAGATGCTAATAAAGATTTAGTAAATATTTTAGTAGTAGATGTTTCATGTTTAAATAAAAGATTTTAATAGATGCTCATGGTAGTAGTAGTAGATGTGTACGTTTCAAATAAAATAGTTGTCGTAGATGTATACACAAAATTGTAGGAATGTTTATGTTTTTGTAGTAGATGCTTATGTGTTAAAATAAAGTGATTTAGTAGTAGATGTTATGTTGTAGTAGATGTTGTGTTTAATTAGATTGTAGAAAAGTAGTATACCATGCTAGATTAATTTATCTATGCTTAGATGATTGTAGGAAAGTAGTATACCATGCTAGATTAATTTATCTATACTTAGATGATTGTAGGAAAGTAGTATACCATGCTAGATTAATTTATCTATACTTAGATGATTGTAGGAAAGTGTATACCATGCTAGATTAATTTATCTATGCTTAGATGATTGTAGGAAAGTGTATATCATGCTAGATTAATTTATCTATGCTTAGATGATTGTAGGAAAGTAGTATACCATGCTAGATTAATTTATCTATACTTAGATTATTGTAGGAAAGTGTATACCATGCTAGATTAATTTATCTATGCTTAGATTATTGTAGGAAAGTAGTATACCATGCTAGATTAATTTATCTATGCTTAGATGATTGTAGGAAAGTGTATACCATGCTAGATTAATTTATCTATGCTTAGATGATTGTAGGAAAGTTGTATACCATGCTAGATTAATTTATCTATGCTTAGATGATTGTAGGAAAGTGTATACCATGCTAGATTAATTTATCTATGCTTAGATGATTGTAGGAAAGTAGTATACCATGCTAGATTAATTTATCTATACTTAGATGATTGTAGGAAAGTTGTATACCATGCTAGATTAAATAAATATTCATGCTTGAGTTAGTAGGTAATGACATTCATGCTTAAGTTAGTAGATGCTCATGCATAATGATGTTCATACTTAGTTAGAAGACATTCATGCTTAGAAGATATCCATGCTTAGATAAGTATATGTTCATACTAAATGTTATTCATAGTAGATGATCATGCTAAATATTCATGCTTAAGTTAGTAGGTGTTCATGCTTAATGACACTCATGCTTAAGTTAGTAGATGCTCATGCATAATGATATTCATGCTTAGTTAGTAGACATTCATGCTTAGATGATATCCATGCGTAAGTAGTGTATGTGCGTGCCTAAATATTGTTCAAGATCGAGTTGGAAGATACTCATGTTTGACAAATGCCATTTTTAGATTAAGGTAGGAATTAATCTACCATGCTTGGAATGTTGTAGGAGTTATAATTCATGCTTAGAATATTGTAGGTTACTGCTAATTATATATCCATGCTTGGGTTGTGATGATTAACCATGTTAAGTAATGAAGATCCATGCTTAAGGTGGTAGTAGAGATATATACTCTAAGTAGTAAGTATTCACGCTCAAGTTGTAACTTATGCTTGACTATAGTAAACTTCATGTTTAGATCATAGTGATTTTTCATGCTTAAGCTTGATATAAGCACATGCTTAAATCATATTCGTACTTAGGTATGTTGTGGGTTGATGGTTGTGTTATATACCATGACTAGTTGTTGTAGGTAGATGCTTACAATTGTATGTCATGCTTAAAGTGTTATAGGTTGAAGTAATAAGGAAAGAATCATGTTGAAATTGTAGTGACGACTACCTTGTGGTAGTTAATGTTAGTAAGGAGCCATACATGCTTGAGGGGCATAGGGTGGCATCCTAGTTAAATAAGGAAGCGGACGTATGTTCTAGGTTGTCCTAGTCAACTTTGAAAAGAACCCATGGACTCTAGTTGTGGGAGGTCCTAATTGGAATTTGACCATGCCATGGGGACATTCCCCATCCGTAGGGGTAAAAAGGATTAGATAGATCATTAGTAATAGTTAGTTCGATAAAGGTTATTAAGTCGCTTTCGGGCTTCTCATGGGTAGAATGCCTATCATAGACTATTAGTAGATTCTTCTGTTGCTTCTAATGATAGAAGATCGAGTTTGCTAGTATACACGTTTGGTTGCTTCTAGGTTTGATTACCTGTATGGTTGTTGCATATAGTTGTCTCGTACGTGGCTCGACCGGCTCGTGCGTAGCCGTTGGTCTCATACGCGGCTTATTTGGCTGGTATATACGTTGTCATCATACGTAGCTTATTGGCTCGTACGTGGTTAGTTACCCGTATATAGCTTATTAGCTAGTACACAGTTGTTGTGCTTATCTAGGGTAATATTACTACCCTAGGGCTATCGACCATCAAGACATATGTTTTCTTACCCCTAAGGAACTGTGGAGGAGTCACTCCTTGTGTACCGTCGAATCTTAACCGGTATAGGTTGATCGAGGACCGGAGTATAGACGGAATCCAAGTTCGGGGTAGTGGCATGCATGCATGTTCGCATTGTCGGGATCTTGGATCGATGGGCCATGGACCGGATCCTGAGGGGTTCTGGTAAGTCTAGGTTAAGCAGCCTGGTAGAGTTGTTTTGCGAAGTCTAATTTAAAGACCAAGCCTGTTGTGCTTATAATATTGTCATCCCTAGGAGTGTTCAGGGTTAGGGACATCATCAGGGTAGTGACTTATAAAGATCATTTACTTAACCATTTTGCCAGAAGGGAAGGAGTTGGTAGTAGGGGGCACCTTACGACCAAACCTTTCTTTGGGGCCAACCTTAGGGGTGTTATTGGGTTGTACCTTCCCGTCAAAGGGATACATACGGTGCCTTCTCACAAGTTGGTAGTATGGGTTGCGTATCTTGATTGTTAATTCCTGAAGTGCCATGATAAGGCGGGCGGAGCTAGGGGGATGGACCCCGGAACTCCGTCGGGTCCTATGCCAAGAGGGCGAACAGGCCATGGACTACGGTCCGACCAGGGGGCGGCAGGGGGCCTCCCCTATTAGCAGTAACCCCGACCGTTCGTCAGGTTTTTGAGTGAGGTCCGGTAAGCCGGGTAGCAGTGGCAACATGGACACCACTGGCGAACTGCATTAGTGGGACTTGACCACGTCTGCAACCTCATCAGTCACGTTGTATCTGTCAGGAATAGGTTGTGTACAATTAGAATTCATAACGCGGGTTCAAATCCCTATATATGGAGAAACGGCTTGAGAAGGGTCGCATGTAGTATGGGCTGCATGTTGCTTCGGAGACTTGCTGACATTAGAATAGGAGCATCCTAGTTTAGTTGACATTGCATTAGAATAGGAGCATCCTAGGTTAGTTAACATTTTATTAGATCCTAGTCATAGCACTCACGAACACTTAAACTATACCAACACCATTGCCATGTTGTATGTTGTTTGGGAGATTCGCTGCTTTGTTATCAGCCTTTAAGCGTCAGTGAATACTGACGTCCCCACTTCCATAGGTACTGGATCGCCGAAGTACAAGGGCGAGATTCAGGAGGACTCAAGGCAAGGAAAGCGAGGAGTCAATGTCATGTTTAGTTTCCGCTGTAATAATTACGTTGATTATCTATTGTTGAAAGGTACTCAAGTAAGAGTTACCAAGTGTTGTTCTTCATTCTTGTACTCTAATGTAAGCTGTTGAAAGTTGTAATACTTGGATATGTAAAGGTATTATTGTAACACTATTGTAATGTATTGCCATTGCATGATATTCAGACTTGTAATACATTGGGTGTTGAACAAAAAGTTTTAAATTCTCCTGTTTTTCTGTGTATTGTGACTAATTGAAGAAAAGATTCTGGCTCGTGTCACGGTTTCCCAGTATAAGGAAATCGGGGCGCTACAATCAATAAGCAATTCTAAAATTTGATTTGATCATCCTATTGCTCTGATAGTCTTTTAAGTTGGTAGATTTAATAGGAGTACTAAATAAATATTTCATTAAAGATACATTCATTTCTTCACAACAGAAATGGATATATTCATAATCCCAAAATGGATACATTAGATGGATATACATTCATAATCCCAAAATTAAACATGTTAAACAGAAATGGATACATTCATTTCTGTACTGTTAAACATGTTCTCTTCAATTAGAAAATTAAAGAAGTGACTTGATTTTCTACTTGATCTACATCATAAGAGGTATTTTGTTCATGAATTCAAATTTTTTCTGACAGGTACAGACATAGACATAACGTAACATGACAACATGAATTATCAATACACAATAGAGTTTGAAAAACTATCATAAAGTATCAAGTACCCTATTGCATTCATGTGTCAAGTGTAAGTGTTTCGTTTTAAATATATTTATGCTTATTTCTCATTACATGGAAAGAAAGCAAGTACATGAGATTCTAATAAGAACTCAACTCTCAAATCTTTTAATTCAAAACACACATACACAGTGTCTTGACTTTGATTTTCTAATTACGATGCAAAGAGGAAACAGTCAATAGAAAGCAATCTCAGGTTAACAGCTTCCAAGAGTATAGTTAATACACTATTGTTTGGCTTCCAAGAGTATAGGTAATGCAGATCGGTTTTTTATAAACTAAAACCAAACTCAAAAACAAAAGAAATCAAAATTTAATAGGCTACAATAGTTACTTAATAAGATTTAGATAAGATGCATACCCTATTTGATTGTTAAATAGGACAGCAAATCTTTAGATTTGATAAAGATCTTGGTTATGGCATTTTGTCGAACTGGCAAGTGAAATTTCAAAAATGTCAACCAGGAAGAAATTAGAAGGATGGAGTTTGATTACCTGAATTGCGCATTCCAAAACCATGAAGAATTAGCAGGAAGCACACCATATGCCTAGCCATCTCTTCCTCAGTCTCTTACTCTCCAATATGATGCAAGAATATTTTGAGCTACACATAAAAATATGGCA
Organism: Hemerocallis citrina; assembly: GCA_017893485.1. Lineage (NCBI taxonomy): Eukaryota > Viridiplantae > Streptophyta > Magnoliopsida > Asparagales > Asphodelaceae > Hemerocallis > Hemerocallis citrina. The sequence continues at coordinate 360,172,370 of CM030358.1, read as the reverse complement.
GAAATTTAGATACAATACATGGTAAAAGAAATTGCAAACCAAAATTCAAACTTGTATAATAAAAAGGATGCATACCTCGCCAGAATAGCCGGGCACAAATTCTCACAATGTGCTTCATAATATTCCCTGCGTTGTTCTCACTCTTGTTTGACAAAGATGCAAAACTCCAGAGAGGACACCAACAGTATCTGCATCAGATATTTATCTTACTACTATAGCTGCAAATTTTATTTTTAAAAAATGAGAATGAACCTTCCAGTGCTTTAATTGAAACAACAGAGTCATATGAACAGAGTGAATTACAATTTAGAGTTTTCTGGATTGAAGTATGGGTTTGTTGGGGTGGTCTAATTGTTGAAGTAGATGCAGAATTTTCATATAAATTTGTTTTTCTAAATAGAAAAACTAACCCAACAACAACAACAACAACAACAACAACTGAAGAAATCACAATTTAACATAGGATTTTTAGCGTGAATACCTAATGTGATTGCTATATGAGACACTACATCTGAGATTTTGATGAATTTCTCGCTGTGGCATTTTGTCGAATAGTTGGTAAGCGAAATTTCAAGAACTGTAAAACCCATCAAAATCTTCATTTAGTTGCAGTACCACATGATCATAGAATTATAGAGATAACTACAATGTCAAAGTAACTCTTTTGACTACAACAGCTAGGATCATAGATTTATAGAGATAAGTAGAACATCATAATTCCTTAATAACCAAAGTTAAAATTTGGAAATCCTGCAACCTTAAACAGTTAAGTTTGTTAACATTACTTTTGTCAAGATTTGTTCAAGAAAGACTCTTATTCAAAACTATGCAAACAAAAAAAAATGTTTTGCCCCATCACAATATATAACATTTGATTTGTTTCCATGATTCCATCTAATCTAAAATACTATGTAGTAGGAAATTTTCCTCCATAAGCAAGGTTTACTTATTTGAAGGTTTCAGAAAACTATACATAAATGCATTCGGTTCTTGATTTTGCATGAGATATGTTGCTTATGATACTTTAGGGTAGAAGAGAGTTTTTCGTTTAAAAAGGATCCAATTAGAAGCAAAGCACAATATGAAGATCAATTTCATAATAGTAAACATGTGAGGTTTTCTGAGACTAACATCCATAATTAAGGAGATGCAAATTACAATTTAATGACCATTAAAATTAGATTATATTCGAATCTCAAGTACAATACCTCGCAATATCTTCTTTGCGAGGATTACAAAGGGGAATACAGGAGAAAGATACCTTCTTGCGTTTGTAAGGACCCACCAACTTCATGAAATCATGTCTCTAGAAACCCTATAATAAAGAAGATGATAGTTAATTAAGAAATACAGAGACTACATTTTTACTGAATTAAAATTAAGGTTAGGAAGGAGAAGGGAGACCTCAATATGTGTAATCGTCCACATGTACTGAGACTTTCCTCGGGAGACATGGTAATAAACAGTCAGCCAAAAGAAAAACATATTTCCTTATAAACGAACCCTGTCAATTTTCTGGCTAGTTCTATTTCAGTTGTGCAACCCCAGGAACTATGCAACCGTTCCCTGCATATCTTATGAATAATGGAATGTAATGTAAAATGGAAAGCACACATGTTTCTAGTTCGAGAAAGAAACCTTGCTTGTATTAATGCTATCATTAACAGCCTTCCAGGGGTCGCCCAGCATTCCCCTGCTTCATTATTTGCAAGTTTTTTTCTGATAACATAAGGAAATTGTAACTAACCAAACGAATGTAGTCAACAAAACGAATGCAGTCAGTTTTGTTTAGATGATCTTTAGATGAGAATTAGGTTACAATCAAAAAAACTAGGTTACAATCCTAAAATCTAACACAAACCTAACAAAACGAAACATTTACTTCTACAATTTATCTTTTCCCTAAAAACTTCAATAAGAACATAATGCGCGTTAAAACTGTTATCCTGTGCCTATTGGAAATCTTTTCTTGTCATACTCATGTTGAAGCAAATGCATGGTTATACTCTGGTTGAATCTTCCTTAGATTGCCCCATAAATTATTGTCTTGTTTTGTTTGGTACTCTAGTCTTTCTCTGATTGTAATCATGAATTTGGAGTACTTCATTGCAATTAGTTAACCAACTTTTTATTAGAATCCATTATAGTTGTTACTAATGACCTGCTTGATGAGTACTCTTGTAGTTATTGTTCAATCTCCTACTTCATTTTTTTGTAAGAGTTTAACAATTGCCATAATCAAAGTAGATTAAAATAAGACAGAGCACTGAAAGCACCTCCTAGTGAGAAGTGAATGTAGGAGAATTTCTAGTTATAACATGAAGTTGTGGTACCACATTTATAATGAGAATAAACTAAAAGAGGTTGAGTAGAAATGTAATTAAAAAGTATAATTGATAACAAATATAATTAAAAAGTCTACCAACCTTTAATCCACAAACTGGCATATACAAAAGTCGTCATTTGTCAATAGAATATGTTACGTTGATTCTAAGATCATTTTCACCTATTACTACTTCAACTCAAACTATAATGAAACCATTTGTAAAGCTGATCAAATTGTGAACAATAATGACCCACACGTTTTATAGTTGGAAGAAGATGTGAGGGAGAGTCAACTCGAGCATGGATAGTCTTTTGGATTATTTTTATTGATTCGACCATATTAGATATCTGATTTATTGTAGAGAACAAATAGCACTTAGTAACCTGGAAATGTTATTTGGACTTTGGGATAGGAGACAAACCGAATAGGAGCATTGGTCCTCCGTAAGGTGGGTTTTCTATTCAGTTCGATTGAGGTTTTTGGGTTCTTAAACCAAACAAAGTCACTGTCTAAAGGTAGCCAGACAATGTTCCTATTCGGTTTTGACTGACGCTGATCACAAATAAGAAGGATGTTTAGAACAACAAATATTAGCATAAACCCTCGTGAATACTTTTATAGGGAATACTAAAAAATTTAAAATCTGCAACCCTAAACAGATACAATCCTAAAATCAGATGCAAAATTAGATGGAAAACAGTATCAATTTCGAATAACACTTACAATCCTAAAATCTGCGCTGAGGTGAAAGTTGGGTTGACAGAGCTGCAAAACAGTATAAAAAACAGCGAGTTCTAGAAGGGATAATAGCTTTTAAAAAAAAACTTAATCTAAATTAGACACTATATATTTGTCCAAATAGGAAGTCTGAAACTCAGGATATCCCATTGCACTGCATTGTAGTAACTGTACAATACATAAAGAATCAAATTATTACCGGGAAAATATTTTGAAGCACAAAACCAAGTATCTACTTATGAGTTAGTGACAAATTCCAGTGACAAATTCCAATCACAAATCACGAAGCACCAAAGCACCAAAGGGAAGTAGAACGGACAATAAACAGAAAATAAACAAAAAAGAGTGAGATCAATCTACACTGATGGCATGTCTTCCCTTAAACTTGATCGTAAACACGCTTTCCTTGCCCCTCTGTATAAACTACTTCCCTCTCACCTTCTGCAACCAATGCCAACATACCACTCTTTCGACCTAAAAAATTTTCTCCTTCTTTGCATACTGAACTGGGTCTGCATTTTTCAACCTAAAAAATGGACCAAATTTTTACAATAAAATCAAAATTATATTAGGGTTTAACATCCAACACCCCCCCCCCCCTCCTCAAATTTCTCAAAAAGTAAAACGAATGCAATACCTGACATGTAAAGGCTGTGAAATCGGTGGTCGGAATCAACTCAAATGGGCACAAATCAGTTACTGGTCGGGAAGAAGGTGAAGCTTGGGTGGGGTTCGGTGCTTCGGTGGTCGGTGAAATTGGTGGTGCGGAGCGACGGTGACGGGCGGTGCGACGTCGGGAGGGGACACAGGCCGAGAGGGAGTGGTGCTATGGCTGTGGTTGCTGCTGTCGACGGAAGGAGAAGGGGAGGAGAGGGGCGCGCTGTCGTGGCTGGCATCGTGGAGGCAGGACGACAGGGGGGGTTGCGAGCAGGCGCCGGAGACGGGGTCACGGCAGGGGAGAAGGTCAGAAGGAGGGTAGTGGAGAGATGAGAGAGAGGGAGACAGGATCGAGACGGGGAGAGATAGAGAGAGGGAGACAGTGAGAGAGGGAGAGACAGTAAGAGTTGGAGAGAGACAGAGACAGTGAGAAAGAGAGAGAGAGAGAGAAGGGGGTATTTTGGGAAAGAGAGAGTGTGTGTGTGTTTTGAAATTGTGGGGTTTGAAATTTTGGGCGGGAAATATGTTGTGCGAGAATCAATCTGGGCCATTGGTTTTAGGGGGGATTGAAGGAAAGCCGCTTGATAGCTTTTTTTTGGGATTATATATATATATATATAGAGAGAGAGAGAGAGAGAGAGAGAGAGAGAGAGAGAGAGAGAGAGAGAGAGAGAGAGAGAGAGAGAGAGAGAGAGAATTGAATAAATAAAGGAGTTGTTTTTCGGGGGATTTGAATTTGAGTTTTGGGGGGACACATTCGGGGGATGTGTTTTGTGAGATTAAATCTGGATCTTTAATTTTGGGGGATTGAAGGAGAGTCACTTGATAGCTTTCTTTGTGTTTTATTATATAGATATATAAAAAAAACGACCATCTCGAAACCTCTGTTCATCCTTCATCACCTTAGCAACGATTGCCAACATACCATACATGTCTACAGCTTGAGGATGTGATTCATCCCTCGAAACAAATGTATGAACTCTTCCACCACTTTCAGTCCAGCTACATCAGGGAACTCTGTTTCCGCACTTTTCATCATCTTCCTTACTTTCGCTACGTCAGCCCACCATCCTAATCCCCCATAGACATTAGACAAGCTTATAATTCACGGATTCACTAGGCTCGATTCTGAAAAGCTTATTAGCTGCCCATTTTGCTAGCTCAGTGGTGTTGTGTACTTCGCATGCACCAATAAAAGCTCCGAGAATATTTCCACAAGGTTCAAACGGCATGTTGATGATAACATTATAAGCTTCATTTAGATAACCTGACCTTCCCAGCAAATCAACCAAACAAGTGTCATGCTCCCAGTTACGCTCAATTTGATGTTCATTCTTCACAGAAGCAAAGGTGTGCAGCCCTCTTTCAATTAGCCTGCCATGGCTACAAGCATAGAGAACGCTCAGATATGCAATCTTTGCGGGTTTTACTCCTTGGTGGATCATCTTCTCAAACTCGTCTATCGCTTCATCGGCAGGACCGTGGAAGGCATAGGCAGTAATCACTGAAGTCCAAGAAAATAAATCAGGGATGGATAGAGAGTGGAAGCACTGCAAGGAATTTGCAATACAGCCATTCTAAGCATAGGCATTGACAAGAGCATTCCCTATCGATGAAAAACTTTGAAATCCGTGTTTTGAGTATGGAATTGTGAACTTGGGTTGCCTCTATATTCATCGCTGCATCGGGACAAAAACTGACTACGCTCGTGAATGTTGCTCATCGAGTTTTATTCTTCTTCAAACCATTTCCCTTAGAAGCTTCCTGCCTCTTTACCATTACTATAGTGTCCGTACCCAACAATGATTGTATTCCCATCGACAATGTTTCTGTGGTTAATAGAACCGAATACCTTTCTGGCATCGTTAATTTGGCCGCTTTTTGCGTACACGTCGACGAGTGAACTATTAGAGCATATGAAAAATATAGAAATAGCAATTAGGGCGTAGCGCTGCAGTCGTCAAATCTCAAAAAAATGACTTTTTTTAGATGAAACGGAAGACGCTCCACCATCGGTATATAGTGAAGAAAAAAAAAATCATCAGACGACAAATCATCTGTCGTCTGATGAATTTTTAAAAAAAATTGTGAAGGACGGGAGATCTCCCGCCCAACACCCAATTTTAAATTTAAAAAATTAAAAAAAAAAATCTAAGGACGGGAGACAGGAGATGATCTCCCGTCCAACAACTTACCCATTTTTTTCCCCTCAAATGTCAACGGAGATGTTGACTGAGTTTTTTTTTAATATTTTTTTTCCCAAACGGTAAATCATATGCCGTCTCTTCATTTCGCTATTAAAATTTTTTCTCAGACGGCAAATCATCTGCCGTCCGACACAAAGACGGTAAATCATCTTCCGATTTCTATAATATGCATAATGTCAATTTCGCTACCAAATATAGACGTTTACTGTTCATCGCAAACCCAAAAAAAGGTAAATAGACAACGACTACAGTGGTTTTTATCCATTTTTTGGATATATAGCAAACGACCGCAGATGCTCTTAACAACTACATCTAGATTGAAAGAAAAAAATTATAATAAGGCCATGAAATTGCTTTTCCAATGAATTACCGTCACAACTCTGTGAACTGCAAGCGCAGAGGAGACTACTGATGGTGAATCCGTCTCCGATAAGCCCTTTAACTCTAATCAAACTGAAGAATCTGAAAGCTTCTATTACAAGTCGATTTTGAGAGTAGCAAGAGATCATCACATTCCACAATACTAAATCTCTCAATGGCATTTCATCAAAAACCGAACGGGCTACTTGAATGAGCCCACATCTTGAATACGTGCTGATCAGGGAGCTACCGATAAAACGATTTGAAGAGAGCCTAAGTTTATTAACAAGACAATGGAATTGCTTCCCAACTACAACACCATTTTCGCTTATGCAATGGATGAGAATGCGAATGAACTCCGTGTGACTAAGAGAAGAGATTTCCAATAGTTTCGGTAAGCACAATATTGAATTCATTGTTCTTTATGGGTTTGTTTGGTATTGAATGTAGGATAAGTGCAATGTCATGATAGTTTTCTTCTCCTGGGTATTTTGACCAAACAGTTGGCATGAAGAGGTGAAAGGGTTGACCGTATAACGCATAGATTGAAAGGGTTTGCGGCAAAAAAAGGCCTACATTGGATAGAGGGAAAAAACATGAATAGCTCCTACCAACTCCAACTCTCTCCCCTGCTTCACCACATACCCACATCTCCGGCCATCCCCATTCCCGCTCCGACCATTCTCATCCCTCAGCCTGTATGAGCCTCAGTTCTCCCCTCTTCTTCTCCAAACCCCCTGCAACCCCCCCTAACAGTTTGTTCCCTCCTAACAGTGTGTCCTGATCTCTCTTCTGCCCCCCTCCCATTAATTTGAATCCACCCACAACCCCTTCCCTCTCCTCTACTGGCCTCCTTCCCCTTCACCCGTCCTTGCTTTGCTGTGCAGCTTGTGAGAAATGAGACTCACCATCGCGGAGTTATGTGGAGGAGCGCTGTCGCGAAGCTCTGGCTCGGAAGAGTTCCGTCAGCAGCAGGTCATACCACAGTCTCCGTCTCTTCGGGCGGTGACCCCATTTCCCTCACAACAAGAACCCATCATCAAACCCCGCCCACACTTTCGCACAAACCAGTTAAACCCCACAACTGTCTCCCCCTCAATCGAGTTCCCCATCACTATGGCCCCCGTCAAGGCGTCGACCCCCACGCCTCTCAATGCTGCGATCCCCCAAACCATAGCACCCAACTGTTCTAGTCCTAGAGAGGAGGTTGGGAAATGGGGACTCAGTCGCGATCCTCCCAAGGATGCTCACAAGCAACCACGGATCTATGATCATCATCGTCCCCGCCAAGACAGACTTTCGGCACGAGGTGGGGCCCACAGAGGGGGTCCTCCTCCAGGCTGCAGTGAGCGGAAGAGTAACCACCTACGGGACCGTCAACACCCTGGCGATGGTCGTGACTTGACTCACTATAGGCAAAAGAGAATTTTTCAGCAAACCCCAAGGCAGGTTGTAGCATACAGGAGGTCCCCTATTAAATCACACACCAACACCCACAACCCCCCGTCCATGAATTCCCCACGCATTCCCCACTCTGCCTCATCGACTCAGATGCTCCCAAACTCACCACTAAAATCCTGCGTGGTGCGGGCCCAAGAGGGGGTCCCACCAATCGCGGTTTCCATGGAGGTGGAAGCAACCGAGGTTGAGGAACAATGGAAAACTGTATCCAGGAACTCTAAGCGTAACAACAACATTACCCCAACCCCCCCCCCCAACCACCTACCATCTCCGGTAAAAGTCAACGGAGAGGTAAACGTAAGCCGGTACCTTGTTTTAACTGCGGCGACCTTGGTCACTTCCGCAAAGACTGCACTAAGGAAGTACGCTGTCTCAAATGTATGAAATGGGGTCACCTTTCATATGTATGTACCAATGTACTTGAATCCAATACTGACGAAGAGCGCACAGTGCATAGAGGGAGATCACCTGATAGCCCCACCGTCATTCGTCTAGCTACAAGCCTCCAAACCATCATGAATGAAGAATCGTGGCTTAGAAAGTGGTGTGCGATCGCCAAAGTCAGAGAGGGGCGCCCATCCGAAACTCACCTCCTGCAAGCACTGTGTGACAGATGGCCGATGCAGGCACATCGAGAATGGGTGGTTAAAAAGCTCTGTCATCTGCAATTTCTTGTATCTTTCCCATCGGTTGAGAAGGTGGGGGAAGTTACAGCGATGGACACGGTGGACTTTGGCCACTTCAGGGTGGACTTCTCGGCGTGGTCCCCTAGCTTCGGAGCGGAGTTACCACAAGGGGAGCTGTTCTGGATTTGGATACACAACTTGCCGCTCCACTTTTGGAGGAAGGAGGCGATACAAGAGGTTATATCCAACTTTGGAACGGTGGTGGAGATCGACGCTAAAACAGTCTGTCGCTCCGACTTGGTTTCAGCAAAAGTACTGATCCGAAGTGTGGACATTTCATTGATGCCACGCTTCGCCAAAGTATTCTCTTATGATGAATCATATCTTATCCGCTTTGTTCTTGACAAGCAAGGTGTGGGAGAAGATAGCCAGGCCGTCACCGGTCCCAAACCCTCCAATGCCCTCAGAGATGGGCGCCCCTACAGTCTTGTTGTATCGCCAAACAGGGACACGACCATAGACGGAGCACATGAGATTGAAAGGGCGCATAGAGCTCTCATCATGGAGGCAAGGAGCAAGGAAGGAGGCCGTGAGATGAGGAGGGTAGGGACGCTCCGACGCTCTCCCTCGCCGAATTCTGGTGAACACCGGCGTTGTGGGCACCCCAACACCTCCAACTGCGGTCCCAAAACCACTAGAGACAAAGCTGTAACAACTCCTACTGACTCGCTGTCGACGGTGCAGGCGTCACACCCAAAAGCGAGTCAAAAGAAGGCTCAGAGGCCTGGAGGATCTGAGGAAGCGTCAGACTGTAGCAAAGTGTCTGGGTTGGGGAAGGCGACAGAAACCAGTAAGATGACGACAAAGGAGTGGGTAGAGAAGCTCTGGTATGCACCAGTTAAAGAAAAAGAAAAAGAAGCTATGGAGATGCAGGGGCGTCAGAGATCAGAGCCACCGCTGGCAAAGGAGGCTTCTGAGGAGATTAGGGGAAAAAAGCTAGCTGCTTGTATTGGGAAAGAGACAGAGAAAGAGCCAGAGGCCATTTTAAAGAAAACGACGAGGGTAGGTATATCAGCCCAGAACGGGAAGAGCAACCATGAGAAAGCTCTAAACGTTGCGGTTGGTAATGGTGGCTTGTTAAGGAAAGAAGGAGAGAAAAGAAGAGTCTGCTTTGAAGCAGAGAAAAAGATGGCATGCGTTGAACAAGAAGAGGGAAGGCGTAATAACGCTTCGAGTCCCATGCCAAAAATGATGCACCTGTTTCAACTGGCCCCCACCGAAACCCCCACCAATGAAGCTTGGACACGTGGCGAGCAAGAGCGGCCTATTGAGATGCCAACTCTAGCAGACCTGGCGCTGGTAACACCCACCGTTTCCCCCCCCTATCAGATCACGCCACCTGGCAGTGGCGGTACGGAGTCCGATGCGCTACTACGCTCGAGGAACACACAGATCGATACCCGCGGTATGATGTGCCGCGGTGTATCTTTGGATTATTCTGCTCCGATTGGCACTTCTGATGGGCCAACTAATGGGCCTTCTATTGGCGATAATGGGCACAAAGAGGTGTCCAAATTGCCTGTTACTGCTACTGGGTTTTGTACTTCTGTTGACTCGAGCGGGCCCAAAGAGGGGACCGCAATATCCAACTCTAGTATTATCATCGGATCTAAAAGTGACGGGCCCAATGAGGGGTCCGTGGGGAAAACTGACAATCTTATTGGTCAGTCCCTACACACAGACAGTGATGAGGATCCAGAAGGTCGACTCAATCTCGATGAAGAGTTCTCTTTCTCTGAGGAGGAATCTGAGGATACGGAGTTCATTGCTAACACGCAGAGGGAGATTTCACCGGAGCTTGTCCTGTCCACAATTCCAGACTCAGCTCCGGGATTTAGCTCGGGACAGTCCCGAGGAGCGGTTGGTTTCAGAGTTCAGCAATCTGCCAAGAGGGCTCATGTGGAGTCCTTGGATGACTATCTTGAGGTTGCCGCTGCGGCGAAGGCCGCCAAATTCGACAATGGAGGTACGACAAGTTTTTTAGCTTCCATTTTAAATTGCATGTCAGACTCTGATGTTATATGCCTAGCTATCACGTGTGGATTAGAAGTTTGGGACACTGAACGTATCGCATTACTTCTCAATAAAATTCTGGGTTGGGAAACACAAAGGGTTAGGACATCTGAAGATTACACTTCTGGAGTCGGCACAGGGCCGACTAGCATTCTCGAGGATGTAGCCGGCCCTACGCCCTCCACAATGATCCCCCATGTCAATTCCCCCCAATGAATACACTATTTTGGAATGTTAGGGGGTTGGGGGATAGGGGTAAGAGGGGTATGGTACGGGATGTCATTAGCAATTCAAAGGCGGATGTAGTAGGACTGCAGGAGACCAAACTCCAACATGGGCTCAAACTCAAAAGAGTGGGTGGTAACAGAATCAAGGAGTGGGTGTTACGCCCCTCTGCCGGTGCCTCAAGGGGGATTGCTATAGGGTATAACTCTGATCTTCTTTCCTGTGAAGAGGAGCACTGTGGTACGTTCTCTTTGACTGCCCGACTTAAGCGGCGTTCCGATGATTGGATGCAGACGGTGACTGTTGTCTACGGGCCGAATGTGGCCACAGACAGGGAGGCCTTCTGGCAAGAATTGGCCGACATCCGTCAGCGCTGGTCGGGACCTTGGATTGTGGGTGGGGATTTCAACATTACTAGATTTGCGTTTGAGCACAAGGGAAGAGGCGCTAGCGACAGGCACCGAGAGGAATTCAATAGAATTATCACGGAACTTGAACTGATTGATATCCCTATCAATGATAGACTTTTTACTTGGTCTAATCTGCAAGCGGATCCGGTTATGGCCAAGTTAGACAGGATCCTAGTCTCTATGGATTGGGAAGCCTTATTTCCCCTCGCATCGGCCAGAACGATTCCTAGACCAACTTCAGATCACACCCCGATCCTACTCGATGTGGGGATTCGGGAAACCCGCAAACCTAGGAAGTTCAGATTTGAGAAGGCCTGGCTGGAAATCCAGGGTTTCCACCATATGGTTATGGAGAACTGGGCCCTCCCATTGGCTGGCCGGGACGCGGCATCTCGATGGTGTGGGAAAATTCGTAGACTTAGAAGGAGGCTATGTAGATGGAATCGGTCTAGATTTTCGAACATCTGGCGTGATAAAGAGTCCTACCTGGAAGAAATTGATGAGCTTGAGAGAGTGGAAGAGACTAGAATCCTCTCGGAGGAAGAGCGAAACAGGCTATTAGCAATCCGTGATAACATTGCCAATCTGTATAGGCTGGAAGAGATCAAATGGCAACAGAGGTCCAGGATTTCGTGGCTCAAAGAGGGAGACGCGAATACGGCCTACTTCCATCGGGTTGCAAGTGCCAGAAGGAGATCCAATCTTATCCTATCTATTCAGACAGATACAGGAACATCGCAGGATGATAAGGTGATTTCCTCTACCTTCCAGTCCTTTTATAAGGGTCTCTTTGGGAAGAAGAATGACTTTAGGATCCCTATGGATGAGGACTTCTGGCTAGAGTATCAGATTGATCCAGGTCATACTGCTTCCTCCTTGGAGGAACTGTTCACGGAGATAGAGGTCAAAACGGCCATTGACCAGATGGGAGCTGACAAGTCGTCCGGGCCAGATGGTTTTCCTATGTTGTTCTTCCAAGTATTCAGGGAAGAAATTAAGGGAGAATTTATGGATGTAATGGCGGAATTTTTTCACAATAACCTGAGGTTGGGAATGTTCAACTTTGCAGAAGTTGTGTTGATCCCCAAATGGGAGGACTCCAAGTGCGTTGGGAATTTTAGACCAATTAGCCTGATTAACTGCTCGGCTAAGATCATCACTAAGGTCTTAGCTATCCGTTTGGGTGGCATTATGGACAGTCTTATCAGTAGTACACAGACGGGATTCATTAAGGGCAGATGTATCCTAGACTGTGTGGTTACTGCTGAACAAGTTATACACCACTGCCACAAGAGCAACTCCAAGAACTTCCTCCTCAAGTTGGATTTTGAGAAGGCATACGACTCGGTGGACTGGGAATGCTTGCTAGAGGCTCTTAAGGGGAGAGGCTTTGGGGACAAATGGATTAGTTGGATCAAACAATGTTTGCATTCTAGCAAAACGGCAATCTCAGTGAATGGGAGACCCGGTCCGTCGTTCCCGTGCAAGAAGGGACTCCGTCAGGGGGACCCGCTATCCCCACTTCTATTCACTATTGTAGCGGATGTGCTCAGAGGAATGCTAGTAAACTGTCAAAGAAAAGGGTGGATATCCCCTGTGGCCAGCAGCACTGCTAATCAGGGATGCACGATCCTTCAATATGCTGACGACACCCTAATCTTTGGAAATGGGTCCAGATCGGAAACTATTTGCTTTAAAGGGGTCCTTTACTGCTTTGAGGCCTGGTCGGGCCTTAGAATTAATTTCCACAAGAGTGCACTGATTCCTATTTCACTTTCAGAAGCTGAAACTCGGGAGCATGCCACAATTCTCAACTGTGCGATAGAAGACTTCCCAATCAAATATCTCGGGCTCCCGCTCTGCCCAGGAAGGCTCACTAAAGCTGACTGGTTGCCTATTATTGACAGGGTGGAGGACAGACTGTCCGGTTGGAAAGGCAAGTCACTCTCCCTTGGGGGCAGAGTGGTACTCATCAACTCTGTGTTATCCAATCTGCCCATATACTACATGTCCTTTTTTGAACTCCCAAAGTGGGTGATACAAAGGATTGACCGTATCAGGAAAAGATTCCTATGGAAAGGTGCAGACTCAAATAAGGGAGGCTACCACCTTGTTAAGTGGAATATCGCTTGCATGAAAAAGAGGCACGGAGGGCTAGGAATCATTGACCTCAGAGATATGAACTTGGCACTCCTGGGAAAGTGGTGGTGGAAAGTGTTTCATCACGGCGGGGAAGGATGGCAGGACTTTATCCAACCCTACCTCCGTGGGAAAGGGACAAGAAGCTTAGGCTTCCGCGTTGGATCCAAAGCCCCCCGCTTCTGGAAAGGAGTTGCTAAAGCCAGCGGACCTTTCAACTCAGCCACCTCATCTTCGATCGGCAATGGTCGAACCACCAGGTTTTGGTGGGACAAGTGGTGCGGTCCTCATACTCTTAAGGAAGAATTCCCAGAGTTGTTTGCTATCACGAATCGACCGAATATTTCGGTGGCGGAAACTTGGAAAAGAGGGACTTGGAGACCGTCGTTCCAAGGTTCTCTCTCTCCAAGTTTGCTACAGCAACTGCATGGTCTACAAATGCACATAGTCCAGTCCGGGGTTTTATGTACCCAGGGCCCATATCACATGCGATGGGGTCTCGAGAACAAAGGAGTGTTCTCGGTTAGATCTCTTTATCACCGAATTCACTACCGAGGATGCAGGCCCAGCTGGGCAGCAGTTCTATGGAAGACCAAAACACCTCTGAAAATTAGAGTCTTCCTCTGGCTTGTGCTCAACAATGCCGTACTCACTAGAGAAAACCTTGCCAAGAGGCAACCCCACATTGCGACCAACTGCGGGTTCTGCAACGTTCACATAGAAGATTTGAATCATCTGTTTCTACACTGCACCAGAAGCAAGGCCATCATGATAGAGGTGCTAAGAGCACTAGGAACTAGTGACTATCCAAGGGACTATGAGGAACTGTGGGTCAGGCCCAGATTTGCCTCATCCCGCCACGATATGAAAGATGCATGGTTTATTGCCATTGCGGCAACCACATGGGTGTTATGGCTAGATAGGAACAATTTTTACTTCCGTGCGTCATGTAATTCAGTTTCTAGTAATCTTACTCATATCATGCATCTAATTTCTTTTTGAGCTACAGCTGCTGCTTCAGGAGCAAGAGGGAGAATTGCAAGGGTTTTCCAGGTGGATGAGTTCGACGACGAGGAGATAGAGATCGGGCCAACTCTGGACTGATGAGAGGACACCCACCTCACCTCTACTTATTTTGTATCAGGCCTTAGTATTTTGTATTTGTGTTTGGTCGCCTTTAGGCTGGATGATGTAACCCATCCCCCAGGGTTTTGTTGGGGGCTATGTTTTATTTCCTGTACTGCACTTTTTTCCCGAGGCTTCGGGGTTATTTATTAATCTCTTATTAATGAAACAGGGTGGCATTATTCCACCTTTTCTTCAAAAAAAAAAAAAAAGGCCTACATTTAACATGGGATAGTAGGCGGCAACGAGAAGGCAAAGTCTACTGAACTAAAGGAGTTGAGAAGTAGTAAAGTAGACAATTAGTCGTAGATGTAGACATCTCTACTATTTTAATGAGAGAGTTTGTCACCAAACAAATTCTATTTGTAACAAAACAAACTTGTGCTGTCACGCCCCGCTTCCCGTTAAACGGGAACACATGCGCGTAACTGAGACCCAACGAATGATATAAGTCTCCAACTCATATCATTTATAAGCTGTACAATGCCAGTAAACTCAACAATACAATAATAATCACATAAATAAGAATAAAGTCCAATTACCAAATCTGGGATACAAGAACTTACCAAATAGGTCGAGAATATGTAATGCAGTAACAGTTCGACGAGTTCCTTTCAGTAACCCATCGTCTGTACCTCAATAACATAATTCAAAAGAAAGATGGATGGAGTACCCATTAGAGCAAGTTACGGGCCGCAAGTTGTACAAGCAAAATAGGAACGAGAACAAGATATAATAGGGAAAGCAATAAGAACTGGGAATTCAAATACGGAACAAACATGATAACGGATAATAATACACATAATGAGAAGAAAACAAGAACTGATCAAGTCTCGAATATAACTAATCGGGAATAATGAGTCATGTAACAGGAAGCATGTCATGACATCTTGTAACTTATAAACATGTAACATGTAACTTGTAAACACGAGTCATGTAATCTTGTAAACAGGAATCATGTAAACTTGTCACAGGTATTATGTAAACTTGTAACAGATATCAGATAAACATGAATCATGCATGTGAAATATATTATTCTTAAGTCTTTTATTTAATCCTATCTAATGCATCACTCATGCGTCCCATACCACATGGTTGCTACATACAATCAAGTGAACGTTTAGACTTAGTGGTAGATTCTATAGGTCACGTACTCGGGAAAACATGTAAATTGTATCTTGTATCGAGATACGTGCAAATATGGAACATGTAGAGTGTGAACTTGTAATGTGAACATGTAAATCTGTAATTTGCAAACTTGTAACTTGTAACATTCAACTTGCATCGGGAAACCACGAGTTCCTGTCCGACTACGCTATTCTATATTATCCACTACTAAATCTTTTTCCTTATACCTCGGCTTGTTATTTTTATTACAATCAAATATGATCATGATGCAACGAGAACGATAACAAGATATGACCAGAGAATATCAAGGAATTATGCATGGAACATGTTCTAACTCATGAGATGCAAAAACGCAGATAAATATTAAAAACAACACAACACCAGTTCTGGACAACAGGATGTTGCTGCACTAAAACTAGATTTCCCGTTGCTACCGGAAAGTAAATAAGAAACCGTCAAATGATCTGGAAACTAGATTCGCTGAGCTACTACATTCATTTACAAAGTTTTAATCAATATAAGCTGATACTAGGTCGGAACCTGGCTATAAGTTGCAGCAGCAACTTGCCAGTTCAATTAGAGTGAATTTTACTTGTAAACATATAATTTCAATCTCGTGTTTGTGTCATGAATGCGGGAACGACAAAACTACACTTTTGATAGCGTCGAATCATAGAGGCAGAAGGAAATGGATTCGACTAATTATATATCAAATATCACGAAGCAAGGAATTTACGAATTTCAACACGATCAATTTACTAAATGCGGGGATTCAATGAATTGCATGTACGGAACGAAAGAGATGTACAAGACACTTGCCTTAAGGGTGATGACGATTCCGAATACAAGAATAATGGGATTAGGATCCCGAGCAATGAAGCACGTGCATGGCAACACACAGTAAGATCTCCAAACAGCAATACACTGCAAGATCAACCCAATGGCACGTGCAACATGTGCACGCTGGCAAAACAAGATCAACAAGAGGTGCAACAACATAGTGAGATCCACAACAACAATGGAAAAAAAGCGAGAATGACAAACAACAGCTACAGCGGCGATGTCGACGGTGGGTGGCAGTGGTGCACGGGAGACTGCGACGACCTTGGGGTGCAGTAAGAGACAGCAGCAACCACAACAGTAAGAGGCGAAAGTAACAACATAAAGGAGGACTGCAGCAACGGTGTCAGGCGTTGTTGGCAGTCGGGGAGGGAGATGAAGAGGTCGATGATGAGCAGGGAAGAGCTCGACAGTGAAGGCAGTCGCGAGGAGGTAGAGTGCGGAGGAAAGGGGCAATTGACGACAGTCGGGGATGCTTCCGATGGCTAAGATGGCGACAGTGGCGAGGTGATGACGAGGGAGATGGGTTGAAGAGGTTGATGATGAGCACAGTAATGGGGTTGCTTCAGACGGAGGAAGGGGATTCGGCCACGGGGGTCGCGATGACAATGGCGGAAGGCGACAACGGTTGTGCTGTGGTGAAGAGCAGCGACGGCGGTAGAAGATTGCTATGATGGTGCTTGGAATGGAGTTTGAGTGGCAAGGCGGCGAGGAAGTCGAGGACTGGTTCAAGCTCGAGCGGGGCAATGGTGTTCGGGGCTCGAAGATGACGCTGAGGGAGGAGGGTCGCAAGGCTGACACTGCGACGGCTGGGAGGAAACTGGACGATCCTAACGACGGTGGAGGGTGGCAGTCGGTGGGATGGGTTCAGAGGCAGGGGAGTAGTGGCGAGGAGAGCCGGTGAGGGGGGTCGCGAGGGCGACGCTCGAGCGGGAGCGCTCGCGAGGATGCGAGGGCGACGTTGAAGGTGGTCAAGTTGCGGTGGAGCGATGGGGTGAAGGAGGAAGACGAGGAGTCGGGGGGTTTCTTCGAGCGGGAGGATGAGAGGGTCTACTCTGTTCTGATTTGGAACAAAGGAAGGAGGAAAGAAAGAGAAAGTCAGAAGAGAGAATGAGTGGGGAAAGAGAAACAGAAAGGCAGGGGGTTATTATATATTATAATAGTATTAAAATAATGGGGGTGATGGTTAGGCTGACAATTAAGAGGTGATAGGGGGAAGTTACACACAGAGTGGAATAGTTCAGGAGTTGAACGTGGGGGTGAGTTAAGAAATGAACGAGAAGTAGGTTCTGCCTGAGAAAGAAGTTGGGCTAACGGGTTTGGGTTAATGGATTAAATCATATTAAAACAATCCAAATGGGCTTGGGCTAATCTAGTGGGCTTGCACTGGATTTTAAATAATAAATGGATAATTGATGATTAAAATAGTTAACTGGGCTTGAAAGAGAACAACCCAAGATAGAAATAAAATAGCCAGATTAATGAATCACCTGGAATACAAAATTGAAGAAGGAAATATACAACGATCCAAAATAGAATAAGGTAAATTAAAAAAAAGTAAAATCAATATAAACGGAAACGAGGTTTACACGTGCATCACACGTGCAACTCCAGCTCTCCCATTATATTCTTTATTTACTTATCCATGCACTGCACGTGCAACTCCGACTCTTCCATTATATTCTTTATTTATTTTTAAAAATACTAGTTGAAATTTACCGTGCACCAAGTGCACGTGGCTTGGTGCACATGAATGTTGAATATTTTAACTATTCTAGTTAACATGTAATGCCCCTGTCCCTAGCTCAGACAATTTTATATAATTTAGAAGATAAATTATTTATAGTAAAGTACAACTGCCAACCACAGACTGCCTCTCAAAAGGTGGTTAACCGGATCGGTGACTCTTGATCATACGCTATTATATTTATTATTATTCTATTCTTGTTTGATTTCCGATGTGGGACAAATCCCACACTCAATCTCCTCTTTTTCCCCATGCACACACACAAGCCCGTGGGCCCCATATGTACACATCAGCACTACCAAAGACATACAAGCTACTGTTTCTTTCACGACTTGGGTGGGACCCTCCTCTGGCTGACGTCATCATGATGTCAGCCCCTCAAACACAGTAGCCAAAGCTGCTATTTCTCACCGTGGGCCCCCTATGTCCATATAATTACATTAATGCCATCAATTTTATATACCCCATATGTACACGTCAGCACTACCAAAGACATACAAGCTGTTGTTTCTTTCACAGCTTGGGTGGGATCCTCCTCTGGCTGACGTCATGATGACGTCAGACCCTCAAACACAGCAGCCAAAGCTGCTGTTTCTCACCGTAGGCCCCCCTATGTCCATATAATTACATTAATGGCATCAACTTTATATATATATATATATATATATATATATATATATATATATATATTGAAATTACGGGGTGTTACATACACCCCCTTTAGAAATCAGCGTTCTCAGTGAGCACGGGGCATGCACAATCTAGTGCGGGATCTACTTTCTAGCCATTGTGGAGCATCTGCTCTTCTATCCGCCCGATTATTCATGATCCCAGAATCAACTGCCCGATAAATCATACTTCCGGATTTAATTAAGCCGCCTTCCTATCCGCTCCACTAATCATGATCCCGGAATCCACCGACCGATCAATCACAGTCCCGAATTTAATTGAGGGTTCACCACGGTCTCGAAATCCAGCCCCCGATTAGGTCTATAGTCCCGAAATCTACCACCCGACTATATAGACATGCCCCACACTCAGTGTCGAAAGTCGGCTCTGATACCATTTGTAATGCCCCTAACCCTAGCTCAGACAATTTTATACAATTTAGAAGACAAATTATTTATAGTATAGTACAACTATCCACCACAGGTTGACTCTCAAAAGGTTGTTAACCAGATTTGTGACTCTTGATCATAGGCTATTATATTTATTATTATTTTATTCTAGTGTGATTTCCGATGTCGGACAAATCCCACACTTAATCTCCTTTTTTTCCCCGTGCACACACACAAGCCCGTGGGCCATCATATGTACATGTCAGCACTACCAAAGACATACAAGCTGCTATTTCTTTCACAGCTCGGGTGGGACCCTCCTCTGGCCGACGTCATCATGACGTCAGCACCTCAAACACAGCAGCCAAAGCTGCTGTTTCTCACCGTGGGCCCCCCCATGTCCATATAATTACATTAATGCCATCAACTTTATATATATATATATATATATATATATATATATATATATATATAGCTCTTTTTGAAATTACGGGGTGTTATATAACAAGTCAGATAGACAAAACACACTTGCATTTAGCACACCCATATTCTTCAAACTACACATTCGATTTATTCAATCATCTTAATAAGCAAAACATGAATTTCAAAATTACTCAAAGGACAATAAGCTGCCCTGGTATATGGTATAAAGCTAGATTGATTAGGAATCGAAATCATATTTGAAGCATGTATCAAGAACTCAAGTTTAATCAATTCTAGCACAATTCCAATCAAAACAAAGCACAAATGGATCAAAATTTGTATGATGTAAAAGAGAGCTATATCCTTAATAGTTTCATCTAAAACATAAAGATATAATCATTGTATTTTTCATAAGATTAATCGTCATTTTCGACTTTAACTTTCTTGAACTTAAAACTGATATTAAAAAAAAGATATTAAAAAAAAGTTAGTAAGTCCTGAACGGATATCATCATATTTTTCATAAGATCAATCAACACTTTTGGCATTAACTTCATGAACTTAAAACTGCTTGTAACTTATTGTTCATCCTTTTAATTTTGCATCCAATCAATGTTTTGGTAGTTGTTCTTCCATATGTGACATCTTGTGGTTTGATCAAAAAAGTATACTCATCTCTAATGCATTTCTTAGTCCTTCTATCAAATTCTTCAATATTTTTTCCTGCATATAGAATTAAGTAATTAGTTTTTAATCATTTTTAACACTATGAGAATAACATATTATACCTTGTTCATAAAATAAGCCAAGACTTTTGCGGAACAGCCGATGATGTATCTTGCTTCCTCATCAAATATAGTCAATTATGGCTCCGCACTTGTATCTTTTATTGTGATTTTGAATACATATCTGAAACAATTTATTCTTAGTTTTTTTTATAAAAAAAAATTGATTGAAGAATGGAAAAATGGAAAACCAACAGTATGGTATTTTCTATACCTTGGCACATATTCAACATTATTCTTTTTACAATTTTCACAATAAGCTTCAACATTTTCAACATTGACTTTTGTTGAACATGCTTTGCATGCAATGTACCATGGATCCCTAACGTCATTGACACTTTTGATCAAAACTTTGCAATAGTAATATTTTCCTTAAAATATTAAAAAAATTTGAAGTCATCAAAATATTTATAGACATATAGAGAATTGAACAAAATATTGAAAAATAATTTCATTATTTATAATACCTTAGAAGAATCTTCGTTTGCACAATAGAGAATGTCAAATAGTTTCACTTCTTTCACATCCATTAGTTTTCTTTTGTTTAGTTGCAAGGAATTACATTTTAATAAAATTTCATTATAGTTTATCCTGAAACAAACAAAAAATTATGGTAAATGATACTCCAAAAGGCAACAATTAAAGAAATAAATATACAAAATAAATATACCATTCTCGAATTTTATCTACTTCTGGTTCATTCTGATTTATCTCTATTGTAGTGTTGTTTGTTGATGTGAGAAAGAATCATGTTAAAAACTCAGTAATAAATAAATAAAATATATAATAAATAGCATCATTAATTTTATATATATATATAATTACCTCCAAAGTTTGAGATTTTTATAGAGGTAATTGCAATAATTGGCATGTTGGGTAATAATTCTTTCAGAGCTTTTCCTTCCTTCATTGATAATTCCCCCCATAATGTAAGTAAGATTGGTTTTGACCTAAAATTAAGACAAAGGATATGAATTCCAAAACAATTTCGTAAATTATTATACAATTTATTAATCAATATTACATGAATCCTACAACTGTAAGATTTCGCTTCTCTACTTCTTTGCTATATTTTGAGTCTACCTTGTCTACATATTCTGCATTAATTACTTCTAAATAAGGATCTGTAGTTCATTGTAATTAGTTTTTGATATTATGTATCAGCAATATCCAATTTGATATATATAATAAAAATGAGTAACATAATGTTTTACATTTAAAGACAGTTGAAGTTGTACTTTGAAATTCATCTACATTTGCAAATTTGTACCTATCATTATCAATGATAAGATATTTCTCCACTTCATCTACAACACTTCCCAATTTCAAAATGATGTCAAATTTATCATGCATTGGGTTATATCTTTTGTCAATATTTTTGAGTATTCCATTAGAAATTAAGTAAGTTTTATGCTCCTTAAGTGTATGTTGGAACGCTTCCACCGCTTTATTAAACATTATCGTCAGTATTCTATTTCCCTATAAAAGATGGAAAATTAGTAATAATAATTATTTCTGTATATATATGTGAGAATATTTTAAACAATATTTAAAGTATCTTACCTCATCATCTATAAGTGCCACATTTGAATTTTTTTTTTGTGCCTTTACTATTTTTGTATTCTTTCACACCATAATGTTTCGTAACCAAAACTTTAATAGTCCAAAATTGTTGATTTTCTTGCAAGGAATTGATAGAGGAGTATTCATAGTAAAAATTGTCTATTGATATAGACAATCTGCAAAAAATATAATTATTAATAAGTTATAGTTTTTGTTAATTTTTTGTTTATTAACAAGTCGTTTGTTGAAGTTTTAGTTTTAGCATGCTCAGAAAACATATGATTACAGAATTTCAGAAACACTTTAATGATGATGAATAAAAGTTGGCAAAAAACAATAATAATTAGGGTAAAAGGGATATGAGCAACTTGCTCATTTAGTAAATGAGCAATTGATTATGTGGCATGCATGTGATACATTGGACAACTAACCCTTTTAAGGATTTCCAATCACATGTATGACATCATCAATTGCTTATTTACTAAATGAGCAAGTTGCTCATACCTTTTTTCCCTAATAATTATAATCAAATTGAGAGATAGGTTAAAAAAAAAAAAGAAGTATAATGATATTGGCTTGCAGATGCATGTGATTATCAACTTCATCATAATTAGATGAATAGTGAAACTGATATTTGATTTTAATCCCAAAACTAATCATAATTCGAGTCTACTGCGAAGCCCAGGCCAAAATTTGATTTCTATATTATATCTCAGTTTCACTCACTTCCAACATCATTTAGGACATCCAATGCAATTAGTTTCAGTCTTTCGTACAAATCATAGTCCTCAATTCACAATTTTTCTGTCTTTTCTTTTTTAACTCGGAATCAATATTTATCCAAATTTTGGTTCTACATTGTCCTACCTAAAGTGTGTCCTATCTAAAGTGTTGATACAGGGTTCCATGTTGCCAAAGTGTACTAATATACATAATAAATCACAAGGCAATTTAAAGAAAAAAATATCAAGTGGCTCCCCTTCAATTGAAATAAAATCAAAGTCTCAGATTTATCCTCTTAAAAGACATTTTCCCTCCAAAAGTTTTCACGACATCCCCCCCCCACCCCCCCCCCCCCCCCCCCCCCCCCCCCCGGCCCCCCGAAAAAAAAAAAAACAAAAAAAAACTCTTCACTTTATTTCTCTCTCTCTCTCTCTCTCTCTCTCTCTTTCTCTCTTTGCGTAGGTATGTAAATTTTAGGATTTTTCAGAATTTTATGCTTCTTTTGATTAGATTTTTGGGTTAAATAAACTCTTGATCTAATATGATTAGTTTTTCGGATATATATCTCTATCTCCTTATGCTTCATTGAGTTAAATAAACTTGAGCTACATAAACTTTCTGAGTTAAATCTAAATTTTCTAAATCTGATGGAAGTTTGTTTAGATTTTTTGATAAAGATTTAAAAAATTCAGATTTGGGTAAAACTTGACTGAATTGAAAAGTTTCATATTTAAGGAATTGTTGTCTGAAAACTTTTAGATCTCATGAATCTAGATAAACTTTCAAATTTTTGAAAAAAGTTGGCTGAAATGAACTAAGTTTCACTGAGTTGTAGTCTTACTGTAATGAAAAATATAAACAACAGGTTTTCTGAAAATCTTCCCAAGCACGTGCCGACGGGCAAACCTACTCCAGTTATAAGGTGCAACTAGGTTTTGTTACTACATTTTGCAATCCAAAGTGTATTCCGGGCAGCAAGTAAATTTCTCCAAATCATCTATCTGCTTCTGCACGAGTGTCCCTGAATCTACTCGGCTAGTCAGCTAATCATCCTGGGGTTTCTATCAGTGATCGCAAGCTTATTATTTGGGAAGTCCACTCTTTATGTATCTTGTTGAAGAATTGGATAAGAAATTAACGGGTTAGGGGGTCGTAACTATTGATCTCATGCAGGTTGTCAGAAGGCTTGGCGGTTCTACTTCTACTTGATTGTATGCAGAAGAACATGCGCAATGCATATATGGACAAGGGAGATGAAACCACATTCAGACACTCCTTTCGAGTTATTATAATACATAGAAAGTAAATAACTGTTCCCTTGTACAAAATATATATCCTCATTCAACAATCAAATGACCCATGAAAGTTAATCATACGCAATCAAATATCAAAAGCTACAAAAAAACATCCACCATGTATCTATTCTCCATCAATCTTATCCTGTAAAAGCTATCGATAATTCTGTCATATACATGTTTCTTTTGAGCCTACAAACTCCTGACCACGAGTGGTCTTCAATCCCCAACTCATGACTACAAGTGTTCTTCAATTCTTGTCAAAAAAAGAAACTTGAGTCCTATAAATGAACTATCAGTGTCTTCAATTTAATGGTTTTTATGCAATAGTACAGAAGAAATTTCTCTCAAAATATCATTTGTAGTCACTCTGCCTTCTGAAGCCACCACGCTATAACATATAAAAAATGTTAGCGAATCTCTAATATAACAGAGATAGAGCTCTAATAGAATGGTCTCGAAGACATGTCTGCGTGCTTGTAGACATAAAAAAGAGGTCACCAGAAGAAGCAAGTACTCTATTCCAGTTGATTATCCAAGAACTGCACTTCTCTTCAGACGTCATACATATCTTCTTCGTCTGCATAGATGCTTGATTTAGGCTGATAAAAAGGAAGCTCACCACTAACAACCACACATTTTAAGAGAGGAACGTTTCCAATATTTATAGCATCAAAGTTGTTCCTCCAGTTTTCAGCAATGAAACATAGAAGGTCTAAGTCGACCTCATCAGTAACTTCTCTAATGAGATTCAAGCTTTCAATGCACTTCCCGTACCATTCCTTCCCCACATATCCCACCCCAAGAAACTGCACTGTACTCTTTCCTATCCAATGAAGAGCTCAAAATGTACGTGCCATGTGACGACAAGTTCTCCAAGTCAACCCCATTCTTTTGTGCCTCCTTTATAATGTTCCAGAATGCGGGCAACAAATGACTTAGTTCATTAGGCCTAGAGAAGATCTTTTGAGAATCCTGTGATTCACAAGGAATGATTTGCTCTGCTGCAATCTTGACCTTATTGCCGATCTCACTGAATCAATAATTGCAACTGAAGAGGTCTTTTTTGGTAAAAACCGAAACATTGAGGAAATTGAAGAAGGAGAAGCAAAGTCATACATCACTAAGGAGACAAAAGCATAGACATATGCAGAAGGAACACATTTGAGAATCCCCTGATTCCATGGGATATCCACAAGTATAAACTCTCATGATGAAGTAAGAAGAAAATCAGCTTGAATTATGAAGGCGAAATTTGTAACCATCTCAGTAGGCAAAAAATCATGAATTCCAGGCATTGTGAGCCCCCTTTGAAAAAACAGAGTGATCACCCACTCATCAACTTCCATTCTTTTGTCGACCCTACATGTAGCTTTCACGGGGAATTTCTGCTTCCACACTTAGTAGCTGCACTCATTCTCCTTGCCTTCAATATCTTCGAGGGATGCAAGGATTCAACATCAATATTCTTCCTCGTTTGAACATCAGTTTCACTTGAGATTGATATTTGGCTAACTGTATCGAGCTTCAGTTTGTCATTGTATTCTCTGACAAATAATTGTCTGATCTTTGAGAGGAAGAGGAGACATTCTGGGTGCATTTGAGAGAACTAATTTTTTACTGCTTGCATCTTTGTCGGATTTAAGAGGCAAGATTATGCTGGTCATGGGAAGGGGTTGATAGACTTGTTTCTGTGTTGAGAGAATAGGGTTCGCATCCACCCATTGGGGGACAATATACCCAATTTTCCATTCTTGGCATGGAGCTCCATTGAATCGCATCTGATACCCATTACTGAAGATGTGGGGCGGGCAAGATATTACAAAAACGTGTTTGAATCCAATACATGTAGAAATTTAATCAAAATGTAAGTCACTGTGTAGAGGCACAACTGCATGAGCAACTATAAAATATATGATAGCAAGAATTTGCTTGTAACCAGGATTATATGTAGTTAAATAAAATGAAGGATATAAATCAAAATAAAGCAAACAAAGCATACTTTGGGACAATGAGAAAGAAGATGCCAACAGTGTGATGAGATACAATTAGTTATGGAAATATGAGTAAACCATACACATGCAGGTTGCACATTCGAAGGATAAGTTTGTTTAACAAAATACATAATATAGGAACTCATTATATATATATAACACAGAGAGAGAGAAAAGGAAACAACTCTCATGAACAAATCAGAGTTATGAGAAGAAAATTATGGAGTATTTCTTAGGGAGGAAATACAGGAAACACATTAACAAATTGAAAATAATTGAAATTGGCGTCGTACCCACAACTGGTTTTCATTTTTTGTTTTAATCTAAAAATAAGTTTCTGATCGAAACTTTTGGCAGATAGAGAATACTTGATATATTCCGAACCTTGTATACTTATATAGTTATAATACAGATATGAAGCTTGATGTTGATAGCAGATGGTATTGAGCATTTGTAATGTTTGAAGTTAGACCTTGTTTCTAGGTTCACTTAGTCGGAGTTTCTAAATACCTCTTAATCGACGAAATTCTCCAATTTTAAAGTAGAAAACTACGCAATGCATGAACTTTCTGCAGTGTAAATGACATAACCAAATGGAAGTATATTTCCAATAAAACCAGAAGAACTATATATTTTTCAGTTTCTACCATAGATAAAATTTCGTTTAATTCAACATTAACTTAGGAATTTGCATGAAAATTTGTATTCAATATTTGCACAAGTAGAAGAGCAGGGAAATATCAATCATAAAATAAGAGATGTTTTGATGAATCAATTGATATCAGATAAAGATAACAATGGAATACAAGTATGTGACATGATTGTTCACTAAAGGATGAACCACACTAATTTTGAAATGTGCTACAGATTCTATATGTCAATTCTGGAGAGGTGCTAATGAGATGAATAACCTCCGCTAATCAATTATAATAGTATATAACTTTTGGATCTTAAATCTTAAATTTTAAATTTTCATCCGTGAGATTAGAGTACCCCCATATAGAAGATGAGCTACTTTTAGAAGGTTAGATACATACATAGGTATATTCTGAAGGATACATATGTATGTGTGTCGTGGAATGGATGGGTGGTTTGAGGCATACACATACATGTACATCATCTGCCATTCTGCATCTATGTGTGTATCTTCATTTATACATACCTATAGATACACACACACACAGATACATGCACACACATGAATGTTCATATTTGTGCAGATGTCCAAAATTTTGATTCATTTAACTGCCAACATAAGTCTACACACGATCAACACAGATAAAGAAAAGCACACGAGTTTAACTGTAATTTGTTTTCGTAGGGTGGTGTGAGGCATATACTTACATATATAGACATCTTCATCTGCGTGTATATCTTCATTAAACCTATAAATATAAAGATACACGCACACATGAATGTTCATATTTGTGCGGATGCCCAAAATTTTGATTCATTTCACTGCCAACATAACTTCACACATGATCAAGCACAGATAAAAGGAAAGCACACGAGTTAAACTCTAATTTGTTTTCCCGAGTTCATTCAACTTCAGTCACAATAAAAGCATAAATAAGAAACAACTAAACAAGACCAACCTTTCTCTCCATTGTGGCCACGATGTCTATTCCCTTTCTTCGTGGAAATGCCAGCTCCACAAATGGAGTCAATATTAGCCGAAGATAACCCCGTCTCATTATTGCATACCATGAGTGCCGAAGTTGCTCCTGCATCTGTAAGGTCCTTTGAAATGATGATGAATTCAAGGGATGGGGCAACACCATCTGGGTACTCATTAAAAATTACAAAATTTAACTCGGGCATTCAATTTTTTAATTATAAAAGACAATTACAATTAGGGTTTTGGATTGGGGTTTTAGAGAGGACCTTACGATCATAATAACAATTATACATAAACAAATAAATACACTGAACAATAATAAATTTATCTATCAGATGAAACCCAGAACAAAAAAAACTCACCGTTTTTAAATGAGAATCGAGATGGATTGACGTGGCGAGGGAAAAGGTGGCGATGGATGACATGGCGAAGTGGGGAGGAGGCAAGATCCAAGGGGACAGAAGGATGGCGCGAACGACGATGGCGGCGGCGGCGGAACGAGATAAGGGTTAGAGTTGGGGGGATCAGAGAGATTGAGGGTTTTGAGGAGAGGCGTCGGGATTGAGAGTGGAATTGGGGTTAGGATTTGGGTTTTAAGAGAGATTGGAGCATTTAAGGTTAGGGATTTAGAAAGATCGGAGATTTCGATCATAAGGAGACGTGCACGAGAGGGAGAGGGAGATGAAAAGGAAGGGGAAAGTTGGGTATATTTATTATTATTTATATTTAGTTTAAATATAAAAGCTAAATAAACGATCACAAATCAATAATAGCCACTGATCAGTTTGATCAACAAAATAAATTAAGGGTTGGGGTTTGCTTTGGACATATATATTTTTTCTTATATATATATATATATATATATATATATTAAAACGTGCATCGTACAAACAACTCCAACTTATGTGTATTGCACATACAACTCCAACTCTATATTAAAACATGCATCACATGGACAGCTCCAATTTATGTGTATCGTACGTGAAACTCCAACTCTCCCATTATATATATATATATATATATATATATATATATATATATATATATATATATATATATATATATATATACTTTAAAATATATATATTTGATAAGGCGTGCATCGCACGTGCAAAATACTAGTATGTTTACATGCAAGAGAAAAGGGCTTTTTTCCATTAAAAAGAAACAAGAAACAAGAGTCCCACGCTCCACTGGATAAGTATGCGTAGCTACTAAGCAGCATGTCGGGTATTCGAGTTATGGTTGCGATAATCCTATTTAAGATGAGGCGTGTGTGTGTGTGTGTGTGTGTGTGTGTGTGTGTGTGTGTGTGTGTGTGTGTAATGCTCTATCGCAAGCGGGTCTGTTTGCACAGACCCATTGCAAACTCGTCTCCTGGCTGTTGGATCGTTTCGATCAAGATCCAGCGGCCAAGATTGATCCCGCCCATCAGCCCCCATCTCACTTAAGTTTCGAAGGGGGTAAAATTGGTACTTTATCCCCAAATAACTTTTCAACTTAGCCTTTTGCTCACTCTGTCTCGCTCGCAGCTGGTCAACTTGTATTTTTTTGGCCAAATTTTAACTTAGGTCGTTGTGTGAAGCAACGACCAAGGCTGGAAGAAGTTTTTTGAAGTTCTTAGGTCGTTGTGTGGAACACCTGTTTAGGTGTACATGTATTTTGAAACACTTGTACAAATCTCACTCTCCTATTACATTCCATCTCTCACACTCAGTACTCTCTCTCTCTCTCTCTCTCTCTCTCTCTCTCTCTGGCGCACCCGAACCCATAGTTGAAACTCTAGCTCTTCCTCCTTCACTTGCCTCTCTCATTCACTCTCTTTCTCTTCTCGAACTCTTTGCCCTTTTCCTTTGAATCTCCCGAACCCAAAAAACCCTAACCCTAATAAGATCTCCCAAACCCTACTCCTCCTCCATCTACAACAACGCAACCACCTCCTCTCTCTCATTCTCAAGGACCCACATTGTGCAAGGTATTCACTTTATTCTAGCTTAGTAGATGTAGCTGTGTTGGTTGATCAAATTTTTGTTAAATATTTTAGTCTACAATTTTTTTGCGATGCATAGTTAGTTGTTCAAAGTGTATTGTATATAGTTTTTCAATAATTATAGATGGTTGAATTATAGAAATAGTTTTTTTTTTAAATTATAGTTGTAGTTGTAAATTTTATTGTTTTTTTTTGTAAAAGTGCACAAACGAGATCGAAAAATTCCAAAATTTTGGGAGTAGGTTAGATCACCATGCATAAGCCAACAAAACTTGTAGGATTGTGTTTGGATTCATGGTTTGCGAGATACTGCCGTGTACCGCTTTCGACTCTTTTTTGTGAGTGAAAGCGATACATTGCCGTATATTGCAAACCATGAGTCAAAACTCACTTCTACAAGTTACATTGACTCGTGCATGGTGATTCCGACCTACTCGCAAAATTTTAGAATTTTTTGATTCCATTTATGCGGATTTTTCCTGTATATCAAACATCAACAACAATTATACTTTGTTATTTTAATAGTGACTCTTAAATAGAAAACTGCACAAACGACATTCAAAAAATACAAAATTTTGCAGGTAGGTTGGACTCACCACACACAATTCAACGGAATTGTTAGAAACGAGTTTCGATTCATGGTTTGCAAGATACGGTCGTGTATCGCTTTGTTTGCTTTTAATTTGAAATAAAGCGATACATTACCGTATCTTGCAAACCGTGAGTCAAAACTCGATTCTACAAGTTGCGTTGGCTCGTGTGTAGAGAGTCTGAACTACTCACAAAGTTTGGAAATTTTTGGATTCCGTTTGTGCGGATTTGTCCCATATATCAAACAACAACAACAATTATACTTTGATATTTTTTGAGTGACTTTTCACTAGAAAACAACACAAAAAACATCCAAAAAACACGCGAGTAGGTTGGGCTCACCACACACTACCCAACGCAACTAGTAGAAGCGAGTTTTGACTCACGATTTGCAAGATATGTCCGTGTATCGCTTTGTTTGTTTTTAATTTGAAATTAAGCGATACATTGCTGTATCTCGCAAAACCGTGAGTCCAAAATAACTACCAAAAGTTGTGTTGGCTTGTGTGTGTTGAGTCTGACCTACTCGCAAAGTTTGGAATTTTTTGGATCCCATTTGTGTGGTTTTCCCTCGTATCTTATTTCATGTATATATATGCAAATAGTGTGATTTTCTCTATATGATTACTGCATTGATAATTGTTATATTATTCTTTATGTTAGATATGGACAGCGGTGAAGCATATTCTGTTGTCTGCGATAATTTTATGTGTGCAAAACAAAATGGTGAATGCATGTCGTAAGTTGAAGAGCACCTCAAACCAAAGATATGTATGACGTTTCATACCTTAGATGAAGCCGATAACTTTTATCCATCATATGCTAAATGTGAGGGTTTTCGAATGCGTAATTGTGTGAATAAATACAAGAAAACCCAAGTCGTGGATAAGTCTTTTTTGTATATTAAAGAAGGGACTTCACCGTGTTAACCTAGTGAAGGTAGACGAGGAAATACTTCTAGAACGGGTTGCAAAGCTTTCATTCTCGGAATACTGAACGAAGAAAGTAATAAATGGGTGTTGTATGTTGATTCTTGATTTTGATGATTACAACATAATGCAAAGCTGTTGTGCTACATCTTTGATATTACAGGATGTACACAAAGGCAAAATGTTCAAACAAGCTCTCAAAGCAAGTTGATCAAAGGCAAAATATTCAAACAAGCTCTCAAAGCAAGTTGATCAAGCAAAGCTACAAACAAAGCTCTTAAAGCTAACTGATCAAGAAGGTTACAAGGTTACCAGTTTCAAAGATAAAAACAAAGGCTAAAGTTCCATCTCAAGACTCAAGACTCAAGATAAGACCTATGCTTAAATGTGTTGTATTAAGTATCTTGTAACAGTTGTAACTCTTTTATTTCTTTGAGTCTTAGAATGCTGTAATAGCCTTGTCACACACACTCACACATATCTTTAAATAATTAAGTGTTTTACAAAACTTAAAAAGATCGAAACAAGCTTGAATAAGCTCAGCTGTTAAGTACCAGTCGACCGCTATTTGGCACCAGTCGACTGTTTAGTACGAAATTGTCTGAACTCATTCAAACTCTGACCAGTCGACTCATTATGGCAATCCAGTCGACTATTCAAGCCGTTTCGACAGTTTTCTGTTTTTAAACTTGTTTTTCAAAATCAAATCTTTACTGCCATTGTATGGCAATTGGGACTCAACCTTCCAACGGTTAAACGTCTCTAACTCTATAAAAAGAGTACAGAGATCATTTGACAAAGCTTAACAATTTTTTTCCAAGCATTTTGTTTCTCAAGTTCTCAAGCTTTTGGTTTTGACAAGAAAAAGCATTCTAAAAGCATTCACTTTCTAAGTCTTGGTACTCTGAAATTTGTCTAGCATAACAGTGATTTCGTTTTAGACTGATTTCGGAAGTTGACCTAAGAGCCACGCACAAAATTACAGGCACAACAAGGCTATAGGTTGATTGTAAATATTTTGTTGTTGTTCTTTTCACTCTCAGTTGTGAGAGTGGTCCTCTCGGTTGGAGAGTAGGGCTCTAGGGTGTAGAGTCAGGTTTTCACTCTTGGTAGAAGAGTGGGTTGCTCTCTCTAGTAGTGAGAGAGGACTACGGGTTGGATAAGGTTGTTGTCTAACGCCGTAGGGTATTCTTGTATTTTTTTTCAAGAATAGTGGAAAATCTCATGTGGGTTGTTTGGGGACTGGATGTAGGTCGGGAGGACCGAACTAGGATACATCGTGTGTACTCTGCGGTTGGAATTTCTGTAGTTGTATCTCTTAAACCTTTTATTACTTGCATTTCAATTCTCTCAAAACCATTCTGGTAAGTTGACTGTATTCCCATCTTAAGTCGACTGATCAGATTGGTATTACAATCTTCTCAGAAACTCTTCTAGTAAGTCGACTGCCTTTCTGTATTAAGTCGACTTATCAGACTAGTATCAAAATACTCTTCTACTCTGACACCTCAGTCTACTGAACTTCCTTTTACAGTCGACTGAACAGAAGATAATTTTTAAATTCTGTAATTAATTTTTATAAAATACTATTCATCCCCCCTCTAGTATTTCTTGCCTTGCCTACAAGATCCAACACTTGGTATCAAAGCTTGGTTGAGTGCAATGGCAACTACTTCTAATGCTAATCAATACCATGAAGGCCAATCTACCAAAGGCCAACCCTCTTCGGTGGAACCAATTACAACTATTGGAAGTGTAGAATGAAGATCTACCTTCAGTCCATCAACTATGAAATATGGAACATGACAGAGACCGAGTACACTGCTCCTACTATTCCATATGCACAATGGAACGGTGAAATGAAGAACCAAACAATGAACAATGTAAAGGCGATGAATGCACTATTTTGTACCCTTACAAAGGAGGAGTTCAACCGTGTGCCCAATGCAATAACTGCACATCAAATTTGGCACACACTCGAGATAACTCATGAAGGAACAAATAAAGTAAAAGAATCTAAAATATCTTTTCTTGTTCACTGGTTTGAAATGTTCTGCATGAAGGAGAATGAAAATGTGTCTAAGATGATTACAAGGTTCACGGACATTACTAATTCACTTGTGGCACTTGGAAAGACGTATACTCAAGCCGAGATGGTGAGGAAGGTACTTCGTGCACTGACCCCCGAATGGGAGAAGAAGACCACTACCATAGAAGAGGCCAATGATTTAACACATCTTTCTTTTGAGAATCTTGTGGGAAATCTTATGGCTTATGAGGTACAACTTGAAGAGCGCAAGAAGGATGTCGAACCACAACAATCAAAGAAGAAGACATTAGCATTCAAAGCCATGTCGGACTCCGAGGAAGAAGAAGAAGATGAGGAAGAGATTGCCATGTTCACGAGAAAGTTCAAAAAGTTCCTAAGAAAAGGTAAGTTTAATTCAAAATCTAAGGAATCTAATGAACCTCCAACTTGTTTCAGGTGTAACAAGATAGGCCATATGAAGAAGGATTGTCCACTAGAGAACGCAAAATCTAAGAGAAAAGTGTCCAACTTCAAGACGGACAAGTACACAACGAACAAGTTCGTGAAGAACAAAAAGGCATACCAAGCAACTTGGGATGATAGCGATTCTCTAAGAAGAAATTGATGAGACAAACGAAGTTGCAAACGTGTATTTTATGGCATCTCAAAATCAAGTAAGTAATGACTATGATTCTAATGATTTACTTGATGCTTTCAACAAGATTTTTCAAGAACTTAAAAAAGAAAAGATGAGAGTTAAGAACTTAGAGAAAGTCAATCATACACTTTCTTAAGAAAATCTTGACCTTGATAAAGAAGTAAAATCCTTAAATTCTCGTCTTTCTAGTTTAGATATGAATCTTGAATTTCTAAAGAAAAATTATGAAGAGATATCCAAGAACGTGTCTAAATTTAATAAAGGAAAAGAGAATTTAAATGATGTTCTTCAAAATTAAGTACAATCTAATCAAAAGTTTGGACTTGGTTTTAAAAAGTCCATTGAAAAATCACATTCTTCTAAAAACACTAGTGTAAACAAATCTGTATCTATTTCTAGTGTTAAAAATAAACTTTATGAGTTTTTTGAAAAACCTAAAACTGTAACTTTTCATGAAAAAGGCAAATCTACAGTTTAGACTAGTCGATTGAATCCACACATCAGTCGCCTGTCCAAAGGCACTGAGTCTCATTCAACAAGACAAATACCTCAGATAAGTCGACCTATACTACCTTCCAGTCGAATGAATAACAGTAAAAGTCGACTGAAAGGTGTTGTAAAGTCGACTGGACAGAGCAAATATGTATGGGTTCCAGTCAACCTGAGTTCGAAAGATAGAATTGCTTATATTAATTCATATATGCTTACTATATGTAATTCTGCTAATTATATTTCTGCTTATGGTGGAAAATCAAACTCTTCATGGGTTTGGTTTCCCACAAACTAATCCAATTTGGACCCAATGAAAAGGATACCATATTCACATTGAATATTTTATAGGTATCTAAGAGAGATCGTTGGATACTTGACAGCGGATGCTCAAAGCACATGACTAGTCATGCCAACCTCCTATATTCCATACAAGACATTGATGGAGGAACAGTCACATTTGGTGATAACAACAAAGGAAAAGTCATAGGAATTGGTATGATCGGTAAGCACACTAACCCCTCTATAGAAGATATCTTATTGGTTAGTGGACTTAAGCATAACTTGTTAAGTATTAGTAAACTATGTGATAAGAGTTATAAAATCATGTTTGAAAAAGATGCATATTTAATTTATGATTCTACCATTTAAAATATAATTTTTCAAGGTTATAAGAAAAATAACATTTATGAATTGTGTTTAAAAGCATATGAGTTTTCGAATGATTTTTGCTTAGTAGCTTCTAATAATGATTCTTGGCTATGGCATAGACGTTTTGGTCATGTGAATATGAAAAATCTCTCTAAATTGTCTATGTACGCTGCCAAGACTATCCTTTCAAAAGAATAAGTTATGTGATGCATGTCAACTAGGTAAACAAATTAAATCTACTTTTAAAACAAAAGAAGTAATTTTTACTAGTAGGCCGCTCGAATTAATACACATGGATTTATTTGGCCCTACTAAAGTTACTTCTTTAAATAAAAGTAGGTATGTATTTATTTTAGTAGACGATTTTTCACGATTCACTTGGACTTTCTTTTTAAAATATAAGAATGATGCTTTTGAAGAATTTGCTAATTTTTGTAAACGAATTCAAAATCAAAAGTCTCTAACCATAGTCACTATTAGAAGTGATCATGGTGGAGAATTTGAAAATAAAACGTTTGCAGAATATTGCAATAAAAATGGTATAACTCATTCGTTTGCATTTCCTAGAGCTTCACCACAAAATAGAGTGGTTGAAAGGAAGAATAGGACTTTGCAAGAATGTGTACGTACCATGCTTGTTGAAAGCAATTTACCTAAGTATTTTTGGGCTGAAGCCGTTGCTTCACTTATTATGTTTTAAATAGAATTTTGATTAGGCCTAAGCTAAAGAAAACATGTTATGAGCTATTTTTTGATAGAATCCCTAAGGTCTCTTACTTTAAAATATTTGGATGTAAGTGTTTTATTCTAAATACTAAGGATAATTTAGATAAGTTTGATCCTAGATCTAATGAGGGTATCTTTATAGGATACTCATATAGGAGTAAGGCATATAGAATCTTCAACAAGTCAACAATGACTATTGAAGAATCCATGCATGTTGGATTTGATGAATCTCTGTCTTCATCGACTTTAATTGAAGATGATGAAACTGATTCATCTCCTTTAAATAAAGTAATTACATCTTTAGTGCAAACTAGCATTGTGGATAAGTCGACCGGTAAGGAGGTCAAGTCGACTGTTGTAAATCAGTCGACTGATGGACTGGTCAAGTCGACTGATCCTGTTGTGATGTCTCCAACTTTACCAAAGTCTTTTGTTGAAGTTAGAGATCATCCTCATGACTTAATAATTGGTGATATTTCACATGGTATTCAGACGAGATCACATGTTAACATGATATCTCACACAGCCTTCTTGTCGGATTTTGAGCCGAAGAATATACAAGAAGCGTGTGAGAATGAATTTGGATGAATGCCATGCAAGATGAGTTAAAACCAATTCATAAGGAATGATGTATGGGATTTAGTTCCATGACCTCCTGATCATACTATAATTGGTACCAAATGGGTATTCAAGAATAAGTTAGATGAATCAGGACAAGTTGTTAGGAACAAAGCTAGACTAGTTGCTCAAGGGTATAATCAAGAAGAAGACATAGATTTTGATGAAACATATGCTCCTATTGCTAGATTAGAATCAACTCGAATCTTATTATCTTTTGCATGTTTTATGAATTTTACACTCTTTCAAATGGACGTGAAAAGTGCTTTCCTTAATGAGTTTATAAAGGAAGATGTTTATGTTAAGCAACCACCTAGTTTAGAACATGAAAAATTCTCAAACCATGGTTTTAAATTGAAAAAGGCTTTATACGGTCTTAAACAAGCACCACATGCTTGGTATGATCGATTGAAGACTTTTCTTTTAGAAACAGATTTTGAAATAGGTAAAGTAGACACTACCCTGTTTATTAGGAGAATAGAGACAGATATCCTGATCATACAAATATGCGTAGACAACATAATTTTTGGCTCTACTAATAGTAATCTATGTCAAGAGTTTGCTAACACCATGAAAAACGAGTTTGAGATGAGTCACATGGGTGAACTCAATTATTTCCTTGGACTTCAAATTAAGCAGTCACATAATGACATATTTATTAATCAAGAAAAATATGCTAAGGAATTACTCAAACGGTTCAACATAGATGACACGAGTAGTAAGACCACACCTATGGCTACTACCACTACCCTTGACAAGATGAATTAGGTAAGAGTGTCGATCAAAAACTCTATCGAGGTATGATTGGCTCACTCTTATATATAACTGCTAGTAGACCGGACGTTATGTTTAGTGTATGTTTGTGTGCTAGATATCAGTTGAGTCCTAAAGAGTCTCACTTAAAAGCTTTGAAACGTATTTTAATATACCTTAAAGGCACGTCTGAATATGATCTATTTTATCCACGCACCGATAACTTGTAATGCCCCAATTTTTCATTTAATGAAAAACTATTTTATTTTGCACATAGTGTGCACGTGCAATACTTTTGGTAATTATTTTCATTATGATGAGTATAGATATTTAAATATGTGCTTTTAATTATTTTTATATAAAGCCCTTTTCAAAGAGACAAAAGCCTTTTCTTCTTAAAGCCCAAATTTAATTCAATTTATTATTTTTATAATTATTATTTTGGCTCAAAAACTAAAGCCCATGAGCTATTTTATTTTTAAATACAACTTGTAATGTAGAATACATTTTAAAGATTATTTTTATGAAAAATTTAATGTAATTTTTTTTAAATGGAGACCAAGTTGCATGCACGTGCACTACACGTACACGTGCAAATGTACACAAGGTAGGCCGGTTTTGATCTTTTTGGAGGGAATTGAAAAATTCAAGTGGAGTCATGGTGGTGGTGGTTACTTGATCATGGGTGGTTAGTGTAACTCCTCATTGAATCTTAGCCATTTGCTTCTAACTCCTAAGTTAATCCTAGCCATCCATTTCCCTAATTTTTTAGTATAAATACCCCCCCAGCCTAGTTATTCTTGTGCTAATTATTTCCTCCAAACCTATAGTTCAAAATACATTATCTAGTAGTTTATTTAGTGAGTAAAAGATTGAGCTTGTGTGTGGGAAAAATTGTGTTTGCATCAAGAAGAAGGAAGGCCGGCATCACAAGGGGAGGCTCTCGATTTTGGCATTGTGGAAGGCTCGGGTGCGCGCATCTAGGAGGAGGATCGCTCTTTTGCAAGGACATTTGTTTAGGAGGTGTTGCTAGTTGTATTTCTCTCCAAATAAGGTGGGTAAATTTTCCGTATTTCTAATTAGGAAGCATGCTAGATGTGAATTTCAATGATTAATGCATGAAAAAGATTAAATAAGAGTATACATTTAATTGGGAAAAATGACCTATTGATTGATTGAAATGTGGATGTGCAATTGTATGTGGTTCTATTAGTAAGATTTAATTTTTTTTGTGAAAATTGATCATGGCCATGGATTGCTTGAAGAAAATCTCATTATCTACATCAAGAATTAAATACAAAAGTTAGTAGATTGACAATGCTACTTTATGTGTTTAAATGGATCTTTGTGATAATTTTGAAATGAATGAATTAAAATATAGATTGTATGTTTGGGAAATGATTAAAAATAGAGAATTAATATGAAGATTGCTAATAAAGAGATTAGTGACGTTAATTGTTAAGAAATGTCGAAAAAGAAGAAATGTGGTAGTGATAGTCTATTGTATGAAAAATATGTTTTTATTGTTGAAAAAATTATTTCCTATATACTGGAGTATAATTTATGATGGTATTAGTCAATCTGGAAATTTACAACAAATTCTATAAAAGCAAAATGAAACGAGAGCTTGTTGAATATCGAAATGTTTCAATAAACAGAGAGAATTGTTTTAAATAAACTTCGAGTTGCACTCTTGACAATCCGAGCGCATAGCTCAAGTGGTTGAGATGACTTTATTCGCTACAGTAGGTTTCGGGTCTCAGGTTGCTGGTTCGAATCCCCTTGGCACCATACTTTTGTTCATACTTTTTTAAAAAAAATAAAAATAGCAGCGGCCGAGAGCATTAGATGCTCTTAGCCTCTCCTTCTAATGCATATAGCGTTCGGCCTAGTGGTCTGTGCCTTCGGTGGTTTTCCCTGTGGTCGTGAGTTCGAATACTGGGCTCGGCCAGTATTTAGTTTGGGGGAAAAAACATTATTTTTGAGGATTTTTAATGATAAAATTTATGAAAAAAATATGGTTATTATTCTAAAATTATGTGAGACTTGTGAAAAATAATTTGAGGATTATTTGCATTAAGTGGAGTATATTTTGAAAACAAATGTATAATTTAGAACTATGGTTATACACTTGTGTGATATGAAAGTTGCACTTTGCCAAAAGGACTTGGAATAAATTGTTAGAAAAGAAGTGAAATAAAGATAGAAATTATATTATGTGATGAGATGTGAATTATTCTCATTTGAGAATAGTGTGAAAAATATGAAATGTGAATACTCAATTTTTGCTATATAAATAGTGTTGTGATTTTTAAACGATATTGATGAAACACATAAGGAATAATTGAATTCCATGTGTGGCTATGGACTCATGAATAAATTAGAAATCATGTTATTGAAAAAGAAAATCTGTTATGATTATGAAAATGAACTTATGAGTTGGAAATGCTCAATTTTGAAAATTGTGAATTGGAATTGAAACAAAAGAGTAGCTAAGTCTCTCCCGGCAAATGGAAAGAAATGAAATGAAATTTGAAATGAAAGACCAAGGTTGGTCATGTTTGAATGAATGAATAAGTCCGGTTTAGTGGAGAGGCTAACTCTAGAGTTTTGATTTTGTTCATGATTCTAATAAAAACTAAGGACTAGTACATAGTGGAGACGTGATGAAAGTGAGAGAAAAACACGAGTATGAGAACTAGAGTTTACGGTGCGGGCGTGAGCCACAGAATGCATGCTTGATGAGTCAAGACATGGCGTGGGCACTACTCAGTAATGATCGGACTTTAGCCACGCTTGTGGGATGGTTGGTGACTGCAAGAGGATCGTGTGCCATGAAGGAGGCTGAATAGCCACAGAATGCATGCTTGATGAGTCAAGACATGGCGTGGGATCCCCTCCAGGTTTTCTGTATACGAGCTTGTACTCATAGATCATCTAGGATACTCACCGTAGTTATAGTAGTAGATTAAGACATGACGAGGGATTGAACCCTACAAAGATGAAGAACGATTAAGAGGCTTACCCTCGGACCTATGTAGTATGGGATGCATTGAATCCGAACAAGTGCGTATTAGTGCCATGTAATATAAATAACTGCATTAAGGACTAAGTGCACAATCACAACACGATATCACAATAGGGTAGTCCCTCTAGTTTGATATGTGACAAGTTTGTGTTTGTTAAATATGGAAAATGAGTTATACTATTTCCGGCATAAAGAGGATAGCCGTGTATAATGTTCGTCGATTGAATAAACTGACGTACCCACAGTTTTGTATGTAGGGTAATGGCATGATAAAGGTTAAAGAGGAACAGATGCTTAAAGATTATTCAATGTTATTGTACATTTATTTAAATGTTGTAAATTTACTTCTGCTGTGCAATGTAAAGTGTAAAGTTTCATGTAAACTCTGATATAAAGTGAAAAGTTTTAAATTCCTTGTAAAATTGTACTAAATAAACTGTAGAACTCTCGAATTCAGTTGTATTTGGGATTCGGGGCGTTACATAACTTTCAACTTTTGTCATATAGTGATGCGGATTTTGCCGGTAGTAAAACTGACCGCAAGAGCACTAGTGGGACATGTCACTTTTTGGGACATTCACTAGTCTCTTGGTGCAGTAAGAAGCAAAATTCGGTATCTCTATCTACTACAGAAGCTGAATATATCGCTGCAAGTTTGGCTTGTGCCCAAATCTTGTGGATGAAATAAACCCTATTAGACTATGGTATTTCATTTGAAAAACCTTCAATAATGTGTAATAATACCAGTGCCATTAACTTATCTAAAAATCCGGTTCAACACTCACGTACGAAACATATTGATATTCGACATTATTTTTTACGTGATCATGTTTTAAAGGAAGACATTTCTTTAGACTTTATTTCTACTGATAAACAGGTAGCTGACATTTTTACCAAACCTCTTAAGGAAGACACATTTATCACCTTAAGGAGAGAACTAGGAATTTGTAGTTTTCATGATGTTTCTTGAATTTTTTTTTGGTAAGTCAACTTACAAGTACTCTTCAGTCGACTGCCAAGTATCTTTATTTTTCTAAGTTCTTGTCTGAGTTTTATGTTTTGGACAATCGACTGTGTAGAGTACCCAGTCGACTGACTAGTTGTATTAGTGCTATGTTTGTTTGTTTATTTAGCTCTCGACTAAGTTGATTTCCCCTTAATACCAGTCGACTGTCACGAATCAGTTTTCTTCAAATTTGAATTTTGGCACATCTTTTGAGGCAATTCTTTTCACTTTACTGCTACACTTTGACCGATCTGAGCCTTTGAAACTACCTAACCTTCATCTCAGTCGTCCATTCAAAGTAAAAACCCTAACTCTTTACTCTCATTCTTTCACTTTTTACTCTAACTCTCTCTCTCTCTCTCTCTACCGAGCTCTCAAGTCGGCTGCTGCTACTGCTTGGCAATTTCAAGGATTTTGAAACCCCAGATTGAAGATCTCTTTCACATTTTCAGTGATTCTCAGAAGATCTCTTGACGTTCTTTACTTCTCTTTGCTACCACCTTGTCGGTATATTTTCTTAGATCTCTTTTCCCTCTCTTGATTTTTAGGATCTATTTTTTGTTATGGCCCCCAAAAGATCCCGTTCATCTAATGTAGAACAAGGACAAGGATCTAGAAACTATCTTCAATATTTGAGAAAACCAGATCTCATTGATAAATCGTTCATTATTTGTTCCATTATAATTTTTCCGGGTAGATTTGTGAATTTTCCGGATTTAGATAGGTTCCCTCTAGCCCCATTGTTTGAGCAATGTGGGTTATTTGATCTATTGTCTCTTGTCAATCAACCCTACTATTATCCTCACCTAATATATTTGTTTTATACAAATATGAAGATTACTACTTCGGAGGATGGTAATGAGATTTTTATCTTATCGTCTGTCAAAGATAAACATATGAGAATCTCCCCTGCAAGACTAAGTCTTATTTTGAGTCTGTCTGATGAAGGGTGTGACTTAGAAGATGTTGATATGAATGATGACTCCGTTTTTTTTAAAATTTATTTGCCAAATCATGGTCCTCCTATGACCAATCGATCTATCACTCCTACTGCTAAGCTAGTTGCACGCATACTGTCATATAACATTATTCCCAAAGCTGGGAGTTATGATCAGTATTCATTTGAATTGCAACGCTCTGTTTATGCAATATTCGGCAATATTACAATAAATTGGGGTCAAGTCATCTTTAAACGTATTGCTAAGGCTCATACTTCATTTCTTCCCTTTGGTACTTTACTCACTCACGTCTTCTATGCTCATGATGTTGATCTCGAATCTGAGACGGATATTGTAAAACACTTTGATTCATTTGATCGTGCTAGTTTAGCACGTATGAAGTTGCTAAATTCTCCACCCAGGTCTCCTTCTAAGAATGTACCTCCTATCCCCTTAGCCACTTCAGCTCATCGGTCTTCTGCTTCTAGTTTCTCTCATCCTCGTGCTGATTTTGATGATCCAAGAAGTCTTCACACTTATGTTAATTATATTATGGATCGTCAAGACGCTCCCCTGGATCGTCAAGATGCCCTTGAAGCAAGTATTTTTCATCTTACCCACCTATTCACCACTCAGTTTCCTCCTCCCTCTCATAGTGGCCAAGATGAAGATGATGAAGATTGATGAGCTACTATTTTTATATTTTCTATGTATTTCCTACTTATTGTTGTATTTTCTATCTGTTATGTAACCGTTTGAACTAAGACTATTCTCTTTTTATATAAATATCATTTTGCTATGTATTTTTTTTGGTTTTTCCTCCATTTTTTGTTGATGACAAGGGGGAGAAATATAGCTTGTTTTATTTTGTCTTTGTGCATGTTTTTTTCACACCTATGCATGTTGTACATTTGATAGGGGGAGCATGTGAGCATTTGTAATATTTATTTTTCATTATTGTAAGCTATTGTGTTGACATCATCAAAAAGAGGGAGAATGTTGATTCTTGATTTTGATGATTACAATACAATGCAAAGTTGTTGTGCTACTTCTTTGATATTACAGGATGTACACAAAGGCAAAATGTTCAAACAGGCTCTCAAAGCAAGTTGATCAAAGGAAAAATGTTCAAACAAGCTCTCAAAGCAAGTTGATCAAGCAAAGCTACAAACAAAGCTCTCAAAGCTAACTGATCAAGAAAGCTACAAGGTTGCCAGCTTCAAAGATAAAAACAAAGGCTAAAGCTCCATCTCAAGACTCAAGACTCAAGACTCAAGACAAGACCTATGCTTAAATGTGTTGTATTAAGTGTCTTGTAACAGTTGTAACTCTTTTATTTCTTTGAGTCTTAGAATGCTGTAATAGCCTTGTCACATACACTCACACATATCTTTAAATAATTGAGTGTTTTATAAAACTTAAAAAGATCGAAACAAGCTTGAATAAGCTCAGCTGTTAAGTACCAGTCGACCACTATTTTGCACCAGTCGACTGTCTAGTACGAAACTGTCTGAACTTATTCAAACTCTGACTAGTTGACTCATTATGGCAACCCAGTCGACTGTTCAAGCCATTTCGACAGTTTTCTGTTTTTAAACTTGTTTTTCAAAATCAAATCTTTACTGCCGTTGTATGGCAGTTGAGACTCAACCTTCCAACGGTCAAACTTCTCTAACTCTATAAAAAGAGTACAGAGATCATTTGACAAAGGTTAACAATTTTTTTTCAAGCATTTTGTTTCTCAAGTTCTCAAGCTTTTGGTTTTGACAAGAAAAAGCATTCTAAAAGCTTTCACTTTCTAAGTCTTGGTACTCTGAAATCAGTCTAGCATAACAGTGATTTCGTTTTAGACTGATTTTGGAAGTTGACCTAATAGCCACGCACAAAATCACATTCACAATAAGGCTATAGGTTGATTGTAAACATTTTGTTGTTGTTCTTTTCACTCTCGGTTGTGAGAGTGGTCCTCTCGGTTGGATAGTAGGGCTCTAGGGTGTGGAGTCAGGTTTTCACTCTTGGTGGAATAGTGGGTTGCTCAATCTAGTGGTGAGAGAGGACTACGGGTTGGACAAGGTTGTTGTCTAATGCCGTAGGGTATTCTTGTATTTTTTTCAAGAATAGTGGAAAATCTCAAGTGGGTTGCTTGGGGACTGGATGTAGGTCGGGAGGACCGAACCAGGATACATCGTGTGTACTCTGCGGTTGGAATTTCTGTGGTTGTATCTCTTGAACCTTTTATTACTTGCATTTCAATTCTCCCAAAACCGTTCTGGTAAGTCGACTGTATTCCCATCTTAAGTCGACTGATCAGACTGGTATTACAATCTTCTCAGAAACTCTTCTAGCAAGTCGACTGCCTTTCTGTATTAAGTTGACTTATCAGACTAGAATCAAAATACACTTCTACTCTGATGCCTCAGTCGACTGAACTTCCTTTTACAGTCAACTGAATAGAAGATAATTTTCAAGTTCTGCAATTAATTTTTATAAAATATTGTTCACCTCCCCTCTAGTGTTTCTTGTCTTGCCTACAGGATCCAACATTGTATTCATTTCATGAACCACACAATCACATATTTACTTCACCCTGTAGAAGACATTTTTTTTCTCGGAAACCGTTCGGTGTCGAATACCGATACAAGAATAATGGATCAAATGACCCAAGCTAATATCCCTACTTGCAAACAAATGTTATTCTTCGAAAATGTTAGTGGTGGTCACGATAAAATAGGATTCACTGAAAAAGATGCTAGAAATCTACTTAGAGATTCACACGAAGCGATGAAAG
This sequence comes from Hemerocallis citrina, assembly GCA_017893485.1. Lineage (NCBI taxonomy): Eukaryota > Viridiplantae > Streptophyta > Magnoliopsida > Asparagales > Asphodelaceae > Hemerocallis > Hemerocallis citrina. The sequence goes on along the minus strand of CM030358.1, from coordinate 360,127,655 downwards.
GACACGACGGGAATATTCTCACTGATATTTTTGAATTGAAAAAAATAATGGATCCTTCATTTTTTTAATGATTTCCAAGTAAATCCCGAAGGCCGGTTGTCTCATTGTATTTGGGTGGATGGTACTTCTAGGATGAACTATGAAGAATTTGGGGATGTACTTTGCTTTGATTCCACATATAACACGAACCGATATTGAATGTTATTTTTTTAATTTGTTGGAATCAATCATCATTGGCAATCAATGTTCTTAGGAGGTGGGGTCGTTCCAAACGAGAATGCCTCTTCTTTTGTGTGGTTCTTTGAAAAGTGGCTATGAGTAATGAATCGTACTCCATCCGACATCGTGATGGACCAGAATCGTGGGATCGCCGTCGCTGTGGAGAAAGTTTTTCCTGAGGCTCGGCACCCGTATTGCATTTGGCACAGATTGGATAAGTTACCGCAGGAGTTGTGTATGTCTAATGATGTCGATAAGTTTAGGGATGATCTGAAGACTTTCATCTATGCTTCCTAAGATGTACATGGTTTTGAAAAGAAATGGAAAGTAGTGCTTCTTAAGTATAGAGTTGATAATAACAAATTGTTGTCTGATATTCGAGTTCGTTGGCATTCCCTGCAAACATATTTTGGGGGTTCTTCGGTTCAGTCATCACACTTCTTTACTGGATATATATATTAAAAGAAGATGGACCAAGGATGTGATGAGAAGAAGCTATACATCTGTTCCACACGAAGGAAGTAGCCAAAATTTTGCTTCTCGCTATTGTGAATTGAGTCATCATGCAAAACAAATGGTTATTCTTGGTCGTTCCTCCAATTCTAGTTACAAATACATGCTCGATCTTATGCTCAAAGGTATTGACGACATTTTTGGTCTACAAATACATCCCAAAGGTAGTGCACAACCCCATGAAGAAGGACATGCACAACCCTATGCTGAAGGAAGTGGACATGTATATGTACGTGTGAGGGACCCACGACAGGGCATTACAAAGGGAAGGCCTAAAGGAAAGAGATTGAAGCCGATAAGAGAGCAACTTAAAAAAAAACCTAGACGGTGCAAAACTTGCGGCTTGCACGTACTCGGACATGATTCAAGAAATTGTCCAACCCTAGTTGAGGGGTAATATGTTTCTTCCATTTGTTAACTTATATTTAAAATATTCAATCTTGCTTTGTATTTTGTAGTTGATATATAATATGGTGACTAACTCAAACTTGTCATTTATTTTAGGGCAACCAATCTAGAAGAAGTTGTTCCAACTGATGAAGAGAGTATCGACAATAATTTTGATGAACCGTTGTGAGGTAAAATTTTAATGGGTTGAAATTTGAAGTTTGTAGACATACAATACTAGTCTCCTTTTTGTTTGAATTTTACAAATCTTGCAGGTATTTATTGGAGGAAGCTCTCTTGTCTCTTATTGCATCATATTCTTAATTAAACTTATGTATATATTTATATGTAATCAGTTAAAGTTATGTGTCTTTTTTGTTGTTGTTTTTGTTTTTTTGATGATGATAATATATGTTCCAAATGAATGTGGATGGATGTGAGGATATAGTGAGTTTGTTGATTATGTTTTTGTTGTTTTAGTTGATATTCATTATGTTTTTGTTTTGGGTGTTGATTGTAGATTAGTAATCTGTTCTTGTTGTGTAACCCCTATTTTTCACTTTTGGTATTTTTTGAGGGTATTTTCATTTTTGTGAATTATTATTTTCCATTGTATTTTCGGAACAATAAATTTAATTATTTTTATTCTATAATATTTTTCTGGCAGTTTTGACCTCCTTTTGCTGTTTGTGCATCGTTTGGCCGTTTTTCGATATTTTGAGCTCTTTTTCTCAATTTCTAGATTCCGTTCATGTATAAATATTATTTTAGGGTCATGGTGGATTTTTAGAGGAGTTTTGATCAATTTGAGATTTTTGGCCTTTAAGGAGATTTTTAGGAGCCATAGGATTCATTGTATTTTGTATCCTCATTTGAAATCTACCAAATATCCATTACCCAATTGTATACCTAATTAATCCTATTTATATCCACTACCCATTAACCCACATTTGATCTCCTATATATACCCCTAATACTAATTAATCCCTAACCCTAATCTCTTTTTCCCTACTCTTTGAATCCGGCCTCCACTTCAAGACTCTAAACCGGCTTCCCCCTTCCTTGCACTCCCGGCCTGATCATCCAAACCCCAAAACCGGCCCTCCTCCATTGCACATCTCCCACTTCAACCCTTCTCCACTCTTCCATAATACAAAACTCCGATTTCCTCTCTTCTTTGCGTGGCCGAACCAACCAAAACAGCACCCACCTTCAAAAACAGCCCCCCCCCTTCCCTCTTCGCTGATTTGGAGTAGTGGGTAGCGTCCGTTTGAGTTCGTGCTTCAAGGAGACGATCGTATGCAAGTTTTGGTTCGTGGGTTCACTTGAAATCGCGCGTGGAAGGACTTTTGTTCGTGGGTTTTCTTTGAAGGCTTGGATTCGTCGCGTTCATCATCACATAAAGGCAAGTAACTTGTACTTAAATTTCTTAGGTTGATACAAGTAGAAAGTTCACACATAGGATAGGTTGAGACTAGAGACGGACAAAGATCATGTTTTTAATTGTGGGTTTCATCTCTAAGGTTCAAAACAGGCCATAGACGACTTAGGACATGAAGTTTGATAGGGTTGTGCCTTAGGATTCACCCAAACGCGATTGTTATCGCGTATGTGACATATTGTATACCCGATGTATGTTTGAACACCCATATGAGAAATACTAGATTTTGACATGTTAGATACCCTCCATTATGACATTTGGACAGTGGGTAGACAGCGTTTTGAATTTGGAAGAGTTTTGATGATTTTTGAGGAAGTTATGACGTTTTGAAGTTTGGTTGAGAAATCTGGAAATTTGGATTGAACTGGATTGATTGTTGTTTTTACCTAGATTAGAGTCCGAATCTCAACATGGCTATTTCTGAGTAATTTGTAGAGAATTGAATCTAATTTCTAATCCCACTGATTTCACCCTGTTTGGAGTTCGTATGAATTAGTTATGGTTATTTTTAGTAACTGTATGCCGGTAGTTCCCAGATTCATTTCGGGGTAGATTTTATCACCAATTATTTTCAAGATCCAAGTTAGACCTAATTTCATGCCACAAGATTTTGTCCATTGTTTCAATATGATGTTAGGTAGTTCTCTGATTTTTGTGGTAATTAAAAGATGAGTTTTGAGTGATGCCTTACATCCTTTTCTATAGATCGCTTTTGCTGTAAACTGCGTGTGATTGTATGTTGAATGCCGTGTTCACCTTATTTCTAATTACTGTATGAATATTTTATGTGAGATACGAAAGTTGGGTAATTTTATCTACTTTCATCCCGTTTTGGCGGAAGTGGATTTTGATGCGCTGTGTGCAAGATATGCATGATTTTGTACAGCGGTGTTGAAGAATTCCAGATCCATCAAAACTATGTTATGTGTTACTTTCTATTTTTGAAAACATATCTATACTTTCTGGAAAAATATGAAAATTTATATTTTGAGACTATATTTATAGGAGATTACCCCAGAATTTTCGTGGATTTAATTAATGACTTTGTATGCTGTTTTCATGTGGTTTAAGTCATTCCCCTGTTTTCTGGCTGTACATAAAAACTGTGTTGAATTGTGGTTTAAGTCGAGATGTTGTGAACTAGTATATAGAATTATTATATCCGTTAGAACCGTGTGAATGTCTAGTTTCCAGATCCTTTGACGGATCATGATTTGCATGCCTGTAGATCTTTGGATCACTTATTTTGTACAGACTGGTCTTGCTGTCCTATTTATAAACAAATACAATTTTGCTCGTATTTGTGAATGTTTGGTACCTATACTTACTGATCTAATTTCCTAAGTCTAAACCTGATTATAACCTGTTAGTTTGACATTATTTAGCACACTCTCATGCCTGTGGATGGTATTAATAATAAAAGTAATCAAGCCGGGGTATATGGGACAGATCTAGTAGAGGGAAAGCATAAAAATGTGTACTTGGAGGCGGACCAATGGGTTCGAACTGTTCTGTTACCTGATTACCTGACTACATGCTTTCCTATAGGAAGATGTACTCGGATGACTGTTACCTGATTACCTGACTACATGCTTCCCTATAGGAAGATGTACTCGGATGACTGTTACTGTTACTGTTTCCTGTACCTAAGTACACTGCCCTATAATATCCCCTACGAAATCTAAAGCGAAATTGCATTGACTGTAACAACCATGTGATAAAATTATGGCACATGAAGTGTTACCTAGATAGTAATAATAATACAAGATATTAATATATGATTACCTGTTACCTGCATACATATGACCTGGTTATCCTGATATTCCTGATTATCCTGATTATCCTGATACCTGTTTACCTGTTACATGATTTCCTGTTACATGATTACCTGATATTCCTGTTACCTGTTTTCCTGATACATGATACATATTTACTTGATTACCTGAATACCTGATACTTATACATGTTACCTGTTTAACTGTTGACTTATGTTTACTTTTTGACTTTACACTTGACATATGTTTACCTATACCTGTTAGTATATCCTGTGATTAGATAGTGTCCATGTGCTTGTATCCTATTCTATTTGTGACCCGGACTTGCCATTGACGGGTACTGTGTTTTCTTGTTTCCTTTTTCCTGCATTCGTTGTATTGCAGATTTTGGAGGACAGGTTCCTAAAGGTATTGGCAAGATGAAGGACTAGAGGCTGAATTTTGTTATTACTATTCTTGTTGTTTATTTGGACAACAAGTGTATTTTGAGACTTGTATTATTTTCTTGTATTTGGGCGATGTGACCCAGGATTATTTGCGTTATTTCATATCATGACTATTTGAGATTAATGCATTTTATTTCAAGTATTCTTGTTGGTATTTGGTTCATGTGTGTATATGGTTGACTTTTTCTGGCTTCCGACTCTGATTTTACTATGACATGTTGTAAAGATTTCTTGAAACAGCTTAACGATGATAATAGTCATTCGCTGGGCTTTTGTTACGTGCTCGTATTCCGTATTTTTGGGAAGCGGGGCGTGACAGGGTTTTCAGTGGTATCAGAGCATCAGGTTTGGCTAATGTATTAGTTGCCTAATATATTAGACAAGCTTGGCTTGAACTGGGATCTGCGCAACATTTCACCAACCATACATGCATAAGTGAATTATTACCAACAGTGATCTGGATACTAGTCTTATTCCTTTCTTTTTGATCCCTTCTTATTCGATTCCTTGATTCCTTGTTTCTTCCGTTTGTTTTAGTCGTTCTCATTTGTTGATTCTTTGTTGGATATAGTTTCGTTCTTTTCGTACCCATATTTCTTTGATTCTTTCATTCGTCTTCATTGTTGACTCATTTTGAATATCGTGCTAGTTATTTCTTTCCGGCCATATTCTCTTCAAATTCTGCTTGTACCTCTCGTTCCTCTTCTTTCATATTCAATTCTTTGATTCTTATTTTCCTTCATCTCTTGTAGTTGTCCCCTTTGTTGACTCTTCATTGAGTATAAAATCCATCCTTCTCTTGCCTATATTTTCTTTATATTGTATATATATTTTTGAATATTTCATGTATTTCGATTATTAATTATTATATTTTGGATCTTCTATAAAATTATTTTCAAAAATTTATTATTTCGAATAACTATGTATTTTAATATCACGAATTTTCAAAACGTATCTTCGTACTTAAATTGAGAAATCAATATCTAAGTACGTATGGAAGATCGCATCATTTCGTTCATCGTTTTGTTGCAATTGGATGTCGAGATGGCAAACATGCTACTAGACATCAATGGAGGCAAATTGCAACTGGATACCGGTGAGGCAAAATGTGCAACCGAATATCCAGATAGTAAGCTGCAACCTGTTGTCGGGATGGCAAACCTGCAACTTGATGTCGAGAATGCAAGACTATAGATGGATATAAATGAGGCGAACCCACATCAAAGGATTTCTACTATTATTATTATCGTTTTCCTTATTATTATTAGTATTATTATTATTTTCGTTATTACTATTACTATTATTAATGTTGTATTTTCTTACTATTTTAATTTTGATGTTGATATTGAATTACTTTCACCAAAATGATGAACCCCAAATTATTTTTTATCTTGTATCATTATCCTTACTAGTATTGTTAATATTTTATTTCAACTATTATTTTTACCAGTATATTTATGATGATTATTATTGTTATTATTGTTTTTATTACTTTTGTCATTATTATTTTATTATTATTATGTGTTGATTTTGTATTATTAACATTACTTTGTTAATGCCCATTAGTTCTGACCTAATTATTTAAATTAAATCCCTCCTCTCCAGCCCAATTTTATTCTGGTGTCTCATTCTCTTCTTCCTGCTCGGATCGCCGCTTGTTGTCACGTGTTCTACAACGACTTGTCTGCAACTTGGAACGTCACTATCAGAGTAGCGCAGCGGAAGTGTGGTGGGCCCATAACCCACAGGTCTCAGAATCATATTGGTGCTTATCCTTCCTTGCCTTGTTTGGATCCCTCTATCTCTTGCAATTGTTCTCATCCGTTGACTTATTGTTGATTTAATTCTTCCCTGTCTTTTCTCTCCTTGATTTCAGTTCTGACTAATCCTTTATTGCTTTGTTATCAGGTGTTAATTATTTCCTTTGATACTGTTCATTCTCTTTCTGCGTGCCATTGATCCATTGATATCAACTTCCTTCTTTTCTGGTATTGTCTCTACTTTGTTGCCCTTCCCCAGTTTGCTTTTGCCGTGTCCTATGTACTGCCTACGCAAATTTCGAGGACGAAATTTTGTTGTAAGGTGGGTAGGATTGTAACCCCTGTTTTTCACTTTTGGTATTTTTTGAGGGTATTTTTCATTTTTGTGAATTATTATTTTCCATTGTATTTTCGGAACAATAAATTTAATTATTTTTATTCTATAATATTTTTCTGGCAGTTTTGACCTCCTTTTGCTGTTTGTGCGCCGTTTGGCCGTTTTTCGACATTTTGAGCTCTTTTCCTCAATTTCTAGATTCCGTTCATGTATAAATATTATTTTAGGGTCATGGTGGATTTTTAGTGGAGTTTTGATCAATTTGAGATTTTTGGCCCTTAAGGAGATTTTTAGGAGCCATAGGATTCATTGTATTTTGTATCCTCATTTGATATCTACCCAATATCCATTACCCAATTGTATACCTAATTAATCCTATTGATATCCACTACCCATTAACCCATATTTGATCTCCTATATATACCCCTAATACTAATTAATCCCTAACCCTAATCTCTTTTTCCCTACTCTTTGAATCCGGCCTCCACTTCAAGACTCTAAACCGGCTTCCCCCTTCCTTGCACTCCCGGCCTGATCATCCAAACCCCAAAACCGGCCCTCCTCCATTGCACATCTCCCACTTCAACCCTTCTCCACTCTTCCATAATACAAAACTCCGATTTCCTCTCTTGTTTGCGTGGCCGAACCAACCAAAACAGCACCCACCTTCAAAAACAGCCCCCCCTCTTCCCTCTTCGCTGATTTGGAGTAGTGGGTAGCGTCCGTTTGAGTTCGTGCTTCAAGGAGACAATCGTATGCAAGTTTCGGTTTGTGGTTCACTTGAAATCGCGCGTGGAAGGACTTTTGTTCGTGGGTTTTCTTTGAAGGCTTGGATTCGTCACGTTCATCATCACATAAAGACAAGTAACTTGTACTTAAATTTCTTAGGTAGATACAAGTAGAAAGTTCACACATAGGATAGGTTGAGACTAGAGACGGACAAAGATCATGTTTTTAATTGTGGGTTTCGTCTCTAAGGTTCAAAACAGGCCATAGACGACTTAGGACATGAAGTTTGATAGGGTTGTGCCTTAGGATTCACCCAAACGCGATTGTTATCGCGTATGTGACATATTGTATACCCGATGTATGTTTGAACACCCATATGAGAAATACTAGATTTTGACATGTTAGATACCCTCCATTATGACATTTGGAGAGTGGGTAGACAGCGTTTTGAATTTGGAAGAGTTTTGATGATTTTTGAGGAAGTTATGACGTTTTGAAGTTTGGTTGAGAAATCTGGAAATTTGGATTGAACTGGATTGATTGTTATTTTTACCTGGATTAGAGTCCGAATCTCAACATGGCTATTTCTGAGTAATTTGTAGAGAATTGAATCTAATTTCTAATCCCACTGATTTCACCATGTTTGGAGTTCATATGAATTAGTTATGATTATTTTTAGTAACTGTATGCCGGTAGTTCTCAGATTCATTTTGGGGTAGATTTTATCACCAATTTTTTTTTCAAGATCCAAGTTAGACCTAATTTCATGCCACAAGATTTTGTCCAGTGTTTCAATATGATGTTAAGTAGTTCTCTGATTTTTGTGGTAATTAAAAAATGAGTTTTGAGTGATGCCTTACATCCTTTTCTATAGATCGCTTTTGCTGTAAACTGCGTGTGATTGTATGTTGAATGCCGTGTTCACATTATTTCTAATTACTGTATGAATATTTTATGTGAGATATGAAAGTTGGGTAATTTTATCTACTTTCATCACGTTTTGGCGGAAGTGGATTTTGATGCGCTGTGTGCAAGATATGCATGATTTTGTACAGCGGTGTTGAAGAATTCCAGATCCATCAAAACTGTGTTATGTGTTACTTTCTATTTTTGAAAACATATCTATACTTTCTGGAAAAATATGAAAATTTATATTTTGAGACTATAATTATAGGGGATTACCCCAGAATTTTCGTGGATTTAATTAATGACTTTGTATGCTGTTTTCATGTGGTTTAAGTCATTCTCCTGTTTTCTGGCTGTACATAAAAACTGTGTTGAATTGTGGTTTAAGTCGAGATGTTGTGAACTAGTATATAAAATTATTATATCCGTTAGAACCGTGTGAATGTCTAGTTTCCAGATCCTTTGACGGATCATGATTTGCATGCCTGTAGATCTTTGGATCACTAATTTTGTACAGACTGGTCTTGCTGTCCTGTTTATAAACAAATACAATTTTGCTCGTATTTGTGAATATTTGGTACCTATACTTACTGATCTAATTCCCTGAGTCTAAACCTGATTATAACCTGTTAGTTTGGCATTATTTAGCACACTCTCATGCCTGTGGATGGTATTAATCATAAAAGTAATCAAGCCGGGGTATATGGGACAGATCTAGTAGAGGGAAAGCATAGAAATGTGTACTTGGAGGCGGACCAATGGGTTCGAACTGTTCTGTTACCTGATTACCTGACTACATGCTTCCCTATAGGAAGATGTACTCGGATGACTGTTACCTGATTACCTGACTACATGTTTCCCTATAGGAAGATGTACTCGGATGACTGTTACTGTTACTGTTTCCTGTACCTAAGTACACTGCCCTATAATACCCCCTACGAAATCTAAAGCGAAACTGCATTGACTGTAACAACCATGTGATAAAAGTATGGCACATGAAGTGTTACCTAGATAGTAATAATAATACAAGATATTAATATATGATTACCTGTTACCTGCATACATGTGACCTGGTTATCCTGATATTCCTGATTATCCTGATTATCCTGATACCTGTTTACCTGTTACATGATTTCCTGTTACATGATTACCTGATATTCCTGTTACCTGTTTTCCTGATACATGATACATATTTACTTGATTACCTGAATACCTGATACTTATACATGTTACCTGTTTAACTGTTGACTTATGTTTACCTTTTGACTTTACACTTGACATATGTTTACCTATACCTGTTAGTATATCCTGTGATTAGATAGTGTCCATGTGCTTGTATCCTATTCTATTTGTGACCCGGACTTGCCATTGACGGGTACTGTGTTTTCTTGTTTCCTTTTTCCTGCATTCGTTGTATTGCAGATTTTGGAGGACAGGTTCCTAAAGGTATTGGCAAGATGAAGGACTAGAGGCTGAATTTTGTTATTACTATTCTTGTTGTTTATTTGGACAACAAGTGTATTTTGAGACTTGTATTATTTTCTTGTATTTGGGAGATGTGACCCAGGATTATTTGTGTTATTTCATATCATGACTATTTGAGATTAATGCATTTTATTTAAAGTATTCTTGTTGGTATTTGGTTCATGTGTGTATATGGTTGACTTTTTCTGGCTTCCGACTCTGATTTTACTATGACATGTTGTAAAGATTTCTTGAAACAGCTTAAGGATGATAATAGTCATTCGCTGGGCTTTTGTTACGTGCTCGTATTCCGTATTTTTGGGAAGCGGGGCGTGACATGTTGGGAGAACACGAGTATTGTGAAGGTTGAATGAGATTAGGTATGCAATATATGAGAGTAACATCTGAACAGAAAATGTTGTTGCAGCAGCTAATGCTGGTTTTGGCATCAGTTTTTTTCTTTTTATTATTATTATTATTATTATTATTATTATTATTTTGCCTACCCGTTGTTGGACCCAACATCTTTAGGATGAATAAGAAGTTTCTTTTAATATTGGAGTGTTCAAGTCAAAGAGCAATGCAATTTATTCAAAAGTGGGATATAAACTTAAGTCGTTGTTGGAAATAACAGCCTAGGGTTACCTAGGCCGTTGTCCCAAACAACAACCTAAGATCAACAAAAAAGTGAAGCAGTTGACTTTGCTCTCTGACTTGTGGTGGCCATTTTAAACCAACGATAGTCGTTATCTAAGACTTGATGTAGACTGACTTAGGTTGTTGTCTCAGATAACCGCCTATGGTACAGAATAATGAGGCCAAAACTTGGTATGCTCTTTAACTTGAACTTGCCAATATTCTCGAAATACCATACTAACTTTAGCAATTGTTCAAAACAACAGCCAACATTAGTAAGGGTTAGGGTAGGGTAATGGTTAGGGAGGGTTAGGGTTAGGGTTAGGGTTACTGTGTACACAAACGATTCTATCTATTAGGTAATACATTGGAACTTATTTGAAAATAATTTTTTTAGGGAACGATAAAGGTTGAGAATAGAATATGGATCAGATGAATTCCAATTCCCACAATTAGAGATAAGTAGGAAGTATTCTTTTCTTTATCCTTAAAATAAGCAAGTACATCTCATTTGCACGTAGAGATCCCAACTACTTGAGTGTTTCACAAGTTCATTTTTATATGGTTAATGGAGATTAGGGTATATTGGAAATGCCAGAAATTTTAGTTTAAATTTATTTAAAACCATTCAACTCTTAAAAAAAACTATTCCTTACGTTCTATATGATCCCAATAGATGTGTTCATCTCCTTCATTAGAGATATCATCACATTTACAAATTAAATTAAATTCTTCCATAACTTGGTTAACTTTACCACTACGCTTTAGTACCAAAAAACCGATACACTTTGGGGGGGCGGGGGGGGGGGGGGGGGGGGGGGGGGGGGAAACGGTTCATACCTAGGTCGTTGTCCCAAAAAAAATTTGGGATATAAACTAAAGCCATTATTGGAAACAACGGTCTAGGGTTACCTAGGTTGTTGTCCCAAATAACTGCCTAAGCTAAATAAAAAATGTGAAGCACTATTCGTTTGTTTGTTTGTTTTTTTTTTTCCAATTTTTTTTTTATAAAAATAACGAAAATTTAAGGGTTAGGGGTTAGGGTAGGGTTAGTGTAAGTGCTCAACAAAAAAAATGTGTAAAAGTGGTACTTACCCCCGAAAAATCTTTAAAAGAAAGTGGGAGAATGAGCTTAGGTCGTTGTTGGGAACAACGACCTAAGATAGGTAATCTTTTTGTTTTTACAAAATTTTATTTAAGTTGTTTTCTATAAAATATTTAAGCTATTCACCCTTAGTATTATATTGTTGGTTTTTACTACTAAAAATTGAAATTAGAGACAAAAAAAAGATTACGTATTTGGTGTAGAGTTCAAGAACCTCTGTTCGTAGAGACATAAGAGAAAGTTGCAAAATGGGAGATGAGATGAACGTAGAGATGAAGAAGGAGAATTAACTGAAGCCGTTGTCTTTAACGACGACCAAAGTTAAAGGACGTTGTCGTGTCCGACAACGGCTTCAGTTATCTATATAATAAAACACAAAAAATAAGCTATCAAGTGGCTCTTCTTCAATAGTATGAAAATCAATGGTCCCAAAAGACATTTTCCCCCTAAAGGTTTTCCCCCAAAACTCAAATTCAAATCCCCCCACCCAGAAAAAAAACAACTCTTTTATTTATTTAATTATTTCTCTTTCTCTCTCTTTCTCCTATTCAGATCAGTTTGCTCCATCTATTCCCTAATCCAGAGCGCTCCAATTTCTCTTTCTCTCTCTCCACTAGGGTTTTTAAGCCGCTAACTCCAAATCCCTAAAACTATTTTCTTAAACTTTCGCTTCCATTCCATTGGCGAAGCCTCCATCGTCCTCTCAAGCGCGAATCTCAAAGCAAATCCAAATCCAAATCCATTGCCGAACCCTAATCAAGAGGTCGTCACCGATATCTGATCCGCTACTGATTCCATATCGGTGACTCCCTTCCACCAAATCGAGGGTGAATATCAAGCGACTTCGTATCGGCGAATCCCTTCCACCGAATCGAGAGCCTCTACATGCGATGTGGCAACTCTAATTTCATCTCATTACCCGAATTCTCATTCTAATTTTTAATTTTGTGTTTGCAGGGGATTACTCAGTTTTTTGCTGACTCAAATTTTGTGTGTGCATGGGATCTAAAGTTCAGTGAGGTATGATTGTTTTATTTTTGGGTTTAAAAGTTTTAATTTGGTAATTTATTTGAGGAGTTTTTTATTGGTTTTGATTTAAGGTGTACGCAAGTGAGAGATGGATTATTTGGTGGCCTCAATTTAAGCTTCCAAACCATAACAGGATAGGTAAGCTGATCAGCACCCTAAAATAACTTGGCAAATATGCAACATTAATTTCTTTACTACAAGAGAATATACTATCGTGAAGTGTTCCCTTCACTGGTTATTAGAAATCATGGATAACATAACATATAAGAACTTTTAGTGTATGTTTGGTTATATAGGATTGGATGACTAGAGTTTACTAGTGAAGGGTGCAAACTCTCCACTCAAGAAAGACAGCTAAAGTAAATTTGTTATTGATCCAATTTGATTTTTTTATAAAGGTGTAAAGGAGAGACAAAGTGGAGATAAAAGAAATGATTAGCTTGGATTGCAGTTTTGAGAACTTCATGTATTACATTTTGGTTGAAATAATAATAAGAGGTATTTCAATTGCAAATTGAGTCTCAAATAAACAAATATTTATATTATTGGTATTGTAGATACCTTCACACCTGCATTTGGGTTACCATTGTATTTAGACATGCTCATAGTGGTTATTGGATTAGAGTAAGCTCTATATAATTTAAATGATCATTTCCTTGCATAACTATTACAAGCATCTAAAAGTGATGCTGAAGTTAAAAAAAATTCTATACAGTGTTTCTAACAAACTATATGCCTTAAGAAAGAGGTGAGTGTTCTTATTACCTTCTAATTTTGTAGATTGTGTATGCTTAATTTCACCAAGAGTAGTTGCTAAATTTAGTTTGATGTGTTGAATGTACAAGTAATCTAGAATGTAGATTGTTTATTATTAGTATAATTAATGTGTGATTGAGTAGATGCTTTTGACTTCCAATATATTAACAAATATTCATGTTAGTTAAAAGATGTGATAGTAGTAATTAGTGAGTTTTATGTGGAGAGAGATCCCCTAAAAATCTAATTAGTACATGCTAAAGTATCTATGTAGTAGATAAATTAGATTAATGTATAGTAGATTTTATAAATTCCTAGATGGTGAGAATTTTATAAAAGAACCCATTGGTATTAAATTTTCTTATATGCATTATAATAGTGTAACATTTCTCAAGAATCTAGTTGGATAAGGGATAAAATTTATACAATTCTAATTATAGAAATATGAGAAAATCATACAAATTGGGAGTTAGATTTCATTATATTTAGAGAATAAATAATTATAGGATTTTATCTTGGTGCAAATACAATGAAATTTGGGAGTACCCAATTCTGGAAGTGATTATAGATGATAATACAAAGCACACTAAAAATCAAATTTGTTAAAAGAGATTTAGAGATAGAGAATTGAAAGAAAATAATTTTAACGCATATATATTTAGAGAACGACTTTGGGTATACTGGGTCTTGGCGTGAGTTTTGAGTGCTGTGAATAGTGCCCAATGGTTGCGGGTTTGAGTCTTGGGAGGCTCTGTCTTTTTCCCAAATTTGATTTTTTTAGATAAACAGTAGACGAAGTATTTAATGTACTGAAGGGGTTTTCTTTCACCAATGCCAATTGGCCTGTTGGTTGGGCTTGCAGTTGGCTGGCTGGTCTCGGGTTCGATCCTGGCCATACACAATTTCTTTTTTATTTATTTTAAAGGAGGTTTTCATGTTATAAAATTTGGGGAAAAAGTCTAATAATATTCTAAAAGTTATTAGAACTCTAGAAATAATTCCACATTATTTTAAAGATATATTTTGGAAATTAGAGGTGATATTCACATTAAATAATGTATTAGAGGAATTTTTGAATTCAAATAAACAAGGGTGTGCATGATTAAAGAGAATTAAAAGTAGAATACAAATTTAGTCTCATCTTTGTAAAATTACATGAATATTAATCCATTGAATTAAGCAAATGAATGAGATGGATTATAATGGAATAAAAATATAAAAATGAGATTGAAATATCAATTTCTAGTCATTTTAATCTGAAAGAATTTTGCAATAAGAAATGTATTTGGAATATAGAAATGCACGACAAGGTTCTAATAACTAAGAAGGCATTGAGTATTGTTAAAATGAATAGTTGGGTTTGCCTATAAGGATTTTAATTGTTTCAATCTTCCTTGAACATTGAAGTTGGTTACTTCTGTAACATCCTAAAATTTTTAATTATAATTAAATAAGAGTTTGTTGATTTTTACGTGTTTTGCACGTACAATTTCATGTGCATTTTACCCTAGAAAATTATTTATTTTCATAGCATGAACATATATTTTAATCATTCTCTTTTATTTTTAAAAGCCTATTTAAATTCTAGGCCTAATTGCCTATTCTTAACCCACACTAATTATTTAATTATTTTTAATTAAAAGCCCATGGATTCTAAAGCCCACTAATTTGAGCCCACTAGTTTAATTTCCTTTTAATTGTCATAACTTGCAGTGTAGACTAGTTTTGTAGACAATTAATTAAATGAACATGTACAAACTAGTAACAAGGTGTGCTTAGGTTGGCACGTGCATTGCACATGCACATGCATTGTGCACAAGAGCTAGGCCGGACGGAGTCAAAGAGAGTGGAGAGATGGACTTAGTGGAAGAGGTGGTTTGTGTTCATGGGTAGTTGCTCTAACTCCCTAGTTCATCCTAGTCCCTAATCTACAACCATCTAGTTCAATCTTGGCCCTCTATTTCTGTCACGCCCCGCTTCCCAAAATACGGAATACGAGTACGTAACCAAAGCCCAGCGAATGATTTTCATCATCCATAAGCTGTTCAGGAATTCTTTACAACATATCATAATATAATCAGAGTCGGAAGCCAGAAAAATCGACCACATGCACATATGAACCAAATACCAACAAGAATACTTGAAATAAAATATATTAATCTCAAATAGTCATGATCTGAAATACACAAATAATCCTGGGTTACATTGCCCAAATACAATAATAAATTCAAGTCTCAAAATATAATTATTGTCCAAATTAAACAACAAGAATAATAATAGCAAAATTTCAGCATCTAGTACATCATGTCACCAATCCCGTCTGGAACCTGTCCTCCAAAATCTGCAATACAAAGAACGCAGGAAAGAGGAAAAGAGAAAACACAAGTACCCGTCAATTGCAAGTCGCGGGTCACAAATAGAGTAGGATACAAGCACATGGAATGGAGAAACTAACTAGCATAAGGTATATGTATAATGTCAACCTAGACAAACTAGCATGGTAAAAGTGTCAAGTGTACACGGCATAAATCAAGTGTCAAGTAAACAAGTATCCTATAAACATGCATCCAGTGTCAAGTGTTGTGTAATCATGTATCAAGTATCATGTCTCATGTAATCAAGTAAACAGGTATTATGTCAAGTATCATGTTCAAGTATTAAGTTCAAGTCTTGTGTGATTACTATCTAGGTAGCACGACATGCCGCCCACACCACATGGTTGCTACGACATCACAGTTTCGCTTTAGATTTCATAGTGGACCATAAAGGGCAGTATACTCAGGTACAGAAAACAGAAAACAGTTTCATGAATCAAAACAGGTACACGAATCATCCGATTCATGCATCAACGGGTTCATGAATCAATAGGTACATGACCAACAGGTACGTGCATTAACAGGTAACAGGTACACGACCAACAGGTACGTGCATCAACAGGTAATAGGTACATGAACCAACAGATCCATGCATCAATAGGTAACAGGTACATGTATCATGCATCAAAATGGGAAACACGGGCCCCCTTCCGAGTACACATTTCTGAATTATCCACTACTAGATCTTTCCCTTAAACCCCGACTTAGTTACTTTTATTATTATGGTCATCAACAGGCATGAGTGAGTACGAAATAATATCAAACTAACACGGTATAATCAAGTTTAGGCTTAGGGAATCAAATCAGCATGCATAGGTAAATATACATTCACATATTCGAGCAAAATAGTCTACGTTCATAATCAGGACAGCAAGACCAAACAGTACTAAAACGGGGATTTTGAGAGCTACAGACATGCAAATCAAGATCCGTCGAAGGATCTGGGAACTAGACATCCACACGAATCCAATGCATATAAATAAGTCACATACTAGTTCACAACAACTCATCTCAAAATTGATTTGAATACAGAATTTAGGTACAGCCAGAAATCAGGAAAACGAATACAAGAGGATGAAAACAGCATGAAAACACATCAATTAAATCTACGAAAAATCTGGAGTAACCCCCTATAAGTCTAGAATCAAAATAACAAGTTTCATAATATTCCAGTAAGTTTAGATCAGTCATCAAAATAAGAAAGCAACACGAAAACATAGTTTGACGAATCTGGAATTTTTAACACTGTTATACGAAAACTAGGATATCTCGCAATCAGTGAATCGAAATCCAATTCCGCCAAAGAGACATGAAAATAGATAGATTTTACTAACTTTTATGTTTCACAAATAATTTTCATACAGTATAGGAAATTATAGTGAAAACAGAGTTCTTTACTGAACAGCGCGCAATTTACAGCATGAGGAGATTTTAGAAAACAATATGAAACACCTCTTAAAACTTATCTTTAAAATCCATCAAAAATCTTGGTAGTCCCTAGTATCATAAGGAAACACTGAACAAAATATTATACTAGATATTATATATAGCCTAGTTCTTGAAAATAAATTGTTAACAAAATTGACTCAAAACTGAATCTGGAAACTACCGATACGTCTGTACCAAAACCAGCATAACTCAGTCATACGAACTCCAAATGCAGTAAAACCAGTGGGATTTGAAAATAGACACAATTACCTACAATTCACTTGTAATTTTGAAGTTCAAATTCGGACCTTATCATAGGTGAAAACAGCAAGCAATACAGAACAGACCGCAAATTCCAGATTTCACATCTCTACTTCAAAACATCACAACTTCCACAATTTTGCTCCAAACCTAACCAAACTTGAAACAAAGCCTACCAATCATCAAAGCATCATATTTTAGGGATTCTAACATGCCCAAACCTAATTATTCTCACATGGGCAATCAATCGAACACATAACATGCAATATGTCACATACACGAACAAAATCAAGTTTGGGTGAAACCTAGGGCATTAACCTATCAAAATTCATGTCATAAGTCTTCTATGGCCAAATTCAACACAATAGAGACAAACGCATGAACAAAAATAAAATTTTTGGTTGTCTCTAGACCCAACTACTCTAAGTGCGAACTTTTTGACTTGTATCAAACTAATGAAATTATGTACAAGTTACTTGCCTTATGATGGAGTGAATACGATGCAACTAAGCCAAAACCCACAAGCGAATTCCTTCCAAGCGCGAATCCAAGAAAACCCACGAACCAAAAACTCCTCTCACGAACGATCCTTGATGCAACGCGCGAAGTGGAGAATACCCACTTCAAGAAACCCAAAGAGAAGTGATTTGATGGTGGTGGTGCTGTTTGAGGTAGCCGGCCAACAAGAAAGGATGGGGGTTTGTAGGGTTTGATGTATGGTGGAGATGGGAGTTTGTAAAGGGGTCGGATGGGTAATGGAGGGAGGGTGTAGGTCAGTTTGGGTGGATGGAAGGGGGGCCGGATTTGGGGTGTGTTGGAGTAGCCGGGATTGGAGAGGAAAAACAAAGGAGCAGGGATGCTAATTAGGAGAGGGAGAGAGAAAAAGTATTAGGGTTAGGGTTTATTAGGATTAGGGTATTTATATAAGAGTTTAAATGTGGGTTAATGGGTTGTGGGTATTATAATGTAGTAACAGGTATACAAATGGGGAATGGGTATTGGGTAGGTTTTAAATGGAGATACAATTTATAGTGAATTCTATAGCTCCTAAAAATCTCATTAGGGATCAAAAATCATAGGTTTGGCAAATCACCACCAAAAATCCATCACATCACCCTGGAAAAATATATATTGAAGATAATGAGGCCAAAAATGAAGAAAAGAAACCAAAATGGGAAAAACGAACCAAAACGATGAACAAACAACACAAGGAGCTCAAATGAAAGGAAAAAGATTATATATTGAAAATAAATCCAATATACGGTTCCGAAAAATACAAAAGATATAAAAATACATAAAAATAAAAAAATACACTCCAAAATACATAAAATAAAAAACAGGGGTTACAATCCTACCCACCTTACAACAAAATTTCGTCATCGAAATTTGCTTAGGCGGTACATAGGACAAGGTAAAAACGAACTGGGGAAATGTAACAAAATAGAGGCTAAAGGGAAAGGAACAAAATAACGGCAAAACCAGAAAAAGAAAGAAGTTGATAACAATGAGATCAAATGGAATGCAAGAAAGAGAACAAACAGTATCAAAAGGAGAGAAATAGTTCAAGGTACAATGCAAGATTGGGGGTAGGCAGAAATGAAATTAAAGAGAGAAAAGACAGGGAAGAATTGAATTAACCAATAAGTCAACGGATGAGAACAATTGTAAGAGATAGAGGAATCCAAAACAATGCAAAGAAGGAGAAGCAACAATATGATCCTGGGACCTGTGGGTTATGGGCCCACAATGCTTCTGCTGTGCCCCTCTGATCGGAAAGACTCTGCCAACAGCATCAAGCGATGCCAACTGACGGACCAAGCAAGAAAGAAAGAATGTATGACAGGGGTGAGGAAACACAATGCAGAAGGATAACATAAAAGAATAATGCAAGAAAACGGAAGAAGCAACGAAACAACAAAACGACAAATGCAAAATATACCTGGAGCATCTTCCTTATCAAACTTAGCATCTGAAGCAGTCAGGTCGAAAGCCTGACCTCTCCTGGGGGCAGCGGTCATCTGACCGACATTCTGACGTTGAAGGGGAAGCAGTGGCCTGACTGAACCACGAGCTGGGGTTACCTGTTGAATTGGACCCCCGGCTGGAGGAGCCATCCTATGCCTCGGGCAATCCCGCACTAAATGTTCAGTAGCACCACATCCAAAACAGCGGCGATTGGCGCGCCTGCAATCTCTGCGCACATGCCCTGGAATCTGACAAAAGTCACAGGGACCATCGCCCCTAGGAACAGCAGGTGGGTAGGGAGCTGACCTAGCTGGAGGGGCTGGGACAGATATCCGAATCGGCCCACCAGAAGGCCTAGCAACAACAGAGTGCAAAACAGTCTGCTGAGAAGGAGCCAATCCACCACGAGCCTGTTCCTGAGCTTGAGCTGCCTCGAAAGCGTTAGCATAAGTGCGCAAGCGGAGAGAGACAAGATGCACCTTGATGTCTCGTGCAAGTCCCAATATGAATCTACGAGCCCTATCCTCTTCGTTCGCCATAAGAACGGCTGCGAAGCGGCTAAGTCTTGTAAATTCAGTTGCGTACTCATCTACAGACTTGGAGCTTTGTTTCAAGAAAGTCTCATGTTACAACATTACTTGGACAATATGTAATAAAATTCCATTACTAAAAACAACGACCAACCTGTTTCAGGGCCAGAAATTGCTGCTCCATTTCAACCCGAGTACTGCTGGGCAAGAACTTCTCCAAAAAGCTTCTAGTGAACATGGCCCAAGCAATAGGCCGCACAAGCCTCTCGAACTCGGCTAACCACCAAATGTGGTCCAGATCCACCAGCTGGATGCTCACCACATCCACACGTTCTACATCCGCAATCCTAGCTGCCTGTAGCAGACTCTCTGTCCGGATCAGCCACTGCTCAGCCTCCAAAGGCATCTCAGTACCGGAGAATTTTTCAGGGTGCAGCCTCATAAAATCTGTAACTGTACCCAAACCAGGAGGAAGAACGGCCTGCGTAGGCGCAACGGGCAGAGGAACTCGAGCAGCTTCTAAGGCAGTCATCACCAAGTCACTGTGGTTTTGCAGCATATTGACCAGCCACTCCAACACAGTAGTGACGACTCCAAGCCCGGACTGATCTTCCTGGGGACGGAAAGTAGAACCTCTACGAGCCATAGTATGTACAAAACCAAAACAATTACCATCCAGATCGAAGTTGATAACAATTCATTTATGCATGCATGGTTGGAGAAATGTTGCGCAGATCCCTTTTCGAGCCAAGCTTGTCTAATATATTAGTCAACTAATACATTAGCCACACCTGATGCTCTGATACCACTAAAAATCCTGTCACGCCCAGCTTTCCAAAAATACGGAATACAAGTTCGTAACAAAAGCCCAGCGAATAATTTTCTTCATCTATAAGCTGTTCAGGAATTCTTTACAACATATCACAATCTAATCTGAGTCGAAAGCCAGAAAAATCAACCACATGCACATATGAACCAAATACCAACAAGAATACTTGAAATAAAATATATTAATCTCAAATAGTCATGATCTGAAATACACAAATAATCCTGGGTCACATTGCCCAAATACAATAATAAATTCAAGTCTCAAAATACAATTATTGTCCAAATTAAGCAACAAGAATAATAATAGCAAAATTCCAGCATCAAGTACATCATGTCACCAATCCCGTCTGGAACCTGTCCTCCAAAATCTGCAATACAACGAACGCAGGAAAGAGGAAAAGAGAAAACACAAGTACCCGTCAATTGCAAGTCGCGAGTCACAAATAGAGTATGATACAAGCACATGGAATGGAAAAACTAACTAGCACAAGGTATAGGTATAATGTCAACCTAGACAAACTAGCATGGTAAAAGTGTCAAGTGTACACGACATAAATCAAGTGTCAAGTTAACAAGTATCCTATAAACATGCATCAAGTGTCAAGTATCGTGTAATCATGTATCAAGTATCATGTCTCATGTAATCAAGTCTCATGTAATCAAGTAAACAGGTATTATGTCAAGTATCATGTTCAAGTATTAAGTTCAAGTCTTGTGTGATTACTATCTAGGTAGCACGACATGCTGTCCACACCACATGGTTGCTACAACACCACAGTTTCGCTTTAGATTTCATAGTGGACCATAGAGGGCAGTATACTTAGGTACAGAAAACAGAAAACAGGTTCATGAATCAAAACAGGTATACGAATCATCCGATTCATGCATCAATGGGTTCATGAATCAACAGGTACACGACCAACAGGTACGTGCATTAACAGGTAACAGGTCCACGACCAACAGGTACGTGCATTAACAGGTAACAGGTATACGACCAACAGGTACGTGCATCAATAGGTAACAGGTACATGAACCAACAGGTCCATGCATCAACAGGTAACAGGTACATGTATCAACATGCATCGAAATGGGAAACACGGGCCCCCTTTCGAGTACACATTTCTGAATTATCCACTACTAGATCTTTCCCTTAAACCCCGGTTTAGTTACTTTTATTATTATGGTCATCAACAGGCATGAGTGACACTACAAAGAATTTGACATATAGTGACAGCAAAAATCCGTGGGTAAAAGGCGAAAAATCATAGGTATAGCCCGTAAAACCTATACCAACGGACATATTTTTCCGTCGTTTTTAATTAGCTATACCCACGGCAAAATGCCGTCACTATAGCCTTATAGCGACGGTTTTTTACCCGTTGGACAAAACATCGGTGTTATACCCATGGTTTCGTATCCGTTGGTATAGGTTTTAAGGGCACCACTTGTTTTCCTATACCCACGGTTGAAACTCCATTGCTATAGGTTTTAGTGATGGTTTTCGCATCCAAATATTTAAATATATACCCATCGCTCAATACAAAAAATTTTATTATTAATTACGCGTATGATAATTTAATATTTTCTTTTATAATACTAATCCAATTATAAACTAAATACACAATAAAATAGATAAATGTGTTTATGAAAAAAAAAATTTTAAAAAATAAACTTCAATCATATTAAAAATTAATGAAGTATTACAAGCATGTCAAATTAAAAAATAGTTAATAACCAAATACACAATTGAATTCATGTGTGCAGACATGAGAATCAATACTTTAAACTACGATCAACATATTCAATGACATTATAAGATAACATTCAATTAATTCCTCACTTGAGATACGACACTAATAATTTTCTTATTTTACGGCAAACAAATCTTGATTGATCTCGATTTTCTTTGCAGTAATCTTCTTTTAGCATCTTGCAAATCTCCTTTATAGCCTTCTTCACTTCATCGTCAGCAAACACAAACTCGGCTGCATTTTCACTGAGTTCAATCATTTCTCGCTTGTTGAGAACCCTTCACAAACAAAACAAAGCAAAAAGAACTAGCTTTGGTCATCAACAAATAGTCAATATTCAGATAGCATGCAAAATGTGTCATTCGGATTCAAAATGCCAAAGAAACGTATATTTGCAAAGTACCTTACTCGATCGAGCATGTGCAACAGTAAATTGAGTTGGGTCCTTGATAACTAGGAATGAACAATCTACAGTCCTATCCTTGCTCTAGAAGCAAAAGTATTTTATTAAGATTTAAAAGTAAGAAACATAAGATTGTAAAAATAAAGTGTCACAGGCTCACCTTGTAAGATTATAATGAATAAATATTTGCAGTTCAAATAAGGGTATCAATCTTGCATTATTACATACATAAGAGAAGCAATTGAAAAGCCAGAATTGTCAAATCAACTAGTAATCATAAAGTTTTCATGATGACTTATATCTATCTAGGATAAATGGAAAGAACTATCAAATACTAGTGTTTCACATACATATGTTCTTCATTTTGATTTTGAAGCCATACATTCTCTTCAGTAAAAACAAGAACAATAGAAAAAGCAACTAAAGTCTACAGCATGCTTCAAATTGCTAGAGGCCATAAAAGTTAAATTACGTGTATATAAGCATTATCACAAAATGAGACCCCTACCATTGTTGTTTTTTTTTGAAGGAAAATCCTACCATTGTTGTTCTGGTCTTCATACTGCTCTCAATAGGTATCATAAAAGTCCTGTTCAAAGATATCATGATCACATAAGATTCATTGAAGCCCATCACGCAAATTCGGGGAGCATTGAGACTTCATTTCCAACAGAGATAGAAGATATCTATAGTTTCAGGATAGAAAGGAAGGATGTTATGTTTGACAATACTATCATCTTTTGATCGATCAGAAGCCAAAGAAAAGATGTCCTCATTTGGGATGCACAATGACAAGGAAATATTTGTGCAGGCAAAAGCTTTGATTACTAATGGATCCATGTCAAAGGTCTTAATATTCTTGATTGATACTGAAGCTATCAGCTTCACTGCAACCTCAGCTGATGGAAGATTGAATTAAGTTTAATCGACCGTAGTTCACTCTAATTTTAGGATTTGGAAACAAGCACACTGTCTACAATGAAATCTTGCATACAATAAAGAAGGCAGAGATGTGAAGAGCTAAGAACTATAATTTGAATGATAGGAACATAATTCTTGCATAATGTAGATATTACTCAATTTCATAATGTAGATATTACTCAATCCTATGTCAGACCAGTTAACCAAATGAGTAATGCAATTTAGTGCCAGGACGATAAAAAAAGAAAGGTATGGCACGTACATAGAAGTCATTTAGGGTTGAATATTGGGCTGGAAGGTAGCGCTGAGCAACCCTAGTATCCAAGGTATGATAGAAGAGAATAAACGTTTCGGCATCATTGTTAGCAAAGTGATGCACCTAGGAGCAATTGCAGCATGTGTGTGTGTGTGTTAGCAAAGTGAACAATGGCAGCATAATATACAATCTTCACCATATTTCAACATTTCGTTCATGTCCTAGCATAACCTGTTAGGCTTTGGTCTTGTGTTCTGCTTTCCTAGTAATTGTTTGCCCTTTTTGCTTTACTTAAAAATTATATATTTTTTCGTAAATAATAAATTCCTAGCCCTCATAGTGAAGCTCGACTGAGATAGGGGTTTAGGCTTTTCCTTGAAGTTGTCATTAAAACAAACAGCTTGCGTTCTAGCGGGGAATGATTTCCTCCAAAAAATCTCTAATATGCAACAATCCCAACTAATCTACATTATCTCACTGAATTTCTTTGCCACATCCATCTGCATTTTATTATAACAATCTACTCCTAATCAATATGTAGACAACAATTACTCGCTCTAATTCACACACAAATCAGATTAACAAAAAATACCTAAATGATACGGAACTCTCTTCATAATATGATAACAATAACAACATTAAGTACTGTTACCGCTGATTTCGGTGTGGGGGTAAACAGATAGAATTTGTAAGTCCGAGAAAAACCTGAACAGTTGACTCAGCCTTCTTGCTCCCGCCGCAACCTGTAAGGAAGTGCGAGACATCGGGGTTGATTCCGGCGACGCACCCTCCGACGCTCTTGTCAGTAATCAGAAAAAGATTAAGAAAGAGCTTAAGTGGTGAAGAAGTGATTAACCTGGTCATGGTGGTAGAGGGGTGATATTTATAGTCGCCTTTGGAACGGTTAGGGGCCTGATTTCCTGCTTAACAGCAAGGAGGAAAATCCTCCCATTCTGTTTTGGGAAATTAGCCCATGATTCCCGGTGGGAGCAAATCAGGGCTGTTGATTTGGCTAAATCAGGGATCCTGATTTGCCCCTTGTTGATTTGGGTTCGCCTTGGGTCGGGACCCGAACCCAACAGGTGTGGATCCGTTCACGGGTTATTGGATCTGTGAGAAGAAGATTCAGTACCCACCTTGGGTCCACTTGAATGTGAAATTACTGTTTTACCCCCGAACATCAAGATTCGTGCCCAATCTGGACGGCTCCGATTTAACCCCATTTTTAGCCATATCACGAGCCCCCCACTCCTAAAGACTGAGCGTGATCAGACTTTGAGGAGTAGTTTAACTGTTTTAGTGGCTGGTGGAGTTGTATCGGTGTCCGAATGGAGGATTTCGAATATCGAAGGGGGTAGCGAGGTAATTTTTTGATGCCGCTTGCTGTTCTCTGGTCACATCGGGTATTTGAGGGTTTTTATCTATTTTTTCGGACTATTTATTTAATTTTGCGACGTGTTCACTAGTCGTTCGGGGGCCTTTAACAGTACATTCCAGGCAGTAATTGTTCGTTCAGGGGTTTGAAAATGGGCCCCCAAATTTTCAATTATTTTCCAGAATTTTTAGTTAATTTTCCCGAATTTTTAGCAATTTTTTTCGCAATTTTTAAATAAATAAAACGATTTAAATAAATAAAAAACGATTTAAATACTGATTAATGACGTGGCTCGTTCTGAGTCGTTGATCATGGACGAGCACAAATTTCGGAAAGATCTGACGGCTGTTACCGCTCGGCAGCATTTTTCTCCGTTTACGAGCTCGGAAAGGCGCTTGCTCGGCTGCCAACCGGAGGTAGGGGGTTCGGCAGGCCGAGTGACGGGGCGCTATCTGAGCTGTCGGACGCTGGTGCGCATCTCGAGACCGGCGTGGTTCCCAAGAAAACGCTATCTTGTCTTTTAGCGCACGTGGCGCAATCTGGGCTGTTCATCATTGGGAGCGCGAATTTCTGAGAGATCCAACGGTCCAAGTAGCTCGGTGTCTTTTTTCTCCATTTACCAGCTCGGGAAGGCACTTGCTCGGTAGCCGACCGAGGAAGTGTGGCCTCGGTCGTCCGAGCGGCGTGGCGCTATCTGAGCTGTTGGATGTTGGCACGCATCTCGAGACTGGCGCAGCTCCCAAGAAAAAACTATCTTGTCATTTAGTGCTCTCGGCGAGATCTGGGCCGTCTGATCGAGATCAGGCGCGAAAGTTGAGGGGAAAGTGAGTTTTCTCCGTTTACACGCTCGGGAAGGCACTTGCTCGGTGGCCGACCGAGGGCCTGTGGTTTTGGCAATCCGAGATGACTCTGTTCCCAATGGTATTAATGGTGCTTCGGGACTTACGCGGCGTTCCGCCTTCCAAGGTCATTAAGGACAACTCCCTCAATTAATACGCGGCGTTTCAACTTTCGAGGGTCATAATGGCTGGTTCTTGGAGGCAGGCTATAAGTACCGCACTCCCTTTGTCATTTCAATCACCATCAGCATAGAGTTTCAGACCTCGGAGGTATTCTGCCTTGGGTAGCTTCTCTTTTGAGGTCCGGGGAGGTGGTTGCTCTTCTGCCTGGTTTTCCCTCTGTTCCTGACGGCCCCAAAGTGGATGCCAGGAGAGGGGGGGGGGGGACGAGGCAGTAGTGGCGACGACCGTAGTCCGAACCCGAGGGATGAGTTACTTCAGAAGGACGGGTGGTCGCCCTGTTGTCTTGTTCTTTTCCCGTTCCTCACTGCTCCGAAGGGGATGTCAGGAGCGGGAGGGAATAAGGCAGTAGTGGCGACGATCATAGTCCGGACCCTGGGGTGTGGGCTACTTCGGAAGGACGGGTGGTCGTTCTTCCACCAAGATCTTCTGCTTTCTTTGGTCGCTCCGAAGTGGGTGTCTAGGTAGGCGGAGATCTTGGTGGAAGAGGTGATGATCCATGTCCGATGCCGATTTCCGGACCATCTGAGTCCGTTTGTTGTAACTGTGAAGGAGCTGTTGCCAGAGTCCTCTGACAAGCCGAGCCTTCCAGTTGCAACCAACTAGCTCGGAATGGTGCGCTTCTCCACCATGAGTCGTGGCTCGGGCTTCCGGACCGTCCGAGCCCGTTGTTAGCAACTGTGAAGGTGCTGTTGTCAGAGTCCTCTGACGAGCCGAGCCTTACAGTTGCTACCAACTAGCTCGGAATGGTGCGCTTCTCCTGATCTCTGAGTGTTGATGGGCCCCCTCCCATCTCTGTCTTCCTTCCGGGCTGATGGCTTCTGATGGATGTCAGCCCGGAGGAGTTAGAGATGGGGGGAGTGCCGATCTGTTTTTGATCGGGGCCCGTGGGTCGGCGGAATACCGACTAAGACACGGGACCTGGGGGGTGCTCACCGAGGGCGGTGCCTTAAAACTTTGAATCAAAATTTTTCCTGGTTCCTCTAGACATAGGTGGAGCGTCCGAGGGTTCAATCGTCCGAGCGACGTGGCGCACCCTGAGCCGTTGGATGATGGTGCGCATCTCGAGATGGGCGCAGCTCCCAAGAAAACACTATCTTGTCGTTTAGTGTTCTCGGCGAGATCTGGGCCGTCTGATCGAGATCAGGTGCGAAAGTTGAGGGGAAAGTGAGTTTTCTCCGTTTACACGCTCGGGAAGGCACTTGCTCGGATTCCGACCGGACCCTATTGCCGGCATGTTTCGGATTGCTTGTAGCTCGGATTCAGATCCCCTGGAGCCGAGCTAGTTGACTTGGTGATGGAGACAGTGGTGATGGGCCTTCGCGACGTTTCGAGAGCAGCCCAAAAGTTGCAAACTTTCGTTTGGAAGTCCAAGGGACATCCCATTTTTACTATAAATTTTCACCCCCCCCCTTAGACCAAGTCTCACTTTTCACTTTTACTCTCTCTCTTCAGTTTTTACTTTGCTTCGAAGTTTTTAGCTCTCTGGTGGCGTTGCTAGCTGTCGCGGTCGCGTTCCTTGTTTCCGGAGAACTTTCTGACCGCACCAGTCACTTCAAGGTCAGTCTCTTTCCCTTCTCTTTTAGGAAAAATGGTTAAGATTTCGGCTGAGACCCCCGCCTCGGAGCAAGCCGTTGGCCGAGGGGATAAAGGGGAGGGAGTAGTGGAGCCGAGCGAGCAAGACGTCGTTCGTCCAGATAAAGAGGGCAAAGTGGCTGAAGTGCCCGAGGAAGTCGTGGCGGAGTCCTGAAAGGGTAAAGCCTTGGTCACGATAGTGGAAACACCGAAGAGAGCGGGGGCGTTCGGTCGGCAGCCCATCGCCCTGTCGAGCGTGGGAGGCGTCCGGGATTACGCTGAGGATACCTTGGAGAGAGTCACTCAAGGTACGGCTAAGCTGGTGGAGGAGAACGAGCCTAAGGAGCTGTCCGAGGTGGACCATAGGATCTCGACTCTTACCGAGACCGATCTTCATCTGATCCGAGAGGGTTTCCGGATCCCGCTTGAGTATGTACTGCTCCTTCCTGGGCCGGGATTCCGAGCCAACACAAAGTCCTCGTCGGACGTATGTGTCTTTCCGGTCGACTCCCTCATTGCCGGAATCCGCTTTCCCCTCCACCCGTTCGTGGTTGAAGTCCTGGTCTGGTACGGTTTGAGTCCCGCCCAACTGATGCCGAACACATGGAGGCACGTCGTGGCGTTCGTCCTTCGATGCCAAGAGGTCGGCGCCAAGCCGACTATGTTCCTCTTTCGGAGTCTCTTCCGACCTTGCCAGCCGAGGCGGGACGAGCAGAGGTTTTTCCTTTCTCCTCGGACGGGAGTTAAGTTGATCGAGAACCCGGACTCGATCAAACATTGGAAGGAGAAGTACTTCCTCGTCCGAGCTCTGACGCCATGGGTGATACCGACGGTTTGGGCGAAGGAAGGTCTGCCCAAGTGGACCAAGAGAGAGGCGCCACTGAGTGATGAGGACAAGGAGGTCCAGAAGAAGCTCCTCGCCCTGCCAGCGCTAAGCTGGAAAGATATTACGGAGGAGCATCTGTTCCGTGGGGGTCTCAGTCCGATCGACCCTCGTATGCTTCTGGTATTTGTACTCTTTGTTTAAAGTTCATGAAAATTTTTCTAAGTTTTTTCATTCGGCTTTTGCAGAGACGATGAAGCTTGATTACAAGGCTCTGGTGGCGAAGGGCAGGGCAGAGCAGGAGAAGAAGAAGAGGCCGTCGGCAGCGCCTCAGGACAGCCGAGCTTCGAAGAAGCCCTCGGTTGTGAAGGCTGCCGATCAACCGAAGGTCGCGGTCCTCAAGGAGGGGGAGATCGAGGTCCTTGTCTCTCCGATGAAGGTCGTGGTCCCCGAGCAGGGGGGGTCGTGGTCTTCGATCCCCTCGCCTCGGATGCACCTGCACCGACCCCGAAGGCGGATGCTCCCGGTTCGTCGAGCAGCGTGTTCGGGGTGAACGATGCGCTGTCCCTCCCAGTTCCGCCCCTTACCGCCGATGCGGAGAAGATCTTGACCGAGCGTCATAAGCAGATCTTCGTCCCCGACTGGCAGGTGATGAACGTCGATGGCTTTTTGGGCGACGGGAACATCTGCATGGAGGCGGTGAGGCACCTGCCGACCCCGAAGGATCGAGCGACCCTGAAGGCCGGGATGGCAGGGGACGCCGTGATGCAGATTGCTCGGAATACCATGTCGGTAAGTAGGCCGAGCTCTTCTTCGTCCAAATTTCTTCCTTAGAATTTCTCCAAGTTCTTGGATTCGGATTTTAACGTGTTGTTCTCTTTCAGACCCTCTGCCACTTCAATTTCCTGGTCGAGGAGTTGGCGAACAAGGAGCAGGAGAAGGAGCGGGAGAGGGCGGAGCGCGTCAAGGTCGCGAAGCAGCTTGATGCCGAGCTGCTTCTCTCGACCAAGAGGGCTGCCGAAGTTGGAGGGTTGGAGAAGCAGCTGGCCGACGCCATTCAGCTGTCAAAGGACACGGCGGCCAAGCTTGAGGCCTCTGAGAAGGAGGCGGCCGAGCTGAAGGATACGACGACCAAGCTCGAGGCGTCGGTGAAGGAGGCAGCCGAGCTGAAGGAGGAGCTGGCCAAGGCTCGGTCGGAAGCGGAGGAGGCTCGGAAGAGGGCCGAGAAGATGAAGGCCAAACACCTCAGGAAGGTGAAGAAGGTGAAGAAGGCCGTGCAGGAGGAGGCCGCGCAGCACATGCTCCAAAACATGATGGATGCCTATGGTCGAGCCTTGCAACATGTAGCCGCCAAGAACCCGGGCTTCGACACGTCCTCCTACAACTTTTATGACCTCGTGGAAGGGGAGGAGGGCGTCCCCGAGGGGTTGCTCGATCCTGAGGGGGAGACGGAACCCGTCGAGGACCCATGGAAGGCCGAGGTCGAGGTCGAAGAGGAGGACGACTCCGAGGAGGAGAGCAGGAGCGAAGGCGGAGGCGGGGGCGATGGCGAGGACAAGGCCGGGGGGTCGACGGACCCGAACGACAAAAAGGTCGACCCCTGACTCGGTTGTCTTGTTTCTTTTTTGAATTTTGGTATCTTGTCTCTTTTTGTAAGCCTAACTGCGGACTGGCCACCGCTGTTGTAGAACTTTCTCTTTGAATCTTGAATGAAAAAATGTTTTGTTTTGCCAAAATTTGTCTGTTGAGTCTCGGATTTAGTGTCTGATTTGGCGTAAATTTCTTCAAGTGTTGGGCCTCGGATTTATCTCTGCTTTTCAGGTGAGATTCGGTCCGATCACGGAGGTTGTATACCTTCGGAAGGAGCTGGCGAAAACGAGGGGCGAGCTCTTTCAGAGTCGGTATAATCGATTTCTCCTGCTCGGCAGACTGGAGGAGACGAAGGCAGCTCTGCGGAGGTATTGTCGCGAGCTGTGGCAACTGCGGAAGCACCCTCCAGCTCCTTGTCCCGAAGGCGAAGTCGAGAGTCTCCGTAGAGAGCTTGCTGCCGCCGAGCAGAAGAATGACGACCTCTTGGCTGAGGTCTAATACTTGGAGTTAGCGGAGAAAGAACGTTCGGCGGAGGGAGAGAAGCTGACTTCCGAACTGGAGAAAGCGTCAACCGAGCGCAAGAGGCTATCGGCCGAAATCGACAGGCTCAGAAGGATCACAATAGATAGGGGGATTGAAGTCACCCATTACCGACGGCTTGCGACTGATAGTGCCAATGCCTCGGGCTCGTTGAGGGCCCCTCGACCGAAGAAGTTGGCGAAGGACGACGTCTTGAGGGATAGAATTATCGAACTGGAGGAGGAGATCGCGTCGCTAAAGCCCGTGCCGGAGAGAGCTAATGTCCGCAGCACGTCGTGCACTCGCGAGGAGAGCGAGAGGGGGATTACGTTTTACGAACTTGCGACGCGCTCGCCTATGACCAGGCGGAGTCCGGCCGATGCTCAAAGTAGCGCGGCTGTCTCGTCGAGTGGTGCCTCGGTCGGCGTCGCTGTTAGGACTAGCAGTGAAGGGGGATCGCGCTTCGTTGGTTTTAGGGTCGAGCTCGGAGGGCAGGCCTCGTCGTCCTCGCGTTTCCCTAAACCGAAGCATTCCCCTTCCGAAGAGGCCCTGATCGTGTCGTTTTCCATTTTTGTTGGTTGTTGTAAAAACCTAATTATGGGGTCGGTTCGGCTGTCTGTAACACTATTATGTCTGAATGCGAATCTTTTTGGAAAATTTTCAAGTGTTAGACATCGGCAGTGTATTGAAATTGTGTTATTCGTTTTCCCTTCCTTTCAGCTCGTGGTGACGATCCATGGCTCGGACTCCGAACGTTTGAATGATGACTCCGAATCCGAGGCCACTTCTGGGATGGTGGTTCTGAGCCCTAGGAGCGCCGATCTGAAGTTACACTGGGCTGAGAGTGAGCGGGCCCACCTTTCGTCCGTCCTCGATCTCCGGGAAGCCGAGATCCTACGCTTGGAGAATAGGATCGTCGAGCTGAGCCCCGCAGGAGGGGATGAAGACTCGCAAACTGCATTCAGCAATGCTCTTCGGGTCAAATGCATTCGGCACAACCAGTCGAAGATTATTGCCGAGCGGGATGACTTGCTCTCGGAGATTCGGCACTTGCAGGATGTGATGGCGAAGCTCCGGGGGGGCACAGAGGAGCTGCCAGCCGAGGAGGACGAACAGTCTAGTGAGGATGTTTCTATATGAGAGACAAGTGTAGTGGGTCGGGCGTTGTGTGTTTTGTTTGCCAACACTTTGTAATGGAATGTTTTGTATTATGCGCCGATCATTAATAAAATTCCCTTTCATTGCTTTGCATATTTGTCTTTGCTTATAACTATGTCGGTCGTGCCGAGATCTTTTAACCGAGCGTGTTTGTTTAACCGAACGGGTCCCTATGAGTACGGTATTTTGTCGTTTAGCGGCTCTGACATGGTATGGTACGAATTCCTAGGCGGCTCTGCGCCCAAGAAAGTGCTATTTTGTCGTTTAGAGCAGGTGGCGAGATCTGAGCCGTCGAACGTAGGCGCGAATCTCGAGGCGGGCGCAGCTCCCAAGAAAACGTTATCTTGTCGTTTAGCGCAGGTGGCAAGATCTGAGCCGTCTGATCGAGATCATGCACGAAAGTTGAGGGGAAAGTGTGTTTTCCCCGTTTACAAGCTCGGGAAGGCACTTGCTCGGTAGCCGACCGAAGGTGTGGGTCTTCGGGCTTCGGCTAATATTTAGGAGAGTTCGGATTATGTGTTCCGGACCTTTGGTATAGTTCAACGGTTGTGGGAGCAATTCCGAACGGCGATCTACCCCTGTTTCGTCCGGAGACGAGCCGAGGAAGTAAAGTCGAGCCGAGTGTCGGACTCCGAACCATCGGTATAGTTCAACGGCTGTAGGAGCAATTCCGAACGGCGATCTACCCCTGATTCGTCTGGAGACGAGCCGAGGAGGTAAAGTCGAGCCGAGTGTTGGACTCCGAACCATCGGTATAGTTCAACGGCTGTGGGAGCAATTCCGAACGGCGATCTACCCCTGATTCGTCCGGAGACGAGCCGAGGAGGTAAAGTCGAGCCGAGTGTTGGACTCCGAACCATCGGTATAGTTCAACGGCTGCGGGAGCAATTTCGAACGGCGATCTACCCCTGATTCGTCCGGATACGAGCCGAGGAGGTAAAGTCGAGCCGAGTGTTGGACTCTGAACCATCGGTATAGTTCAACGGCTGCGGGAGCAGTTCGGAACGGCGGTCTACCTCTGGTCTGTCCGGAGACGAACCGAGGGAATGATGCCGAGCCGAACGTGGACTCCGAACCATTGGTTGAAATCACAATATAAAAGGCAGGTGATAAGAGGGGAGAAAAACATGCGGATTCACAAACATAATAGAGCTTTCTTTATTGATATTTAACGGTGAACCGTTTTACATAGTACAATTTGTGAAAAATGGGTTACAAGTCGGAGGACTGGAATGGCTCGATACTCCATATTACTCAGAGCGGCACCGGAGCGCTTTCTTGGTATTTCAGGAGGTGGTCGGCGTTCCAAGTCCTCGGAAGCTCTCTGCCCTCCAGGTCTTCAAGGCGATATGTTCCTGGCCGAACAACTTTCGTGATCCTGTACGGCCCTTCCCAGTTTGGGGCTAGCTTGTTCTTCTGACTGGGGAGGGATATAGCTAGCTTTCTCAAGACCAAATCTCCCTGTTTAAGGTTGGCGGGCCGGACCTTCCTGTTGTACGCCAATTCAACTCTTCTTCGGTAGATCTGCTGCCGAATCGATGCCCTTTCCCTCAGCTCGTCTATCAAGTCCAATTCTGCTCTGAGGTCTCTGGCATTCTGTGCTTCGTCATAGGCTGTGAGCCGAGGGGAAGGTATTCCGACCTCAAGGGGTATCACGGCCTCGGACCCATAGGTGAGGTTGAAGGGGGACTCGCCTGTGGGGGTCCGTTTGCTCGTGCGGTAGTTCCGTAGGACGTTGGGGAGTTGGTCGACCCATAAGCCCTTGGAACTTTTGTCGAGCCTTTTCTTGATACCTGCGAGGATCAGCCGGTTGGCATTTTCTGCCTGCCCGTTCGACTGAGGATGGGAGACGGACGAGAAGCGCTGCTGAATGGCCAGGTCGTCGCATAGAGCTCGGAACGCTGCGCCTGTGAACTGAGTCCCGTTGTCCGTTATGAGGACCCGGGGGACTCCGAATCTGCATATGATGCTCTTCCAGAAGAACTGTACCACTTTGTTCTCGGTTATAGTGGCGAGGGGCTCGGCTTCGACCCACTTCGAGAAGTAGTCGATGGCTACGACCAAGAACCTGAGCTGACCCGGAGCTGGAGGGAAGGGCCCTAGTAAGTCCATGCCCCACATTGCGAAGGGGATGGGACTTGATAGGGAGGCGAGGTTGGCCTGAGGGAGGCGTCGGATGTTAGAGTGTCTCTGACAGGAACTGCATTGCCGAACGTGTCGCTCGGCATCTTGAAGGAGGGTCAGCCTAGAAATACCCATAATTCAAAGCTTTTCGGGCCAAGGATCTAAATCCTGAGTGCGCCCCTCCGATGCCTTCGTGGAGCTCTTGCAGGGCATATTCGGCTTGATCCGGAGAGAGGCACCTTAAGTATGGTCGACCGTCTATCTGAGAGAAAGAGCGTTTGTACAGGATACCCTCGATTAGGACAAACCGCTCGGCCCGGGTCCTGACTCGGCGAGCCTCTTTGGGATCCGAAGGCAGAACTCCATCCCTTAAGAATTCTATCAATGGCTTCATCCAATCGTCTTGTAGCATGACTGGCAACGACTCCGCCGAGGCGGGCGACTCATCTTCGATGCTCGGTTTAGAGAGGACTTCGATCAGCACGGTCTGTTTGAGACCATGAAGTGAGGACGAAGCCAATTTGGAGAGGGCATCAGCCTGTGAGTTTTCTTCCCGAGGGACTCGTTCGATGGTGGCCTCTTCGAACCTGGCTCAGGAGGTCCCGGACCTTGGCGAGGTACTTCGCCATTCGTTCGTCTCGGGCCTCATATTCGCCCGAGACCTGGTTCACGACTAGTTGGGAGTCACTGTGAATCCGAAGGCGTTGGGCTCCAGCACTTCGGGCGAGTCCGAGCCCGGCGATGAGTGCTTCGTACTCCGCCTCGTTGTTCGAGGCTTTGAAGTTCATGCGGATGGCGTACTGGAGGACGAAGTTGTCAGGGCCGTTCAGTATGATTCCGGCGCTGCTTCCTTCATTACAAGAGGATCCGTCCACGAAAACTGTCCAAATGGGGGGCCCATTCGGGACGTGGCCGACCTCGGGGATAGTGGACTCCACGATGAAGTCGGCGAGAGCCTGTGCCTTAATTGCCGTCCGAGGCTGATAAGAGATGTCATGCTGACTTAGCTCAATGGACCACTTCATCAGCCGGCCCGAGGTCTCAGGCTTGTGGAGGATATGCTTGAGGGGTTGGTCGGTGAGGACAACAACCGAGTGGGATTGAAAGTATGGCCGAAGTTTTCTCGCTGCCATGACCAGAGCGTAGGCTATCTTCTCTATCCTCGGATAGTGGAGCTCGGCGTCCCGGAGCACCTTGCTCACGTAGTAGATAGGCCTCTGGGCCCGGTCCTCCTCTCTCACTAAGACAGCACTTAAGGTCTGCTCGGAGGCAGCCAAGTAGACGAAGAGAGTCTCGCCCGGGACCGGTTTACTGAGCAGGGGGGGTTCACCAAATAGGCCTTCAGCTGGTCGAATGATTCCTGTTGTGGTTGGCCCCATTCAAAACCTTTGGCCCCCCTGAGTGCTTTGAAGAAGGGAATGCACTTTTC
The DNA here is from genome assembly GCA_017893485.1 of Hemerocallis citrina. NCBI lineage: Eukaryota > Viridiplantae > Streptophyta > Magnoliopsida > Asparagales > Asphodelaceae > Hemerocallis > Hemerocallis citrina. The sequence continues at coordinate 360,091,822 of CM030358.1, read as the reverse complement.
CCCCGACTTCGAAAGGAATCGGCCGATAGCAGCGAGCCGGCCAGTGAGCTTTTGCACCTCCTTGACGTTCCGAGGCGGAGCCATGTCTAATATGGCCTTAATCTTTTCGGGATTAGCTTCGATTCCTCGCTGGCTTACCATGAAGCCGAGGAATTTTCCCGAGGAGACACCGAACGCACACTTGTTCGGGTTCAGCCGCATGCTGTGCTTCCTCAACACGCCGAAGGCCTCCTGGAGGTCGGCTACATGATCGGTGCCGCGGATGCTCTTGACGAGCATGTCGTCAACGTACACCTCCATGTTTTGGCCGATCTGGTTCCGGAAGACCTTGTTGACGAGGCGCTGGTAGGTGGCGCCCGTGTTCTTCAGGCCGAACGGCATTACCCGGTAGCAGTAGAGGCCTTGGTCGGTGACGAAGGAAGTCTTCGGAATGTCCGGAGGGAACATTCGGATTTGATTGTACCCCGAGAAGGCATCCATGAAGCTGAAGAGCTCATGGCCCGAGGTGGCGTCGATAAGGGTGTCGATGTTCGGGAGCGGGAAAGGATCCTTCGGACACGCCTTGTTCAGGTCGGTGAAGTCAATGCATATCCTCCACGAGCCATTGGACTTCTTGACCATTACCACGTTCGACAGCCACTCGGGATAATTTACCTCCTGTATGAACTTGGCCTTTAGAAGTTTATCGACCTCCTCCTTGATGGCCTGCTGTCGCTCGGGAGCGAACTTTCGCCTCTTCTGCTGGACCGGTTTGCACCCCGGTTCGACACTTAAGCGATGGACGAGGAGCTCCTCGAAAATGCCGGGCATGTCCGCGGCTGACCATGCAAACAGGTCACGGTTGTCCCGGATGCATTTAATCAGGTCCGAACACAGTGCGGTCGGCAAGGATTTGCTGATGAGAAATTTCCGGCTCGGATCCTCGTCCGAGAAGAGCACTTCTTCCAATTCGTCCGCCGGCTCGGACGTCTGGCGGGCCTTCGGCTCGGGGATTTCCAGCGTCTCGAGCGAGAGCACTGGTCCCCCGGTGGAAGTCATGTAGCACTTCCGGGCTGTTTCCTGGCTTCCCCTGACTTCCCCTACTCCCGACCGAGTGGGGAACTTCATTTTCAAATGGTATGCTGAGGGGACAGCCTCCAGGGCGACTAGGCCGGGGCGGCCTAGGATGACATTATATGCTGTCGGGACGTCGACGACCATGAAGTCCATCGGCTCGGTCCGGGTAGTAGGGGTGCTTCTCGCAGTAACGTCTAGGGTTATCACCCCCTCGACGGTTACCGGGACCCCCGTGAACCCGTGGAGAGTGTAACCGGCAGGCTTGAGACGGTCTCCGGACAGCTGCAGGCCTCGGAAGGCCGAGAGGAAAAGGATATTGACCGAACTCCCGTTGTCCACCAAAACCCTCTGCACCTTGAAGTTGGCCATGCGGAGGTCGATGACGAGGGCATCGCAGTGTGGGGTTCGGACCCCTTCGAGGTCGGCATCGGAGAAAGACACAGGGACGCCGAGACCTTTCGGGGGAGGGGCACTATGGACCGAGTTGACCTCTCGGACGAAGGCCTTCCGAGAGGAATTAGAGGAGCCCCCCATGGGGCCTCCGTGGATCAAGTGCAGAACCCGTTCCTCCTCGAACTCGGGTGTCTCTTCGCACCGCTCGGAGCGCTTGTTAGCCCCCTGAGGCGGAGGGGAGTTGTGATCCGTCCGATCGTTAGCCTTCACGAACTTGGCCAACTGCCCCCTCCGAATGAGGGCTTCAATCTCATCTCTCAAAGCCCGGCAGTCATTCGTGTCGTGCCCGTGGTCTCGGTGGTAACGACACCACTTATCTTTGTTCCTCCTCTTCGCCGGGGTGTGCATCCTCGGAGCTGGAGGGATGACTCCCTCCTTCTCCACCTCCATTAGGATAGTAGAGACATTAGTGGTGAGGGGAGTGAATTTTTCGAACCTGGGGGAGGGCGGCGCTGGCCGCCAATGTCCTTTTGAGCTTTCTTGGACCCTTCTTCCCCCGTCGCCTTCCTCTTCGAACCCGCGGAGGGCCCTCCGAAGCTCGGAAGGGCTTCAGCCTCCTCGGCTCGGATGTACTTCTCGCACCTCAGGAGGAGGTCGGCGAAGTCATGCGGCGGTTTCTTGGCTAGGGACGATCGGAGGTTGGCGTTGAGGACGTTCGACTGGAACGCCACGGTGGCCATGGACTGGTCCAAGGAGGCGATAGACTTGACCTCTGCGGTGAACCTTTTCACATAGTCCCGCAACTTCTCTTCCCTCTCCTGCCGCAGGTTCAGTAGGGAAAGACTTGTCTTCTCGGCACGCCGGCTACTCACGAAGTGAGTTATGAACAGCGTCTCGAATTGCTCGAATGAGAAGATGGATGAGGGGGCGAGCCTGGAATACCATTCCCGAGCCGACCCCCTGAGGGTGGCAGGGAAGGTCCTGCAGAGCACCGCGTCGGAAGCTTGATGGATCAGCATCAGGGTCTTGAAGCTTTCGACGTGATCGACCGGGTCGGATTCCCCTGAGTATGTTTCAAACTGTGGCGGTTTGAAACTCCTCGGTATGTGGGCCTCCATGATCGACCGTGAGAAGGGGGGTCGGCTGGGACGGAAGGTTCCTGCTCGGGACTCTTCCTCCCTGTCCATGCAGCCGATACGCCTTTCCACCTCATGGAGACGGCGGATGAGGGCGTCGTCCCTCCGCTGGTGATCGTATGACCCCCCGGACTCCTCTTCATAGGAAGGGGAGCGTGGACTGCGGCGCCGGTAGACCTGGGACCTGGCGAGGGCTTTGTTCCCGCTGCTGGCGGCTGGGAGCCGGGGAAGGGCTCCGGGTTCGGCACCGAGGACTGGGATCCATGGGGGGCTGTCGGAGCCCTCTGAGCATTCTGGACGTTCTGCCGAAGATTGAGAGCCTGCAGAACGGTCTCCTGAAACTGGAGGAATTCGGCTCGACTGATAGGTACATCTCGGTCCCTCGGATGACGCCGATCCCCGGGGGAACGGGACCTCCTCCTTCGGCGCTCGGGGGACGCCACTCGGCCTCTGCGGTCCGGAGACCTTCTGCCATCCCGGCGACGTGGGGACCGCTCACCTTGACGCTGGCGGGAGGCTCCCTCTCAGGCCCGCCTCTCGTCGAGATGGGTTCGGAGGTCGTCGTCCTTCTGGCGGTTCAGAAGTGTGATGCGGAGGTCGGGATGATGAGAAGCCATCGAGTCCGAGGACCCATTATCGACCGAGACATGGCCCGATTGAGGGGCTGCTTCTCCTTCCGACCATTATGACCGGACGGACCATTGTTGGGCTACTGCTTGGGAGGAGGAGGTGGGACCTACTGGGTCGGTGGAGGGAGGTCGGACTGAGGAATAGGATTGACTGGGACTTCATTCTCCGGGTCGGTAAGGTTGCCCACACGGTTCGACCCTCTGGATCTGATCTTCTTCGGCGGCATGACTGCAGAGGACGACGGAGAATGGGCTGAGGCTGTTCGCATGGTTTTTCCCACAGACGGCGCCAATCTGTTACCGCTGATTTCGGTGTGGGGGTAAACAGATAGAATTTGTAAGTCCGAGAAAAACCTGAACAGTTGACTCAGCCTTCTTGCTTCCGCCGCAACCTGCAAGGAAGTGCGAGACACCGGGGTTGATTCCGGCGACGCACCCTCCGACGCTCTTGTCAGTAATCAGAAAAAGATTAAGAAAGAGCTTAAGTGGTGAAGAAGTGATTAACCTGGTCATGGTGGTAGAGGGGTGATATTTATAGTCGCCTTTGGAACGGTTAGGGGCCTGATTTCCTGCTTAACAGCAAGGAGGAAAATCCTCCCATTCTGTTTTGGGAAATTAGCCCATGATTCCCGGTGGGAGCAAATCAGGGCTGTTGATTTGGCTAAATCAGGGATCCTGATTTGCCCCTTGTTGATTTGGGTTCGCCTTGGGTCGGGACCCGAACCCAACAGGTGTGGATCCGTTCGCGGGTTATTGGATCTGTGAGAAGAAGATTCAGTACCCACCTTGGGTCCACTTGAATGTGAAATTACTGTTTTACCCCCGAACATCAAGATTCGTGCCCAATCTGGACGGCTCCGATTTAACCCCATTTTTAGCCATATCAAGTACTATTCCAGCAACTGAAAACTATCCTATCAAACTATCAATTATACTGTAACTAGAGATCAGCTATGTTTAACCTTATAAAACATGCTAAAGTATACAGAATTACAGACCCTGTATTTCTCATATGCAGCACATGTAGTGATTGAGATAAAAACTTACTTAAAGATATCCGTTGCAGGCTCTTCTACACTTTGGCTAGCATTTGAGGATCCTATTATTGATTGGAGTTCTCTCACTTTGACATGGACCTATGATTAAACCATAATCAAATCACATCAGGTTTAAACCTGTTATTCCAATCTAGTCCTTCATGAAATTTCCAACCATGAATCTCTTCCAAATAATATAAAACTCTGCATAAATACTACATCTAAGAAACAACTAATAGCAAATAAGTTATCAAAACATAAGAATTTCATAATTAGTATATGATGTTGTATGAAGGAAGGCATTTAAAATGCTAGTATCTATTCAGGTAATATATGTGTGAGCCTCTGTCCTTCCATCAAATAAATAAATAAAAAACCAAACCCACCATCATCGGAAACCTGAAGAAGCACCGACTTCCTCAACGTCAAAATGGTTTCACCATATTAATCGCAGTTCACAAGTAATTCATACGGACACATAAAAAACAATCACAGATATTTCTAGGTGTCTTTTGCTTTCGTTAGAAACAAACCTTATGAACAACATGCTGCCATATGTTTCTAAGTTTGTCTTCAGATAGTGGTTTCTGAAGGAACTCCACAGCACTGAGCTGATACATTTGAAGTAACAAAAAATTTATCAAAAACATGTTCATATTCTTCACATAATAATAGTATGCATCTTGAAACTAAGATAATAATAGAAGGCCATTCACTCAAATTAGATAATAATAGAAGGCCATTGACTCAAATTAGGGGACAATACTACTTGTAGTAATGTAGAAGTTCATAAGAACTTACTGTTATGCATTTCATCATGGTGTTCATGCAGTCAACATTTGAGATAGCTGCAGCAAGAAAATATTTTATCCTTGTGTTGTTGTAATTTGATGTATCATATTTGAAGTGCAATATATATATATATCAAACAAGAGAAACGAACACAAGCCAAATAAAGGAGACAAAAAATTTGAAAATGCATGATTTAGCATGTAACTATATATTATATATAGTACTAGATAAAGGACAGACAACAGAGCATGGAATATCTGTTATAAAATCACATTAAATATCGTCTTTTGTAATAAGTACATACCTATAGTAGGAAGGTCCTTAGCCATTTCCAGAAACCTTAAGCTTCCATGAGTATTAACAGTAGTCACCTACAAGACAATCAATGTTGTGTAAGAAGAGATAAATTCAAGATACCATGACACTTACTCATGTAAACATTATCACGATTGCACTTTACTTAAAGCTTTCATGCATTACCTCCACAACTGCTTCATGAAAACTCTCAGTCTTCCTTGAAATTGCATCTGAAGCATCCTTCTCATTGAAGTACGAAGAAACTGGACATGTTACACTTACACAGGAAAAATTAGTGCATCATATGAATAGTGTCAAAAGTATAAAATTGCAACAAGTTTCAGCAAAGGTTTTAATGAATTATCTATACAAGAGAACAGAAAATTAGAAAAAGGAGACACATAGAAATTATGTATTCATTGCTAATAGCAGAGTGGTAAGCTTAAAGTGGCTCTTTTTTCAGGGATGGATATAAGCTTATGCTTTCCCCCCCTGTATCCTAGATATGGAAAGTAATTTCTCTCAGTATTGTGATTGGTAAAAAAATTTGAGATGCTATGATCTGCTAGGATTCTATGGTTTGTAGCAAGGCCGCAAGGGTAAGTCATATTAAATTCATACCTAGGGTTTGCAAAATTCATACCTAGGGTTTGCAAAATTAATCAAAAATAGATGACCGTGGGTGATGGTGGAAGCGGTGGGTGACGGCGGATAACGAAAGACGACGGCGAAGGAAGAGGTGGGCGACGGCGGTGGGTGGTGGTGGGTGGCGGCAGAGGAAAACGGCAAGAGGAAGACGGCAGCTGTGGTGGCTATGGAAGACAACGGCGATGGTGGGAGAGGGACGACGATGGTGACGTGGCAGACTGACGACGGCGATGTGGTGAATGGGGATTCGGGTGTGAGAGATAGAGAGGGGAGAGAGAGAGAGAGAGATGGGTGTGAGCGTGAGAGATATAAATTGGGGGGTATTTGGGATTTGGGGGGAAAATGAAAAAGTTGGGGCGGAAAATAAATTATAGAATATACCCACAGTGTTTTATCCCGTTAGTAAAACTTATAGTTACGGATTAAAAACTCTAAAGCTATAAGATGCCTATACCCACAGTTTACTATACGTCTGTAGGTATACAATGTCTGTACCCACGGTTTTAGTGATCCGTCACTATAGGTGTCCGTTGGTATATGGCAAATTTCTTGTAGTGTGAGTACGAAATAATGTCAAACTAACATGGTATAATCAGGTTTAGGCTCAGGGAATCAAATCAGCATGCATAGGTAAATATACATTCACATATTCGAGCAAAATAGTCTATGTTCATAATCAGGACAGCAAGACCAAACAGTACTAAAATGGGGATTTTGAGAGCTACAGACATGCAAATCAAGATCCGTCGAAGGGTCTGAGAACTAGACATCCACACGAATCCAACGCATATAAATAAGTCACATACTAGTTCACAACAACTCAGCTCAAAATTGATTTGAATACAGAATTTAGGTTCAGCCAGAAATCAGGAAAACGAATACAAGATGATGAAAACAGCATAAAAACACATCAATTAAATCCACCAAAAATCTGGGGTAATCCCCTATAAGTCTAGAATCAAATTAATAAATTTCATAATATTCCAGTAAGTATAGATCAGTCATCAAAATAAGAAAGCAACACGAAAACATAGTTTGACGAATCTGGAATTTTTAACACTGCTGTACGAAAACTAGGATATCTCGCAATCAGTGAATCGAAATCCAATTCCGCCAAAGAGACATGAAAATAGATAGATTTTACTAAATTTCATATTTCACAAATAATTTGCATACAGTATAGGGAATTATAGTGAAAATAGAATTCTTTACTGAATAGTGCGCAATTTACAACATGAGGAGATTTTAGAAAACAATATGAAACACCACTTAAAACTTATCTCTAAAATCTATCAAAAATCTGGGTAGTCCCTAGTATCATAAGGAAACACTAAGCAAAATATTATACCTAGATATTATGTATAGCCTAGTTCTTGAAAATAAATTGTTAACAAAATTGACTCAAAACTGAATCTAGAAACTACCGACACGTCTGTACCAAAACCAGCATAACTCAGTCATGCGAACTCCAAATGCAATAAAATCAATGGGGTTTGAAAATAGACACAATTATCTACAATTAACTTTTAATTTTGAAGTTCAAATTCGGACCTTAGTATGGGTGAAAACAGCAAGCAATACAGAACAGACCGCAAATTCCAGATTTCACATCTCTACTTCAAAGCATCACAACTTGCACAATTTTGATCCAAACCTAACCAAACTTGAAACAAAGCCTACCAATCATCCAAGTATCATATTTTAGGAATTCTAACATGTCCAAACCTAATTATTCTCACATGGGCAATCAATCGAACACATAACATGCAATATGTCACATACACGAATAAAATCAAGTTTGGGTGAAACCTAGGGCATTAACCTATCAAACTTCATGTCATAAGTCTTTTATGGCCAAATTCAACACAATAGAGACAAACCCATCAACAAAAATACAATTTTTGGTTGTCTCTAGACCCAACTACTTTAAGTTTGAACTTTTTGACTTGTATCAACCTAATAAAATTATGTACAAGTTACTTGCCTTAAGATGGAGTGAATACGATGCAACTAAGACTTAAGAACAAAACCCACGAGCGAATTCCTTCCAAGCGCGAATCCATGCAAACCCACGAACCAAAAACTCCTCTCACGAACGATCCTTGATGCAACGCGCGAAGTGGAGTATACCCACTTTAAGAAACCCAAAGAGAAGTGATTTGATGGTGCTTTTGATGGTGGTGGTGCTGTTTGAGGTAGCCGGCCAACAAGGAAGGATGGGGGTTTGTAGGGTTTGATGTATGGTGGAGATGGGAGTTTGTAAAGGTGGTCGGATGGGTAATGGAGGGAGGGTGTAGGTCGGTTTGGGTGGATGGAAGGGGGGCCGGATTTGGGGTGTGTTGGAGTAGCCGGGATTGGAGAGGAAAAACAAAGGAGCCGGGATGCTAATTAGGAGAGGGAGAGAGAAAAAGGATTAGGGTTAGGGTTTATTAGGATTAGGGTATTTATATAGGAGTTTAAATGTGGGTTAATGGGTTGTGGGTATTATAATGTTGTAATAGGTATACAAATGGGGAATGGGTATTGTGTAGGTTTCAAATGGTGATACAATTTATAGTAAATTCTATGGCTCCTAAAAATCTCATTAGGGATCAAAAATCATAGGTTTGGCAAATCACCACAAAAAATCCATCACATCACCATGGAAAAATATATATTGAAGATAATGAGGCCAAAAATGAAGAAAAGAAACCAAAATGGCGAAAACGAACCAAAACGACGAACAAACAACACAAGGAGCTCAAATGTGAGGAAAAAGATTATATATTGAAAATAAATCCAATATACGATTTCGAAAAATACAAAAGATATAAATACATAAAAATGAAAAAATACACTCCAAAATACATAAAATGAAAGACATGGGTTACAATTTCACTCAAAAATAGGTATAAATACCCCCTCCATTTCTTCATGCAATACACTTGAAAAAAAATATAGTAAAAGAGAAAAAGAAAGAAAGAAACAAAAAGTGAGAAAAAGATTGAGAGTTTGTGAGCACAAAAGTTTGAGTTCTGTGCTAGTGTGTGTGTCCTTTTCATTGGAGGCCGGGCATTTTACCAAGGAGCAAGAAGGAACGCTCGGGTTCCATCAAGTACCAGGAGGAGAAGGCAACTTGTGCCACAATCTAGGAATAGAAGGATCGCTCTTTGTTCAAGGAGATTTCTAGGAGTTCTTTTCTTTTGTGTTTCTTCAAAATAGGTGGGTGATTTCTCAAGCTTCTAGTTAGATATCATGCTAGGAATTGACATTGTGATCATGCTAAAATGAATAGAAAATATTGCCATGCTTTTGTTTAAGGAGATTAAAAGGAAAAATATCATTAAAGTAATCTACATGAGAAAGCAGTAGAACAAATAGAATGTGTATGTGAATATGTGTATGATGAATTGGTAGTTTATTTGCATGCTGAAATGGGTGAATTATGATTTGTTGTGAAACTTGTCTATGCATGAAATGAAAGATACAATATGTGGAGATTGTGATTATGGATGGATTATGGAATTTAAATTAATTGTCATGAAATGTTAAATAGATGAAATTGTGATAAAAATTTGTTCATGTGCCTTATACAAGTAGAATTGTGATGATGGAATTTATTTAGCCCTATTTGCCTCTCAAAGTATGTAGTTGGGAGAATAGGACTAAATTGATCAAATAAATCCTTAGTAAGGAACGAAAGAAAGAAAATTGTATTTGAACTCAACGAGAATGAGGAAAATTATTAATAAGAAGATTTTTGTAGAAATAAATGTTTTTATGTCAACTTGAGTTTATTTTTGTAATATCCCGGACGGATATTACATTGTATAAATTATTTTTTTTATTATTTTATCATTATTTTTTTTAATTCCAGAATTGAAATATTTTGGTGGTTGTCACCCGGTTTCGTTCATAAATATTATCTATACACATATACCAGTCTGCATACATCCGTATTGTATCAAATTGGTAATGTAATCTTCCTTGCTGGTAATAAAATTTATTTTATTATTATTTTTTAAATTAATTTATTTTTATACGGATTATGCAAAGATTTTCGGTATACACATATATACATACATATGTGTGTTGTAGCAAATTATTACATCGTACAAATTATGTGGTGTGTATTTTTGGACAAAATACTTCTCTTTGTCATGACAAAATCTAATTAGATTGTTAGGGTTTTAATAAGTGTTTAACCTAGGGTAAAGTGTGCATGAGAGAATTAGGAGGTGTTTTTCTAGAAGCTCTCCAGCTCACCCTAACACCATGCCTCCACCTCACCCCCTCCCATCCCTTGTAGGCCGGAAATTACCCTAGGGGTGTTTTGTGCAAATGTGTTGGTGCATTTGCACTCTCTACCCTTCCCTTCCACCTATAAATACCCCCTCCCACTTCACCTCTTGTCTTTTTACAAGAACAAAAATAAAGGAGAGGAAAAGAAAGAGAGAAAACCTAACTTGAGAGTTTTTCATTGTAGGTTTCCATATGAGTTTTCCTAGGAGCTAAGGGGAAGGAGAATGAGCTTAGTCTAGTTCTTCCTTTAAGAGGTTCAAGGTGGGGGTTTCTCCAACTTTATGTGTGTATTGTTTTCTTTTGTTTTGTGTTATTTTGTTCTCTTTTGTGTGTGGGGTGGTGGTGTTCTTGTTCTTTTGTTGGGTGTTGTTGTGTTGTTTTTTTTTTATTGGGTATGTTGTTTGTGTTAAAAAACTTGAACTAGCCTTTTGTGTGGGAAAAAGAAAAGGGAAGGGCCACATGAGAAAATGAATGGTAAACTTGAATGAATAAATAAGAACATAAAGATTGACTCTTTTGGTTGTTGTAATTGTTATTCTTGTTGTTAATTATTATTTGGACTAAAAGGACACAAGCATATGGAGATGGATGTACATACCCATCTATGGTTATAGAACTTGACTTGAACATAAGCATATGGACTTGTGTACATACCCTTTTTTGGGTTGTAGAACATACAACTTGGACTATTGGACAAAGGCATATGAAGATTTATTTATATAACTATTTTTGGTTTATGGAACTTGACAACTTTAAAAATGAGTCTTTAATTTGCTTCTTGCTCTCTAATTTATTAAATAACAAATTATTGCTAACTCCTAGTTATAAAAGATAGAAGGACTTGCAAATTGTAGATAAAAAGGATTTTTGTAGTATGTAGAAATGGTAGCTCATAAAGTTAAATTGTTGTATCATGTTAGATGTTGTAGGAAGCCCATATTTATAATATCTACCATGTTGTAGGAAACCTAAGTTTATATTTGTCTACCATGTTGTAGGAAACCTAAGTTTCTGTTTGTCTACCATGTTGTAAGAAATGTCTACCATATTGTAGGAAGTCCATGTTTATGTTGTATCCATGCTTAACTTGTTGTTGAAATTATGGTAAGAACCCATGTTTATGTTGTATCCATGCTAGATTGTGTAGGTTTGATATAGTAAAGAAACCCCTCATGCTAGATTGTAGTGGTAGATGTTCTACTTAAGTTGTTTTCTTGCTTAGATTGTTGAAGGAAAAGTGTATACCATGCCTAGATTGTTATAGGAAATTATATACCATACTTAGATTGTCGTAGATTGATACTTGTATTAATTACACATGCTTAAGTTGTAGCAATTTTCCATGCTTAAAATAAATATTCATGTTTAGATTGTGTAGGAAATTTTTATACCATGTTTGGATTGTTGTAGGAAAACTATAGACCATGTTAGATTGTTGTAGGATTGATACTCATGCTATCTACCATGCTTAATTTGTTGTAGGATAAGGTAGAAAAGAAACTCATACTTACATTGTATACCATGCTTAAGTAGTTGTAGAAAAGATACATGCTTAAGCTAGTAGAAGATATCCATGCTTAAGCATAGTAATCATTCATGCTATGTTGTAGTGAGTTCATGCTTATGTTGTATGCATGTTGTAGGGATAGTAGTAGAAAACTCATGTTTATCCATGCTTAAAATATATACCATGCTTTAGGTTGATACTTAAGTAGTATACCATGTTAGAATGTTGTAGGTTCATACTTAAAATGTATACCATGCTTTAGGTTGATGCTTAAGTAGTATACCATGCTTAGGAATGTTGTAGATTCATGCTAAGCCATATACCATGCTTAGAAATGTATAGGATTGATGCTTAAATTACCTACCATGCCTAAGATTGTTGTAGGAATACTTAAGTAGCATGCCATGCTTAAGATTGTTGTAAGTTCCTACCATGCTAGAGATTGTTGTAGAATGATGTTTAAAGTTGTATACCATGCTAATTGTTGTAGGTTAAAGTAGTAAAGAGAATCATGCTTTGTTGTATACCATGCTAAATTGTTAATACTCATGGGTAAGTTGTAGCAATTAACCATACTTAAAGTAGTAGGAGATATCCATGCTTAAATCTAGTAGCTATTCATATTTTAAACTTATATTAGCTTTCTACTTAAGTTGTATCCATGCTTGAGTTGTAGTGACTATCCATGCTTAAGTAGTGAAGATCCATGCTTAAAGTGGGTAGTAGATATACATGCTTAAAGTAGTAGACATTCATGCTTAAGTGTGAGTAAAGTCCATGCTTAAAATAGTAATAAACATGTATAAAGTGATGGTAGATATCCATGTTATAGTTGTAGTGTTTAGCAAAGAAACTAACATGTTGTAGTTTTAGTATTAACTATCACATTGTACTTATAGTGTTAGTGAAGAACTATCATGTTATAGTAAATTATGTTAGTAAAGAACGAGCATGTTGTGGTTGGAGCTTTAGTGAATGACCAATCATGTTGTAGTTGCAATATTGAGTTGTGAGGTCGTTCTAGCTAATCCCCTAGAAGGAACCCATGTTGAGATTGCTTAGTTGTTCTAGATTCAAGAGCCATGCATGCTTGAATGGTATATTGTAGCTTTCTAGATAAAAGAAACCATACTTGAATTGTATATGGTAGTATTGTAGTGAAGGATTAGGAAGAACCCATGAACCCTTGCATCTAGCTCCTAGGTGATTCTAGCTCAGCTTGAAAGAGAACCCAAGAATCTAGTTGTATGTAGTTCTAGTTCAATTTGGGAAAAGAAATCGTGGATTCTAGTTGTGTGAGGTTCTAATTGAAATTGGACCGTATCATGAGGACATTCCTCATCCTTATGGGCAATAAGGATTGGGAAAGTCACTAATAATTGATTAGCTCGATAAAAAGTTTTATGTCGCTTTTGGGCTTCTCATTGGTAGAATGCCTATTTTAGACTGTTAGTAGATTCTTCTGTTGCTTCTAATTATAGAAGATCAAGTTTTGCTACTAAGCACGTTTGGTTCCTTCTAGGTTGTTTACCTGTATGGTTGTTTTGTATGTGGTTTTGCTCGTACGTGGCTCACTTGGCCCGTATAGTTGTTAGTCTCATACATAGCGTACTTGGCACGTATATAGTTATTGGTTCCATACGTGGCTTGTTTAGCCCGTATGTATTTTGGTTACTCGTATGTAGTTCATTAGCTGGTATGTAGTTGTTGTGCTCGTCTAGGGTGATATTATTACCTTAGGGGCTATCAACCATCAAGACATGTGTTTCCTTACTCCTAAGGGACTATGGACGAGTCACTCCTTGTGTACAGACAGATCTTAACCATTGTAGATTGATCGCGGACCGGAGTATTGACGAAATCCAAGTTTAGGGTAGTGGCATGCGGGTACATTCGTATTGTCAGGGTCTTGGATCGATAGGTCATAAACCAGATTCTTAGGGATTCTAGTAAGTCCAGGTTAAGTAGCCTAGTAGAGTTAACTTGCGAAGTCTTAACTTAAGACTTAGCAAGTTGTGTAAGTTCTGTTGTCATCCCTCAGTCTGTTTAGGGTTAGTGACATTGTTAGGGTAGTAACTTATGGCTAATACTACTTAACCTTTATTATTATCATTTACTCGCCGTAGGGAAAGAGTTGGTGTTAAGGGTGATTTCTTATGATCCGACTTGCCCTATAGGCCTGCATTAGGAGGTGTTATTCGGTTGTACCCTTCTTGTCAAAGGGATACGGTCTGTGCCTTCTCACGAGTTGGGAGCACGGAATCCGTATCTCGTCTGTTAATTTCTGATGTGGGGGCGCGAGTCCTGTCGGAGCTAGGGGATGGACACCGGAACTCCGTCATGTCCTTGATCTAGGGGCAAACAAGCCATAGACTACGGTCTGGCTAGGGGGCGATAGGGGATGCTTTGAGCTAACTTGTTTTGCGGTAACTCCGGGGTTTGTCAGATTTTTGAGTAAGGCAATAGTGGCAAATGAAGACACCACTATATAACTGCAATTGGCGGAATTAGACCGTTTCAGGGCAACCTCATCAAGTCATGCTGTATCTTCAGAAACAAGTTGAGTACAAGAGTAGAACTCATGGCGCGGGTTCAAATCCCTATATATGAAGGAACGACTTGAGATGGGGCGCATGTAGTATGAGATGCATGCTGTTCTGGAGACTTGCTGGTATTAGAATAGGATCATCCTAGCCTTAGTTGACATTGTATTAGATTCGAGTCTTAGCACTCACGAACACTTAAACTACACCGACACATTTGCCATGGTTGTATGTTTGTTTTGGGAGATTTGCTGCTAGTTATCAGCCTTCAAGCGTCAGTGAATACTGACGTCCCCACTTCAATAGGTACTGGATCGCAGAAGTACAGGTGCAAGATTCAGAAGGACTCAAGGCAAGGAAAGCGAGGAGTCAATGTCATTTTATTTTCCGCTGTAAATTATGTTGTTTACCATTATTGCATTGTTGTAATGTATTTAGTGTTGAAAAGCATCCAAGTGAAATACCTAGTGTTGTTCCTTGTTCATTATACTCTGATGTAAATTGTTGAAAGTTGTAACACTTGGGATTGTAAAGGTATTATTGTAACACTGTTGTAATGTATTGCAGTTGTATAACATTCAGACTTGTAATACATTTTGTGTTGAATAAAAAGTTTTAAATTTTTCTGTTTTTCTTTGTCTTGTGACTAATTGAAGAAAAGATTCTGGCTTATGTCACGATTTCCCAATGTATGAAAATTGGGGCGTTACAATTTTGATCTATGTATTAAACTAACTAAGGAAGAAAGAGTTTTTGTGTTAAAAATGAATTCCATGAAAATTATGAAAATAAAAGCTACTGTTTTCTTTAGAAATTATACTCAGGAAAAATTTTCTTTTTATAAGAACTATTCGAATGAGAAAAATTGAGTTTTGTAAAGTAATCTAGAAATAGTACAGTCGACTGGCCATTTTTCACGGTCGATTGAACTGACTGTCCGTTCTTGAGTTTTAAAGTTTCGCAGGACAGTCAACTGGCCATTTTTCACAGTCGACTGAACTGACTGTCTGTTCTTCAGTTTTAAAGTTTTGCAGGACAGTCGACTGACCACTGTTCAACAGTCGGCTGAACTGTTCTGATTGTTGATTTTTGAGTTTTGCATGAAAAGTATTTCTATAACGTTTGACTTATTATGATTTGAATTTTGAGACGAAGAAGTAATCAGATTTATTTTGGATATGATTCTTTTTGTAATTAAAGATACAAATAATTGTTGAACATAGAGAAAATTGTGAAGTGCTGAAAATGAGATTTTGCCTTATAGATTATTAAGTAGAATTTAGTGTAAGATTGTTTAAGAATATGCATGTTATGCATGGAGAATCTGTTGAAAAAGAAGCATGATGAAATGTGAAATTTGTGAACAAGTATAATGAACATGTAAATAGAATTTAGGCTAGAATTTTAGCTAAGTCCTCACATCGGCAAGAATGAAAGTTTTGAAAAGAGAAATGTGATAAATTGTGACCAAGTTTGGGTCGTGGATATTGATTGATATTTTAAGACCGATGTAGGGGTAACTCTAAATTGTAGAGTGTTGATTTTTATTCATGATTCAATTACCTAAGGATTTAGATATATAGTGGAGATGTGATGAAAGTAAGAGAAAAATATGAGTATGAGGGCCATTGGATTGGCAGTGAGAGAGTGTTCACAGGATGTCCTCATGATGCATCATAATTAGGACATGGATACTACTCCAGGATACCGTCCCGGTGGTGACGCTTGTGGGGTATTTGGTGACTACGGGTGGTGCCATGGTCCATGGCGGAGGTGAATTGACCACAAGATGCCTGCATAATGAGTCATGTGTCAGTGCGTGGAGTTCTCTCCAGGATATCTGGACGTGGGCTCGTAACTCATAGAATACCTAGGATACTTACCGTAGTTACTGTAGTAGTTTAATTCATGGCCAGGGATCGAACCCTACAAAATAAAGAACGATTAAGGGCTTGCCCTCGGACCTATGTAGTATGAGATGCATAGAATCCGAACAAGTGCACATTAGTGTCATGTAAATATTAATAACTGCATTAAGGACTAAGTGCACATTCACACACGACATCAATAGGGTAGTCCCCCTTAGCTTTGTTTTGTGACAAGTGTGTGCTTTCTAAGTATGAGAAATTGATGTATTATATCATAGCGTCAGTTGTATGCAACTGACGTACCCACAGTTTCAATGCAGGATAAAGTGAATGACAAGACTAAAGATTGATTGCTGTTTAAAGAAATGTTCAAGTTATTATTTCAATTCATGTATAAATGTTGTAATTTATAATTTCGATGCATTGATGTAAACTCGGTTGTAATAAAAGTTTTTAATTCCTTGTAAAATTGTACGAAGATAAGTGTAAAGAACCTGTGGAACTTCGAATTCGGTCTTACATGGAATTCGGGGTGTCACAACTTCACGGTTGATAAACCTAAGGAAAATGAAAAAAGAAGAAATTATGAGTAATGAATGAGTTATCTATGATGAGGTTAGATGTAACCTATGTGGTCTCTTTTGAGATGGTTGTTTATTATACAGTGAGCGGGACCCAGAATACCGGCAGTTGTGATATATGGAATTTAAGAAGTAACCAGTGTGGGTTGACTTTCTCTTGAGGAGTGTCCAGTGTGGGCTAACTTTCTCAGCTTTTTGTTTAAGCCCGATGGGTAAGCGAACTCTAGGTCTTGATAACTATAATTTAAACTTAAGGACAGATACTAGTTGGAGATATGATGAAACAAGAGCAAACGTAAGTTATGGATTCCAGAATGACTCTCGGAGTGAGACAATCCTCAGTATTCTGGGAAGATGGATGAAATAGGCCACATAATGAACCACGGAGCGGGATTGATCTCCAGTATTTCGGGACAAGAACCAATACTTGCAGAGTGTCTAAATCTTATAGTAGTCATAATAGTAGGTTGCATGGCGAGGGATTTAACCCTACAATGCGTAATACGTAGGTGCTTGCCCTGGGACCTATGTAGTATGGGATGCATAGAATCTGAACAAGTATGCATTAGTGTCATCGTAATGTAAAGTCTGCAGTAGGCATTAAGTTCATTTCATACACTGACATGTTTAGGATAGTCACATTTTCTCTTTCTGTATTCAAGTTTGTGATTGCTAAGATAATTAGATCGCTGTATTATAGCATTGCGTCAGTTGTATGTAACTGACGTGTCCACAGTTTTCTAGTTGCAGGATTGGACTTGTCATGGACTTAAAGTCACTGATGAGATGTCACCAGATTGAAGAATTCTTATTATTGCAAATTGTATTGTATTCATTTTAATTCCGCTGTGCTGTTGTAAATAGCATGTTGTAATAAAAAAATTTTAAATTCCTTGTAAATTTGTACGAATTTGAAGTAAAAGATTTTGTTTTCCTACGAATTACCCGTGTTTGGAATTCGGGGCGTTACATTGCCATTGTTGTAAAGAATGACAACGAGTAAAATTAAAATGTAAAGAACTTTGTGCATGTTTTGAACTATTGCCATTGTTGGGAATAATGTTGGGAATAACGTTACAAGTATCTGATGTTGTTATTCCCAACAACGACATCAGTTATTTTTAATTTGCACTAAAACATGCACAGACTTGCACAACTTTACTTCAAGTATCAGACTTCAATTCATAAATTTCCTTACACATATCACAATAATCGACAAAAAATATGAGCACATTAATACCATATACCATATATCACAACACAATACCATATACCATATATCACAATAGTGCAATACAATATACCAAAGTAACAAGAAAGTTTATAAAGTAAGGCTCATAAATTTCCTTACAGTCCCTAACTACGCATGTAGTGTTGGGGCTGCCTCCTCTTCCGAGATGAGACTCTCTTCCTACGTTCACCAATTTCCGGTATCACATGTAGACTATGGCCAACCTCCTCTTCGTGCTCATTTTCCTCTTCTATAATCTCTTGTGATTGTAATTGAGAACCCTATCTCGACCAACTTCTTGTCTACCATCGATTCTCATGTGAAGATGATGATTCCGTTTATCTTGTTTAGACCTGTCTTGGTGGTGGTGGGGGATGTTGATCACGTCTTATTTGTGTGTGTTCTTGGGGGGGGGGGGGGGGGGGGCGCGTGAACGGGGAGGGTGAGTAGCACCTTGAGGTTGTTATAAAAGGGAGTTCAGGGCTGAGCCATCTCCAACATCTTCAGGCGACAACCGACCCGGATGGAGGATTTCTCGCACTAGTTCCTCACAATTTGAGGTATTGCTTTTCAACACATGAGCACATTTTTGTGCAATATCCCATGTTTTGTCAATCTACATCATCAATAAACACAAGGTAATATTAGTAAACCAAATTACTTTATACAAGTAATAAAAAATTGTGTACATAACATTTAAATGGAATAATTATTAACAAACACATAAATTTACCATGAGTTGGTACGAGGAGGCCTTTCGTTGATACAATGGTTGAGAAGACAAATGTGCCATTGGTAGTTCCACATGGTTTTTCGTGATCGGTATTTCGGGATCATTGATTTTGGAGCAATAACAATCGTGTAACACGATGGTACCATGCCATGTAAGTTTCTTGCAAAGATCCGTCGTATGGTATGATCTCGTTAAGGACCAAATCATACTTTCTCTCGTTCCACATTGCAACATGCGAGCGATGGTGATCGGCCCAATCCATAGTCGGCAATCATCCTTGACGGGTAATATTTTGTAGTCTTCAGTTGTACTTCCAATTCTCCAGGATTCTTTGTTGTGGATTGAATTGTCGCAGGACTCGATCGGGGTAATAAAACTCCACGATATTGAAATTTATTAGTGGAGCTCGTGTAACACCCCATAATTTTCAAATATATATATATATATATATATATATATAAGGGAATTGGCTGTTACTCTATAGAATTTCCTATGGGGTTACAATATAAGAGTTAATGGTTGAAGGAGGAGGGGCCCACCCGGTATACAAGAGGCAGCACGAGCTGCTTGGCTTCTGCTGACGCCACGTGGGCGTGACGTTAGGTGGGGCCCATGAAAGGAAGTTTTCGACCTCGTTTTTGCTGATGTGGGGAGCAGGGGGGCCCGCTGTGTGTGTTCTTTCTTGGGAGAGAGAGAGAGAACGGGTAGATGTGAGTGTAATTTGTCCCACATCAGGTAACCATAAATAATAAAGCCTATGATCAAGAGTCACCAATCTAGTTAACCACCTTTTGAGAGGCAACCTGTGGTGGGCAGTTGTACTAAATAATAAATAATTTGTCGGATAAATTGTATAAATTGTCTGAGTTTGGGGTAGGGGCGTTACAAATGGTATCAGAGCCGAATTTCGACATCGAGTGTGGGGCACGTCTATATAGTCGGGCGGTGGATTTCGGGACTATAGATCCAGTCGGGCGGTGGATTCCGGGACTGTGGTGAGCGAGACAAGCCTCAATTAAATTCGGGATTATGATCTATCAGGCAGTGGATTTTGGGATCATGATTAGTCCGGCGGATAGGAGAGCAGATGCTCCGCATCGGCTAGAAAGTAGATCCTGCACTAGTGAGCACAAGGATGCTGATTTCTGAAGGGGGTGTGTGTAACACCCCGTAGTTTTCAAATATATATATATATATATATATATATATATATATATATATATATATATATATATATATGAAGGGAATTGGCTGTTACCCGTATAGAATTTCCTATGGGGTTATCATATAAGAATTAATGTTTGAAGGAGGAGGGTCCCACCCGGTATAAAAGAGGCAACACGAGCTGAATGGCTTCTGTTGATGGCACGTGGGCGTGATGTCAGGCGGGGCCCACGGAAGGAAGTTTTCTGCCTTGTTCTTACTGACGTGGGGAGTAGGGGGGCCCACTGTGTGTGTTATTTCTTGGGAGAGAGAGAGAACGAGTAGATGTGAGTGTAATTTGTCCCACATCGGGAATACAAATGAATTAATTAACTATAAATAATAAAGCCTATGATCAAGAGTCACCAATTTGGTTAACCACCTTTTGAGAGGCAGCCTGTGGTGGGCAGTTGTACTAAATAATAAATAATTTGTCTGATCAATTGTATAGATTGTCTGAGTTTGGAGCATGGGCGTTACAGCTCGTGTCAACCAAAGTTGATTGTTTGTTGTGCAACTTGGGGGTCGCCGTTGTAGCCGTTCGGGAGTATACAGTGTCCAATTGACGTATTCTTCCAGGAGCTGATCGAGCTCATCCCTATAATACGTCAACACTCCATGTGGGTTGTCTCTCCATGTATGGTGGCCGGTCCAATAAGCCCATAAAGGAGCCCTCATAACTTTGATCTCCTTAACCTCTTTCCACGCTTGTGAAATAACCATTACCCGGGGATGGCCAAGGTGTATTCGTTCCCAACATCATATCTGTAATATACCCATCGGTCCGGTCGTTTGAATCGACCCCACTAAACAATTGCACAATGCACGATAAAGAGAAGCCAAGGCCACACTTCCCAAACTATAACAGCCGACCCTATGTATATCGACAATCAAAGGAAGGTACATTAGATGGACGATATCACCCGAAGAATTAGGCATGAAAACACCACCAGTCATACTAATTAAATAGGTCCAAGTGTAACATTGCACTTGGAATTCGGTCGGTTCATCTCCCAAACTACTGTTGAACTCTTCATGGAGCCACGAACGCTGGATTACTTTGCCGACGAAAACACCTTTGTCGTCCTCAACAACCTCTCTCCCAAGATAATCTCTCACTATCATTACTTTGTTGAATAAGATGTTACCCGTCATGGCCACCCAATCGATTGGAAGTCCCGTTATAATCGCTATATCTTGTAGCATCACTATTATCTCACCAACGGGTAGGTGGAACGAGTGTCTCTGGCCTCCATCGCTCGACCAGAGCGGTAAGTAATTCATGGTCGCATTTCACTTTTGTCAACATCGACATTCCATGGAAACCGGCATTTAGCAAGTAGTTGCATATACGTGGGTCGATCGGAAAAGTCGTGTGCATTCGGAAACTCATATTCTTGTCCTCTCCCTTCCAATCCGCTTGAAGATAGTAGGGTTGGTTCTAGTGGACCCAGAGCTCCATGTGCGGTAGAAGATGACGCACCTAGTGCATGCGAAGAAGATTGTTGGCCGGTATCCATTTCTCTGTTAGCAACAATAAATAATGTGTCATGAACAAAAATAAACGATGTGTCATGAATTTCAAGTTAATAAACCATGTGTCAACAAAATTAATTTTGAATCAAATTAACAAATATTTGAGGCTTGTTCAACAAAATTACAAAAGTAACTTGTTTAATAAACGATGTGCCATGAATTCCAAATTAATAAAACATGTGCCCACTTTAATAAATTTGAAGTCAAGATAACAAAAAATTTGACAATACTCGTATCAAAATATTTGCACATATAACTATCCACACCACAACATCTCTATACACTACATATTTATATATAAACACATTTCATATCAACGTCCATTCATACATAAACATAAAACTGATTAACGTTTACAAATTTCTCTAACATATATTATACTACATTGTCAATTCTCACACCCCCAAAACCTATTCTCATTAATAGGATACTACAACTCATATCAATCTTCACAACTAATACTCATATACTACACCCTCAATATAAATCTCAATCAACAACATCAATAAATTCAAAGGAATTAAGGGTTTCCGAATACCAACCAAAATTTTGAGGCGAAGATGATATGTAGAAAAATCTTAGCCAAATTCCAAGTGAACGAGGGAGAAGAGGTGTTCACAATTAGGGTTTAATGATGAGTATTTTGTGAATTTATTTAGGATATGAAATAGGAGAGTTACAAGGTTACCAATAGCGACATGGAAGGTTTTTGGGTTTCAGGAGTGAAAGGGGGAGGAGAAATAGATCTAATAGGGAAGGAAAAGAGAGGGTCGCTATATATATACAATGAATATTATAACTGATGCCGCTATTCCTAACAATGACATCTGTAATGAGAATGCCATTGCTGGGATAGTGGTATCATCTATAGGATTTTTTCACGACCGCATTTTTTTCCATGTCAGATAGAGTACATGATTCATGCAATAGTGCGATATAGGAATAATTAATCTATTAAAATCTGGAATATAAAAATCTGGACAGCAAGAGTAGCCTGTACAAAAATACAGTTTTCCACTGTTTCATTAATTGGAAACTGAATCCGCCAAAAATTCTAGAAACTAGACTTCCACACGGTTCCAACGCATATTTAAAGTTCAAAATCTGACAACAGTAGCTAGGTCAAACACATTGTTCTTTATAGATTTCATGTTCAGACAGAAAATCGACATCATGTCATTTTAATTTTTAGAATCAGAAAAAAAATCCATAATAAATTCAATAAAAATATTTATTAAGTTCCTAAACTTTTAACTAATGTTCTGGAAATTAATAGATTAAAATTTTAACATATGATCAACCTTTTAACAGTTTAAATATCAAATATACAAGAATCTGAAAATTTGGAAATAAAGACACAGCTGTAGTGAAACGGGTATAACTTTTACTACACAACTCGAAATTTAGAAATTCAAGATGTTCTGGAAACTAGAAAGATACGGCTACAATTCTTATTCAGAAAGTTATTAATTTGAAGATCATTTACTGGGTCAAACATAGCAGAAAACATACAGCCAGTAAGCAACATACAGGATTTTGGGTATTTTTCATGAAATAATTTAATTAAACATGATGGGTATCAATTCTATTAGTCGGTAAACTTCTCAATCAGCATTATGGGTGCAATAACATGCTAAATAAAAATAAAACCACATACATACACTAATTTAACATTAATCAATCAACAATCGATCAATCAAACATACAACCTAGCAATTCTGTAACCCCTGTTTTTCATTTTATGTATTTTTTTAGGGTATTTTTTTTCATTTTGGTGTATTTTCTCTCTTTATACTCCTCTTGTATTTCTCTTGGACCGTATATGGAATTTTTGTTTCAATATATGTTTATTTTATTATTTTGTCTTCTTTTTATTTGAATTTTTGATCTTGTTGTCTCTTTTGTTCGTGTCCATTTGATCGAGCCATTATTCGTGATCCTCTTTATTCTATTTATTCCGTGCCCTATTTATTTCTCTATTTTTGTGCCCGTCTCATTTCTTTTATATACCTATTTTTGATCACCATATTTCTCTTAATTATTCAACCCATTCAAATATCCATATTACCTATTAATATTACCTATTATCCTATTCAGAACCTATTAAGCCATCCCATTCCGAACCTATAACCATTCCAAATACCCATTTATATTAACCATGCTCTGTTGTGCTCAACCTAACCACACTAATTAATCCTATACCGTTACCTACCCAACCCATTCACCTAATATTCATTGCCTAATTAACCCAGCCTATTAGACCTTGTTAAACCATACTCTAACTCACCTATTTTATCCCCGTTAACTTCAATCCATGCACCCGAACCCACTAAAATCCTATCTACCCGTTTGCATTCAACCCATTATAGCCTAACCCTAAATTGCCTACCTTATAAATACCTCCATATGCATGCTCCTATTCACCTTACCTCCAGCTGCAACGCATAAATACCGGTGATCTATCTCTTTCCCGTCTTCTCTCCGCTCTCAGCCTCTCCCTAGTTCTCCCTGACTTTGGCGCAACACCTTCCCAACAACGAGCCGCGACAACCCTCAATCGCGCGGCCCGTACTCCGCCATCTCTGACAGCAGCAGTGCCTTCACTGCGCTGTGCTACCGTTTTTCGTCACTCTTCGTGTGCAAGTGTGGTTGTGGGTGGGTTCTCTCGTTGGCTCGTGGTTGTACTTGTTGGTGATTCGTGGAGTTCGTCGTTCTTGGGTTTGTTCGTAGTTATTCGTGGATTTTGTTCGCGGGTTTTGTTCGTGGGTTCCGTTCGTGGTTCGTTGTGTTCGTTGCCGGGGATCCGTTCCTGTTATTCTTGATTGTTGTCGGTTTTGTCATCGGTTAAGGCAAGTAACTTGTATTAAATTTCTTTGCATATACAACTACTAAATATCGGTTCTAGTGTAGTTGGGTTCTAGAGACAACTCGTGTGTGATGTATATTTGATGAGTATTGTCTCTATAGTGCTATTGACCATAGTTGCCTCACTACACAAATTTGATATGAAACAACTTAGGTTTTGACCGTCCTTGATGTGATCATATTTGTGGGATAATTAAGAGAAATCTTGTGTTTGTTTGGATCCATGTGATATACTCGTTGTGGACAGGCTATATACCCTATTTCATGTTGTTGGACACTTAGTAGAGTCTATAACATGTTTTGTTGTGTTTGGAACGAGTTTGGTATATTGTATGTTGATTTGTTGTTAAAAGGAACGAGTTTGGTATATTGTATGTTGATTTGTTGTTAAAAGGAAAATCTGTATTATGTCGATGATCAGTTTTGATTGCTATTTTAGGCCATATTAAGTTCAGTATCTTAACTTCAGCATTAAACATGATTTTTAGAGAAATCTATCTTCTTTCCAAATTTTTTAACAGAGATTGATTTCGTTTTCGTATGCGTGGGATATGGTTGTTTTACTACAGAGGTGTATTATATTTTCAGATTTCGTTTCTTGACGATTTCGGTGACTAAACTATTTTGATACTAGGGCTAAATATATTATTTTGTTCTGAAATTTTGGACAGTATTTCTATATCTAATTAAGGTTTACCTAGAATTTTGGTGGATTTTATTGATGTGTTTTATATGTCGTTCCATGCTTGGTTATAAAAACTATTTTTGCTAGATTTTGCTTGCTGTTTTGTAAAGATTTGTATTTTCAGCCTAATTCCTTTTCCTGTATGAAAAATATTTATGAAATATGAAAGTTAGCTTATTTGTTCCATTTTCATCTCCGTTTGGCTAATTTGGATTTCGTTTCACCGTTTGCGAGATATTACAATTTCCGTACAGCAGTGTTAGGAATTCCAGATTTGCCAAAATATCGTTTCTTGATATTTTCTGAATTTTGTTGGTTAAGATAATCTTCCTGGAAAATTATGAAACTTTATATTCTGATACTAAACATATAGGGGAATACCCCAGATTTTTTCTAGATTTATTTGAGGTGTTTTGATGCTGTTTTCCTGACAGTTAATTCGATTTACTGATTTCTGGCTGAACGTATTGTCTGGTTTCAAATCAGTTTTGAGTTATGTTTCTCTAAAACACTGAATGACTTATATGTATTTGCTGGATTCGTTTGGAAGTCTATTTCCCTGATTCTCTGATGGATTCAAGTTTTGATATTCGTGGAAACGGGAATTGCTGTTTTGGTACTGTACTGTCTTGCTGTCCTGAATTAGAACATACACTGTTTCACTCTTTTATATGACTGTCTACCATCTGTACATGTTAATCTATCACCATGAACCTGTTACATATTTATACCATGTTATTCTTGACCCGTTTATGACACATACATGCCTGTTTAATAATAATAATAAAATAACCAAGCCGGGGTCTAAGGGAAAGATCTAGTAGTGGGAAATTATTGAAATGTGTACTTTGAAGGGGGCCCGTGTTTCCCATACTGAGCATCTGTTATACTGTTATACTGATTACCTGACTGCACACTTCCATATAGGAAGGTGTATTCGGAGGAGGACCAATAGGTTCTGACTGTATGATTACTATTACTAATTACCTGACTGCACACTTCCCTATAGGAAGGTTTCTCGGAGGAGGACCACTAGGTTCTGACTGTTACTGTTACTGTTACTGTTACTGTTACTGATACTGATACCTGAGTACACTGCCCTATATGATCCCCTACAAAATCTAAAACGAAACTGTTTGAATGTAGCAACCATGCGATAAAAGGATGGCACATGAAGTGCTACCTAGTTAGTAATAGACACAATACTGTAAGGACATAACACTGATACTGTTACACTGACACTGTTATACTGTTATACTGTTATAATATTATACTGTTATACTAATACACTAAACATACTGCTACCGATACTGTTACTAGACACTGTTAGTTGCCATATGACACTGTTACTTGACACATGCATCTGTACTGTTAGTATACTGTGTTAGTTGACTTCGCTTTACTAATTCATGATAGATATCACTGTTGATGTGTTATACCATGCTATATTTGTTTCCGCTGTTATTTAGATTTGTTTCCCATGTAATTGTATCCTGCACTATAAGCGGTCCGTAGTTTGCATTGACGGGTAGTTGTTTTTTTTTCCTTCTCCTAACATTTATTAATTACAGATCAGGATGATCGTCTGCCCGATGGTATTGGAGAAATGAAATATTAGTGCTGGATTTCTTTTTGCTATTATTATCATTATTGTTGCTTTGAATAATGTATATGAGTACTTGAATTCATTTGTATTTAGACAATGTGACCGAGGATATTATTAACTGTCCAGACTTGATTTATTTGGGATTATTATAATTTGGTTTCAAGTAAATTTCTGTTGGTCTATTTGATTCAATTATGCATACTTGGTTGATTCTTTTGCTTCCGACTCTGATTATTTCTGTGAGATGTTGTAAAGATTCTGAACAGCTTATGGATGATGAAAATCATTCGCTGGGCTTAGTCACGTATCTGTATTCCGTATTTCCTTTTTGGGAAGTAGGTCGTGACAAGGTTTTTAGTGGTATCAGAGCCCAGGTTTAGCTAATGTATTAGTTGCCTAATATATTAGACAAACTTGGCTCGAACTGGGATCGGCTTAACATTTCACCAACCATGCATGCATAAATGAATTAATTTTTATCAACCTTGATATGGAAGCTGATTGTTTTGGTTTTGTGCAGACTATGGCTCGTGGAGGTTCTTCTTCTTCCCATCCCTTGGGAGATCAGCCTGGGATTGAGGTTGTCACCGCTGTGCTTGAGCGCTTGATCAATATGCAGCAGAACCATAGTGATTTGGTGATGGCTACTTTGGAAACCGCTCGAGTTCCTCCGCCCGCTGTGCCTATGCAGGCCGTTCTTCCTCCCTGTCCGGGTACATTCACGAACTTCATGAGGCTGCATCCCGACAGGTTTTCAGGTACTGATATGCCTTTGAAGGCTGAATAGTGGTTGATTCGGACGGAGCAACTCCTTTTGGAAGCTAGGGTTGCAGATGCCGATCGAGTGGACGTGGTTTCCATTCAGCTGGTGGACTTGGCATATATTTGGTGGAGGCCCAATTCTAAAAGGCTTGAAAGACCGATCACTTAGACTACTTTCACTAGGGGCTTCTTGGAGAAGTTCTTTCCTAGCAGCACCAGAGTGGAGATGGAGCAATAATTTTTGGCCCTGAAACAGGTTGGCCATTATTTCTAGTAATGGAATTTTGTTACATATTGTCCATGCAATGTTGTAACATGAGACTTTCTTGAAACAGGGCTCCAGGCCTGTTGACGAGTACGCAGCTGAATTTACTAGACTTAGTCGCTTCGCAGCCGTTCTTGTGGCGAACGAAGAAGACCGGGCTCGTAGATTTATTTTGGGGCTTGAGCGTGAGATTAGGTTGCATCTTGTCTCCCTTCGCTTGTACACTTATGCAGAAGCTCTTGAGGCAGTTCGTGCTCAGGAGCAGGCTCGTGGTGGTTTGGCTCTTTCTCAGCGGACTGTTCCGCACTCCCCTACTATTATTAGGTCTTCTGGTGGGCCTATCCGGAAGCTTGTTCCTGCCCGTCCATCAGGGCAGCTCCTTACTGTTCTGCTGGTTTCCAGAGGGGTGATTTTTGTGACTTTTGCCAGATGTCTGGACATGACCGCAAGAACTGTTGGCGCGTCAACTACCGGTGCTTTAGGTGTGGCACTGCTGATCATTCTGTATGGGATTGTCCGCAGCCGCAGTAGTTGGCTCTTCTAGCCAGGGGTCCCGTTCAGCAGGTTGCCCCAGCTCGTGGTCCAGTTAGGCCACCGCTTCCTCCTCAGTGCCAGATTGTCGGTTAGAGGACCGCTGTTCTGAGGAGAGGTCAGGCTTTCAACCTGACTACTGCAGAGGCTGAGTCAGCTGAAGGTGTCATTGCAGGTATATTTTGTTTATTGTTTTGTTGTTTCATTGTCTCTCTTTTGCTTTTTTTTTCTTTCTTCCTATTGCATTTGTTTCTTTCATGTTATATCTCTGCATTTGTTTTTCCTCACCCCCTGTTCAACCATTCTTTTCTTTTGTCTTTTGATTCTATCTTAGGTATCATCCTTGTTTGCTCTATCCCTGTTCATGTTCTTTTTTATTCTATGGCAACCCATTCTATTTTCTCCTCTCGATTTGTGGCTCGCTATCAGTTGGAGTGTAGCACCATATCAGAGGCTTGGAACATTGTGACAGGTGGTAGAGTTGTCATTTGTTCTCGGGAGTACAGGCAGTGTCCCATAATTATTGGTAGCGCAGATTTCAAAGCCAATTTGATTGTAATTGGGAATTCAGGATTCGACGTTATTCTGGGTATGGATCGATTGGGTGAAACCCACGCCATTATTGATTGCCGTGCTAAGAAAGTTATGTTTCGGATTCCAGATCGCGTAGAGTTTGAGTTCAATACCGGGGAGTCTTCCCTTGGCCGAGCTGTAGTTGATCAGGATGTTTGTGCGATGGAATTGCATTCAGGCTGTGAGGCTGCCCTTCTAGTGGTTCGGGATTTCCTGAATGTTTTTCCAGAGGAGTTGCCTGGCTTACCCCATGATAGGGATGTGGAGTTCGGTATTGAATTTCAGCCGGGTGCGGCGCTTATATCGAAGAGTTCCTACAGGATGGTACCGGTTGAGCTAGCAGAGCTTAAGGTGAAGGTTCAAGAGTTGCTTGATTTGGGGTTCATCAGATCCAGTGTTTCGCCTTGGGGTGCTCCAGTCCTTTTTGTCAACAAGAACGATGGTAGTCGTTGACTGTGTGTGGATTACCGGGAACTAAATAGTGTTACTGGGAAGAATCAGTATCTGTTGCCCAGGATTGATGATTTATTTGATCAGTTGAGTGGGGCTGCTGTTTTCTCAAAGTTGGATCTTCGTTCTGGGTATCATCAAGTCAAAGTGAAGGCGACTGATGTACAAAAGACTGCTTTCAGGACCAGATATGGCCAGTATGAGTATCTTGTGATGCCATTTGGGACCACGAACGCGCCTGCTGTATTCATGAGTCTTATGAACCGGGTCTTTTCTTAGTTCTTGGATAGATTTATGGTGGTCTTCATTGATGATATTTTGGTGTATTCTCGGAATCGGGATGATCATGCTGAGCATTTAGAGTGGTTCTGCAGACTTTGAGAGAGAATCAGCTCTATAGGAAACTCAGCAAGTGCGAGTTTTGGTTCAATAGGGTTTCGTTCTTGGGGCACATTATCTCGGGCGATGGTGTTTCTGTGGATCTAGCCAAGGTTGAGGCTGTGAAGGATTGGCCTGTTCCCAAGTCAGTTTCAGAGGTCAGGAGTTTTCTTGATTTGGCTGGCTATTACCGAAAATTTGTCCAAGATTTTTCGAAGATAGCGGGACAATTGACTAAGTTGACTAGGAAGGATCAGAAGTTTTGTTGGTCTGATAAGTGCAGTGAGGCTTTTGTTGAGTTGAAGAACGGATTGACATCAGCGCCTGTGTTGACTATTCCAGATGGTTCAAGCGGATTTGTAATTAACTGTGATGCTTCTGGTAAGGGTTTTGGAGCAGTTTTGATGCAGAAAGGCCGAGTCGTTGCGTATGCATCGAGGCAGTTGAGCCCGCATAAGAAGAACTATTCGACTCATGACTTGGAGTTAGCGGCAGTTTTGAAGCTGTGGAGACATTATTTACTTGGGGACCGAGTGGAGATCTTTACAGACCACAAAAGTCTCAAGTACGTCTTCGCCCAGAAGGAGTTAAACATGAGGCAAAGGCGTTGGTTGGAAATTATGGCCGATTATGACACCAGTTTGCAATGCCATCCTGGTAAAGTAAACTTAGTGCCAGATGCGTTGAGCAAGAGACCGGCAGTTATGTTCTTGACTCAGCAGAGGGATTTGATTGAGCAGATGCGGAGGTTGGAGTTGGATGTTGTGTTTCCGAGTTCTGGTCAAAGTTGTTTGGCGCTCCAGCTTCAGTCGTCTCTTGTTGATCAGATCAAAGAGGCTCAAGCTGGTGATGCGCAGTTGTAGGATTTTCGAGCTGAGGTTGAGTCTGGGGCCAGAACAGATATGGTTATTCATGCTGATGGATCACTTCGTTTTGGGACCAGAATATGTGTCCCGAAGGGTGAAGTTCGTTAGAGGTTGCTTGAGGAAGCTCACCAGTCATCCTATTTTATCCATCCTGGCAGTACTAAGATGTATCGGGATTTGAAGCTTTATTTCAGGTGGCATGGTATGAAGAGAGCTGTGGCTCGGTTTGTTACTCAGTGTTTGATCTGCCAGCAGGTTAAGGCAAAGCATCAGAGGACCGCTGGACTTCTTCAACTGCTTCCTATTCCAGAGTGAAAGTGGGAACATATCACTATGGATTTTGTGACCGCTTTTCCGAGGAGTCCTAAGGGTCACAATGCAATTTGGATGATTGTCGACCGTCTGACGAAGAGTACTCACTTCATTCCTTTTTGTGTCGGATAGTCTACTGAGAGCCTAGCTGAGAGGTACATGCATGAGATTGTTAGACTTCATGGGGTTCCAGTTAGTATTGTATCCGACCGGGATATGAGATTCAGATCTCAGTTCTGGGAGAGTCTTCAGAACAGTTTGGGGAGTAAATTAAAGTACACTATAGCTTTTCATCCCCAGACTGATGGAAAGTCAGAGAGGACCATCTAGATTCTTGAGGACATGTTGAGGTCCTGTATGCTTCAGTTTGGTGGATCATGGGAGGACCACTTGCATCTCGTAAAGTTCTTGTACAATAACAGCTTTCAAGCCAGTATTAAAGTTTCTCCGTTCGAGGCACTCTATAGGCAGAGGTGCAGATTGCTAGTGTGCTGGGATGACATTGGTGAGAGAAAGTTGTTGGGTCCGGAGTTGATCACCAGGACAGTTGATGCAGTGGTTCAGATCAGGAAGCATTTGCAGGCAGCTCAGGATAGGCAGAAGTGGTGGGCTGATGTCCATCGGAGAGCTTTGGAGTTTGGGGTTGGTGACCATGTTTTTCTAAAGGTATCGCCATGGCGCGGTGTCATTCGATTCGGTGGTGGGGGCAAGCTTCGCCCTAGATTTATTGGACCGTTTGAGATTTTGGAGCGAGTAGGCAAGCTAGCCTATCTTCTTGCATTGCCACCAGCGTTATCAAGAGTGCACGATGTTTTCCATGTCTCACAACTCAGGAGATATATTCGAGATGAGAGCCACGTGATCGACTATTATGAGTTGTCCGTTCGGCCAGATTTGGCTTGTGAGATTCTGCCAGTAGCTATTGTGGATCAGCGGGATAAAGTGCTTAAGAACAAGGTCATAAAGTTGGTTCGTGTTGCATGGAATCCTCACTCGCCTGATGAGTCGACATGGGAGCTGGAGGAGGAGATTCAGCAGAAGTTTCCTCATTTGTTTGAGTAGTTTTTGTTTTGTACTTTTTGGTTGTTTTTGGGGTTACCCTAGGTATCTTCTTGTTTGAATTTCGAGAATGAAATTCTTCTTGTTAGGTGGGTAGGATTGTAACCCCTGTTCGTTTTGGTATATTTTCTATCTTTGTACTCCTCTTGTATTTCTCTTGGACCGTATATGGGATTTTTGTTTCAATATATATTTATTTTATTATTTTGTCTTCTTTTATTTGAATTCTTGATCCTGTTGTCTATTTTGTTCGTCTCCATTTGATCGAGCCATAATTTGTGATCCTCTTTATTCTATTTATTTCGTGCCCTATTTATTTCTCTAATTTTGTGCCCGTCTCATTTTTTTTATATACTTATTTTTTATCACCATATTTCTCTTAATTATTCAACCCATTCAAATATCCATATTACCTATTAATATTACCCATTATCCTATTCAGAACCTAATAAACCATCTCATTCCGAACCTATAACCATTCCAAATACCCATTTATATTAACCATACTCTGTTGTGCTCAACCTAACCACACTAATTAATCCTATACCATTACCTACCCAACCCATTCACCTAATATTCATTGCCTAATTAACCCAGCCTATTAGACCCTGTGAAACCATACTCTAACTCACCTATTTTATCCCCGTTAACTTCAACCCATGCACCCGAACCTACTAAAATCCTATCTACCGGTTTGCTTTCAACCCAGTATAGCCTAACCCTAACTTCCCTACCTTATAAATACCCCCCTGTGCATGCTCCTATTCACCTTACCTCCAGCCGCAACCCATAAATACCCGTGCTCTCTCTCTTTCCCGTCTTATCACTGCTCTCAGCCTCTCCCTAGTTCTCCCTGACTTCAGCGCAACACCTTCCCAACAGCGAGCCGTGACAACCCTCAGTCGCGCGGCCCGTACTCTGCCATCGCTGACAGCAACAACGCCTTCACTGTGCTGTGCTGCCGTTTGTCGTCGCTCTTCAAGTGCAAGTGTGGTTGTGGGCGGGTTCTCTCGTTGGCTCGTGGTTGTACTTGTTGGTGGTTCATGGAGTTCGTCGTTCTTGGGTTTGTTCGTAGTTGTTCGTGGATTTTGTTCGCGGGTTTTGTTCGTGGGTTCCGTTCGTGGTTCATTGTGTTTGTTGCCTGGAATCCGTTCCCGTTATTCTTGATTTTCGTCAGTTTCGTCATCGGTTAAGGCAAGTAACTTGTATTAAATTCTTTTGCATATACAAGTACTAAATACCACTTGTAGTGTAGTTGGGTTCTAGAGACAACTCGTGTGTGATGCATGTTTGATGAGTATTCTCTATAGTGCTAATGACCATAGTTGCCTCACGATACAAATTTGACATGAAACAACTTAGGTTTTGACTGTTCTTGATGTGATCATATTTGTGGGATAATTATGAGAAATCGTGTGTTTGTTTGGATCCATGTGATATACACGTTATGGAGATGCTATGTACCCTATTTCATGTTGTTGGACACTTAGTAGACTCTATAAAATGTTTGGTTGTATTTGGAACGAGTTTCGTATGTTGTATGTTTATTTGTTGTTAAAAGGAAAATCTGTATTTTGTCGATGATCAGTTTTGATTGCTATTCTAGACCATATTAAGGTCAGTATCTTAACTTCAGCATCAAACATGATTTTTAGAGAAATCTGTCTTCTTTCCAAATTTTCTGACAGAGATCGATTTCATTTTCGTATGTGTGAGATATGGTTGTTTTACTACAGAGGTGTATTATATTTCCAGATTTTGTTTCTTGATGATTTCGGTGACTAAACTATTTTGATACTAGTGCTAAATATATTATTTTGTTCTGAAATTTTGGACAGCATTTCTATATCTAATTAAGGATTACCCAGAATTTTGGTTGATGTTATTGATGAGTTGTATATGCCGTTTCATGCTTGGTTATAAAAACTATACTTGCTGGTTTTCGCTCGCTGTTCTTTAAAGATTTGTATTTTCACCCTAATTCCTTTTCCTGTATGAAAAATATTTATGAAATATGAAAGTTAGCTTATTTTTTCTATTTTCATCTCCCTTTGGCAAATTTGGATTTCGTTTCATGGTTTGCGAGGTATTACAGTTTTCGTACAGCAGTGTTAGGAATTCCAGATTTGCCAAACTATCGTTTCTTGATATTTTCTGAATTTTGTTGGCTAAGCTAATCTTACTGGAAAAAATTATGAAACTTTATATTCTGATACTAGACATGTAACTCCTATTTCCCCGTATTTATATTTTATACTATTTTGTGCCTCATTGTACTCTCTCGTCTATTTGAGATTAAGTAATTTGTTCATATTGAATGAAATCATTATTTTCGTCTCAACTCAAATTTTGGGTCCTTTTATCTAATTCATTTGTGTGCCATTTGTATCGTTCTTCATGAAAAATGGACCAATTCTTCTCGTTTATCTCTTTAATCTCCATTTTAGTGCATTTTGACAATTTCTCTTGTTGGGTTCTTTTTGAAACGGATACCCAAAACCGGCGAACCCACAAACCCACAAACCCTACTATATAAACCTCAATCCCCTACCCTAACCCTAATCCCTAACCGATACTGTTTAAACCTACCCCAAAACCCAGCCGCCTCTCTCTTTCTCTTCCGTCTTCTTCCCAGACTCGATCGCACCCAACTCCCTTATCACCTCCGATCGCCCCCATCATCGCCCTCACATCGCCATCTCCTTCTCGTCGTCTTCTCCCCAGACTCATCGTCCCGAACCCAACTCCGAAAACCCATTGTCATCGTCACCATCCCCGCCATCGCCCAGAACCTAATCTCCATCATCTTCGCCATTCACCTCCACCCTTCGCCTCGCCGTCGCCTCGTCAACCCCTCATCACCGCCACCCTCAAATCCATTGTCATCCTCCCCCATCGAAACCAGTTCCGAACTCACCGTCCTCTTCAAACTTCGAACCCATCGAACCCATCATCCAATCTCGCCATTACCCAAATACTCGGCAACCACCCCATCGCCATTGCCGTCGTCGCTCTCCTCATTCCCTCGACCTCCTCTCCTCTCCACCATCGTCGCCAGTCACTCCCGAACCAACGCCGAACCCAGCCACTCTCCTCGCTCCCCTGTTCGAGCGCGAAGAACAGAGAAGAACAGAGCACGCACCGAGCCCACCGCCGCACCGTTGTCGCCGTCGTCGACTGATCCCCAGTCGAACCCAGACATCGTCGCGAGCCACCGCCGCCGCATCGCGTCACCATCACCCCTCTCCCTCTCGCACTCTGTTTCGAAGCAACGAACGAAGAAGGAGAAGAAAGGGGAGAAGGGCGGGATCAAACTTCGACCGTTGGATTGCTCCAAGATTCGTGCCCGTGATCACTGTTCGATGTTCGCCCACAGCGAATCCCAGATTCGTTGTTTGGTGTTTGGCCAGATCCGCTACGCTGAAGCCATCCGATTCGCTCGTTTCGCTGTCCCGTATTCTAGGCGCAGCGAATCCCGATCGGCTGTTCGCTGTTTTGCCGATCTGGTGTGGGGATTTCGGCTCTTTTATTGGATCTTCGCACGTGCTTTTTGAGGACTTCTTCCGGGATTTTTCTACCCAATTTTCTTCAACAATCGGATCTATCATCGTCAAATTAAGGCAAGTATCCTTGTACATTTTATTGTTCTAGTACAAGCACCCTTGAAATACTACAAATAGTTAGATTGTGACTCCTCCTTGAAATTCGTTGTAGATCAATATTGAACCTCCAAATTGACAATTCTAAGAGTCACAAAATTTTCTTGTATTTAATTTATAATTATTGGACTCTTTTACCCTTGAACACATGAACACATAGACATATGAATTAAGGAGCCCTAAATTTGTAGATACATGTCACATTCAATTTTTGACGAACTTGCAACCCTATAACTTGAAAAACATTTATTATTTGATGTTTGACCTCCATTATCATGTATTGATGCCACATAATGACTTAGACACCAAATAACATTTTCCCATGTAACCTACGCTAGTAAATTATTTCTACGAGTTGCTTTCCTGAATTTCCTTTCGCTGTTTCGACCCCCTTATCATTTGAATCTAGGCCCGAGCCCTGAATAAAAATTGAAGATCTGGATGTGTAGATATCGATAACTTCCGAAAGTTCTGAATTCGGAGTTACGGTCTAAGAGTTGTGGCAGTTTTACTGCAGCTGTGTCGGTGGATGCAGATTTGCAAAACTGCTGCACACAATTACTTTGCGCATTAATTTAGCTATGTAACCAGCGAGAGTTTGACTGAAAATTTTATATGTAGTTGCTGGACACCCTATAGGACATCCCCAATTTTTCTTAGAATTAATTTTCATTATTTCAACCCTGTTTCACATGTATAAACTCAAATACACAATTCTGCTTGAACAAATGTAACAAGCCAGGGTTTGAGGGAAGGACTATAGAATGGACAACATATGTAAGTGTACTCGGAAGGAGGCCCGTGTTTCCCAATGTTGTATGTTAAATGGAACTAAGTGCCACGTAGAACTAAGTGCCACGTCATGGGTGACGGGGGCCACCTCTAGAGTCTACGGGGGCCACCTCTAGAGTCCATTATATGATTACATGATATATAGTTGAGATCACATGGAACTAAGTGCCACGTAGAACTAAGTGCCACGTCATGGGTGACGGGGGCCACCTCTAGAGTCTACGGGGGCCACCTCTAGAGTCCATGATTGATCACTTGCTTGATACTTGATACCTGAGTACACCGCCCTATGGACTCCATTACTAGTCTAATCGTAACTAATTTGACTGTAGCAACCATGTAGTAAAAGTATAGATGCATGAAGTGCTACATAGATAGTAATAACTACAAGACTTGAACATGAAACTTGAACATGACACCTGTTACTTGATACATGATGATATGATACATGAAACATGATACATGAGACTTGAAACCTGAAACTCGAACTTGATACATGTTTACTTGAACCTTGATGACTTGTTACATGAGACTTGATACTTGCATAATAACACTTGACATTTATAACTTGATACTTGTGACCTGACAACTTGACACTAGATTTGAGACTAGATACCTGACACTTGAACTAGATGCGTGTCACTCGAGGTTAGATACCTTATGTGTTCACTTGTTACTTGTTTTTACCACTAGTATTTGTTATCCAGCCTATTTACTTGAGTTATCCCTCTTGTTAGCTAGTTCTTGGTTCTTCCATTACTTGTTATATCCCTGTTAAATTCTTGATTCCTGTTCCCCATACTTGTACTCGTTTTTACTATTTGTGGCCCTAGCTTGCACTAAGGGCATTTTCTCTTGTTTTTTCCTGTTCTCCTTTTTTTAATATTTATTAAGTAGACTTTGGAGACGAGCTACCCGCTGGAATTGGTGAGCAAAGGTTTTAGCCTTCAAGTGGAGAAGAACTTGATTAGAATATTTATTTCCTGCATTATTTGTTTTCTTGGACTATTATCTCTTGCAAATTTAAGAACTTGTAACGGGCTGATGTTCTTGAGTTTTAACTTGATCCAGAATTGAAACTATTTGGATGTTTTATTATATTTCAGTTGTTTCTGTTGCTAATAAGTTATTCATGCATGCTTGGCTATGTATATCCCTCTTGTTATATTCTTGTTCTGATGCTGAGTCGATCCTACAGCTTATGAATGATGTTAAGATCATTCGCTGGGCTTCGTCATGCACTCGTATTCCGTATTTTGGGAAGCGGGGCGTGACAAGACATATAGGAGAATACCCCAGATTTTTCCTGGATTTATTTGAAGTGTTTTGATGCTGTTTTCCTGACTGTGAATTCGATTTACTGATTTCTGGCTGAACGTATTGTCTGGTTTCAAATCAGTTTTGAGGTATGTTTTTCTAAAACACTATATAACTTATATGTATTTGCTGGATTCGGTTGGAAGTCTATTTTCCAGATTCTCTGACGGGTTCAAGTTTTGATATTTGTGGAAACGGGAATCGCTGTTTTCGTACCGTACTGTCTTGCTGTCCTGAATTAGAACTTACACTGTTTCACTCTTTTATATGACTGTCTACCATCTGTACATGTTTATCTGTCACCATGAACCTGTTACATATTTATACCAAGTTATTCTTGACCTGTTTATGACACAACATGCCTGTCTAATAAAAATAATAAAATAACCAAGCCGGGGTTTAAGGGAAAGATCTAGTGGTGGGAAATTATAGAAATGTGTATTTGGAAGTGGGCCCGTGTTTCCCATACTGAGCATCTGTTATACTGTTATACTGATTACCTGACTACACACTTCCCTATAGGAAGGTGTACTCGGAGGAGGACCACTAGGTTCTGACTATTACTGCTACTGTTATTATTACTGATACCTGAGTACACTGCCCTATATGATCCCCTACAAAATCTAAAACGAAACTGTTTGAATGTAGCAATCATGCGATAAATGGATGGCGCATGAAGTGCTACCTAGTTAGTAATAGACATAATACTGTAAGAACATAACATTGATACTGTTATACTGACACTGTTATACTGTTATATTGTTATACTATTATAATGTTATATTGTTATACTGATACAGTGAACATACTGCTACTGATACTGTTATCTGATACTGTTACTGGATACTGTTAGTTGCCAAATGACACTGTTACTTGACACATGCATCTGTACCGTTAGTATACCGTGTTAGTTGACTTCGCTTTAATGGTTCATGATAGATATCACTGTTGATGTGTTATACCATGCTACATTTGTTTCTGCTATTATTTAGATTTGTTTCCCATGTACTTGTATCCTGCACTATAAGCGTCCCGTAACTTGCATTGACGGGTAGTTGTTTTCTTTTTCCTTCTCCTACAATTTATTAATTGCAGATCAGGATGATCGTCTGCCCGATGGTATTGGAGAAATGAAATATTAGTGCTGGATTTCTTTTTGCTATTATTATCATTATTGTTGCTTTGAATAATGTATTTGAGTACTTGAATTCATTTGTATTTGGGCAATGTGACCCAGGATATTATTAACTATCCAGACTTGATTTATTTGGGATTATTATAATTTGGTTTCAAGTAAATTTCTGTTGGTCTATTTGATTCAATTATGCATACTTGGTTGATTCTTTTGCTTCCAACTCTAATTATTTCTGTGAGATGTTGTAAAGATTCTGAATAGCTTAAGGATGATGAAAATCATTCGCTGGGCTTAGTCACGTATCCGTATTCCATATTTCCTTTTCGGAAATCGTGGCTTGACAAATTCTTTCTACAATCAATTCATTGTGTCGTGACGATATGTCTATTATCAATTCTGCATGAATGCATGAAAGATTCAATCTTTAGAGTCAAAAGTGGCACGATGTCAAGAATATTAGGGTTAGCTCGTGTCAACCCTCAATAGTCCTAACGAAAGATAATCAATATAACAATATGATAAACGATCGAGATCTACTTGCGGAATTTCAATAAAAATTCTTGAATTTGATACAATTAGCAATTCAAGAGGGAAAGTGACTTGCCTTTTGGATGATGAAATTGAATACCAAGAATAACGGGATGAGAATCCCGGAGGAACGAACCTACGAACTCACGAAATAACACGTGCACACTACGTGCAATAGAGGAGTAAGGCAACACAGCACAGAGTTAAGAGCAGCAAGCTCGAACAAACGGCCGAGATCAAGTATCGAGATCAAGATGGCCAAAGATCCAGCATCAAGATGAAGCTCCTGATGTTGATGATCACGATCAAGGGTCAAGATCCAAGCAATAACTCAGAACAAAAAACAGCTATCCTATCCCCACAATAGCAAACAACAGTCTTTCCCAGAGAGAGAGAGAGAGAGAGAGAGTGGGCAGCGGGGACAGCGGCGGCGGTGGACTGGTCGGTGGGCGGCGATGCACTCAAGGGGTGATCGGGGGTTGACGGAGCGACGAGGGATGGTCGGTGATGCATATCGCGAAGTCTGTAAGCGACGAGGATGGGATGCTCTGTTTTGGACAAAAAACAGAGGAAGGAGAGACTCGGCGGCTCGACTCGCTGCTGGCGACGAGGAGGTGGAAGATGGAAGGTCGGGGGATATGCGGTGGATGGCAGGGACGATGGAACGGTGCAGTCGACGGAGTAAGGCGATTGGTGGAGGTTGCAGTCAATGGGCAGTGGTGGGTTCAACGAAGAGGAGCGAGGAAGAAGGAGGAACAGGGACGCTCAGGGGCAGCAGTCGATGAAATAGAGGGGCTTGGTGTTGGGTTTTGACTTCGGTGCTGCAGTCGGTAGAGGCGAGCGGGGATGGTGAAGGGGTGACAAGGTGGATGGGGGGAGGAAGATGGAGGAGAACCGCAATAGGTTCGGGAGGCAATGGGTTCATGGGTGGCGGAGGAAGATGAGGACGGAGATGGGTCGAAGAGGATGTGCGGGAGCAGGGGGCGGTTGTGATCGGGATGGGTTTAAAAAACGACAGAGGTAGGGGAAGAGGGGTAGAGGCGACAGCTGTAGATGGGGTTGGGTTGAATAGAGGTAGAGGTTGTTTGGCGGCTGTGATGTGCACAGTAGGTAGGGTAGGGTAGGGTTATTGGGGGGGGGGGGGGGGGGGGTTATAATAGTATATATAGAAAAATTGTGGGTTATTGTGCTATTGGGTTTCAAGATCCAATAGGAGATAAAATTGCCAATAAAATAGGGTTTATAACGAAATATAATTCGTGTTGCAATATAGAAATTTATTTGAAATAAATACAAATACAATTTATAAATAGAACTGGATTTTTAATAACCAATCAAAATAATAATAATAATAACAATAGCAATAATAATGATATGTGTCATATTAGAATTTGAGATTAACAATTTATTAAAATCCAAATAGTAATAATATAAATTATAAATAGTCGATCACTTGAAAATAGAAAAATAAAGTTAAAATATACCATTATTCGAAGTAAATATAATTTTCGATTCAAAAAGATTTTAATAGAAGGTTGAAATCGAATTAAAAACAAAAATGATTTTACAAATAATCAAAATACAGAAAATATTCAGAAAATATGTATTTACGGGAATGGGGGTTACAACACTACGAGTTGTTGGTAGATTTTGCAAAAAGTGGTATTAGCACTACGAGTTGTTGGTAGATTCTGCAACACCATCAATACTTGATAGTGTGCTTTCTTAACTGTATCAACCATGAACCATTCTCCTTTATTGATTAATTTTGGTATTCAAACTTTGCTTAATCGGTTGATGTGTCAACACTGACAATAGGACTATGTTATAGATTGTATAAAATTGGTTGCACAATGGAAGATCGATCCTCTATGTTGAGAAGTTGCAACTGACAACAAATTATATAGGTAGAAAGAATTTGCATTTTTCTATAAGCCAATGCAATCTTTATTTGAAATAAGTAAAAATTTTGGGAAAGCATTCAGGAAACTTTTCTTTGTATAACATTTTCTTATTATAGTAGTTTCAAGGTTGAAGAGAATCTAAAGTAAGGTGGAATAATAGAATTTGTCAAAAGGAGGTCTAATACCTTATGCCATTTAAGAGAGAAGTGTTACCCTATATTTATAGTCATCTTTAATTTTATTTATATCCGGAGTATCCCGTAAGCATATTTTTGGAAGGAATCATGAATTCCATGGGAATCAAAAATTTTGGTTGGGAAGGAGTTCCATTCAACCATAAAATTATGGGATTTGAGGATTCCCATTAGATTTTCATAACACACAATAAAATAACTCAAGACAATAGAGTAAAAGATATAATGATAAAGAATTCCTGGGTATGTAATGTATTATACTAAACGTGATAATATAAAATTTTCGGGAATCTTCATTCCCTGCCTTCTCATCCTTGGGAATCCCTTTATTCCCGGGAATCCTCCAAGATGCTTCCTTGATTCATTAAAACTTAATGTCTTTTGTTGTTAAAATCATCTTCAAGTTAGTATGCTTCTTTGACTTGTATGTACTTGACCAGTGCATTGGTTCTTTCATGCTTTTAACTGGCTTATGTGATAGATCGCAAGTTATATCTTCTACCTTATTTTTTACCATTAGTGCTAGTCACAAACTTGTCGACCTCCTTTAAGCAGTTAAAATCAGAATTAATTGCCGATTAATTGGTAATTGGTCTAGATCCGATTAGTTCCTAAGGCGATTAATCAAAAAAATTGCCAATGAATTGGTGATTAAGCGGTAATCATACCTAGACCGATTATTACTGAAAATCAATTTTAACTGCTTAAGACTTCCTAGAGCTCCAAGATGGTGTGGGAAATTGATGTATGTTATATAGGGCCTTTCCTTTTGCTTCGCGTGTAGTATAGTTAAATAGGGGTTTCCTTTGGCCAATAATTGGTAACTTGTATTAAATTGGTGAATTTCTATTTAAAACTTCTTATGCTTTTGGACTTCAACTTCTGTACTAATCATGAAGCAAGCTCAATAGTGTTTAGAAGTTTAAGTTTTTTGGGGGGAAGTACAAGTTTGTTGTTGAAATATGCCTTAGATTCAAACCCTTGGAGATGGCAGTCGATTGCTTTGGTGGTCACTGCTATCTATTTTGGTTTTTTTCTGTTACCCATATAGGCAGTCGAATGACCCGATTCAGAGCATATCTAAAAGTTGCGAGTTTCGGTCAAAAGCCCATATTCCGTATTTATTTGATATAGTTCGCTTTGGGGATATATATAGAGATGTTAGGGCTTCTCTACAGTTATGAAATAAATTGTTGATTGCTTGGAGATTTCTAGGGTTTTGAGAGAGAGCTTTTGTAAACAAGGAAACCACTTTGTTGCCTTGTGGGGAGAGATCAGTGAGTTTTCGGTTGGGTGAGTTTTGAGTTGAGAAAATTGTTATTCTCCATTGTTTGAGGGAACAATTGTTCTCTTATTTTTACTCTTCTCCCCGAACCTCCGATCCACCGAACTCCATCTCTGCTCGTTTTGCTGTGCAGCAGAGGGAAAAAATTTAATTTTCTCACCAACATTTGTTTTACTTTTGTTGTTTTAATCAAAGAGGATTTCTAATACAACAGAGATCTTTTAATCCCCATATTTATAGATACAAGGAGGAGCCAACATATTAATACACATAAACATAGTAACACACTTGCTGTTGTACAACAATCATAATATTTAATACTATATTTGACCCACTAAAGTTGGCAGAAATATCAAACAACAACAACAACAAAGCCTTTATCCCAAATTCTTGATGTCTGCTACATAAATCATTACTCCTCCATTCAACTCTATTGTGGGCAACTTCCCTTGTCAAATTAACGCATTCCAAATTGCTATTAACTGCATCTACCTATGTTTGTTTCGATTTTCCTATAGTGATTTTCTCTCCCCTAACTTCATTCCTATCAATTTTTCTACTGGCGGTATTTATTAGTCTTCTTTTTATGTCCAAACCACCTCAATCGATTCTTCCGCATTTTATATTTAATTGGGGCATCCGCTACTTTCTTTCGTATGCATTCATTTCTTATTTTGTCATTTAATTTTTTTAACTAATCTACCTTAACATCTTTTGTGTGTGGACATTGTAGGATAGTGGCTGAGGGCTCCAGCCTGTTATAATATATAGATAAAAGGAAAATAGTAGCAGTACATTAACGGTTACAACCCCTTTAAAGCTACATCGCAAAAGATGGTAAACAATTCATCAAAAGAGAGCAGCCCAGAACATTAGGAATGTACAGATTACAAGGTTTACATTTGCTACAAACACATCAAACCAATGCAACATACGTAAACCTTGGAGAGAAGAGATGTCGCAGTAGTGAAGGGAACATAAACATAGACCATCAAAGAAACACACATCTAGCTGACACTCCTAAACAACTCAGCAAAAGAGACAGCCAATCAGCAAGATAGCAACAACCCCCTAGAAACCAAAACATAGCATATACGTCACAACCAAAATCAAAAGGAAGAACTAAGTATAGGGAGCATACAGACTGACTGAAGGAGAGCAGGGGTAGACAACAAACAACTGTTTGGTAGCAGGGTTGTAACGCGAAAAAAAATCACCTCACACTAGTATCAAATCTGCACAAAACCAAGAAGCATCAAAACAACAC
Organism: Hemerocallis citrina; assembly: GCA_017893485.1. Classification (NCBI taxonomy): domain Eukaryota; kingdom Viridiplantae; phylum Streptophyta; class Magnoliopsida; order Asparagales; family Asphodelaceae; genus Hemerocallis; species Hemerocallis citrina. The sequence continues at coordinate 360,047,918 of CM030358.1, read as the reverse complement.
GAAAACCACAAAAATCAAGGAACTAAGCTTATACCCTGCTGAATCAGAGATGACAAAACATCATTAAGTAAACTAAGTGTAAAAGGCTCTTTTTTCAGGAGGGAGGATATTCACCCATAAGTTAGCCAGATAAATAATGTCCTTAATAAGGTGCTCAATAGAGCGGGAATTATTGGTAAAGATCCTATTGTTTCTTTCTTTCCAAATAACCCAAACAATAATCATTATGGTGATATCCCAAGAAATTCTAAAAGCCCGTTTGACTCTTTTATTCCTCCAAGAACTCTAGCACGAGAACATGGAGCTAGGCTTACCCCAAATATGCCACACAATCTTGCAAATATACTGAATCGGTTGGATGAAAGAACAATGGATGAATAGATGGTTATTGAATTTTTCATGATTTTTACACAAGATACATTTTTTGACAAAGGCTAGATTCTTTTTTTTTGAGGATTTCAACTGTGAGGAGCTTGTTGTGGACCGCCATAACATCCTTATTTCGGCCACACTCAATTTTTTGAACGTGTTGTTTTTTAACCGCTCAACACTTCAATCCATTAATCACGACTGGTCGTAAAACTGTCCTATAAAGTTTTCCTTTAATTTTAATCGCACAACACTTTGGATGCATTTCACCATTTCAAACCACTTTAATTCTATGTGTAACATCTGCCTCGGTCACCCCATCTTCATGAATACTCAATTCTAAATAATAAAAGTGGTTCCTTCTAGGTAATTCATGGTCCTCTGGAAACTACTCTATCATTAACTCTCCTTGATTCACTAAATTTACAATTCATATACTCAGTTTTAGTCATACTAATTCTAGATCTCATAGATTCTAATGCATATCTCCATCTCTTTAATTTAAAAGCTATGTCTGATCATTCAAAACTACATCATCCACAAACAACATGCACCATGGAACCTCATTTGGATATGCCTAGTTGCTTCATCCCTAACTTAAACAAATAGATATGGACTTAAGGATAACTCTTAATGGTAAAAGGGATGGACGTAGCCTCTACTTCACTTCTTACACGAGGGGGGGTGGAGAATATGGTGATTCCGCCGAAATTAAAACTTTAAAGTTATTGCGTAAAGTAAAGAGAAAAAGTTAGATATAGCAAACTCAGTAGAGAGGCAAGATACAGCGATTTAAGTGGTTGGGTCCCCAGAATTAATCACTGCCTCCTTACCTACAACAATTCTCCACTGCCGATGTTCCATTGTACTTAAACCTCGTATAGTAGGTTCTTGGTATTTAGGTCAAGATTCCTATTACAAAGCACATGACTTCTATATATAAGTCCTGTAAACTGCCTCAATCTGAAGTGAAAAGAAAGTGAAAAGCAAGATTGACATCTTGACTGAGAAAACAATAAAAGCTCTATTCTCTCATGACCTTTGTCAAATGGGTAAGTTGTGAAGTATAGAGTCAAAAGAGATAAATAATACTTCATGAATTCAGCTATATTTAAAGAGATTGAGATTACTCATTTTCACAAATGTAAAAAGAAACACCAAATATGAATTTGGGCAGGTTGCAGTCGACTGCTAATTTGGGTAGTCGATTGCCATTTCCTCCAGACCAAGGTCAAGAGGAAATGATATCGACTGCACCAATTTTAACTGTAATTGACAGTCGAATGTCAAATGCAGTCGACCGAAACCTTTCCCAAACTAAATATTTCGGTGAATCCACTTGATATTCTTTCCATAACTTGATTATTTTCCAAAGATAGGTGTACATATTTATCCCTCACAAGTAAAGCAGTAAATAATTTGTGATTTACTGCTTATCCCTCACAAATAAAGCAGTAAATAATAGGTGTACATATTTATCCCTCACAAATAAAGATAGGTCACTTGATATTCTTGAGGATCAATCAAATATTTCTTCTTGATAAATCTTTCCCCATATTTGTAATCATTCATATTTGCATGACTCCTTTTCTTTTACTTTGATTCTGAAGATATTAAGATTTATTTAAATTTCATTCTCTATTGGCCTGTAAAAATTTTAGATGAAATAATTAGATACACGTGTACATTTTTTGTACACACCAAACATTGAGTCGACAACATGCACATGTTTTGTCGACACCAAATATAGGGTCAACAATCTCTCTATTTTGGTACTCTACCATAATATGTACTCTCCCTTATTGCGTGGTTGTAGTCTTGATCCAACACCGTCCAATATATCCTAAAGAGAAAGCCATACGATAGGAGCCATACGATCTAACTTGGAGAAGAAGTTGGGCTCAGTAATATCCACCAAGGATCAGCCCAATACTGCTGCTGCTGCTACTTGCGATCGACCACGCAATCGACTGCACTTGGAGTTGAGATCCATCTGCTGGTTGCAGTCGAGCACAACAACAGGTTGTTGCAGTCGAATGCTCTGTGGAGCAGTTGACTGTCTCCTTCATACAACCCAGCAGCAACAACCATCATCTCCCTTCTTTGCTTCAAACCTCTTCTTCACTTCGCCAAATTTTCTTCACATCAAACCTAGTATGTTGGACATAAACCCAATAATCTCCACCTTAGATTGCATACACATGCTTCTACACATGTGTGATTAATTGCCTCTAAACTCTGTCCTTTTTCCTCTTGTAAACAACGCGATTTAGTGGTCTGTTCGGCTAGTCGAATTTACCTCTACCTGTTATTTCTCCAATCATACGCCCTCTTAAGGGCAACACGGAGGCACCACCCTCCTGCACGAACTCCACCTACATTGATGCATTCTCCACCTCCTAATGATATTCGAATTTCTTGATCTTGCTTTGCTGATTCTAGTGGCAAAAAATTAGATGATTCTTTAGGAAAGCTGGGCTTAGAAATACTTGATCAAGATTTTTCGTTCCCACAAAGCTTGTAGAGTTTGTGCTGAACACCCCTCCTTCCCCTCATCACCTTACGATGACATTTCCAAACGGACAGAACTCCACCTCGAGTTGTGTACCTGTAGCCCTGTACTTACAGAGTTTCCAAGAATATTAGGCTTCATTTCAACAAAAGTATATACATGACCTTCTCTAGTGTGAACCCCTTCTGATCTGACATCACCAACTCAACTGTTCCCTCACCCACTACGTCACAAATCTCACTAGTCTTCTTCCTCACACAACGACCTATTGTAGACATGTAAGTAGAAAATATCTCTCTTGGAGCAAATGTGAGAAGAACTACTATAATCAAGAAACCAGCTAGAATCCACATCTTTAGAAATTAGAACAATAAATAACTTAATTTATCACCCGACTCAGCGGCACTAACTATGTTTGTCACGCCCCGCTTCTCAAAAGGAGATACGGAATATGGATACATGACTAAGTCCAGCGAATGATTTTTATCATCCATAAGCTATCAGGATCTTTACAACATTTCACAGGAATATCAGAGTAGGCAGCAGGGAAGTCAACTACGCATGCATAAATGAATCAATATACCAACATGATTACTTGAAATAAAATTTAATAATCTCAAATAAACAAGATCTAAACAAATCAATAATTCTGGGTCACATTGCCCAATACAAAATAATCCAAGTAACAGATACATTTATTCAAAATAAGCAACATGAAATAATAATAGTAGCAAGAACTCCAGGACTAGAATCTCAGATTACCTACTCCATCAGGCAGCTGATCATCATACTCTGCAATTTAACAAAATTGCAGGAAAAAGGAAAGAAAAACAAAATGCCCGTCAATGCAAGTTACGGGCCGCTTATTGTGCAGGCACAAGTACAGGAAAAGAACAAACAATTATAAAGTAATAGCAAAAACAAACATTGCATGTAATAGACATGACAACAAACTAGAATAACTAGCATGAATCATGAATAGAATCAAGTAATGTAGTGTGCTAGCATGTGTATGTAACATGTAACAGGTAACAGTTATCATGCAAGCAGGTAAACATGTAACAGGTGTCAAGTAGCATGTACAGGTAAACAGGTGAACAGGTAACATGTACAGGTAATCATTTAACAGGTATTATGTCATGTCAAGTCTTTTATTTATTACTATCTAGGTAGCACTTCATGCATCCCTAGTTTTTACCACATTATTTCTACTTACATGCAAATTATGTTTAGATCTAGTGGTGGGTTTCTATAAGGCCGTGTACTCAGGCGTCATGTAACAGGTAACAGACACAAATCACATAGTCATGAAATCACGACAATAGGAACATGCATGAATCATGTAGTCATGAAACATGACAACATATAGTAATAACAGGCATGAATCATGTAATCATGAAATATGGAAACATATAGTAATAATAGGTATGAATCATCACGAATCATGGCAAAATATAATCAGATAGTAATAACAGGCATGAATCATGTAATCATGAAACATGATAACATATAGTAATAACAGGCATGAATCATGTAATCATGAAATATGACAACATATAGTAATAACAAGCATGAATCATGTAATCATTAAACATGGCAACAGGTAATGGGAAACATGGGCCCCCTTCTGAGTACACAGACCTATATTGTCCACTACTAAGGTCTTTCCCTTAACACCGGCTTGATTATTTATTATTGTTATTAGACAGGCATGTATGTGTACAAAACAGAGCAAGAATAACATGACATGAACAAGTATCAGGTTCAGGTTGTAAGATAAACATGTACAGATGAAAGACAACTCATAAAAGATTAGGACAACGAATTTTCTAGTTCAAAACATCAAGAAATTATTGCACCAAATCTGGGATTTTCGTTGCCACACATATGCAAACATGGATCCGTTAGAAAATCTGTAAAATAGACTCTCGGTCGAATCCAGCAAATATATATAAGTCATATGGTATTTCACCAAAATAAGTGTCAAAATAGATTTGTATCCAGAAAACATGTTCAACCAGAAATCAGAAGTTTGTATTCATAAATAGGAAAATGGCATAAAAACGTACTGATTTAATCCAAGAAAAATATGGGGTATTTCCTAGTATGTCTAGTATCAAAAAATAGAGTTTCATTCCAACATAGATAAAATAATCAAGAGAAATTGGAAAGCAACAGGATACAGCCAGTTTGTAAATATGAAATCATAAACACAGCAGTACCAAAATAGCAGTTGATTGCAAAATATAAATCGAAATCCAGATCCGTCAAAAGGGTGATAAAATATATATAATAGGCTACAATTCATATTCACAAAGTTTTTATAAACAGCAATTAGGATCAGGTCGAAATTAAGGTTCTATACTGAACAACATGAAAATTCTGCAAGTATAGTAGTTGTTTACAAGCAGAGAATAGTTTATAAAAGTCATCAATTAAATTCAGAAAATTTAGGGGTTAATCCCAATCAAGTCTAGTTGTATTCAGCAAAATATTGGATCAAAATATTATCTTTAATATCAGTATAAAAATAGTTTACTCTCCAGAATTTATCTAAAACCGAATCTGTAGTTTTCTACACATCCATAACTTGCAACTCGTAATTCGAAACTGAGATCTGTCAGAAAATCTAGAAAGTAGACAAAATTCTCTATAATTCATATTCACAAATAATTATATACTTACCTTAATAGGGTCTAAAATACTGAACAAAAGCGGGGTAACAACAAGGACACAAATATTATTCATGCATAAAAATCAACTAGATCATATGAAACACATCCAAATCATAACAAAACATGAAATAGGGTATACAAGATGTCCAAGCAACATGGTATAGGGTATTTGACAAGTATACAACGAGTTATACTACAACGAATCCATCAAACATACAAGATCATACAACACCTCATAATTCACGAACACATGCATGTATACAAGAATTGATTATCTCTATGTCTGAATTCATGTCGTGTGTGTAGTGAGACAACTACAGACAGATCAACACATAGAGACAAGATATAACAGAAATTTTGCACAAGAATTATCTTTAGAACAAACCTACACTACATGGGGTATTTAGTACTTGTATTACACAACAAAAGAATACAAGTTACTTGCCTTATAGTCGACGATGAGAACGAAGCAAGAACAAGAATAACGGAAATGGATTCCTGGAAACAAACACAAGAGAACGAACCATGAACCACGAACACAAACGCACGAGATCCAACATACGCACACAAGAGTCAAGACGATGGCACCCACAGAGGACGACGACAGCGCTGATGCTACTATCATTGATGTCTGCCGTCGGAGGGGAGGCATGTGTGGGGGTTGGCGCTGCTGTTGTGGCATCAGGAGGAGGCAGATGCGGGGGCTGTTGGCATCGAGGTGATGCAACACAGGGAGGGCAGCACAGCGAGGTCATTGAGGTGCTGCAGGGGGATGGGGGTCGCTGTCGTGGTCTGCCAAGCATCGGGATGAAGCACTGGCTGCTAGGGCGGTGCGACAGGAAGGAGGGAGCACCGGGAGATGGGAGAGAGAGAGACCACAACACTGAGGTGGTCAGGGTGAAGGGTTGGAGGTATGGGTTAGAGCGGCTAGGGTTTAGAGGTGATAGGGTATAAGTAGGAGGCATAGGAATATATATATAATGATGTTAGGGTTAGGGTGCATATGGGTATTTGGGTTTCGAGTTGTAGGGAATTAGGGTATGGGTTTAAAGGGTTGTTAAATAGGATCCAATAGGGTATTTGAATAGGATTTGGGTATAAATAGATCCAAATAAAAATGAGATGATCCAAAAATAACGAGGTGGGAACAAAATGAATAAATGAGATAAGACATGAACAATTATAGAATATGGCTCAAAATAATAGCTCGAACAATTAGAGACAAAACAATAGGAGACAATAGAATCAAGAAACTCAAGTAAGGAGACAAAAATTTGAATAGATGAATATTTTGGAAAAAAAATCCAATATACGGTCCAAAAAGCGATACAATGGGTATAAATACGCGAAAAGAAAAATACACCCAAAAATACATAAAATAAAAAACAAGGGTTACAATGTTGGCACCTTTTTGATTCAACAACTTGCGACAATCCCTCATGTAATGCCCAATCTCTCTGCAATGGTGGCAATAGACCACACCCTTAATGCACTATCCATTCCAATTGAAGTTCCATCCACCGCCATGCAACTTATAGAAGTAGACCATATTTTTTGAGTTTCCTTCCTAAGTTTATCCTCCTTCAATTCCTTGATCACACTGGCCACCGAGAGCTTCTCCTTGGCAGTTTTTTCGTGTAGCATGGTGGTTATCAAATTCTCGTACGAATTTGTTAGTGAATATATCAAGTTGAAAACTTTGTCCTCGTCCCTTGTATCATTTGTGTTTATTGCCCTCAATTCAGATAATACTTTATTGAATTCCACTATATGATTATGAAGAGTGGTACCTTCCTTCATTGAGAAACGAAACAATTTTCTCTTTCAGTACATCAAATCTAGTAACAACGTTTCCGAGTAGTCATTTCTGAATATCACCCATAGACTCGTCGCACTTTTCTCCTCAAGGAAGTTGACATCGTTCGTCAATGACAGCCGGATTAAACTCAATGCTTTTAAATAAATCTCATCCCACTTCGCCTACTTCATGTCATTTGACTTCCTTTTATCTCCTAGGGCAAGATGCAAGCCCTGTTGAGCTAATACGTCGTACATGTTCACCTTCCGGAGAGTAAAGTTGATCTTACTGTCGAACTGCTTGATCTTCATGAAACTCTGATCTATCATCTTCACTAAGGAACTCAAGCAACCACGAATCGCGGGACAAAAAAACTACTTTATTTGTGAGGAATAAATATATAAATGTATCTTTGGCAAATGATCATGTTATGAAAAGAATGTAAGGTGGATTCACAGAAATATTTAGTCTGGGAAAGATTTCGGTCGACTGCACTTGACAGTCGATGTCAATTACAATTAAATTTGTTACATTCGACTTTTATTTATGCAGCCGATCGAAACCTTTCCCGAACTAAATATTTCAGTGAATCCACTCTATATTCTTTCCAAAACTTGATCATTTACCGAAGATACGTTTCCATATTTATTCCTAAAATGTAAAGTAGTAAATAATCAGTGATGCTCTGACTTCTTGAGGATCAATCACATCTTTCTTCTTGATGAATCTTTTCCGATATTTGTAATCTTTCATTTTTTGCATGATTGTTTCCTTTTACTTTGATTCTGTAGATCTTGAGATTTATTGGAATTTTATTCTATATTGACCTGTAAAGATCTTAAATGAAATCATTATATATATATATATATATATATATATATATATATATATATATATATATATATATATATATATATATATATATATGTTTTGTACACACCAAATATAGAGTCAACAATTATTACATTATCATACAATTTTTTAATGACATAAATATAACTAGCGGACACTTGTTTCTTTTCTAAAACCGACCTCAACTTCGACATAGGAACTATATCATTATCCTTTTCTAAATCTCTAAGACCCATGTGAAGATCTGTTTTCCTCTCTATATACTTCGATCAATTAAAAGTTAACCCTCCCAGCATATAACCCAATTGATTCTCCGGCACTATCGTTTTCTCTCGTAATCTTTTGCTCGATCGCTTTCTCACAAAGTTTCATCTTATGCTTCGTATGTTTATCCCACAATAGTTCATACAACTTTGAATATCTCATGTATGTCGGTAGATAGGTACCGCATTACATTTCCTCCATTTCTTAGGCATTTTTTGTTACAATATAGACACTTAAAACTCTCAACCTTTAACATAACTTTAAAGTATCAGTAGGATATTTCAGATGGTTTTAGAGCAATTCATGTTCAAATTCCACCGGCTATGGATATTAAATGCAAATTCAAAATAAGAATATTGATGCATATAGTCCAGGTCTTGGCTTATAAAAAAAGACCTTCAATCTGCAGAGGCGTGCTATAATATAAATACTTAAACCCTTAACCATTATCACAACTTTGGAGTTTTGATCTATTGGTAGGGCCTTTCACATTTTCCCAGTCTCTAAAATTCTATTAAAAGTTAACTACTCTAGGCCCCTAAATATTTTTAAAATTCAATAGGAATACCATCGGGTCCAACTGGCTTTCCACTTTTCATTTTCTCCAAAGCATCTTTTACTTCAGTGATGAGGGTAAAAATAGAGGACGATCTGCACCTATCGATTCGAGCACGAACTTGAGGAGATCCCATAACAGCTTGCGGGCTGAATATGGGCCTTCGAGCAAATCCAATCCAACGTGATTTCGGTCCCCCACAATCAGGGGATCGGGGAATATTTGTAACACCCCGAATTCCAAAATACAACTGAATTCGAGTTCCACAGGATCTTTACACTTCTTTCATACAATTTTACAAGGAAATAAAAACTTTTCTTTCATCAGAGTTACATTTACACTTGTACATTATCACAGCAGAAGCAATATTACAATAAATTACATGAAACAATAATTAAATCAATTCTGCGTAGCTTATATACTTCGATTGTCAAGCATCTTTGCCTTGCATATAAAACTGTGGACACGTCAGTTTATTCAACTGATAAAATATTATACACGGCCATCCTCTCTATGCTGAAAACAGTATAACAATTCTCATTTCTTAGCAAACCACAAACTTGTCACAAACAAAACTAAAGGGACCATCCTATTGATTTCGTGTTGTGAATGTGCACTTAGTCCTTAATGCAATTATTTGTATTATATAACACTAATGCACACTTGTTCAGAGTCTATGTAGCCCATACTACATAGGTCCGAGGGCAAGCCCTTAATCGTTCTTCATCTTGTAGGGTTCAATCCCTCGCCATGACTTAATCTACTACTGTAACTACGGTAAGTATCCTAGATGTTTTCTGACCTACGAACTCATGTCTAGGCGCCCTAGAGGGAACCCCAACGCACTGACACATGACTCATCATGCAGGCATCCTGTGGCAATTCAGCTTCTACCATAGACATGACACCACCCGCAGTCGTCAAACACCCTGCGAGCATCGCCAAAGGGACGGTACTCTGGAGCAGTATCCATGCCCTATCATGACTCATCATGGGACTCCTGTGAATACTTTCACGCCGCCAATCCAATGGCCCTCATACTCAATATTTTTCTCTTACTTTCATCACATCTTCACTATGTATCAAATCCTTAGTTTAATTGAATCATGAATAAAATCAATCTCTTAGAATGTAGCACTTCCACTATACCGGTCTTATTCATTTAATTTCACATGACCCAACCTTGGTCTTCTCATTTCAAAATATCATTTCACAATTCTTTCATTGCCGGTATAAGGCTTGGTATACCCTAATTCTCAATTTCAACTCATAATTACATTGTCATGCTCATAAGATCTTTTCATGATTAATCACAATTCACATTTCTTAAGCACAGTGTTCATGTATTCATATCTTTCATAACTCATCACAATTAATAATTCAATGCATGGATACCTGAAAACTGAAATTCTTTGAACATGTCACACTCACTAGTTTATACGCTCACATAATTCTATTTCAATCCATACCAATTCCACAGTTCACAATTTCAATTGGTTTCACAAACTCACCTTTCAAATTTCTCATTACGAAAAATTTCATTTTAAACTTCTTAAGCAAACCCTTCAATTTCCTTTATAATAGAAAGTTAATAATCAAAATAAGTTCCTCTTTGTAAAGACCGTCTCAAATCTCATTTATACTAAGACACAGGTCATAGAAATTATCTCACAAAGAAAATACAGATTTACTTAAAACTTCGGGAAAGTCGACTGTCGAATATGGTCAGTCGGCTGTTCCGCAATAATGCAAAATTTCGAAAATAAGAAGGTCAGGGCAGTCGACTGTTAATTGTGTTCAGTCGGCTGTTCTGCGATGAATTTTAAACTCAAAATAAAAATGTTCAGGGCAGTCGACTGTTCTGAAAAGATTTGAACTATATATTTTTTTCATTTTCTCGTACTAGTCGACTGTTTCGACATGATCGGTCGACTATGCTACTGTGTTTTTCGATTTCTCCAAAAGTGTCCAGAATAAAAATACATATACATTTAACACTCACCAGTATTTTCAAAACTATTTTTCACTCTTTAAAACATGTATTTAGCCTTAGTTTGCATTTTATGAATACTATTTCGACGTTGAAGACTATTACATATTTGTTCATAACCAAGGGTGATTTCTCACACATAATTCACCACAATGATGTTTGCTTACACATTGATAACTAAGATCTTTTGAGATCACAAAAGTCGACTTTATAAGTGAGTAACTTCCACTTTCCCCAATTAATCTACTCGCGATACATTTGTATGCAAATGAACATTCTTTTTCATTTATTCAAGTTTTCACACGATGTATGTAGCATGGGAAATTTCATTACATCTATTAACAATCATTCAATCAACTCAATTAACACACTATTCTAATTTTTCATTTTCAATCCATAAGCATGGCTCAATTTCTTACTAGTGAATTTCTCATAATTGCAATTTAACCATAACTAACATGCATTCTTATGTTTATAACAATGAGAAACATACACTTTTACTCATAGTTAATAAATCTAGTAATCAATCAACACACATTTACTAATTAAAAATTTCTTCTAATTAGACAAGCATGTATTTCATTTCAACTAGTAGTTAATAATAATAATTCATTATCATTCCCTAGCATGAGTTCTACTTTAGAAGTCATGAGAAACACCCACCTTTTAAAGAAAAGCCAAATAGAAAAAATCTCCTAGAGCCTCCTAGAATGCGAGAGAGTGCCTTCTCCTCCTAGATTGCGATGCAAAAGCCTCCACTTCTTGTCTCCTTGCCAAAACTGAAAGCTCCAACTGGGGATGATGAAAAGCCGGCCTCCAAGGGAACACTCACACTCGACTCACACTAATATATATCTCCTATATAATTGTTCTCTTCTTCCAATAGATTACTAGTGTAAAATATAAGTAGGTAGGAGGAGTATTTATACTAATTCTAGGGTAGATTGGAGGGCTAGGATCTGTTGGATAGTTATGAGATGGAGGGCTAGGATAGGAGAGGAAGTTGTAGCAACTACCCATGCACACTCACCCACACTCCCCATTTTCTCCTTGCCCATATCCGGCCACCAAAAGAGTGTACATTGCACACTACGTGCATGCACGTGCCACCTAGTCCCCTATATAGAAGTTTGTGCAATTTTAATTAATCAAATTGTTCACATTTTGTCTCTACATGACAAGTGTGGCCATTTAATTGATTAAATTGGTGGGCTTCATAAATAGTGGGCTTAGGCTCGTAGGCCAAGACAACCAAATTAATAATTAATTAAAGTGGGCTAAAACAATTAATTAATATTTTAGGCTTTGAAACAAGGTTTTTAAAAAAAAATAAAGGAAAATAATTGTTGATACAAAAATGAAATTTCATATAAAAATTAATAAATAACATACACATGAAATTTGCACGTGCACAACACGTAAAAAAAAATATTATTTTTATTGAAATGAAAGTTTTAGGTTATTACAACACTCTCTCCTTAGAATATTTCTGTCCCCGAAACTACAATTAAAGAGTGAGAAAACAAAACACAATAAGACAATACAATTAAGCAAAAAGCTCAGGATGATCCGTCATCATCCTCTCCTCAGATTCCCAGGTAGCCTCTTCAACCAACTGGTTTCTCCAGACTACCTTGACCATCGGTATCGTCTTATTCCTCAAGGCTTTCTCCCGACGATCAACAATCTCAACTGGAAGCTCAATGTAACTCAGATCTAACTGCAAACCCTCTGGCACTTCGGGCAAATGATGACTTGGATCTGGAATGTAACCTCTCAGCATATACACATGAAAGACATTGTGGACCTAAGACAACTCTTCCGGTAACTCAAGCCGGTAAGTAGTTTTCCCTGTCATTTTCAATATCTTATACAGTCCTATGAACCTCGCAGCTAACTTCCCACCTTTGCCGAATCGGATCACGCCTTTGCTGAGTGATACCTTCAGAAAGACAAAGTCACCAACCTCAAATTCAAGGTCCCTTCTCCGGTTGTCTGCATAGCTTTTCTACCTACTCTGAGCATCCACCATCCTCTTTCTGATCAGATCAATCTTTTCAGAGGTCTGCTGCACAATCTCAGGTCCAAACATCTGACGCTCTCCAACTTCGAACCAACAGACAGGTGTCCTGCACTTCCTGCCATACAAAGCTTCGTAAGGTGCCATTCTAATGCTAGTCTGAAAACTGTTGTTGTAGGCAAACTCCACCAAAGGTAAATGCCTTTCCCAACTATTCCCAAAGTCTAGTACACAACACCGAAGCATATCCTCAAGAATATGGTTGACTCTCTCGGTCTGCCCATCGGTCTGGGGATGAAAAGCAGTGCTGAAAGCCGTCTTGGTACCCAAAGCTGCCTGAAGACTCCTCCAGAAATGCGAAGTAAACCGCGCATCTCGATCAGACACAATAGTTGACAGAACACCATGGAGCTTGAAGATCTCGCCAACATACATCTCAACCAACTTGTCCATCGAAGCCGTGAGTTTCATAGCCAAAAAGTGAGCGGACTTGGTTAGTCGATCGACTATAACCCAAATCACATCATTGCCTTTGGGACTCTTGGGCAATCCCGTGATGAAATCCATATTGATGTTATCCCACTTCCATTCCGGAATAGGTAACGGCTGTAATAGACTTCCAGGTTTCTGATTCTCGGCTTTGACTTGTTGACAAATCTCACACCTCGACACAAATTCAGCCACAACCCGTTTCAAACCTGACCACCAGAAATTCTACTTAATATCCTTATACATCTTGGTACTCCCAGGATGTATAGACAAAAGAGTAGCATGTGCCTCCTGAAGAATACTTTCTTTCAAGTCCGACTGATCCGGAACACACAGCCTCTCACCAAACCACAGCACTTCATCCCTGATTTGAAATCTGAGCAACTTGCCAGCATCAACCTGCTCTTTCATCTTCTAAATCTCTGCATCTTCCTTCGAACTTGCAATAATCCTTCCATTCAGCATCGGTTGAAGCCTCAACTGAGCTAAAGATGATCCCAAGCCTTGCAGAACAACTTCAATACCAGCCCGATCCAACTCCTCTGCCAGTTGCCTTTGAGTTGTAACCAAACTCGCTAGACTGTTCTTGTGGCTAAGTGCATCAGCAATAACATTAGCCTTCCCAGGGTGATACTTAATCTCTAGACGAATATCCTCAAGTACCTCCAGCCATTTCCTTTGCCTCACCATATACATAAATGTTTGTTCATAACCAAGGGTGATTTCTCACACATAATTCACCACAATGATGTTTGCTTACACATTGATAACTAAGATATTTTGAGATCACAAAAGTCGACTTTATAAGTGAGTAACTTCCACTTTCCCCAATTAATCTACTCGCGATACATTTGTATGCAAAGGAACATTCTTTTTCATTTATTCAAGTTTTCACACGATGTATGTAGCATGGGAAATTTCATTACATCTATTAACAATCATTCAATCAACTCAATTAACACACTATTCTAATTTAGCATTTTCAATCCATAAGCATGGCTCAATTTCGTACTAGTGAATTTCTCATAATTGCAATTTAACCATAACTAACATGCATTCTTATGTTTATAACAATGAGAAACATACACTTTTACTCATAGTTAATAAATCTAGTAATCAATCAACAAACATTTGCTAATTAAAAATTTTCTTCTAATTAGACAAGCATGTATTTCATTTCAACTAGTAGTTAATAATAATAATTCAATTATCATTCCCTAGCATGAGTTCTACTCTAGAAGTCATGAGAAACACCTACCTTTTAAAGAAAAGCCAAATAGAAAAAATCTCCTAGAGCCTCCTAGAATGCGAGAGAGTGCCTTCTCCTCCTAGATTGTGATGCAAAAGCCTCCACTTCTTGTCTCCTTTCCAAAACCGAAAGCTCCAACTGGGGATGATGAAAAGCCAGCCTCCAAGGGAACACTCGCACTCGACTCACACTAATATATATCTTCTATATAATTGTTCTCTTCTTCCAATAGATTACTAGTGTAAAATACAAGTAGGTAGGAGGGGTATGTATACTAATTCTAGGGTAGATTGGAGGGCTAGGATTTGTTGGATAGTTATGAGATGGAGGGCTAGGATAGGAAAGGAAGTTGTAGCAACTACCCACACACCAAGTAACTACCCATGCACACTCACCCACACTCCCCATTTTCTCCTTGCCCATATCCGGCCACCAAAAGAGTGTGCATTGCACACTACGTGCATGCACGTGCCACCTAGTCCCCTAAGTTTGTACAATTTTAATTAATCAAATTGTTCACATTTTGTCTCTACATGACAAGTGTGGCCATTTAATTGATTAAATTGGTGGGCTTCATAAATAGTGGGCTTAGGCTCGTGGGCCAAGACAACCAAATTAATAATTAATTAAAGTGGGCTAAAATAATTAATTAGTGTTTTAGGCTTTGAAACTAGGTTTTAGAAAAAAAAAATAAAGGAAAATAATTGTTCATACAAAAATGAAATTTCATATAAAAATTAATAAATAACATACACATGAAATTTGCATGTGCACAACACGTGAAAAAAAAAATTATTTTTATTGAAATGAAAGTTTTAGGTTATTAAAATATTCCCTAATTAGGCTCTCAACGGTCTGTAAAAACAACCCTACCTCTACAGTAACCAGGTATCACTATTTCACTACTTAAGTCTCTCTGAATCCTCCGATATTGACTTGAGCGTCAGAGGGTCTGTTGCTGGGAATCCTTCGGTGTTTCAGACTTTTTTGTAGGTATCCGGTGATGGTCAATCGTTCCCAGATCAACCAAATCCAATCACACATCAACATCACAATAAGGTCAGATCGGTGGCCGAGATCTGAGTTTCCTCTTCACCAAAAGAACTCATTATCTGTTGCTCCCACACCCGAAAACAAGTAGCAATAGATTGGCACCATCTGTGGGAAATACAGATCCAAGGCTCTTCTTCAAACTCTACTATGTGACTAACGCTCCCTATGGCTACCAAAGCTAAGAAGACCCCACCCGAGGGTGCCAGTTCAACCCTCTCCTTCCTCCTCTGCACTCGACATGAAGTCGAGCGGCCACTCAAGGATTATGATAGCTATAGGACTAAGGACTATAGAAATCCGCCTCGAGCTCATCTTGCTCGGTAGCATGAGAGGTCACCCATTCAATTGTGTCTGACCTGAGAAACATCATCAAAAACCGATAGAATGAGGATGACTTTCGAAATTGTCTCATCCGATCACAGAATGGAGGGAAGCCCTCGAACCATAATTCGGGTTGCAGTCACCGCTCATCCCATGGTCAAGATAGAAAATACAACCGCTCCTCAAGGGACCGTCTACCTTCGAACAATCGCAGGACGTAGGTCATGTGACGAGGGCGGAGTTCCATGAATTCTGGGTCGTAATCCTCTAGACAGGAGGGGCCGAGAACGGGAACAACGAGTCCCACGGGTCAACCTTATTCGAGGGACGGGAAGACCCATCCTTAAACCACTGCAAGAAATGGAAGAACGCCTTGCTTGGATCAGTGAAGGTGGGGGGTAGTCCAAACAAAGATATCGGCCGAACATGCCATCCTTTTCCTCCCATATCCTCAATGCACCCGTCCCGAGGAGTTTCAAGCCTCCACCATTCGAAACCTATAACAAGAAAATGGATCGGCTGATCACATTGACGGGTTCAAAACCCTCATGATGATTCACAATGCCTTAGACCCCCTTCTCTACCGTGCCTTCCCGGCCACCCTGAGAATTCCCGCACGGGGGTGGTTCACCAAACTTGACCCAGTTCAATTTACTCCTTCGACCAGCTCGAGGAGAATTTTCTCGCCCACTTCGTGACCAGTCGAAAGGCTGAGAAGACGAGCATCTTTACTGGACC
Source organism: Hemerocallis citrina (assembly GCA_017893485.1). NCBI lineage: Eukaryota > Viridiplantae > Streptophyta > Magnoliopsida > Asparagales > Asphodelaceae > Hemerocallis > Hemerocallis citrina. The sequence continues at coordinate 360,031,032 of CM030358.1, read as the reverse complement.
TCAGACAAGATGGGGAATCCCTTTGAGATTTCTTCTAGAGGTTTACAGCCGAAGCACGGTCGATCTCCTCTCTCGACGCCGGGGTAGCCGCAATCTTCACAATGTACGCCATGACTCGCTAAAGGCCTCCCTGGCTAAGAAGCCGCCCATCAATTAACCCGACCTTCTCCTCAGAAGTGAGAAGTACATTAGGGCCTAGGGCTGAGGAGGCCCTCCACCCAGGGGGTTAGAAGGGATCCCCCGTTAAAGGGAAGAGGAAGACGGACAACTCTGAGCCTCCCTAGAAGATCCAGAAAGACACCTCAGGGCAGAGGCACCTCCCCCCGCCTCCGCGGTTCGATAAGTTCATTCCGCTCAATGCAAGCGTGTCAGCTATCCTGATGGAAATAGAGGGCGACGATATGTTGCAACACCCTCCTCGGCCCAACAACCCCAACAAGAAGAGAGACCAGATGTTCTATTGTCGTTTCCATCGGGACCACAACCACGAAACCGATAACTGTCGAGCTCTGAAGGACGAAATCGATGCCTTCATCCGGAGAGGATATCTGGCCAAATTCACTCGAATGGTCCGAGAACCTCTCCGCCTCCCCAGGGAGAGAACAAATGTCTAGAGCCAGATCCCGAGCATCAGGACACTGAAAATCTAGCCACTCCTCCATCGTGTCCATGGCAGACCCATTGGGGAAGAGTCGAGCTCCTCTCGCAAGGCTTTCATCCGAATAGTAAACTCCATTCACAATTGTCCGCATCCTCAAGGTCTTGGGTTGGTGGTCTCTTTCTCGGACGAAGATCTCGAAGGTGTTCAGGTCCCGCACTATGACACCTTGGTCATCAGCCTTCCGCTGGCCAATCACGAGGTCTGCCATATCCTCGTCGACAACGGAAGTCCAATGAGCATCCTGTTCCTAGAAGCTTTCGAAGGCTTAAAGCTCTTTCGAAAGAGACTGAAACCAGCGAGTTACACCCTCCACGGCTTCTCTGGTGCCCCAGTCCAGATCAAGGGAATCGTTACCTTTGACATCACCGTAGGAAAATCCCTAACCTCCCGAACAGAGGTAATGAATTTCATGGTGTTCAATGTCAAAGCCTCTTACATTGCCATACCTAGCCGTCCCGGCCTCGCTTCCCTCCATGCCATCCCGGCCTCGCTTCCCTCCATGTGGTACCCTCTGCCTACCACATGCGCATGAAGTTCCCTACCAAGTCGGTGGTCGGGATCGTCAAAGAAAACCAGGAGGCAACTTGGGCATATTTCACTGCCACGATGGGGGGTGCTATCCTCCCTCTCGAAGCGGATGAGCTCCCATCTGACCGAAGTTCAATAGGCTCCGAGCCAGTAGACGAGTTGGAGGAAATTACGTTCTCGAAGGCCAATCCTATCAAATGCTTCAAGGTGAGCAAGTCTCTCCCCCTGCCTTCAAAGGAGATGTTATCTGTTGTATCTGCCGGAATCAAGACCTGTTCACTTGGACACCGTCGGACATGTCGGGTATATCCGAGGACCTCATCATGCATAAACTGAGTGTCCACCCAGACTCCAAGCCAGTGCAACAGAGATGCCAAAAGTTCTCCCTCAAAATGCATCAAGCGATGAAGGATGATGTCAACAAACTCCTTTCTACCCATTTCATCCAAGAGGTCAACTACCCAGAGTGGTTGGCCAAAGTCGTGTTGGTCAAAAAGTCTAACGACAGAATGTGCATCGACTTTATCAATCTCTACAGAGCCTTCCTGAAAGATCATTTCCCGCTCCCCAACATCGATGCCCTAATCGATGCTACCTCCGGACATGAATTGTTAAGCTTCATGGATGCCTACTCCGATTACTACCAGATTCGGACGTTTCCTCCGAACATTCCGAAGATGACATTTATCACCGATGAGTGACTCTTCTGCGACAGATTCATGCCCTTCTGGCTGAAGAATATAGGTGCCACTTATTAGTGGCTCGTTAATCGGGTCTTCAAAGAGCAGATTGGTCGAAACATGGAGGATTATGTTGGCGACATGCTCAGCAAGAGCCTCCAGGGCAGAGATCATGTAAACGACCTGGATGAGGCCTTTGGGGTCTTGAGAAAGCATAATATGAGGCACAACCCCTCCAAGTGTGCCTTCGGAATCACCGCAGAAAAGTTCCTTGGCTTTATGGTCAGGCCAACGAGGGATAGAAGCTAATCCTGAGAAAATTCTGGCCATCCTGAACATGGCCCATCCAAGGAATGTCAAGGAAGTGCAAAGGCTCACTGGCCGTCTTGCAACTATCGGCCGTTTCCTTTCTAGGTCGGGAGAAAAGTCCCTCCCTTTCTTCAAAGCCCTTCGGGGGGCAAAAAATTTAGAATGGAGGGAGCCTTAACAATAGGTTTTCGATCAGCTCAAAGAGAACCTCTCCAATCCCCTCTCCTAAGCAAGTCAGAGCTAGGCGAGGTGCTATACCTCTACTTGGAATTTTCGGAGCAGGCCCGAATGTGGTCCTAATTAGGGAGGAAGACGAAGCCCAAAGGCCCATCTATTATATCAAAAAATCCTCCGCGACGCTGAACTCCAATACCAAAAGGTGGAAAAAGTCGCCTACGCCGTGGTTATTGCCGCACGAAAAACTTCGTCCGTATTTTCAAGCTCACTCTCTCCATGTGCTTACGGGTCAACTGCTAAAGAAGTCCTCCATAAACCCGTGACCTCGGTCGCCTAATCAAATGGTCCATCGAGCTGAGCTAGCACGATATCAGCTATAAGCCGAGAATGACCATTAAGGGACATGCGCTCATCATTCATAACTGAATGTGTCATCCCGGAGGTCCCTAAAATTCTAGAAGACGAGCCCGTTTGGGAAGTTTACATGGATGGATCATCCCTGTGAATTGGGTAGCAGGGCCGGAGTCTTCTAATGTAGTCCAGACGGCTTCGTCCTCCTATATTCCTCGTGCTTCAGCTTCAAGGCATCCAACAATGAGGCAAAGTACGAGGCCGTGGTAGCCGGACTCCTCCTAGCCCGAAAAGCAGGGGCCAAACGGGTCAAAGCGTTCAGCGCCTCCCAACTCATCGTTAATCAAGTATGCGAAGAGTATGAAACCCACGATACCTAGATGGTCAAGTATTTGGCTTAGGTCAAGCTCCTCTTGGCCGACTTTGAAAACACCTCTGTTGTCAGAATCCACCGAGAAATGAATGTTCAGGAAGACGCTCTTCCCAACTAGCATCTTCATCATTCAAAGGTCCTGATCATACATTCCTGGTGGAGGTTCTTGTTCGACCAAGCATTGACAAGGAAAACTCCGAGGTACTCGATCTCGACCCACCTGCCCAACAACCAACTTGTATGGACCCGATCTTGAACTACCTAAGAAATGGGGAACTCCCCAAGATGCCGCCGAGGCTAAAAGGGTCAGGGCTAGGGCCAAAAGTTTTGCGCTCATCGATGGCATGCACTTCAAGAAGTCTTACACAAAAATCAATGGCAGGCCTTACCTTCGATGCTTGTCGTCTGAGGAGGCCGAGTATGCGCTCAAGGAAATGCATGCGGGAGTCGGTAGTTGCCACATGGGCAGCAAATCGCTCACAAGGAAAGTACACAACCACGGTACTACTGGCCGACCCTCCTACAAGATTCTCAGGACCTCGTGAAGAAATGCGGCCCTTGCCAAAGGTTCTTTTCGGTTCGATATTTACCCCAAGCCATCCTCAAGTCGCTCGCTAGCCCAGTTCCCTTCTCCATGTGGGGGATGGGCTTGGTCGGTCCGTTTCACAAAGCTATAGGCCAAAGACGCTTCCTCATTGTGGTTATCGCTATTTCACAAAGTGGGCTGAAGTAGAGCCCCTGGCCACTATCACTGAGCACCAGGCCCAACAATTCTTCTGGAAGCACATTTTCTGTCGATTGGGGTTCCTCGAATCCTTTTCACTGACAATGGTACTTGATTTGCCGAAAAGGGTTTTCGCATATTTTGTGAAGACCTAGGAATCCAGTAGAGATTTTCCTCCATCTCACGCTGCCAGGCCGAGAATGCCAACCGACATATCCTCGATGGCCTTAAGAAGGGATTAGACAAATCCCCCAAAGGACTATGGTTCGACGAACTACCCAACGTACTGTGGTCCTATTGCACGGCCAAGAGGATCCCTATGGGTGAGTCACCTTTCAACTTGACCTTCGGTGCCAAGATAGTAATCCCCCTGAAAGTTGGTTTGCCATCACCATGGATTATGAGCTTTGATGAGGTTTCAAACTCAGAAGACCTCAGGGTCAACCTGGACCTCCTCGACGAAGTTTGCAAAAGGGTGGCCATAAGAAGAAACATTTACCAACAATGATAGAACGCTTTTACAATCAGAAGGTCCAACCCACCAACATCAAAGAAGGTGATCCAGTGCTCAGATGACTCGAGATATCCAAACCGAGCAAAAATGAGAAAACTCGCACCCAACTGGGACGACCCGTATAAAGTCTCCAAACCACAGGGGGGGGGGGCGCAGGGTAGTCAAGAGGACCTCGAACGCAGAGCACTTAATGAAGTTCTAGGAAGAGCCCTAGAGGTCTGCACTTGTAATGAGGGCCCAAAATGCCTATTCATGTACTTGCCCTTCGGAACCCAATTAATAAAAATTTAATTTTCATTTCAAATTCAAGATATTTGGATCACTTGCAATTGGGCACCCACCCTGGGTACACCCCTCGGTGTTTGGTCCCGAGGCCTAGCCTTGATTAGAAAAGGCCTTCTAGGACATCCCCTTTGGGATTTCATCTGACGCCAAAGGCTTCAACGCAAAAAATCCCTGAAGGATCTCATTCGGGATGGCATTCGATACCTAAGACCTGAACACCAATAATCCATGAAGGATCCCCTTCAGGATGACATCGAATGCAGAAGGCTTCAACACCAAAATTCTTGAAGGATATCTTTTTCGGGATGGCACCCGATGCCCAAGGCTTCAACGCCAAAATCCTTGAAAGATATCTCCTTCCGGATGGCATCCGATGCCGAAGGCCTCAGCACCAACAATCCCTGAAGGATCCCTTTCGGGATGGTATCCGACGCCGAAGGCTTCCACGCCAAAAATCTTGAAAGATATCTCCTTTGGGATGGCACTCGACGCCCAAGGCTTCGATGGCAAAATCCTTGAAGGAGATCTCCTTCAGGATGACATCCAACGTAGAAGGCCTCAATGCCAAAAATCTTTGAAGGTTACTTCCACAGACCCATCCCATCGGGATGGTATCCAACGCTGGAGGATCTTAGCCCAAAAATTCATGATGTCTCCTCAAACACATCCCCTCGGGATGGCATTTGATGTCGGAAGTTTAAGTGCCAAAATGATTTGTGGAAACGATTGTTATGTAAACAGAGACTTGGAGCAAATGTGCTTTTCATAAAGAGAAAAATGATTACAATGAGGGTTGTGGCCAGTATGGAAATGAAAAGTACAATAAAGTAGATGGATTATTGCCTAAACTCATCTATGGATGTCTCACACTTCAGCATCAGTTTTCTTCGTCTCCCACTTCAGCATCGGTTGTCGCCACCAGTCGGCAGTGATGTAGTCTCCTTGCATCCTAGTACTACGCGTCACCAGCAATCTCACTCATGAACGCCCAGCACCTCGGATCATCACCATCTCCAATGCCACGTGGGTAAAAGAGATGGAAGGTGATGATGAAGGGTACCGGACTAGCTGAACAGGGCAATGATCCCTACATGGGATTAACTCGACTGCGCTGAAGAGGCACCATACACGTACCTTCATCCCAATGGCAAGTCCTTTATGTGGAGAGAGTTTTTTGATGATGGGAACTCTCTAACCTCGACTCTGGCTAGAGATGTTAGATCCCAGAATCTGGGATACCCCTGCTGACCCCAAGGAGTACCCCGATCCTTTCCAAGCCTCGGGTGAAGCAGCAGTATCCACATGAGGGGTCCTAGCCAGGAAGACCTCACCGAGTACCGAATGGAAAGAATAGAGCAACATCGTCATCCCTCGGGACCCGGTGGGTAGAACTTCAGACCTCGAAATTTGGGACAAGGACAGGTCCCCTGATTGAACAGCGATTCAGTGGGATTGGGCACAACATCTTCAAACTGTTCCCCACAGTCCTCAACCCATGGATGATTGTTTGGCTCGCTTAATGCAGGGCCCACTGAATACCGAGACATCACAAGATGAAGATGGAGTTTGAGAAATTTGTGAGTCAACCAACCAGCGACAAGGAGATTTATAAACACCATGGAGAACTCCCCAACTCCCCTCATTTATTGCGAGCAGTGCTATAACTCCCTAGGAACCTCGAACGCCTCAACGGGTGATGTAAGAAAACACGTGCCATGTCACGCGACTGGCAAAGCTCGAATTTGCTCATCGGTGTGACCCCCGAGGTTGAGCTCTAGTAACGAAAACCAGACAATCCCCCCTCGGCACTACTCTCTTAGATTGGTATTCGATTTCGAGGGCCTCTACCAAATTCCTGAATTTTTCTATCTCGGGATTGCCCCTCGGCATGGTATCTGAGACCGAGACTTGGTAATAAAACCTTGAGGATCCCTCCTCGGGTAAACACCTTCAGCTTGGTATCCAACTTCGGATCTCTCCAAAACCTAGTAGTCTCGGACACCACCTTATGCCAATGTTTCAATAAAAACAACTCAACCAATTCGGTCACGCTTCAACCCCATTCTAACTGCTCAACGACTTACGCAGATTTATAACAAGTATTTCATTAAGTAAGACAATTACAAGAAAGGTGGTGGCCAATCTACAGTCGGCAAAGCAAACAACGAGCTACATCTAAACACTCTTACAATTGACCTCTCGCCTCAGCCCCAATTTTCCCAAACCTTCAAAGCGCAGAAGGGGTATCACACGAGCCTCAACAGTAGAAAGTCAGTCGGCTAACAAGGGCGTGAAGGTTACTAGTCCACCTGCACAGACTGGCTGTAACAGTCCACCTTGAGAGTCGAGGCCCCAACGAAAAGTCCTACGTTCGGAAGGCCACACAAGAGCAACAAGCGACGAACAAGCACCAGATCGCTGCCCAGCCTCTCAGGCCACCCCTCGAGCCAGCTACAAATGGTGCATATTCGGTCCCGACCTTCGGCATTCGGCAGCAAACATCAGATCTTAAAATCTGAGATATACCTGATAAGGCTCAATGGGGTCACCCCAATCATGTTTTGGGTCCCCGTGAACTGGAATTGCCAGCATGAGAAGTCCCAGCCGGGCTAAATACCCCTAAGCCGTGGATGAGCCCAACCACGAATGGGCCATATCTCTCAGGTCTTGGGGGGCAAATCCTCAGATCTCGCAATCCAAGTCAAACGGCCCGAAGCGGCAAGCACGAGTCCCGACTCACACTGGGCCGAACACCTGGACAACAGAGTTCTCTCTCGACGTCTTGACCATTCCCTCCTTGTGATCTGGGAGCCGCTTGAAGGAGGATCGGATTTATAAGTATTTGTAGTTCACACCAAAAGTCTCATCACTTATTGCATTCAACGCTCCAACCTTCGAGATCAACAGTTACCGCAGTTGTCAGAAAACATGTGTAACCCCTGTTTTTCATTTTTCGTATTTTTGGTGTATTTTCCTTTTCTTGTGTGTTTGTACTCTCTCATTCTTATATTTTTCTGAACCGTATATTGAGTTGTTTCAATATATTTTCATTTCTTTTCTCATTCTTGATTTTTGCGTGTTATTTCTAATTTCTTGGTTGTTCTTATTTATGGTTGTTTTCGCTCTTTATTGTTGTCTCGTTCTCTTTATTTGTTTTTTTTTTTGGTGCTCTTGGTGATTTGGAGGTCTACCCCATTCCTAATCCTATTATTTTAATCTCTAATTGATTACCAAAGCCAAATTACCCAATCCTAGTTGAATCCTATTCAATTTGATCCCCATTTGTCTTATTGGATTAATCCTATTACCACTCTTAATACCCACAACCCAATACCCATAAACCCACATCCGAAACTCTATATATAAACTTCCCCCTAACACAAACCCTAACCCTAACTCCATCTACCCTATCCCGGCCTCTGCGCACCCCGGCAACCCCCCAATACCGACAGCACTCCCCTCTTCTCCGGCCTACTATCAACCCGAGCCCCTACTTCCTACACCCGAGCCCTACTCCCGATCGTCCCTCCTTGACCATCATCCGACCATCTCATCGCACCACCATACCAAACCTCTTGCACCACAAATCCATCGTATCTCTCTCTTTTGGTCTCTCTCTCGCTTGCTTGAGAGTTCGCACGTGGGATCGTGCGAGTTGTTCGTGGGTTCGTTGCTTGGATTCGTTGATTTGCGGTTTTTCATTCGTGGGTTTTGCTCGTTGCTCGTGGATTTGGTTGTTCTTCATTTTCGGTTAAGGCAAGTAACTTGTACTCCAATTCATTTGTTTGATACAAGTCAAAAATACCACCTATAGTGTTGTAGATGGGTCTAGAGACGACTCTTGTTTGTGTTATTCTTGATAGGTTTTGTCTCTATTGTGAAAACTTGATCATAGATGACTCACAACATAATATGGACATGAATTAACTTAGGTTTTGCATGTTCTTGATTTGATCATGTATGTGAGACTTTTGTGAGAATTTGGATATTTGTTGAGATCCATGTGATAAGCTTGTTTTAGATATGTTAATAACCCAAATTCATGACGTTTGGACACTTGGTAGACTCGATTTCATGTTTGGGTGTGTTTGGATAAATTTCTTGAATCTATGTCGATTTTGTTTTTTAAGGGAAAAATCTGTATTTGTCGCTGATCTGTTTTGTTTGCTGTTTTGGACTGTCTTGAAGTCAGTATCTTAATTTCAGTATAAAACATGAGTTTTAGATAATTTCTTCTATTTTCAAACCCCTCTGACCTTGCTAGATTTTGATTTTGTATGACTGAGTTATGACTATTTTACTACAGAGGTGTCGATCTTTTCCAGATTCTATTTTTCGGTAAATTTGATGACAAATCATTTTAAAGAACTTTGCTACATATATTATTTTAATCCAAAACTTTGGTCAACATTTCTTTATCAAGTTAGGGATTACCCAGAATTTTGGTGAATTTTATTGATAAGTTTTATATGTTGTTTCATGCTCGTTTATGAATTCTATAATTGCTGTATTTTACTCGTTGTTCTGTAAAGAACCTTATTTTCACTATGGTTCCTTTTACTGTATGAAAAATGTTTGTGAAATATGAAAGTTAGTATATTTTATCTATTTTTACCTCCCTTTGGCGGAATTGGATTTCGTTTCACTAGTTGCGAGATATCATAGTTTTCGTACAGCAGTGTTGGGATTTCCAGATTTGCCAAACTACTATTTATCGATGTTTTCTTATTTTTGATGAAACATCTACTTTTCCTGGAAAATTATGAAATTTTATATTTAGATATTGGACCTATAGGGGATACCCCAAATTTTTACTAGAATTTATTATGATGTTTCCATGTTGTTTTCCTGTTCTTGAATTCGTTTTCCTGATTTCTGGCTGAACCTATTTTCTGTATTAAAATTAGTTTTGAGTTATGAAGTTGTGAATTACTATATGACATGCTTCCCAAAAATACGAAATACGAGCACGTAACAAAGGCCCAGCGAATGATTTTCATCATCCATAAGCTGTTCAGGAATTCTTTACAATATATCAAAATATAATCAGAGTCGAAAGCCAGAAAAGTCAACCACATGCACATATAAACCAAATACCAATAAGAATACTTGAAATAAAATATATATTAATCTCAAATAGTCATGATCTGAAATACACAAATATTCCTGGGTCACATCGCCCAAATACAAGAATAAATTCAAGTCTCAAAATACAATTATTGTCCAAATTAAGCAACAAGAATAATAATAGCAAAATTCCAGCATCTAGTACATCATGTCACCAATCTCGTCTGGAACCTGTTCTCCAAAATCTGCAATTCAACGAATGCAAAAATGAGGAGAAGAGAAAACACAAGTACCCATCAATTGCAAGTCGCGGGTCACAAATAGAGTAGGATACAAGCACATGGAAATGGGTGAATCTAAGCCACAACCTAGCATGGTATAATCATGATATACTAACAGGTACAGGTAACATGTGTTAAGTGTACACGGCATAAATCAAGTGTCAAGCAAACAAGTATCCTATAACATGCATCAAGTGTCAAGTGTCGTGTAATCATATATCAAGTATCATGTTTCAAGTCTCATGTATCAAGTCTCATGTATCATGTCTTATGTATCAGGTAGTCAAGTATCAAGCAAGCACGTATCATGTCAAGTATCTTATTCAAGTATCATGTTCGAGTATTAAGTTCAAGTCTTGTGTGATTACTATCTAGGTAGCACGACATGCCGCCCACACTACATGGTTGCTACAACACAACAGTTTCGCTTTAGATTTCATAGTGGACCATAGAAGACAGTATACTCAGGTATAGAAAACAGGAAACAGGTTCATGAATCAAAACAGGTACACGAATCATCCGATTCATGCATCAATGGGTTCATGAATCAACAGGTACACAACCAACAGGTACGTGCATCAACAAGTAACAGGTACACGACCAAGAGGTACGTGCATCAACAAGTAACAGGTACATGAACCAAAAGGTATCATGCATCAACATGTTCATGTATCAACATGAATCAAAATGGGAAACATGGGTCCCCTTCTGAGTACACGTTTCTGAATTATCCACTATTCGATCTTTTCCTTAAACCCCGGCTTGGTTACTTTTATTATTAATGTCCAACAAGCATGAATATGTGCAAAATAGTGTCAAATAAACATGATATGATCAGGTTTAGGTTCAGGGAAAAAAATCAGCATGCATGGATGATATACATTCACATATATGAGCAAAATAGTCTAGGTTCATAATCAGGACAGCAAGACCAATCAGTACTAAAACAGAGATTCTAAGAGCTACAGGCATGCAAATCAAGATCCGTCGGTGGATCTAGAAACTAGACATTCACACGCATCCAACGAGTATAATAAAGTTATATACTATTTCACAACATCTCAGCTCAAAACTGATTTGAATACAGATTTTAGGTTCAGCCAGAAAATATGGGAACAACTTCAAAATCATGAAAACAGCATGAAAACATATCAAATAATTCCACGAAAAATCTGGGATAATCCGCTATAGGTATAGACTCAAAATAACAAGTTTAATAATATTCCAGTAAGTATAGATAAGCCATCGAAAATAAGAAGTAACACAAAATCATAGTTTGACGAATCTGGAATTTCTCAACACTGCTGTACGAAAATAAGGATATCTCGCAATCAGTGAATCGAAATCCAATTCTGCCAAAACGAAGTGAAAATAGATAGATTTTACTAACTTTCATTTCTCACAAATAATTTTCATAAAATATAAAGAATTAGAGTGAAAACTGGGTTCTATACTAAACAACACGCAATTTACAGCACAAGATGAGTTTAAAAAAGAACATGAAACACTACATAAAACTCATCTTTAAAATACCACAAAAATCTGGGTAGTCCCTAGTATCATAAGAAAACACTGAGCAAAATATTATACCAAGATATTATGTATAGCCTAGTTCTTGAAAATAAATTGTTAACAAAATCTACACAAAACTGAATCTGGATTCTACCGACACGGCTGTACCAAAAACATCATATCTCAGTCATACGAACTCCAAATCAAGTAAAACCAGTGGGGTTGGAAAATAGACACAATTATCTACAATTCACTTTTAATTTCCAAGTTGAGATTCGGACTGTAGTATGGATGAAAACAGCAAACAACACAGATCAAGCCGTAATTACAGATTTCACGTCTCTAGCTAAAGACATCATAACTTACACAAATTTGATCCAAACTTAACCAAACTTGAAATAAAACCTACCAATCATCTAAATATCATATTTAGGAATTCTAACATGTCCAAGACTAATAATTCTCACATGGGCAATCAATCAAACACATAACATGCAATATGTCACATACACGAACAAAATCAAGTTTGGGTGAAATCTAGGGCATTAACCTATCAAACTTCATGTCACAAGTCTTCTATGGCCAAATTTAACACAATAGAGACAAACCCATCAAATAGAAAGACAAGTTTTGGTTGTCTCTAGACCCAACTAATCTAGGTGTGAATTTTTTGACTTGTATCAACCTAATGAATTTTTGTACAAGTTACTTGCCTTAATTTGGAGATGAAGAACGATGCAAATCAAAAGTGGGGAGCAAATTCCACGAACGCAAATTCACGAACTCACGAACGATCTACACGCGCACTCGAGCACGCGCAAGAAAACCCCACGCGCAAGAGAGCGCGAGACGGCGGATGGAGAGAAAACGGGAGAGATAAAGCACGGCGCAATGGTAAGGGAAAAATATATCATGCAACAAGGTTGTAATATATATATGTAAGGATGAATAATGTTAGGGTTTGAATAAGGGGTGAGTGCACATGACGGCAAGGTAAAAAAATTGAAGGAAAAAAAAAACACAATGGGTCGGGTTGGCTTCTCGGGTGCAACCGGGTCTGGGGTAGGAAATATGCAGCTCACGTTAAAGCTTGAAGCTAAGGTAAGGATTAATTTGGACGGTAATGGTGTAGTTGTGTAGGGTGAAGGATAAGGAAAGAAAGAAATGTGGAGGAATTGATAGGTGGTTAATAAATAAGTGGGTATAAGGATTATAATGGGTAGGAACCAATCTGATTGGAAAAAATATGGTAAGGATTCGCAGCAGGTAATTAATTAATTGGGAAGGAAATCAATCTGGTGGTAAAAATAGGTATAGGATTAATGAATTAATGGTTTGGGTTTTAGGTGGATAATAGGTAATGGGTTAGGGGATTTATATAATAGGCTTAAATGGGTATATAAAAATCCAATAAGAAACTGGGTTTTAAAAATCCGACAGAAAAATAAATTAACCAATAAAAATATTGTTCATAATAAAAATGTAATTTGCACTACACAATATAATTTATTTTGAAATACTACAAAAACAAATAACAAATAGAAATGAATTTTTAATAAGAACTCAAACATAATAATAATAATAATAATAGTAGTAACAGTAACAATACTAATAATGAAAATCAAAGTAATGATAACCAAAATAAAATTTGTATAAAAAATCTTAGGAAATAGTTAACAATAAGATTATTTATCGAAAGTAGATTTTAATATAAGATCCAACATTACATTTTGACAAAATAGTTGAAAACCGAAAAAAATAATTTGCGAAAATTTTTAAAATACAAAAATACACCAAAATACTTTTTTTGGAAAACAGGGGTTACATGGCTTATTTATACTCGCTGGATTCGTGTGGAAGTCTAATTTCCAGATCCTTCGCAGATCCAAGTTTGGATGTTTGTAGTAGCGGGAATCACTATGTTAGTACTTTACTGTCTTGCTGTCCTGAACATGAACATATACTGTTTTGCTCGTATATGTGACTGTATATCACCTATGCATGTTTATTTGTTTTCCTGAACCTAATACTGATTATACCATATTAGTTTGACACTATTCCGTAAACATTCTTGCTTGTTTGATGACCATAATAAAGTAACCAAGCCGGGGTTTATGGGAAAGATCTAGTAGTGGGAAAGCATAGAAATGTGTACTTATAAGGGGGCCCGTGTTTCCCATCTGATTATCTATTTATGAGATCATGCAAGATTTGATTATCTGATTCCTGACTACATACTTCTTTATGAAAGGATATACTCAGAAGGGGGCCCGTGATCCCATCTATTACCCAACTACATACTTCCTACGAAAAGGTGTACTTGGAGGGGACTTAGTCCTATCTGTTGAATGATCGTCTGTTATCTGTCTGTCTGGATCTGTTATCTGATATCTGTCTGAACCCTGAGTACACGGCCCTATATGATCCCCTACGAAATCTACAAACGTAACTGTTTTGAATGTAGCAACCATGTGATAAAAGGATGGCACATGAAGTGCTACCTAGTTAGTAATTAATACAAGACTTATAAAAATCTGACATTTGTATCTGTATCTGAAATAAAAAATTTGAATCTGAATCTGAATCTGTTATGTGTATGTGGCTATCTGTTATCTAATCATCTGATTACCTGTTATCTGTCTGACATTATCACTTGACACTTTTATTTGACATTGTCTGTATATCTGTCTGTATGCCTTTTGACTTTGATACTTGACACATGTTAGTATACCATGCTAGTTGATTCAGCTATACCATGCTAGGTCTATTACTGCTATTATTTAGATTTGTTTAGTTTTCTCCATGTACTTATATCCTACATTATAAGTGGCCCGTAACTTGCAATTGACGGGTACTTGTTTTCTTTTTTCCTTCTCCTGCAAATGTACTAATTGCAGATCAGGATGGTCAGCTGCCAGATGGTATTGGTGAGATGATGTATTAGTGCTAGATTTTCTGCTTTATTATCATTATTATTTGTTGCTTGAACTTGAATAAAATGTACTTGGTGACTTGGATATTTATTTGTATTTGGGCGATGTAACCCAGGATAGTTGACTTATTCAGAATTTGATTATTTGGAATTATTATATTTGGTATCTTGTTTCGATTATGCATGCCTGGTTGTATCTTTTGCTTCCGACTCTGATTATTCCTATGTTATGTTGTAAAGATTCCTGAACAGCTTATGGATGATGATAATCATTCGTTGGGCTTTTGTTACGTATCTATATTCCGTATTCTTTTTGGGAAGCGGGGCATGACAACATGATGCAAGTAGGACCACATGACACACTACGCAGCCATTCAAGAAGCATGGGGGAAATTAGGGATCAGATCTCTGCTCCTAAGGCTACGACCCTAGAGCCTAAATCGAAGACTACCAAACTCATTATCAGAAAGTAAACACTTTTTATTCATTAAACGAAGGGCAGATACAAATGTGGTGGTCAGTCTGAGAAAAGGCAAGAATACAAGCAACCTAATTTCCTATATCAGGGATGGGGTGCTCTTCCTCAACTTGGGGGCAGGGATAGTTGGCTCATGATTTGCCAAATTCCATCCAACGCTGGGGCCAGCGGCATCATCATCTGATTCTTGAGGGGAAGACACTGAGGTCAATCCCCATGTGCTTCACCCCGACATCCTTGAGGGCGCGTTCGTATCCCTTGTCCTCGGCATTGACAGTATCGGCTAAGACCCCTTGATATTCCCTCTTCAATTTTGCCTCCTCTGCCTGCCACACCAGCTTCTCAGAGACCAACTGATCATTTTCCTTTGAGAGCTCCACTCAAGCCTCCCTCTCCTTGGCCATGTCCGCCCTCAAATGGCCTATGCATCCCTCAAGTCCTCCAGCCTGCGAAAGGAGTTTTCCCTTGGCTGCTTCTGCGCGATGCGCTTGTCGAAGAAGTCGATCCCGCCTCCGCTTCAGCTCGGCCCCTTGAATGGTTACCTACACAAGATCATCAGGGTACGCCTAGCAAAGGGCAAGGAAAATTATTACGCAAGATAGATCGGAGAGAAACTCACCAAAACTGAAGTTTGCACCCAGCTGTCGTAAATCTCCTCTTCGTTTTTTTTCACGAGGTCGGCAAGGTCAGGAGCAGTGGAGAGATGGGACACCATATCCTACGCAGTGGGTCGATTGATCGACACATCCTCCTCTATTACAGACTAGGAGGGGACCCACACTTTTGCCGACTTGAGCGGTTTGGCCGCTGTTGTGGCACCAGTTGCGGGCGATGGAGGAGGCCTCTTGCCCTACTTCTTGATGGTCGATTCGAATGCCTTGGCCATGGGGGGATTGGCGCCTTTCACTTTCTTCTTCGTGAGTTCCTCCATCTCTAAAGGTGGCCGCTTCTGCGACGTCTCCCCCATAGGAGCCTTGACATCGGCTCCGACCTTCATCTTTGCCTTGGCCTTGTCCTCTCGTGCCTTCTTCTCGGCCCTCATTTCCCTACGCTTCACCTTAATGAGCTCAGGGGGCCACCATCCTCGATAGTCTCGAAAGCGAAAGAGAAGATTCAAGGAAAACCTAGGGGGAAGGGGAACAAGTGAGTGAAATCAGAGAATTGAGGATGTATATATAGAAGTGAAACATCAATAATTGCGCTAGGTGCATGATTCCACGTAGGAACGTGTGACTACATGCTATGTTCATCCATTCTCCACCCTCGGCTTGGTTTTCGAGGCCCCACCTCAAAAGAAGAAATTCCAAAGTACGGCCTCTTCTGCCACCTTTGGCATGGTTTCCGAGGCTTAACCTCATGAGGAGAGATTTCAAAGCACCAAATCCTGCTCCACCATCAGCGTGGTTTTCGAGGTCGAACCCCAAGAGGAGAGAGTTCAAAGCACCGACTCCTTCACCCTCGGCGTGTTTTCCGAGGCCGAGTCTCATGAGGAAGGACTCAAGGCATTGCCTCTCTCCCCATTCTTGCAATGATATCGGAGGATGACTCTCAGGACGAGAACTATCAAGAAGCCATCTAAAAAAAAACCAAAGTTCGACAAAACATTTTTATTATGGAACGAAGACGAAATGATTACATTCGCACAAATAAATTTGGAATCACAAGTTTAAGGCACGGAGCGTCGGACCCCGGGGTCCTCGTCTGTCCCCTGATCCTGGGAGCACCGCCTCCGTCACCGAGGGATTGGCGCCCATGCGGAGTACCTCCAAACCTCTCACATTAGCTACACTGGTAGATCCTGCTACCCTACTCTAGGCATCCCCCGGAACTCCCACTTTTGAACGGATCGTAGGGTAAGGCTCCAGCCTTGAGAAAGGACTATAAAAGGTGGACACCTAGCTCACCTTTCCTAGCCTGGCCCTCAGCCGGAAAATTTCAAAGTCTTTTTTCACAAGCATCCATCTAAGGATGGATTCTGAGGACTGACTGTCAAAGGGACGAGAAGGCCCGCCAACATAATCCTGAGGGAGAGCTATGTCGGCGTTGGGAAATAATGCCTTCAGACGAGCCAGTTCCCGAGCCACCTCTTGCGACCGACTAATTTGGAAACCAAATGCCCCTTCATGATCTGTCGCCTCCTTACGAAGGTGGGCGATAAAAATACTCTCCAAGTTAAGGGAGGACCTCCCGGAATGGAGAATGAGGGGGGGCTCAGCTTCGGCCCAGCACACTCGAATGAGATGACAACGTCGAGAGGGATTTCCCTCGGGGTCGAAGGAGTGTCGTCGGAATCTGGTTTGTGGTCGAAGCAGAGGCCATCAAGTTGATGTCGGGATGCTTATCCCAGATATGTTGAAGGGCCTGCTAGTAGCCCTCCTCCTTGGCCCACGCAATCTGACCCGCTGCATTGTCGACCTCTATCTCCAATTGCTTCACCCTCTTTTCCAATCCATCCGCCCGAGTCTTCTCCTTCTGCCACTTTGAATCGAACCATTGAGCCCTGCATTCGGCCGATTTCAAATCATCTTCGTACTACCTCATGAGCTCACTCCTGTAGAGCATGGCCTGCAACGAAATAAAAAATAGCGAGAAAAATACTAACAAAGGGATGCAGTTGCTCTGGAACGAACACTTCCTGCCACCGAGTGTTGAGCATACCGAAGGTAAGCCGAGTCGAAGTCTCCTTAGCAAGGGATTTCTTGTCTCTCGGAGGCGTAAGATTAGTCCCCACCTCGATGGCCATCCGAGACTAAATGATGGAGCCAACAACCTTCACCGGCAAGTCAAGCGTGAAGGTCTCCTGGGTCTTCTCAGGAATGACCTCTTCCAGGAACGGGTGGATCGGCGGCATAAGAGACTCCATCAGTTCTTGAGCTCGGATCGATCTCTCACTTGGCTCCACCCAGGTAGAATCCTCTAGATCCCAGATAGTCAAGGGTCTCGTCCCCCGTACCCTTTTCGATCGCCCCTTTGGGGATGCTTTGGCACTCTCTGTCATCTCCCTCTTCTTCCCCTTATCCTCGGTGGCTCGTCAATGTCATCGCCTCTCGAGGCTGAAAAGGAAACACATCTGAACAGAATTGAAAATCCCTTAGAAAAACAATAGTGAGTGTTATAAGGGTAAGAAACTCACAGGGAGCATAAGGGCTTAACCCGCTGACCGCGAGTGACATCTCCGTCACCCTGGACCAATCGATGCTCAGGTTATCGTTAAATAGCCTGCCGAACTCCACCTGCTCCTCTTTAGGGAGCTCTTCGAGCTTCAAGGGATTCTTCGGAGCAGGCTCATACGACCATAAGGTCGGTATGTGTTAGGTTTTGATGGTAATCTCAGATTAAATACACTGTGAAAAAATTACAAAGAAATATCGAAACCTAGCCATAGGTCCATATGAAAACCACAATTCGTGTTTAGGAGTTGTACATTGAAGATGGATCTGTTGTCTCCAATTAATGTCGATCACTGCACTGTAATATTTTTGTGCCTCTACGGTATCCACACGAACGGATCAAATCAAGCTTTCCCTCACGTCGCGATGCTAGCTGCAGGAAGGGATGTTCCTTACGATCTCTCTCTCTCTCACAATTTCTGTGATGGCTAGGGTTGTCTCATGTGACACTTTTTCAAAGATACGTATCATATATATAGCTGCAGAAAATCAACCCTAAGAGAGTAATGAGACTGTTGGACTCATCATCTGACCTGGTTCAGATTCGTGTGTGGGCCTTTGATCTTTAATCAGCCCATTTAATCTAATTAAATGTCCAACCAATGTCAGGAGTTCAAGTCTTACTTGGATCTCCAATTAAATTCATCTTATGAATTTAAATCCCAATTTCGATCCATTCTAAGTTTGTGACCGTGTAGGTTCCCATTACGTTGACAGTAATACTAAAATCATATTCTAGTATTACAAACAGTGAGTGGTATCTAGCAATACATCACTGCTACTCAAGTAATGGGAATGTCAGTGATTAGACAGAACCTATCCGTGACCAATGTTACCATATAGTCTAGTCCCTTTGTCCAGATATCTTAATTGACCACAAGGCAAAGAGTGTGTCACCCTTGTATAGTCAATCTTTGGTTTCTTGATGTCCGAGTAGTCTTACTAAAACAAATGAGTTCAATATCTTATATTGACTCATTTGAGCATGGCCATGCATTTTGCAGTCTCACTCAATCAAGGAGCCCATAGATATCGCTCATATTATGTAAGAGGGACAAATCCTATCTAAGTCACTCACATCCCTCTGCATGATTTGTAGTATATCTAATAGTCGACTTTTTAATCAATTTATTACAGGCAACGTTTGACGACATTAAAACATATAACTTCTCATGTAGGAAACCGTAGTGACTTCAAGTCAACGAACTACATACACCAAGGTCACTGTGAGAGCCTCTTGTGACACTCACATAATGATCCATGCAGCATTCTCATGGTGGGTCAGTCCAGTACATTATTATTCTAATATGTACCCATGTAAAGACTTGATATCTCATATCCATTACCCGTGAGATATGGTCATCAGTCTGCGCACATACCAGTCTCTATGCATTATTGTTTTCCTAATTCACAATAATAATTGACTAGGGACATTTAAGAATAGTGTTCTGATTACAACCAATAGGATCTCACAATTAAGTCATGCACTTGATATCCCATGGTATTGAGCCTACTATTCTAAGGACTTTATTATGTTCATTTAATCACAATAAACAACACAATAATTGAAATGCCTCATATAAATACCATGATACAATGTAAACTAGTAATGTCAATACACAACTGGCCTCTCAGG
The DNA here is from genome assembly GCA_017893485.1 of Hemerocallis citrina. Classification (NCBI taxonomy): domain Eukaryota; kingdom Viridiplantae; phylum Streptophyta; class Magnoliopsida; order Asparagales; family Asphodelaceae; genus Hemerocallis; species Hemerocallis citrina. The sequence continues at coordinate 360,011,354 of CM030358.1, read as the reverse complement.
CATACATGAACAGTATGTCCCAGGGTTCGGGACTGTAGACGATAAAGTACTTGGACCTCCAACCATTATGGAATCTGGATGGTTGTGCACTACACATAGCTTGGACCGGGGGGACGATATCCCACTGATGAGAACTGCTTAGAAGCGCGCTCAATCCCAGACTCGCTTGGAAGTACCTTAAAATCAGGGGATGCCCATCCTTTGGCTGAACATGATGAAACTGGTCAACTGCTTCCACGAGTTCGACACGTACTACATCAGCCTCATTCCTGTCCAGTTCAAAACCTCCTTAATGAACGGGTGAAGAGGAAGATGGAGACCCGAAACAAAAGCATCCAGAGGAAACATACAGATCTGCCCCACCAGCTAATCGGTCAGATGGATACCCAGTTTCAGAAGTAGTAAAACGTACTCCGAGGGTATATGGAACTGATCCTGGATGTTGGAAAGATCACTTTTTGACATGGTATTCTGTTTCTGGTCAGCTTATATTTTAGGCCTATTCGGGGAAGACGGGGGATACACCGAACCGAACTAAGTCCTGCAAATTTTTTGGATATACCAAGAAGACTTATAGCAAGCGGGATCATCATGAAAGGTCATCGGCATGCACCTTTTGTTCGGAGAAAGCTGGTTCTTCCTCTTCTTCACTGGTTGACGACCACGAGGTGGCAAAACACCAATAATGATGTCAGAAGCTAAGGCCTTTGCTCCCCAGATTGAAAGGGCCCTGAAGACCTCCTCATCTCCACCTTGACTCATTCCGACGTAACTCCCCTCTCATTCCACTTCCTTCTTCACTGGCGGCAAAGGACCCTCCTCCTGGGCATCGACCTCCATGAACTCGGGCCCCCTGCTTGTTACTTCAGTGACATTCTCCTCTATCCGGGGATGGGATCAGTTACCTCTGCACTCACCCCCTCGATGACTACATCCTCCGAAGAATGGGCACATGCAGATGACTCCTCGGCCTCGCTCGTTCTTAGTAATAACTGAGAGTAATCCCCATAAGAGGACTCGCCTCATCCCGAGGATAATGATGAAGCTAAGCTACTAGATTTGCTCACAGACATGTTCGCTTGAATTCTCAAAGAACTTTTGTTGAGAGAAGAAAAGTGGTCCTAGAAGGAATGAGGTAGGAGAACTTATAAAGGAAAAGAAAGTGCAACTTCTTGAATGACAGGTCACGTGACGCCCCCTCGATAACCGCCTGTGAATGTGAAATGTTGACTTAGAGACCAGTGTCACATGACAACTAGAAATGAGGTCTTAACTCTCTGCGCCCTTAGCGTGGCGTTCGAGGCCGATCCTCATGAGAAGCCCTCACAAGTCCTTAACTCGCTGCACCCTCGGTGCGATGTCCAAGGCCGACCCTCATGAGGAGCTCTCACAAGGCTTCAATTCGCTGCGCCCTTGGCGTGGCGTCCGAGGCCGACCCTTATGTAGAGCTCTCACAATGCCTCAACTTGCTGGGCCCTCGGCATGGGGTCTAAGGCCGACCCTCATAGGGAGATCTCCCAAGGCCTCAACTCGCTGCACCTTTGGCATGGCGTCCGAGGCAAAACCTAACGAAGATCCCTCACAAAGCCTCAACTCACTGCACCCTCAGCATGGTGTCCGAGGAGGACCCTTTGGAGGAGCCCCCCCTCATAAGGTCTCAACTCGCTGTCCCCCAATGTAGTGTCTGAGGCTGACCTTCATGAGGAGCCCTCACAAGGTATCAACTCACTGTGCCCCCGACGTGGCATCCAAGGCCAACTCTTATGAGGATCTCTCACAAGGTCGCTCGATTGCTGCACCATCGGCATGGCGTCCGAGGCTGATCCTCACGAGTATCTCGAGCAAGGAAGACTCACCCCCGACCTCAGCTTGATAGCTGACCCTAAGCTTTCCGTAGATTCACACTGTAGTGGGACTCTCCTAATTTCGACGCGTGCAGATCGTCGTTGTCTACGCGACACCCTCAATGTGTCAAATACTCCTCGAAGAAGATCGAAAGGTCACCTCCGAGAGTGAGGGGCTTATGATGAGGGTAAAAATAAAGGATGATCTGCACCGCTCGATCCTAGTACGAATCTTAGCAGATCCCATAATAGCTAGTGGGTTAATTATAGGCCCATCGCCCAAACCCAACCCAACGTGAATCGGGTCTTCGTAATCAGTAAATCGAGAAATATTCCCTAATCAGGATCTTACCAACCTATAAATACAACCCTACCTCTACAGTAATCAGGTAATCACTATTTCACCATTTAAGCTTCTCTTAATTCTCTGGTTATTGACTTGAGCGTCAAATGATTTGGAGCCGAAAGTCCTCCGTTGGTTCAGATTTTTTTCAGGTATTCAGTGACGGTCAATCGTTCTCAAATCCACCAAACCCAATCACACATCAGCATCACAGTAGGGTCAGATCGGCGGCCGAGATCTGAGTTTTCTTTTCACCAAAAGAACTTATTATCTGTTGCTTCCACACCCAAAAACAAGCAGCATCATTCACAAAGCCCAATTTTCCAATTGTATGTATAATGGTAGAATTTGATCGAGGGCTTAAAAATACCAAGACATCAGAAAATAAGTTATGCTCTTATTTCTCTATTTGTTCCAATTCTTCATGATATCTTTGTCCGATATATCATATTTCCATTCTACTATCTTTTATTCAAAATATGAAAAAAGAGAAAGAAAGAAAAAGACCATCAGATTTCTTAAAACTTATTACCAATAATTTCTGAACGGTAGATCAATTCACTGTTTTCATAGAATCTCTTTGTGGAAATAATTAAGCAAAGAAAGCAAAGCGTATATAATTATGAGAATCCATATATGATGTAAAATGATTAGTATCTCTACTTTCAATAATCTACTACTAAATCAAATTAATATGCCCGTATTGCATATTCCTTGACAAGTTTGTACGGTTGAAATATTAGAAGCTATAGTAAGTCGTGGACAACATTTTTACCTAACTATAGTCCTGTCCTGTTATCGTTTATCATAAAATTACAAATATTGCGTTTGCATATGAACTACCAGTCGAATTCTATCACCTTGTTTTCTTTTATGCTTTCTTAGAGATCGTGGCAGTAATTCTAAGTTGATATTAATTAATAAAATCAAGAGATAGTAATCCAATTGCTGAAAGTTTCACTTGGTTTAAAACTGGTAGGTACCCCATTAGATAATACCCAACACAGCGAAAGGAGAATATCCGGGAAAGGGTTATACATTGGTAGACACAATCCTTGTGAAAAGGAATCTGGAGATGAAAAATTCACAATAGCTGATATCAGAAAAGCCACTAGGAACTTCTCCCCTGCTTTGGAAATCGGACAAGGTAGCTTTGGAGTTGTTTACAAAGGAAAACTTGAAGATGGGACATTAGTGGCAGTTAAACGCGCCAAAAAGGTTATGAAAGAACCATTTCTCTTATTTATTTATTTATTTATTTATATATTCAACGTGCATGTTTTAGTAGAAAATATCACTGAACTCTTGACACCTTATTGCTTCCAGACTTCTTATGACACCCAACTAGGTACTGAATTCCAAACTCAAATCGAGACCATGGCATGCATTGAGCATTTGAATTTAGTTCGACTCTTTGGATATTTGGGATGAATGGATACTTGTAATTGAGTGTCTCTAATGGGACACTCAGAGAACATCTTGAAAGTAAGTTAATTTTTGCCCTCTTCATTTTGTACCATTTTCCTATTGAGTATTTAGTAGTGATTCATTGAACAAAATCCAGGTTTGCCTGGAAACACTCTGGACCATGCTGCACGGCTGGATATTGCAATTGATATAGCTCATGTTATCACTCATCTCCATATGTATACAAGTATCTATCTCTGAAATGCTAGATACTATGTTGATTTTTCTTTTTAATTTTTAATTGGTTAGGGATGGTTAAATAATTTTAGCAGCAATTTTGTAGAGCATTATTTAGTTAATAGTCTTTTTTATAAACTATAAATTATATAGTTCATAGTTAAAAAGTTAAAGCTGTGTTCGGTATCTGAGTTCTGTTTAGATTTTAATGTTGGCATTCTGATAATTATCGTACTTATCAACTTGATTTACCAGGATTTGTATACCGTCTTCTTAAATTATTAAAAGCATTAATTGGAAAAATTATTAAATAATAGTTAAAGCACCGAAATATCAAAGTACTCAATCCATATTTCTGTGAATATAGAATTATACTATAATGCATATTTTGTTAAATTTAATTTCATGCTAGAAATGGAAATCTGGGTTGAGGTGCTGGTGGTCGACATTGGATGGTCAAAGGTGAGGGCGGTGGATGGTCTAAGGTGAAGACGGTGATGGGTTCGGTTGATGAGGATGATGGAGGCAATTGGTGGTGGAGACGAGGTGCTGGTGGTCGACGTTGATGGGCATCGCAGTCGGTGGACGGAGGACGGTGGAAGTCGGTGAAGGTGAGGTGGTGTGGTGGAAGGGCTCGACGAGGGGGATAGGGTGAAGACGAGGGCGGAGGAGCGATGGTTTCCTCGAAGTCAAACTGGGAAGGAGAGAAGAGGCGTGGGTTTTGGGAAACAGAGGTAGGGGAAGGCGGCGTTATTTGGGTTGTTAACCTCCTTTTTGAAAATATTTAGTAGAATACCCTTGTTTTGAAAATATTTAGTGAAATACCCTAGTTCTTAGTTAGATTTCTATAGTATTCTTCCTATAATAATTTTTATAGGATGTGTGACTTTTCTACAAAAACTAAGAGTGCGTTTGTTTTGATATTTAGAATAGAGTTTTCTGAATAGAGTATTCTGAATAGAGGTATTTTGAAAATGAGTTTAAAAGCTGTTTGTTTAGACTATATTCTGAAAACTGTATTCTGAATACTGTTTATCTGAAAAAGAGAGTTTAGAAGCTGTTCTGTTATATTTCTAGCTGAAAACTGTTATCTGAAAGCTGTTTTTCTGAAAAAACGAGTTTAAAAGCTGTTCTGTTATATTTCTTGCTGAAAACTGTTATCTGATAGATGTTTTTCTGAAAAAGCGAGTTTAAAAGCTGTTCTGTTATATTTCTAGCTGAAAACTGTTATCTGAAAGCTGTTTTTCTGAAAAAACGAGTTTAAAAGCTGTTCTGTTATATTTCTTGCTGAAAACTGTTATCTTATAGCTGTTTTTCTGAAAAAGCGAGTTTAAAAGCTGTTCGGTTATATTTCTTGCTGAAAACTGTTATCTGAAAGCTGTTTTTCTGAAAAAACGAGTTTAAAAGCTGTTCTGTTATATTTCTTGCTGAAAACTGTTATCTTATAGCTGTTTTTCTGAAAAAGCGAGTTTAAAAGCTGTTCGGTTATATTTCTTGCTGAAAACTGTTATCTGAAGGCTGTTTTTCTGAAAAAATGAGTTTAAAAGCTGTTCTGTTATATTTCTTGCTGAAAACTGTTATCTTATAGCTGTTTTTCTGAAAAAGCGAGTTTAAAAGCTGTTCGGTTATATTTTTTGCTGAAAACTGTTATCTGAAAGCTGTTTTTCTGGAAAAACGAGTTTAAAAGCTGTTCTGTTATATTTCTAGCTGAAAACTGTTATCTTATAGCTGTTTTTCTGAAAAAGAGAGTTTAAAAGCTGTTCTGTTATATTTCTGACAATTTTGAATATCAATTTGAAATAATAATAATAATAATAATAATAATAATAATAATATATATATAATAATAATAATAATAATAATAATAATAATAATAATAATAATAATAATATATATATATATATAATAATAATAGTAATAATAATGATATATAATAATAATAATATATATAATAATAATAATAATATATATATAATAATAATAATAATAATAATAATAAATAATAATATATATATATAATAATAATAATATATATAATAATAATAATAATAATAATAATAATAATAATAATATATAATAATAATAATAATAATAATAATAATAATAATAATAATAATATATAAAATAATAATAATAATAATAATAATAATAATAATAATAATATATAATAATAATAATAATAATAATAATATATAATAATATTAATAATAATATATAATAATAATAATAATATATATAATAATATATAATAATAATAATAATAATAATAATAATAATAATAATAATAATAATAATAATAATAATAATAATATATATAATAATAATAATAATAATAATAATAATAATAATAATAATAATATATATAATAATATATATAATAATAATAATAATAATAATAATAATAATAATAATAATAATAATAATAATAATAATAATAATAATAATAATATATAATAATAATATATATAATAATAATAATAATAATAATATATATAATAATAATAATAATATATATAATAATAATAATAATATATATAAATAATAATAATAATAATAATAATAATAATAATATATAATAATAATAATAATATATATAATAATAATAATAATAAATAATAATAATAATATATATATAATAACTCCCCCTTCGTGCGCCACCAGCTCTCTTGCTTTGTAGTTGCTGTGAGAAGAGAGTAAAGGAGGTGTTTTGGAAAATAGGGGGTATGAGTATTCTGAATATCAATTGGGAATAACACTTAAAACAAACGCCAACTCAGAATAGAGTATTCTGAATACTCTATTCCGAATATCAAAACAAACGCACCCTTAAAATTTTTATTGTTAGATTTTAGTTTTTGGGTTTTAGGATAATTTTTATTTTTATTGTTAGATTTTAGTTTTTCTGCTTTCTACCTTCTAAATATAAATATATGGAAAATTCTTAAAATTAAATTAAATTTACTTACTTTGTACTGGCTGTGATACCACTTTGGTGGGTGCGTGAAATCCCTTAACTTGTAGGTGTGAGTAGCGCGTAATCTTCTGGAGACCTGAAAATCAAAAGGACAAGAGTATCAAAAACTTTAAAAATCTTTAAAAATCTAAAGAGTAAAGTCTAAAGAGTTGAAATAAAGATCAAAGTTTGAAAAATAATATTCCTCGAAATAATGGATATTGTCAATTCTAAAAAAGTAATCAGGAATGATGGGAATGTCGTCGTCATCGTCGTCAAGTTCTCTAATATATTCTGATTTTGTCTTATATTCTTCACTATTATATGGGGGTTCTTCGAGTTCTTCTGTATGTCTATGTTCTCCTTCATTATGTTCATGTTCTTCTAGAAATTGTCTGTATGCAGTCGTAGGACTCCAAACGTAACTACTAAATATACCATTTTCATAAAATAACAAAGATCTTTCGTGATAAGTTAGATCGTCAATTATTTCCACATTTATATTACTAGTTTCTCCAGAGATTATTTGGTTTATTGTTATAATTATTACTCGTTGAATGCTAAAAAAGAATAATTTGAATTCGTAGCAATCATCCATGCTTATTTGTCTATGAGGATAATAAACATAAAAAACTAGCATTCTGTCACTTCCTTGGTAATTAACCATTAATTCAAAAATTGGTGAGGCAATACCGAAATTATTATCCATTACTTCTTTCGAATAATAATCAATTATGAAATAAAGAGCAGAGAGAGATTTCTAAGGATACCTAAAAAATCAAAACAAAACGGCTCATCATGCTTCCGACCTAGTTAAACTTTTTTGATCTGTTCTGTACCAGTTACTACCAGTGGATAAAATATCCCTGGTATGCACCCCGATTTCTGTGCTCCTTTTACGTTCTTCCCATCTCAAGATTACTATGCCCTCAATAGAGCTTCATCCAAGAGATACGTCTAGAACAACTAGTAGCACTTCGGTACAGACAACCACAAAAGTCTAACTATAGAAGGTAGCAAATGAGTCTTTTTGCAAGATTATTTAGGCAGAGCCTTACAAAACTCTCCCTAGGGGAAAGGAATTTAGTTGTTCATACCTTATTTTCTACAGAGGCTGATAGATGAACTGATAAAAGACATGTTATTTCCTTCAAGCTTGTTACAAACAGACTCTCTAAGATTATGAGGAATTTTTCTCTCCAAAAAAAGTCTGCCTTCTCCCTTACCCTGCCTTCCCTTTTATAGCCGAAGGGATGGCTTCACACCAGATACAATTATTATCCTTCTTACATCATTGCTCACATCACAGATACAATTATTGCTTTTCTTACATCAGTGCTTACGTCATGTTACAATAAATGCTCTGATTACATTTTTGGCCTATTCCAGGAAAAGAGATTCCTCTTGGCCGACATCTTCACATGCTGCACATTTATGTTGGTGTTCCATCTTCATCAGGCTACAGTAATGTACAGCTGTCTCTGCTGTCATTGTCATTCCTCCAGTAGATAGTATCTGGTACCAGCTGTCAAACAGCTCATGTTTATCTTGTGGCTGTTTGATTTTTGCTATACTGTACATTATTATCTTATCTGGATCTGGGCTGTCATAGATCCATATATTGCTATCTCTTTGTTTTATGTCTTTTAATTCACAGTACATGTTCCTAAAGCCCATTGCTCTTCTTTCTGGGATTAGTTTATCAAATTCTTCAGCTTTAAATGGTACAATGTTTGATGCTCCATAGATTATTTGGGTGGTCATCCCTATTTTTATAACATGTTCCGCTGGGAATTCTTCCTCCTCATTTAGATACTCTGGGATGGCTGAATACATTCTAACATATATTTTTGAGGCCTTCGTGAGCCCAAAATAACTTTTAGCTGCCTTGTAAATTTCTCTTGGTAGGTGGATTAGTTCTTCACATTCTCTGGATGGGTAAATACAATGAATAAGTCCTCTTTCGAATAGTGCCCTAGTTGTTCTCAGATTGGCTCCTGGTAGGATGATGGCCTTGTTCATGTGCTGCTGAGATATGGTTCTGATGAATTGGTTTACTTCAGTTACTTGGCATAGCTTCTGAATATATTGTAAAAATAATATTTTCTTTGATACTTTGATAGGAGCTTTCTCAGTAAGAAGTGTCTCCTTGTATGTGGTTTTATTTGAAGATGTAATTGCTTCTTCTTTTACTGACTGAGAAGGCTCACCTATCTCACTCATTTTTTTGTCCGTCATATTTTCTGTGGTTACATGCTGGCTTACATGTTGATAGAACAAACGCTGGAGTCCACATATTTGTAGTTGTAACTGGTTAAATACTCCTTTTAATTGCTCCACTGCCTCCTTTAGGTATACTATATCTCGTTCTATTTGCTGAACTCTGGTTTCCATTCTGCAACAAGTGAAATAGTTATTCTCTTGATAGAAATCGGCTAAAATATTAAGTTTTCCTTTTATGTTTTCTTTTAAGAAATCGTAATGTGCTAACTCCATCTGCCATCTAATCAATCTCTTATTTGCTATGGTTGGGTCTATTATTTTATTAATCCAACTCTTTGCTTGGGTATTGTCTGTTCTTACTGTAAATTTTGTATGTATTATGAATAGTTCAAACTTTTTTATAGCTTTTAAGATTGCTAGTAGTTCTTTTTCGTTTATGTGGTAATTTTGCTGGGTTTGTGTGAAAGATCCACTAGTATATCGGGCTAATTTTTCTTCACTTTCTCCTTTTTCAATAAATTTTAATACTGCTCCGCAATTGGTTTCACATGCATCAGTCTCTATTATCCAGGAACATTCTTTAACAGGTAATCTTAGCTTTGGTAACTCTGAAGTTTGTTGTTTTAATATTTTAAGTTTTTCTTCATCCTCCGGGGTCCATTCCCATTTTTTAAACTTTTTAAGTTTTTGTTGTAACCAATTGGTTTTTGCTGATAAATTTGGTATATAACCTCTTGTTTGATTTAGTAATCCTATTATAGCTTGCACTTCTCTTTTTTCTTTTAGGACATTAGGAAAAGTCTTTATTTTTTCTGCTATATGTGATTGTAATTCTATTCCTTCATGTGATAGTTTTGTTCCTAAGAATTCTATTTCGGTTTTGAATAATTCCATTTTCTTTTTGGATAGTATAATGCCTGCATTTTTCACTATTTCTATGAATTTTAGTAGTTGTTCTGTATGTTGTTCCTCATTTTCTGATCCTATTAGAATATCATCTACATATACTAATATGAAATTGTTGTATTTTTCAAAAATTTTATCCATATATTCTTGAAATATCCCTGGGCTATTTTTGTAACCGAATGGTAATAAATTCCATTCATAAAATCCTTGAGGTGTGCTAAATGCCGTTAAAGGTTTTGAATCTTCTGTTAGTTTTACATGATAGAATCCTGATTTGCAATCAAATTTCAAATATATTTTTCTTGTTCTTACTGTGTTAAGTAGTATTTGCATGTCTGGTAGTGGATATCCAAATCTCTTAGTATTTTTATTTAATTCCATATAATTTACTACCATTCGAGATTTACCTCTTTTTTCTTCTGAGTGTTTTTTAACTATGAATGCTGGTGATAAATGTGGACTTTGTGATTTTCTTATATAATTATTTTCCACTAATTATTTTATGTGTATTTTGAATTCTTCTAGGTCTGTTGGAGTATGTCTTATTGGTCTAATTTTAATTATTTTGTTCTTATCTATTAACTCTATATGTGCCGTGGGTTCACTGAAGTTCCATTTTGCCAAGGGGTCTTCTCCGCACAGATCTTCTAATTGTTTTTGTAAAATTTCTTTGGTGGTTGTTACTTGAACTTGTTGTATTCTAGTTTTATTTGGTAAGTATTGGTATTCACCACACTGGGTTGAAGAAACTCCGATGTGTGGTAGGTCAGTTCTGGAATACGGTTGAGTTATTCTAATTGCTATTGCTTGGTGTCTGCAAGGTGTTGTAAATACAACTGATTTATGTGATATAGTTATGGGATAGTATTGTTGGAAAAAATCATTTCCTAAGAGTACGTCATTATTCATATCGTCAAATTGGTATACTATAGGTATTTTTAGTATGTAACTTCCTATTTGTACATTAACATTTTGTTGATATTTGTCTAGTATGATGGTTTGTCCAGTTAATCCAGTTATGGCTTTTTTATTAAAGCCATCTTGTTTCCATTTTGGTAGTATATTTTCGCGGCATAAACTAGTACCTGCCCCGGTGTCTATTAGACTGTGATAGTTTCTTGATTTGTATCCTTCGTAAACAAATTCTGTTAGGATGTATAACGTGTTTTTTGTTGCCCTTAATGGATTCATCTGTCTAATATCCTATTTATTACCATGCTTTCATTGTTTACTGTTATTGTAATTTTTTCTTGTTGAATTGAGTAAGGTTGTACTGATGTAAGGAAGTCAGTTCCTAATAACATATCATTAACATGTTGTTCTGGGTCTACATGTAAGTGTAACAACATTTCTTTTCTACCATTTATCCTTAGTGGTAGTATGATCTTATGTACAATTGGGTGTCTATTATTGTAATAATCTAGGTAATAATATGGGTTATCTAATGTTATCAATTCAGTGGTTTTTATATTTGTTTGCTTAATATGTGAATTGGTAGCTCCTGTGTCAACGAAAGCTATTTGTTTATTCCATTTTCCATTGTCATAATATTCTATTTCTATTTTAAATTGGTTATTATTTTGGTGTTCTAATGTATTTATTATTGGTATTAATTCCATTGCTTGTTGTTTATTTCTTATTGATAGTGATCTCTTTCCGAACATTATTTGTGGTGCTTTACCTTTTTCGGTTTCTTTTGCTTTATTAAAGTCGAATTCGATATAATTTGGTATAGTCCTTCAGGGTTTTCTCTAGCTGGTTTGTACCTTATGATTTCGCTGAATAGTGGCTCTATTTTAAAATTGTCTGTATTTCTATTCTTTACTTCGTGCTTACTAGTGAAAGCGTAGATATTTCTAATTTGTATGCTCATAACTTTGCTTTTTTCTATCATTTCTATACCTGATAACCTATGATACATGACTAGACTTTTATCTCTATTTTCTTCTGTCATGCTTATAGAGAAATTCGGTTTTATTGTGAACTTTATCTTTTGGTACATTAGGTTCCCTTGCACTACTCCTATTAAGGCGTCTTGTGTACTTGATATTATCCTATCATCCATTAGATATATTTGGAGGGGTGTATTTATTCCTTCCTTAAAATAGGCTTTTATTATTATTTGTACAGCTCCTAAATGTATGTGTCTTAATGTTTTTCTGGTTTTTTTGTTTATCTTTTCCATCTCTTGTCTTATTATTCTTTCTGTTATTAATGGGATTATGGTTTTGCCTTGTGCTTGTTCAATGTCTATAGGTTGTTCATTTTTCCTAGCTATTACTATGGTGCTTTTCTTTCTTTCAAATATTGGTAATTTAAAGATTTCTTTTGGATTTATATCTAATTTGGTTTCTCTTATTGTATCGTACTTTTGTATGTCAAAGCACATCCTTTCTCTTAATTCTTCATTGTTTTCTTCTCTTTCTGAGGGTTCTCCTATTTCTGTTAGATCAGTCAACATGTATATTTCACATTCTTCTGTTTCACCTTCACTACTTCCGCTATCTTCTCCCATTACCATTATTTCTTCATCTTCACTTATTTCTGACCATTCTTCATCATATTCTATGGGTTCGTAATTTATGTTATTCATTTCTTCAATTTCTACTATGTATTTTACATTTTCTTTTTTCATTCTTTTAGGACAATTTGGTGATATATGTCCTACCTCCCCACATATGTAACAATTACATTTTTTTGGATTTTTCGTATATTGTCTATTTTTATTTTTATTCATTTTCTAAAGTATTTTTTAAAAGTTTTTCTATATCTCTTAAAAGTTTTCCTATATTTTGGTTGATATTTTGGGAATTTGTGATTATTCTTCTTTGTGTATTTATAGTTATTGTATCTATAGTTATTATTGCATCCCCAATGGTTCGGTCTTGCATCTTCACAGCAAATTCTTTGTTTATATGTTCTGTAATATTTCATTGTTGCTCTGGCCTCTTGGCATACATTGTCCCTATAATCTTTTACAAATTGCGTTCTATATCCTAAAGTGTCTACTTCAGGTTTTACTTTCTCATTTATGTATGCACTATATATGTTTATGCTCCATGGATCAGGTAATTTTAGGAAGAATGAGTCTAAAATCGGGCTTCGTTCTTCTTTTGTATAATAACTATCTTGATAATATTCTCGGAATTCACAAGCATAGTTGTCAAAATGGCACATGTCGCATATTTCTAAGTTACTTAGTCTCCATCTTGCTTGATTCTTTTTATATATAGTGTGTTTTTCTCCTTTATCGTATACACTGAATTCGGTTCTTATTGCTTTTTCGTAATTTGTAATTATTTCTTTTAAACCTAACGTCCTTTGTGCTGAACTTTCTTCAGTTCCTCCATCATCGACTGGTCTTGATTTTCTTATAGTATTTCTTTCTTCTTCTTCTAGTCCATTCCACCATTTTGCTACTACTCCCATAAAGGTGGCTTCTATAAATTTCTCAAATGCATTCCCGTTAAGGTTTTGCCTAAATCCTACTATTAGTGACGCTTTTACCCATTCTTCAATTGTTCTATCTACATCTTTTACGCAATCTAGGTCTAACCATTCTCCATTTCTTGCTATTCCTTTTTCGAAGTGTTCTGTTGGTTCATATTTTTGGGTTTCTTTTTCTTTATCTTTTCCTAGTTGCATCCTTCTTTTTGTATTTTGCCATTTCCATGGTAATTGGTATGGTTTTTTGTGAGGTGGTGGTCTTAAGATTTCATACATATTACTTGGAATTTCTGAAAGTTTTTCAATAATCTTATCTTGGTCCATTTTTATTTCTTTGTTTGTTATATCTAGATTTTTCAAGGCTTCTTGTACTTCTTCTGAATTAGGATTTGCCATTAAATCTTCTATTTCCAAAATATTTATATTAAGCTTTGTTATGGCTTCTAGTTCTTTCATACCTTCTTCTGTTATGCCTAATTCTTCTTCTGGGTAGTCTGTCATATATCTTCCTAATTCTTTTATATTTTTATTTATGATTCTTAAATCTTTTCTTACATCTTTGAACATTTCAGGACCGTTGTAATCTTCTTCCAAGTCTTGTATGTTTAAATAAATTTTTGGCTCCATGTCCTACTATTTTGTCTGCTAGTAGGTGTTGGTAATACCAGCTTGCTTCTTCGTTTCTGTAATCTAATACTTTGTATGATATTTGTTTTTGTATCTCTTTAGGTAGTTGATTGTTACTTTTATTGTTAGTAATAGGTATTCTGATATTTCTTTACTGGCAATGTGCTTACTTTCTACTAATCTTTTATCAACGTATCTAATCTTGAATTTTGAAAGATTTTTTAATTTAAGTTTCTCTATTTTCTGTGAATTATCCAGCTTTTCTAAGGTTAAGGTGTATTATAGTTTATAATTTCTAGAGTGGGGTTATATATAAAATTTTGCTTTTTGGTTATTTAATTAAAAGGGGTAGTTGGCTAAATATTTTTGGAAGAAGGGTATTTGGCTAAATATTTTTGAAAAGTGGGGTATTTACCCACTATGCTCGGGGAAGGCGGCTGTAGGGGTAGGGGCTAGGTTTACACAGTAATTAGGGTTAGGGTAGGTTAGGTTTAAATAGGGAATTGGGTAGGGATGTTGGGTTAGCGGGTTTCGGGTTTGGATACAATAAGAGATGGGTTATAGGGTTGGGATAATAAATCACTTAATGGGTATGGATTTGGGTTTAGATAAATAGGATAAACAATTAGGATAATAATATATTAAATTAGAGTACTCAATACACAAAATATTCAAATAGGTTGTATAACACGATTTTACAGGGTTCAATAGAAAATAGAATTAATTGAAAGAATACAATTATATTAAGATTTAGCTTTTTACAATAATTAGAATAGTCATATATAAATAATATACCTGGTTTGTACTTTAAAATAATAATAATAATAATAATAGATGGATTAAAATCTGCGGGCTTTCACAATAACAAAAGATGGATTTTTAATATACAATCAAAAGAAATAATAATAACAATAATAATAATAATAATAATAACAATAAAAATAATAATACTAATAATAATAATACCAACAATAACAATAATAATGACAATAATAATAATAATAACAATAATAACAATAATAATAACAATAATAATAATAGTAGTAATAAGATTGTATAAAATAGGAATTAGGGTTTAATAAATTCATTAAAATAATTTAAATAGTAATAATACATTTGATTTGGGCTCAAATATAAATAATCGACCAATTGGGATTATAAAACAAAGTAAAAATACACCACTATTCGAAAATAAATAAAATTGTTAATTAGAAGATACTTTAATATAAAATCCTAACCAAATTTAGCACATAATGAATTTATAAAAATTTGAAATACAAAAATATTCAGGAAATATGTATTTGCGGGAACGGGGATTACAAGATATGATGAGAGATACGGATCCAACCCGTCATTGGATCAAAACAATGAGATCCCTTGTGCTTAGAACTCATACATAGCTGAACACACTTAGCGGCCCGGGCGGTCAGCTTCGTGCGCTCAGTGGTAAGGAAAAGGACGTTAGAGGTGCACCCAAATCTACGGAGCATATTGTAGGATGGTGGATAGTGATGAAGAGCCTCAATTTCTTAGTGACAATAAGCGACGACATTCTGCCTAAATAGTAGTCACAGATGATAAATAAGAGAATACTAAAGATTTGAGCCATAGAATTTCTCAATTCTAACACAATAGACTTATTAGATCGAATCGAATGATTTTTCCGTATCCATAATAATACCAATCCAACCCATTTCATGAATAAAATGTTACCAATTAACAAACCAACAAAACTACTTGTTACAAATAACATCTTGTTGTTGAATCGAAACATATAAATGTTGACTAATCAGGCTAACATTGAACTTGGTTAAATGAAATGGGCATCGTACCAGATAGGGTACACGAGTGAGTGATATTAATGAGGCTGACAGAAGTCATGACAACTAGGCTGACAGAACTCATGACAACTTCAGCCTAGAAAGTCAAGGAACAGATGAAGAGAGTAAAAGAACACGTGCCGTCTCAAAAATGTGACGATGCTTGCGTTCAGCTACACCATTCTGTTCATGTGTGTGGGTATGATTGTTGGAAAATAGTGTCATGAGACTGAAGAATTGATCGCATAATAGTGGAAGTGTACTCACAGCATCGCCCGAGCGGAAAATCTTGACGTGCTCACCAAACTGAGTGTGAATAATGGTCGTAAAGATCTGGCAAACGTTAGGAATCTCAGATTGTTGGTGCATAAAAAAAATTCATGTATATCGAGTGAACTCATCTATGAAGGCAACATAATAAAGATAGTCTTTGCTGGAATGTACAGGAGAGGATCTCATATGTCAGAATGAAGAAGTTGAAAAGGGAGAGTGGTCTGAGAAGTGAATGGCCTACTAACAACCCCGACAAACAGATAAACGTGTAAAAGAAAGATGGCCAAGGGCACTACTATGGGCTCAAGTCTTAAGGGGAGACCAATTAGACCTAAACGTTTGTCACTGATTAGCATTAGAGGACACAACACCAACAAAACTAGGATGAGATCTATGTACATATAGAAGATCTTGATGATATAGACGACCTTGTCGACTAACACGCCCAAATTCCAGTCCAATGTGTGAATCTTTCAAAGAACAACCTAAAGAATCGAATGTAACGACAAGACCACTATCTCACATAGCATAATTGGAAATAAGGTTCATGGATAAATGGGGAGCATAAAGAACACAAGGCAATGTGAGAGTGAGAGAGCTAATAGATCCTGAGTGTGTAGTAAAAAGTTGTGAGCCATCGACTGTGTGAAGTGATGGAGAGTGAAGGAAGTGCAGTGTTGGTGGTGAGCAATGTATAATTACTAGTAAGATGATGTGATGCACCAAAATCTAATTTCTAGGAAGAATTCATATCAGGAGTAACATAAAATGCAGGAGCAGAGATGCCAGCATTGGTAGACTGACCTAAGAGCTTGAGTTCCAGCTGAACGAGGCGATGCTGAAAATTGACCCAATTAGCAGGATATGACAAAGCTAGAGTAACAGTCACAGCAGAAGACGTAGGAAAAAAGGTACGGCGATGAGGAATGAGACTGGTGATACTGTGGCACGAATTGAAATGAGGACGGTGATGCTATTATCGTTGGGATCGGGATTGGGATACTGGTGCCAGCGCTGGGAGGAGGAGGGGTAGGGATATGGATGATGCTGAAAGGAGGGAGGAGACTGGAATCAGGATGATGGCGACCGCTGCTGCTGTTACCGGGATCTGGATGGGGATCGAAATGGTGCAGTTGTTGCTGGCATTGGAATGAGGGAGGAGGCATGGATTCATAAGATGTTGTTGTTATCGACGTCGGGATCAAGGATGAGTGAAGAGGAAGATGCAGTAGCAGGGAAGTCGGTGGAGATGAGAACATACTGGCAAAATTGAGGTTCCATTGGAGAAGTACTAGTACCTGCAATTGTTTTATTTTTTTGGATTTTTTTTGGTCAGGTTTGGTTTTGGGTATAGGTTTTTGGGTATTAGTATTTTGAGCATAGGGTTTCGGGTATTCGAGTATAGGGTATGAGGGTATTAGGGTTTGGGGTTTGGATCCGAGTCGGGTTTCGGGTTTGATTTTGGATGTAGGAGAGAGGGTTGCGGCTGCTAGGGTTATTTATTTATTTTTTAACAGAAACATGTCGGGATGGGGAGTTTGAGTGGGGCAGATAAGGTTTGGGGAAGTGTATTTGGATTAGGATTTGGGTCGGGATATAGGATTTGGATCCAGGTAGGGTCGGTTTCAGTTGCAGCCAAATGAAGACAGGAGATGGTGATGGGGGTAATGGGGTTTGGGAGTGATGGGTTGTAGCGCCCCGAATTTCTAATATAATATCTTAGAAAATACGTGGCACGATTCTCAGCATCAACTTCAATATAATACTAAACACAACCAAACACCAGTAAAATTTCTCAACTTTCATAATACTTAATCATTACATAGCACAGCGGAATACAAAACATCTTAAGTCACAATTCTCTTTTCTTTACAACACTTTATTTTACAAATTACATGAGTCACTATATCAATTGAACATCAAGCATCCAAATCCGAGCCTTAAGAAATCACCTGTAAAATATGAGGCTAGAGATAACCCTAACCCCAAAACTAAAGGGGTCAGCCATAAAGGTGTGAGTGACATAAAATAAACAACATAAGTAAAGCATGGATTCATAAACAACATGTGATAAATAATAATACATAAAATATGACATAGCAAGGAAACATGTAAACCTCAAGTGAAGCTAAACTGAGTGTCAAGTGTAGAAAACAGGAAAACACATGTGTGAAACCAATCAAGAAAACATCAAGTCTATATGCTGACTCTCTAATGCGTACTTGTCGGAGTCTATGCATCCCACTCTACATAGGTCCGGTGCAAGCCCTTAACGTCTCCACATTATAGGGGTTTAATCTCCGCTATACAACTAATCCTATCATGATGACTACTACAAGATAAAGATAAACTGTGAGTATTAGCCCATGCCCCGATAATTCCGGAGGTCAATCTCTATCTATAGATAATTCCGGATACTATTTCACTCACACCTGGGAATCTTCGAGAATACCCCACACCGCAAGCGATGGGACCTCATCACACGAATACCACAAGTGCGTCGCCTCGACCCCGATAATTTCGGAGATCAATCCCACACCACAGGTAATTTCGGAGACAATTTCACTCACACCTGGATAATTCCGGGGATTATCTCATACCGCAAGCCATACTGAGGTTCATAACTCATGTTCTCGTTCATCATATCACCACTAGTGCCTGTCCTTATCATTTAGGTTATTTAATTACTTAACGAATCTTCTAGAGTTGGTGCACCCTACTGGACTTAACTCGACAACTGATCAATTAAAATGCCTCAACTGGCCCAAACATAAATAACCCAACGGCCGGTATACTAGGGTCACACACTCCCTCTAGAGACTCACACTCAAATGTCCAAACCAACTTCCAACATAAACTGCTCAACTTAACATCTTGAAAACATATGTTCAATAGAAGATAAGGTATAAAATAATAAGTTATAGATTAAAGTGTTTGGAGAATAAATCATTTGAAATAACATTCAAAATATAAAGATACATCAGTATCAGTCGACTAATAACAAGCGTAAGTCGACTGTCCAGAAGAGAATTCTATGGTTTTAAGAAAATAATCTAAGTCTTATAAGTCGACTTTTAAAGGTCATAGGTCGACTGTCCAGAGAGAAAATCCAATAATCTTTAAGAAAATATTCTAAATATAGCAGTCGACCGAAAAGGGTCATAGGTCGACTGTCCAGAGAGAAAAAAATTACAATAACTTTGAAAAATAATTTTAAGTGTACCAGTCGACTGTAAAAGGTATAGGTCGACTGTCCAGAAGGAAATTTCAAGAAAACTCAAGAACATAGCAGCCGGGTCGTATCAGTCGACTGAAAATTCATACTAGTCGACTGTTGACCTACAGACTGTATACTTTTGGTTGTGCACAATTCAATCGATACGTAGTTTTACTTTATGAAAATGATTTCTTCAGAAAGCATATTTCTTATATGTTCAAATATAACTGGTAGGACATATAATAGTCCACAAAACTAAATCACACTACTTGAATTTATAAAAATAGATATTTTGTTGGTTTCCTTCAATCAAACATGAAATTGTGCAAATCACCAAAATAGAGTTTTTCTAAAAATCAATTACTCATTGAAATTTCTTCGTATACAGATCCAAACATTTAAATATCAAAATCTCAAAGAATCCCCAATTTGGGTATATTTCTCAACTCGACTAAATTCTCAAAAATTTTGATTCTCAAGATATGCTCTCTTGATTCATAACTTTCCATTCGAATTCCTCAAAAACTGAATTACTACTACAACTCACAACCATAATTAATTGATAACATCACCATGTCCAATTTGTATTCAACTAAATACTCAAAATCATAAAAGGTCTCACCTTTATTAGATTCATGCATAAAATTCACCATATATATTCAATCCAACATTAACCCAAAAGAGAACGACTACCCACATACACTCTTATTTGCAAACAACTAGGGTTTCACAAGATCCAATTTTTCATCCAATTCATAATGTGCATATTCATATTCAAACCCTAAACATGCTTTCTAGCAATAAGATTCAACATCCAAGATCCATTAAACATTCATAGATCAAACAACCAAATTGTACTAAATCACATACATAAACAAATCAACAAAACAATTACATGCAAAATACACAAAGCAAAACAAACATGTCACTCACCTCGAATGAAGAAATCCCTTAAGAAAACTTCTCTTTTGCAAAATCCAAGATCCTCTTCTTAATTCCTCCAAAAAAAAAATAATAATAAAACTTTATGTTGTGCAGCGAATGACGGCTGCGTTTCTTTTAAATAGGCCGGAAATAGAGGATTTAGGGGTTTTAGACACATTTGCAAAATAATCCCTTTAAAATATAATTTTACATCAATAGATTCCTATACTTGGAAACTTGATAAAATCGATCAAATTGAGATTTAAAAGCAAAATAACATCCATATTTCCAGTCGGCACTATTTTAAAAGTCCAGAAAATAGTTTTGCACTTTCACCCCTCAAAATGACAATTTTGCAAAAAGATCATTCTTTTTCTTAATATTTACAAATAGATCCAATTAATATCAGAAAAATCTAGAAAAATTACAAATAATCCCAAATAATAAATAATGATTTTCCCTAAAATAATTTTGGTCTTTGAACTTCTCAAGAAAATATTTGCACGTGTTTTGTACGTGTAAAAAGATAGATTTTCTGAAATTATTTATTAAATCTCCAAAAAAAATCATTTTAATTCCTTTATAAACTTTTAAAATAATATTTAAAAATACGGGGTACTACACCACTCCCTCCTTAGAAGAGTTCTGTCCTCAGAACTATTGCTAATGAGGTCCAAAAGCATAGCAACAAGGAAAACAATATCTCATAAATGGAAACATAGTTCAAACAATAGCATATGAGAACATAATCTAAATAGAAGGAATACCACTCAACTCAAAGGTACAATCATTCAAAAGAATTACAATCACATAAAAGAAAGTACATTCATACAAAAAGCTCAGGGAAATCCTTCTGCATGCGATCCTCTAGCTCCCAAGTAGCCTCTTCGAACTGCTGATTCCTCCACAGCACCTTGACCATAGGTATCACTTTGGTCCTAAGAACTTTCTTCCACGGTCAACAATCTCAACAGGTTGTTCCTAGTAACTCAAGTTCACCTGTAGACCTTCAGGAATCTCTACCAACTGATGGTTCTGATCTGGCACATATTTTCTCAACAACGACACATGGAATACATCATGCACCTGTGCCAACTCCTCTGGAAGCTTCAATCTATATGCTGCCTTACCAATCCACTGCACGATCCTGTATGACCCAATATACCTTGGCGCCAACTTGCCTCCCTTACCAAACCTGATCACTCCTTTGGTCGGAGACACCTTGAGAAAAACTATATCCCCAACCTCAAACTCCAAGTTTCTTCGTCGAGTATCAGCATAACTCTTCTGCCGACTCTGAGCCTCGACGAACCTCTTGCGAATCAGCTCAATCTGCTCTGACGTCTGCTGCACGATCTCAGGACCAAACATCTGCCTCTCGCCAACCTCGTACCAACAAACAGGTGTCCTGCACCTCTGCCCGTACAAAGCCTCATACGACGCCATCCCGATACTCGCATGGTAACTGTTGTTATAAGCAAGCTCAACCAATGCCAAGTATCTCTCCCAGCTACCACCGAAATCCATAACACAAGCCCTCAGCATATCTTCTAGCACTCGATTCACTCTCTCCGTCTGACCATCGGTCTGTGTATGAAAAGCGGCACTGAAATCAGTTCTGGTGCCTAAAGCTGCTTGTAGGCTCTTCCAAAATCTTAAAGTGAACCTTGCATTAAGACACAACCCAAACCTCTGAGAGACGCATCACTGAAGATATCATAATCCTTTCCAGCTTGTGGCAAAGCTAAGATAGGTGCAGTAGTCAACCTCTCCTTTAACTCAAGGAAACTTGCCTCACACATATCAATCCATGAAAATGCCACATTCTTCCGGGTCATACCTGTCAAAGGAACTGCAATCTGAGAATAACCCAGGATGAATCTCCTGTAGTAACCAGCCAAACCTAAGAAACTTTTGACTTCCTTCATAGACGTTGGCCTGGGCCAATCCTTCACTGCTTCAACTTTCTGAGGATCAGTGGCCACTCCCTCCTTAGAAAGGATATGACCAAGGAAAGCTACCTCCAACTTCCAAAACTCACACTTCGACAACTTGGCATACAAGCTATGCTCCTGCAATTTCTGTAATACCGCTGTCAAGTGCTTAGAATGCTCCTCCTTCGACTTCGAATACACTAAAATATCGTCGATGAAAACCACTACGAAGGAGTCAATAAATGGCCTCAAAACCCGATTCATCATATCCATGAACACTGCTGGTGCATTCGTCAACCCGAATGGCATCACCAAAAAACTCATAGAGTCCATGACGAGTCCTGAAAGCTGTCTTACTCACATCCTCCTCCTTGACTCGAACCTGATGATACCCTGATCTCAAATCAATCTTCGAAAACACAGCTGCTCCTCGAAGCCTGTCAAACAAATCATCAATTTGCGGTAGTGGATACTTGTTCTGAATAGTCACCCTATTCAACTCTCGGTAGTCAATGCACATCCTCATTGACCCATCCTTCCTCTTGACCAACAACACTAGCGCACCCCACGGTGAGGAACTCGGCCTAATAAGTCCCTTGCTCAATAACTCCTCAATCTGTTTCTTCACTTCGTCTTGCTCTACAGGTGCCATCCTGTACAAAGCCTTAGAAATCGGAGCACTCCCTGGCTGAACATTAATGCAAAACTCCACATCTCTCTGCGGCGATAATCCTGGAAAATCTTCCAAGAACACCTTAGGAAAATCTCTGACAACCGGAATGCCTTGGACTTCATCTGGAATCGCCATCTTGGATACCATTGCAATCACCTTCGAAACTTTCTTCTTTCCTTGGAAAGTCACTGCGGGACCACCTGGTGCTTTCACTAACACCTCTTTCTGCTTGCATTCAATTGTGGCATCATATATTGCCATTCAATCAATGCCCACGATCACATCCACTCCTAAGACTTGCAGCTCGATCAGATCAATGCCGAATAATCTCCTGCCAATCTCGATATCACAACCCTCGTAATATCGATCAGTAATCAATTCTTCACCTGACGGTATTGCCACCGACAAAACCTTGCCTGGAAACAACTTAGGCTCCACACCTAAGACCTTTGTAAAATTGGGCGACACAAAAGTATGCGAAGAACCAGTATCAAATAAAACTTTTGCCTTAATTCCATTAATCAAAACAATTCCCTGGATCACATCTTCCGAGTTACCCGCATCCTCCTTGGTTAATGCAAACTCTGGCCCTTGTCTCTGGAATTTACTTCTACCTGAACCATCCTTCCTCAACTGCGGACAATGAGACTTAGAATGTCCTGCCTGCCCACACTGGAAACAAGTCTGCTTCGCCAACTTAGGACACGCTGACCTGTAATGACCTGCCTCCTTGCAGTAATAACAAGTCACTTCCTGAATTTCAGGTGCCTTCTGCACTGAACCACTGAACTTGACTTGCTTCACTGGAAATCCCTTCCCACTCTGACCTGATGCTGGCCTCTTGTTCCTGTTCCAGGTTTCTTACTTCTTCTAGAACTGGTCCATGTCTTCCTCGGTCATAGCTGCTCTCCTGACCAGCTTGTCGAACCTCCTTATGCCCAACGGAATCATTCTCGACCTCAAGATTGGCCTCAAGCCCTGCTAAAACTTCTTGGCCTTCTTTGCCTCATCAACTATCAGCTCTGGTGCATACCTCGACAGCTGAGCAAACTTGGTCTCATACTCTCGCACGGTCATGCTGCCCTGCTGTAGATTCAGGAATTCGGTCGCCTTCTTCTCCTGAATATCTAGGGGAAAGAATGTTAGTGTAGGTGCCCTAGAGGCAATACAATGATATTATGTAATCAGTATTATTGACATTATGTTCTATTTGATTATATTAATAATTTATTATGCTTCGTATTTACTGCGTTATAAATGGTAGCATGATAAATGTCCTTAGATTATTAATACGAACTATATGAATATGAGATTATATATAGTATAATAATCTTAAATGTCCCTAGTCGAGTATTATTATTATTAGGACAGTAATAATACATTGAGACTAGTATGTTGATTGATTGATGACCACCTCTCATGGGTCATTAGTATAGAGATACTAAAATCAATACATAGGTAAATGTAAGAGTACATTGTACTGAACAGACCCACTGTGAGATTCAACCATGGAATAAATAAATGTCATAAGTAATCTCACTGTGATAATGGTGTAATGGTCCTCTGACTTGAAATCATTATATTTCTACACGAGAATTAATGTACTTTGATTCTATCAAAAGTTATCTTTAATCGGGTAATGATAAAGATAGTATTGGGTTCATTATGAATCGTATGAGAAATGTGAATGATCTAGATGGAATTTAACCCTCCTAATTTTAGGAGCGATATTATCGGCCTCTTGTTTGAGTGAGACTATGAAATGCATGGCCATGCTCAAATATTGATTTGTTTGAATAGTCTACTCATCGATCAAGAAAATAAAGATTAAATTATTAAGAGGATGACACGAACCATGCCTCTAGTTTAATCTATAATATCAAGGTTAAAATGATTATATTACACGGAGACATTAGTCATGAAAGGTTTAATTGAATCACCAATTATTATTATTACTTGGGTAGCAATGATGTATTACTAGATGCCGCTCATTGTTTATAATTTTATTATTAGATAATAAAATTATTGCCAACGTAATAATAACCTAAAGGGTCACACACTTAGAACGTTTAAAAGGAGTTTTAATTCAAATTCGGAATTTAAATTAAATGATTATAAATTCGAAATTAGTTATTTAATTAATTGAGTTGGACTTGATTAATTAAAGTGTAATTCGAATTTAAATCTTTAAACCGAATCAGTTTGGTTTAGTAGAAGCCCAAACCGATTACGGTTACGCCCACCTCATTCTCTCTTATAAATACATAGAGATGTATTGGTTTAGGGTTTATCTTTTGGCAAATTCGTTTTCCACAAAAACCCTAGCCGCTCCAACTGTTGAGAGGCAAGAGAGAGAGAGAGATAGAGGCAAGCATCATCGGCTAGTACCGGCTCCCTTGATCGTTGGACGATCGGACGTTCGTGTGGACTGCTTTAGAGACGCGGATCTTGCTACAAGGGTTGCGTGGTGATTGTATAACAGGACCTCCATCTTTCAGCCTTCGTAAAGCTCTTAAAAGGTAAAATTTCGTTTCTCTATAATCAGCCATGCCTTGTACACGGATCCTAGGGTTAGGGTTTCGGATTTTATGGTTTTAAGACTGGTTTTTTTTTCGCTGCGTTTGTGCCCTAAAATCCTTCATTGGTATCAGAGCTGCGTGTATAAGGGGCTGATTTGGTTACGTGTTTACTGCATTCGATGCATGTATGCATGTTTTATGAATCTGCCTTGATACGGTTATATGATATGTCGATTATAATATGTTATGTCGATCATATATGATTCTGTTATGCTATATATTGTGATTTGATCATACAGGTATGTTTTACAATTTGCCATGACTGATCAGTAAGCGATTTTGTATGTTATGCATGATGTTTGGTTTATATGGTGATATAAACTGATGGACAGATGGTGTTTGGACACGATCTGTAAACTGGGATATGATATGAATGTATATGATACATGGTTCCGGAACTGTATATGATGCAGTGGCGGCAGAGACTAAAAGATATGATCTGTTGTTCGAAATCGATGATTTCTGAATAGGGATAGTCTTCTGGAATTAAAAAAAATTTCTGATTTCGAGCTGACCGGTCAGCTCGACCCCCGCCGGGGGCTGCCGCCCCCGGACCCCGCCCGGGGGCTGCCTCCCCCGGACCCCTGCTGTATATATATTTTTTTGTGTTCTTAATTGTTTACTTGAGCATGGTGCTGGTTATGGCCTTAAGACCCTTAGATTAATGGTTTATGGTTTTGGTTTTGTAAATACGACTTGCATGTCGTTTTCTTCATTCTTGTAATTGTATAATCTTGAATGTAACTCGAGTTTTATTATGTAAGTACATTAGTATAGGTTGTTTTCAATTATTCAATGTAATGTACTTGAAGATTGAAGGACGATCCAAGAAGTGGAGCAACCAAGGAGAATGAAGACATGTAATTGTATTTATATTTTCCACCATAGATTGACCTCGACCCTTTCATTAGCTTGAAAGGATCATGTAGGATAAAGGCCATAACCAAGCACGTTTACATACTGCACTTTACATATTGATGTATGAATGTTTGTGTAGAATACATTATGATGCATGCTTCAATTAGATTAATAATGTATTAATGTATGTATTAGATACATCACCCATGCCATGCCTGCTTAAACAAGAAATAATCTGTAACGATTTAAGATGAACATTAAACAAACGATCATGAGATTCTCGTGTTTATGAAACACGGCAAATAAATATGAATTTTCATTGATTCAACGATTGAATGATTTTGTCAACAACCGATTACGAATCTGTAAGAAAAGGGGTGCCAATAATGCCGTCTGTGCGTTAACCTCTGATCTGGAAATCATTCATTCAACGAATTTTTGATTTGAAATATTTAGTTCCAAGACAAATTGGGAATCTCTTTATGATGGGATCATGATCGTTTATAAGTAAACCCCTTAACAAAATATTAAGTTAATTAGATGCTTTCCAATGAATTAACACTCATCAAAGCCTAGATCATAAGGGGTGGGTTTTTCAAAGTAGAGCACTCCTTTTAATCGTGGTTAGGTGCGAAAGAATAAATGTGATATTCGTCATGTTAATCATTGGGTCCAACTTAACTAAGTCGTCACAATAGGATTGTAGATAGTGAACTTAGAAGCATAGAGTTTGGCAAAATTTATTAGATAAATTAGAACAATAGTTGTTCACCAAACTATCCAAGAATTATATGTGATATAATTGACAAATGTTGTCTACCTAAATAGTTATGTTTTGGGAGAATTGGCCAACGCTAACTCAAGGCATAATGAAATATGGATCTTGGCTCACTAGAAAATTAGTTTCCGAATTGATAGTAAGGGCTATTAGTTTGAACAAAATAGTGGGAGGTATATTAAGTTGAATGTACCATGATCACTTGAACATAATTATTAATTATTTGACAATCTAACTTATCTTATGCATTTTAAACATTGTAGATACTAAATGGCGCAAAACACAAACAACTCTTTCTCCGTGCGATCAGTCCTTGAGAAGGACAAGCTGACAGGAACAAACTTCCTTGACTGGTCTAGGAATTTGAGGATTGTCCTCAGGCAGGAGCGTAAGCTCCATGTTGTTGAAATTCCTCCACCGGTCCATCCTGGTGACGGTGCAACTCGTGCTCAACTAAATGCTTACTAGAAGCATATTGATGATGCGACGGATGTTGCTTGTCTCATGCTTGTAACTATGAGTGCTGAGCTTCAGAAGCAGCATGAGCATATGGATGCTTATGCTATGCTTGAGCATCTTCAGACGATGTTTCAAGTACAGGCTCGTCAAGAAAGGTTCAATACGTACAAAGCAATTTTTAACTGCAAGCAAGGAAATAACCCAGTTGGACCGCATGTTCTGAAGATGATTGGGTATTTTGAATACCTAGACCGTTTGGGCTCCGGGCTTACTCGAGAGGCTCAAATAGATATTATCTTGCAATCTTTGAACAGCAACTATGCCCAGTTTATTATGACTTTCATCATGACCGAGCAAGACAAAACACCCACTGAATTGTTGGCACTGTTAAGAACTACCGAAGCCAACACGCAAAAGGCACCTGAGAATGCTCCCATAATGATGGTGGGCAATAAAGGTGCTAAGGAAAAAGGGAAATGGAAGGGCAAGAAAAAGATTGGATCTAATGCAGTTGCTCCTTCCAAGCCCACTTTCAAGAAAGCTCTCAAGCCTAAAGGTGGTGTTGCTAAACCTGATAAGGGTGATTGTCACTGGTGCAAGAAACCAGGTCATTGGAAGAGAAACTGTCCAACTTATTTGGAAAGTCTGAAGAGCGTGAAATCTCTGAATATTTCTGATTCAGATATTCATGTTATAGAAGTCAATTTATCTACTTCTACATCTTGGGTATTGGATACTGGATGTGGTTCTCACATTTGTATTAATGTGCAGGGACTTCAAAGGAGTAGATCTTTGGCAAAGGGAGAGATCGACCTACGCGTTGGCAATGGAGCAAAGGTTGCTGCTTTGGCCGTAGGGACTTATTATTTATCGTTGCCCTCTGGGCTTATTTTAGAACTTGAGAACTGTTATTACGTGCCTGCGATTTGCAGAAACATTATTTCTATTTCTTGTTTGGACAAGAAGGGTTTTTCGTTTATAATAAAAGACAATTGTTGCTCTTTTGGTTTAAATGATTTAACTTATGGTGTAGCGCGTTTATTTAATGGTTTATATGTTCTAGAACTTGATTATACTCCCGTCTATAATATGAATAAACGTCTTAAAGCAAATGACTCAAATCAAACATACCTTTGGCATTGTCGATTAGGCCATATAAATGAGAATCGCATATCCAAACTACATAAAGATGGATTTTTGGATAAGTTTGATTTTGAATCATACGATGAATGTGATGCTTGTTTACTTGGTAAAATGGCAAAAAGCTCCTTTTACTAAACAAGGTAAAAGGGCTAACGAACGATTAGAACTGATACATAGTGATGTATGTGGTCCAATGCGTTCTATGGCAAGAGGTGGCTTTTATTACTTCATAACATTTACTGATGATTTCAGTAGATTCGGATATGTGTATCTTTTGAAACACAAATCTGAATCCTTTGAAAAGTTCAAAGAATTTAAAGCTGAAGTAGAAAAGCAAATAGGCGGAAGTATTAAAACTCTTCGATCTGATCGAGGAGGTGAATACTTAAGCCATGATTTTAAGAATTACTTAAAGGAGTGTGGTATAGTATCACAACTCACTCCTCCTGGAACACCACAATGGAATGGGGTTTCTGAAAGGAGAAATCGTACCTTGTTGGACATGGTAAGATCGATGATGAGTCATGCTGATCTTCCAATAAGTTTCTGGGGTTATGCCCTAGAAACGGTTGCATATACACTAAACCGAGTTCCAACTAAAGCGGTTCAAAAGACTCCATATGAGATATGGACTGAGAAACGTCAAAGCATGTCATTTATGAAAATATGGGGATGTGAAGCGTTTGTGAAACGTATGATCTCTGACAAGCTTGGACCAAAATCAGACAAGTGTTATTTTGTGGGGTACCCGAAGGAAACTAAGGGTTACTTCTTCTATAATCCGACCGAGAAGAAAATAGTTGTTTCTCGCACTGCTGTATTTCTTGAACGAGAGCTAGTCTCCAAAAGAAACAGTGGGAGGAAAATAGAACTCGATGTAGCTCGAGACCCACAAGATAATGTTGAACCCGAATTGGAACTTGAGCAGGATATTCAAGATAATATTCAAGATGACACTGCTCAAGAAACACAGATTGTTCGTAGATCTGGTAGGATTCGCCATAAACCTGAGAGATATTATGGATTTCTCTTAATAGAGAATGGTGATTTGATGCTCATAGATCAAGATGATCCCCTCACCTACCAAGATGCTATGAACAGTCCTGACTCTGAGAGATGGCTAGAAGCCATGAAATCTGAAATGGATTCCATGTATGATAACCAAGTATGGACTTTGGTTGATCCACCTGAAGGGGTAAAACCTATAGGGTGCAAATGGGTTTTCAAAAAGAAAATCGACATGGAAGGAAATGTTCAGACCTATAAAGCTAGGTTGGTTGCAAAAGGTTTCAAACAAATTCATGGTATTGACTATGATGAAACTTTTTCACCTGTAGCTATGATCAAATCCATTAGGATTTTGCTTGCAATAGCAGCTTATCATGATTATGAGATCTGGCAGATGGATGTCAAAACAGCCTTCCTTAATGGGAGCCTTGAAGAGGATGTGTACATGACACAACCTGAAGGTTTTGTCAGTCCAAGGGATGCTAGAAGGATATGTAAGTTGCGTCGATCCATTTATGGACTGAAGCAGGCCTCAAGGAGGTGGACTATTCGTTTTGACCAGACAGTCAAGGAATTTGGCTTTATTCAAAACGAAGATGAATCTTGTGTTTACAAAAGGGTTAGTGGGAGCCACGTGGCATTCATAGTATTATATGTTGATGATATATTACTTATCGGGAATGACATACCTTCTCTACAGGCTGTTAAGACTTGGTTGGGAAAAATTTCTCCATGAAAGATTTAGGCGAGGCGACCTATATATTAGGGATCAGGATCTATAGAGATAGATCCAGAAGATTGATCGGCCTAAATCAGAGTACATATATTGACAAAGTACTGCATCGTTTTGGGATGCAAGATGCTAAAAGGGGATTTGTCCCGATATCTCATGGGATATCGATCTCGAGTGACAATAGTCCTAAAACATTGGATAAAAAGGACCGCATGAGTAAGATTCCATATGCTTCTGCAATTGGATCTATCATGTATGCAATGATATGTACTCGTCCTGATGTGTCGTATGCTTTGAGTATGACGAGCAGGTTCCAGTCTAATCCAGGTGAAGGTCACTGGACAGCTGTCAAGAATATTCTTAAGTACTTGAAGAGGACTAAAGATTCATTCTTGGTATATGGGGGAGAAGAGAGACTTGTGGTAAAAGGTTACACTGATTCTAGTTTCCAAACAGACAAGGATGATTCTATATCCCAGTCTGGTTTCGTGTTTTGTCTCAACGGAGGTGCTGTAAGCTGGAAAAGTTCAAAGCAAGAAACAGTAGCTGATTCTACAATAGAGGCTGAGTATATTGCTGCTTGCGAAGCAGCTAAGGAGGCAGTTTGGATCCGAAATTTCATCACAGGGCTTGGTGTGGTTCCATCGATCGCAGATCCTATCGATCTTTATTGCGATAACAGCGGAGCCATAGCACAAGCAAAGGAACCAAGATCGCACTCCAGGGCAAAACATATACTTAGAAGATATCACCTTATTCGTGAGATTAATGAACGAGGAGATATACATATATGTAAAGTGCAAACAAATGATAACGTAGCTGACCCACTGACTAAGGCTTTGTCGTAGCAGAAGCACGAGGGTCACACTAGTTCCATTGGTATTCGATACATGAGAGATTGGCTCTAGTGCAAGTGGGAGATTGTTAGTGTAGGTGCCCTAGAGGCAATACAATGATATTATGTAATCAGTATTATTGACATTATGTTCTATTTGATTATATTAATAATTTATTATGCTTCGTATTTACTGCGTTATAAATGTTAGCATGATAAATGTCCTTAGATTATTAATACGAACTATATGAACATGAGATTATATATAGTACAATAATCTTAAATGTCCCTAGTCGAGTATTATTATTATTAGGACAGTAATAATATATTGAGACTAGTATGTTGATTGATTGATGACAACCTCTCATGGGTCATTAGTATAGAGATACTAAAATCAATACATAGGTAAATGTAAGAGTACATTGTACTGGACAGACCCACTGTGAGATTCAACCATGGAATAAATAAATAAGTGTCATAAGTAATCTCACTGTGATAATGGTGTAATGGTCCTCTGACCTGAAATCATTATATTTCTACACGAGAATTAATGTACTTTGATTCTATCAAAAGGTTATCTTTAATCGGGTAATGATAAAGATAGTATTGGGTTCATTATGAATCGTATGAGAAATGTGAATGATCTAGATGGAATTTAACCCTCCTAATTTTAGGAGCGATATTATCGGCCTCTTGTTTGAGTGAGACTATGAAATGCATGGCCATGCTCAAATATTGATTTGTTTGAATAGTCTACTCATCGATCAAGAAAATAAAGATTAAATTATTAAGAGGATGACACGAACCATGCCTCTAGTTTAATCTATAATATCAAGGTTGAAAGGATTATATTACACGGAGACATTAGTCACGAAAGGTTTAATTGAATCACCAATTATTATTATTACTTGGGTAGCAATGATGTATTACTAGATGCCGCTCATTGTTTATAATTTTATTATTAGATAATAAAATTATTGCCAACGTAATAATAACCTAAAGGGTCACACACTTAGAACGTTTAAAAGGAGTTTTAATTCAAATTCGGAATTTAAATTAAATGATTATAAATTCGAAATTAGTTATTTAATTAATTGAGTTGGACTTGATTAATTAAAGTGTAATTCGAATTTAAATCTTTAAACCGAATCAGTTTGGTTTAGTAGAAGCCCAAACCGATTACGGTTACGCCCACCTCATTCTCTCTTATAAATACATAGAGATGTATTGGTTTAGGGTTTATCTTTTGGCAAATTCGTTTTCCACAAAAACCCTAGCCGCTCCAACTGTTGAGAGGCAAGAGAGAGAGAGAGAGATAGAGGCAAGCATCATCGGCTAGTACCGGCTCCCTTGATCGTTGGACGATCGGACGTTCGTGTGGACTGCTTTAGAGACGCGGATCTTGCTACAAGGGTTGCGTGGTGATTGTATAACAGGACCTCCATCTTTCAGCCTTCGTAAAGCTCTTAAAAGGTAAAATTTCGTTTCTCCATAATCAGCCATGTCTTGTACACGGATCCTAGGGTTAGGGTTTCGGATTTTATGGTTTTAAGACTGGTTTTTTTTTCGCTACGTTTGTGCCCCGAAATCCTTCAAAGAAGCGATCCCTGAATTCTTCCCGAAAAGCTTCCCAAGTCATCTGCTGGTCCCCCAAAGTCCTCTTCACCGTTTGCCACCAAACACCAGCGTCCTTTTCCAATTGCATAGTGGCCAACTTCACCTTATTGGCTGCCGAAGTTTCCGAGACCTCGAAGATTGTCTCCATCCGTCTAATCCAATCATCAGCTTCGTTTGGATCAGATTGTCCCTCAAAAACTGGCGGCCTCATCCTCTTGAAGGACTCGATCTGCTTGATGGGATCAGTGTTAACCAATCTTGGTCAAGCTCCATGATTCTGATTTTGGTTCTGAGCCTGTGCCAAATTAGCTGCCATTAGTGCATTCAAAGTCTGATACACCCTGGCAATTTCGGCCTCGAGATCAATTCCAGTTCCTTGGGAACTTCCAGCTCCATCACCATTATTGCCAATCCTGGATCTGGGTCCAACCATTCTGAGTACTGCAAAATGAGGAAAAACTTAGAGCACCACACACAATTCATACTCACATCAATACCCTTTGGCAAAAACTCAACCGTACCCCAAACGTAAAACATCATGTTTCAGTTCTATGTGATACTCACTCTCTAATGTCCACACCTAGGTACTCACACTCTAGTATCCACACCTAGGTTATTTTTATGCCATGTTTATTATTAGTATTGAAGCATGCTCCGATACTAATCTCTGTAGCGCCCCGAATTTCTAATATAATATCTTAGAAAATACGTGGCACAATTCCCAGCATCAACTTCAATGTAATACTAAATACAACCAAACACCACTAAAATTTCTCAACTTTCATTATACTTAATCATTATATAGCACAGCGGAATACAAAACATCATAAATCACAATTCTCTTTTCTTTACAACACTTTATTTTACAAATTACACGAGTCACTATATCAATTGAACATCAAGCATCCAAATCCGAGCCTTAAGAAATCACCTGTAAAATATGAGGCTAGAGATAATCCTAACCCTTAAACTAAAGGGGTCAGCCATAAAGGTGTGAGTGATATAAAACAAACAACATAAGTAAAGCATGGATTCATAAACAACATGTGATAAATAATAATACATAAAATATGACATAGCAAGGAAACATGTAAACCTCAAGTGAAGCTAAACTGAGTGTCAAGTGTAGATTACAGGAAAACACATGCGGAAAACCAATCAAGAAAACATCAAGTCTATATGCTGACTCTCTAATGCGTACTTGTCGGAGTCTATGCATCCCACTCTATATAGGTCCGGTGCAAGTCCCTTAACGTCTCCACATTATGGGGTTTAATCCCCGCTATGCAACTAATCCTATCACGATGACTACTACGAGATAAAGATAAACTGTGAGTATTAGCCCATGCCCCGATAATTCCGGAGGTCAATCTCTATCCACAGATAATTCCGGAGACTATTTCACTCACACCTGGGAATCTTAGAGAACACCCCACACCTGCAAGCGATGGCACCTCATTACACGAATACCACATGTGCGTCGCCACGACCCCGATAACAAGCGTAAGTCGACTCTCCAGAAGAGAATTCTATGGTTTTAAAAAAATAATCTAAGTCTTATAAGTCGACTTTTAAAGGTCATAGGTCGACTGTCCAGAGAGAATATCTAATAATCTTTAAGAAAATATTCTAAGTATAGTAGTCGACTGAAAAGGGTCATAGGTCGACTGTCCAGAGAGAAAAAAATTACAATAACTATGAAAAATAATTCTAAGTGTACCAGTCGACTGTAAAAGGTATAGGTCGATTGTCCAGGAGGAAATTTCAAGAAAACTTAAGAACATAGCAACCGGGTCGTATCAGTCGACTGAAAATTCATACCAGTCGACTGTCGACCTACAGACTGTATACTTTTGGTTGTGCACAATTCAACCGATACGTAGTTTTACTTTATGAAAATGATTTCTTCAAAAAGTATATTTCTTATATGTTCAAGTATAACTGGTAGGACATATAATAGTCCACAAAACTAAATCAAACTACTTGAATTTATAAAAATAGAGATTTTGTTGGTTTCCTTCAATCAAACATGAAATTGTGCATATCACCAAAATAGAGTTTTTCTAAAAATCAATTACTCATTGAAATTTCTTCGTATACAGATCCAAACATTTAAATATCAAAATCTCAAAGAATCCCCAATTTGGGTATATTTCTCAACTCGACCAAATTCTCAAAAATTTTGATTCTCAAGATGTGCTCTCTTGATTCATAACTTTCCATTCGAATTCCTCAAAAACTGAATTACTACTACAACTCACAACCATAATTAATTGATAACATCACCATGTCCAATTTGTATTCAACCAAATACTCAAAATCATAAAAGGTCTCACCTTTATTAGATTCATGCATAAAATTCACCATATTCATTCAATCAAACATTAACCCAAAAGAGAACGACTATCCACATACACTCCTTTTTGCAAACAACTAGGGTTTCACAAGATCCAATTTTTCATCCAATTCATAATGAGCATATTCATATTCAAACCCTAAACATGCTTTCTAGCAATAAGATTCAATATCCAAGATCCATTAAACCTTCATAGATCAAACAACCAAATTCTACTAAATCACATACATAAACAAATCAACAAAACAATTACATGCAAAATACACAAAGCAAAACAAACATGTCACTCACCTCGAATGAAGAAATCCCTTAAGAAAACTTCTCTTTTGCAAAATCCAAGATCCTCTTCTTAATTCCTCCCAAAAAAAAATAATAAAACTTTATATTGTGCAGCGAATGACGGCTGCATTTCTTTTAAATAGGCCTGGAAATAGAGGATTTAGAATTTTTAGACACATTTGCAAAATAATCCCTTTAAAATATAACTTTACATAAATAGATTCTTATACTTGGAAACTTGATAAAATCGATCAAACTGAGATTTAAAAGCAAAATAACCTCCATATTTCTAGTCGGCACTATTTTAAAAGTCCAGAAAAATAGTTTTGCACTTTCACCCCTCAAAATGATAATTTTGCAAAAAGATCCTTCTTTTTCTTAATATTTGCAAATAGATCCAATTAATATCAGAAAAATCTAGAAAAATTACAATAATCCCAAATAATAAATAATGATTTTCCCTAAAATAATTTTGGCCTTTGAACTTCTCAAGAAAATATTTGCACGTGTTTTGCACGTGTAAAAAGATAGATTTTCTGAAATTATTTATTAAATCTCCAAAAAAATCTTTTTAATTCATTTATAAACTTTTAAAATAATATTTAAAAATACGGGGTACGACATGGGTTTAGGAGATGGTGATGGGAATGATGATGGTGTGGAGTTTTGGAGGGATGATGATGGTGTTTGGTGTGTTTTGGAGTGGAATGTGTTGGATGTTTTGGGGATGGATAGGAAGAGAGAATTGGGGATCAGGTTGTTGTGTGGTTGGAGAAGAAGATTTAGGGATAATTAAGAGTTGATATTAGGAGGGAGAAGAAGATTAGGGATTAGGGTTTGGCATTAGATATCTGATACCATGTTAGATTCAGAAATAGAAAAAAATACTTTATTGGATTGATTATAACTGAGTACAATGTCTCATATATATAGGAGAGAAGTAAAGATTAAACTAATACATATTCTGATATGGGACTAAAATAAGTAATATAATATCTAATATCTAATAGTAGTAAACGTTGACTGAAACTAGGTAGTAACTACTACTTTTTGAAAGGTGAAAATTATAACCACTAAAAGAAAAGCACAAAGATGTGTAGGCAATTACATACTGAGCAAGGAAAAATGTAGATGAATAAATTATTAGGATATATATGCTAAAATCCCTCGTCTTTTGCCACAACCACACCCACCCCACACACACACTCTCATCCCATAATTGGGGAATTGTGCAAGCGGAGGTTCAAACCCCCGATCTCTTGCTCATATCGAAGAGGCTTACCACTAGGCTAAAATTCCTTATCGATATATATACTTCCATAAAGAACTGATAGTATATAGTTATCTCTAATTCCACCATGCCAAATGTGCAGGCAATGAAGAAGTTTATGGATGGGAACGCGATACACACATTAGACCCAAATCTTTCACCAAGGCTAGCCACTAATCTTGCAGTTGACATGATCCTTGAGTTGCCATCCACTGTTTGGCTCCTACTAGACAGAAAAGGCCCAGTATGTGGAGGTGCGCTGAAGTCTTGTGGGGTATCCGCAAGAATTACAAGGAACTATTATCTTCATATCTCTATTTACCTTCGGCAGAGAGTAACCTTTCAATAAACTTAATTGAGTAAGAGTTAGAAGTAGATGAATTCGTCAATGTTTGTTGTTAGATATGTATTTTCTTTGTAAAAAGCTCAATTCTGTAATTGCCGATAGATTTCTCTTTGTTGTTTTAGATGAATTTGTCAATGTTTGTTGTTAGATATGTATTTTCTATGTAAAAAGCTCAATTCTCTAATTGCCGATAGATTTCTCTTTGTTGTTTTAGATGAATTTGTCGATGTTTGTTGTTAGATATGTATTTTCTATGTGAAAAGCTCAATTCTGTAATTGCCGATAGATTTCTCTTTGTTGTTTTAAGTGGTCATTGTACATATATAGATAGGAGGCTATGTAGTTTTTTTATTGGTTATGGAAGGTAAGATGTTCCTTTGTTCCAAATTCTTTCTAAAGTTTGTGTTTTGTAACTGGATTGAACTATAAGGTGTATCATCCGAAAATTCTTAACAAACCTTCGTGCTTGATTGAAAGAGAACATATTGTAACTAGGATTGAAATACTCCATATACAAATTGGAGTCATGGTGCTGCAACATATTCGAAAGCGAATATAGTTGCTTACAGGCTCCACTCCGCAC
Source organism: Hemerocallis citrina (assembly GCA_017893485.1). Classification (NCBI taxonomy): domain Eukaryota; kingdom Viridiplantae; phylum Streptophyta; class Magnoliopsida; order Asparagales; family Asphodelaceae; genus Hemerocallis; species Hemerocallis citrina. Next base: position 359,973,682 of record CM030358.1, on the reverse strand, counting down.
CTCGCACTTGTTTTTCTTGGTTTAATATCTTGTTTTAGTTTATCTTCGAATTTGACTGGTTTCTTCATTCCTGCGCTATTACATGCCCTATTGTCACTTATTAATGAAAACTATATATAAGTGCGGTTTAACAGTGATATTCTAGGATCTCGGATCCTTCTCCACAATAAAAAGAATACTATTTGAACAATGGTAATCTATAACTAAAATCTCCTGCATACCATTAGTCCACATTAGACATCACGTTCTCACTGGGCATCAAACTCAGAGGGTTTTAATTCATCTCAGAAACATTGAACAATAAAATTAATTTCTTACATTTTTCATAAAGAAAATGGAGCAAAATATGACAATAGTTGATATGGATAAAAATAGAACTAAATCGGGACCGTTCAAATCGGGCACAAATCTTAAATCTCTCATGGGTAAAACGGTAATTTCACATATAAACGGGTCCATGAATGAAAATTTTCCATCTTTCAAGTTCAATAATCCAAAAACGGATCTATTTTATTGGGTTGCCATAACAGCCCCATGTAAATGAGTACAGATCATTTAAAAATGATTTAAACTCATGATTATCTATAAGAGATGGTTCAAAAACCGTATCTCTTAACTAGGGGAGAGTTTAAAACTCAAATTCCCTCAACTACTCTTTTCTCTCACCAATAAGAGATAACTGATTCAATCCAAAAACACTGGAAAGTAGAGAAAAATCATTATCTTGAAACTAACCCCCAAGGCGACTATAACCCCTCTACCTCCACCATAAAAAAGTAACGAGTATTTTCTCCACAAAAGCTCTCTCATTTTCTTCTTGAGTTCTGACTTGAGCGTCGGAGGTCTGTTGTCGGGGTCAACCCCGGCGTTTCAGACTTTTTGCAAGTCAATCGGAGCGATCGTCACCATCAAGATAAGATCCAACGGTGCAAACAAGTCAGACTCAGAAGTCAACATCAGTTAAAAGTAGTCAATATCGGTGAAAGTAAAAAAGTCAGTTTTTTATTGTTTTTAAAACAATTAATATCATCTTTTTTCCCCCACATAGAAATTAGCAGCAACAGATTGACGCTGTCTGTGGGAAACTTCAAAAAGCAATCCGACTAAATTTCGCCGGTAAAAACAGTTTTCAGCCATACCTCCAAAGGGAAAAGGGAAGGCTACGGCCTCAAGCCGACGAGCCAACTCTCTTCCTCCACCTCCTCCTCATGAAGACGTCCTTTCTACCCTTCAAGTGGATCAACCTTTTCATCTAGAACAGCCTACTGAACCCCCCTCTGAAGAGCTTCCACCGAGGGGCTCCCGAAGAAATCATCCCCTTGCATAACACATTGGAGAGAGCAGAGGGTCAGTCTACACCTCTACACTCTCTGCCATCTCATAAACTCCAGATTGCATTAGTCCGAAGCAAGCCACATCCATCACATCAGGTAGGCACGAGGAGTCCCTCTCCTTGGAGGCTGCATTCTAGAAGAGCTCCATCTCCAAGGGAGTGCGGAAGAACTCCCTCTCCCAGAAGGCAAAGACGATCACCCTCTCCTAGGGGGGCGAAGAAGCCACCGCTCCCCAAGGGACCACAGATGAACTCCTCGAGAGAGGAGACATCCAACTCCAACCAGTAGAACAACCCCTAGAAGATGGAGGGAGGAAAAAGTACCAGTCACCAGAGCAGAACTCTGAGAGTTCAAAGATGAAATTCTTCAGGCCCTTGACATAATTTCTCCTAAGACCCGACGAACTAGTCCTCACTACTCTACTCCTCGGCAACGCAAAGTCTCATGGGTCCACCAGATATGATCAGCAAGAGGACGTCGTCCTTCGACCTATTCAAAAGATGGAAGATTATCTAGCACTGCTGAAATAGGAAGAAGAAAAACATGAAAGAAGATACCATCCCGTCAGACCCCCCTTCTCCAAGTAGATTATTGAGGCTCCTGTCCCTTTTAACTTCAAGATCTCAACTTTCGAATCATACAAATGGGAAACCAATCTGGTAGACCACATTGAGAGTTTTAAAATCCTCATGATGATCCACCAAGCATCCGACTCCCTCCGCTGCAAGACTTTCCCAGCAACCCTGAAGGGATCCTCACGGGAGTGGTTCTATTGACTCTCCCCAAGGGTCCATCTTCTCATTCGATCAATTTGAGGAGCTCTTCCTTACGCACTTCATCACCAGCCACAAGACAGAGAAGACAAGTGCCTCTTTACTCGACTTGAAGCAAAGGGATGGTAGTCTCTTAGGAGTTATGTTCGGCACTTCAAAGCCGAGTCTCGGTCCATCCCTTCACTCAACTCAGTCATAGCCATGGCTGTCTTCAGGCACAATGTAAATCATGACTACCTCAAAGCCTCTCTTGTCAAAAGACCTTTCCGGGACTTCTTCGACCTCCTTCAAAGAGTCGAGAAGTACATCCGAGTGGAGGATGCTATTCGACCTCAAGAACATAAGGTGATCTCATTCGGGAATAAACGGAGGAGCACTAACAAAGACGAATCCAGTAAGTCCCAGAAGGATGCCACAGGCCAGCATAGTCCACCCCTAATGCCTTGTTTTGAGAAGTACACTCTGCTTAATGCCAATATCTCTACACTCCACATGGAAGTTCACAAGGAAGGACACCTTCGACCTCCCTCCAAGATGAACACCCCAAGTGGAAGAAGAGATAAGAAAAAGTGGTGTGAGTTTCACAAAGATCACGGGCATCTCACTGATGCCTGTCGAGACCTCAAAGATGAGCTAGAAGCTTTGCTCCGACGGGGGTACCTCACAAAGTTTTCCAAAAGGAATGACAACAAACCTCCTGCAAGAGGAGCAAATAAGCGACGAGAGAAACCAGCCGAGTCCCAAGGCTCGGGGCGCATGAAGATATTTCATGCCATCCACAGGGGACCTATGGGGGGATCATCTAACTCCTCCAGGAAAGCATTTTGATGCAAAGTTAACTCGGAGCATAATATCCCCCCTTTCAAGAACTCGGGGGTTTCGATCATATTTTCATACCAAGACCTTGAAGGTGTTCGAATACCTCACTGCGACGCATTAGTAATCAGCATATGTATGGTCAATCATGAGGTGCGCCGTGTCCTGGTAGATAACGAAAGCTCAGTAAATATCCTCTTCCTGAATGTATTCGAGGGCCTCGAGCTCAAGAGAGACCGCTTGAAGCCCACCTGGTACACTCTCCATGGATTTGCCGGAGCCCCAGTTCTAATTGAGGGAATAGTCACCCTTGACGTAACTGTGGAGAAAGCTCTAACTACCCGCACAGAAGCACTCGATTTCATGGTCGTCAGTAAATTGAACGTGAAATTGAAATTTATTCTTATGTAAATTGCACGTGAAATTGAATTATTGATTGTGATGAGTTATGAAAGATATGAATACATGAATATTATGCTTATGAAAATATGAATTGTGATTAATCATGAAAAGACCTTATGAGTATGAAAGGGTCGATGTTATATTATGAGTTGAAATTGAGAACTAGGGTGTAGCTAAGCCTTATACCGGAAATAAAAGAAATGTAGAAATGATATTTGAAATGAGAAGACCAAGGTTTGGATCATGTGAAATAAATGAATAAGACCAGTATAGTGGGAGTGCTAACCCTAAGGGATTGATTTTATTCATGATTCAATTAAACTAAGGATTAGATACATAATAAAGATGTGATGAAAGTAAGAGAAAACTATTGAGTATGAGGGCCATTGGATTGGCGGCGTGAGAGTATTCACAGGATGTCCCATGATGTGTCATGATAGGGCGTGGATACTGCTCCAGAGTACCGTCCCAGTGGCGACGCTCGTGGGGTGTTTGACGACTGCGGGTGGTGTCATCTCTATGGTAGAAGCTGAATTACCACAGGATGTCTGCATGATGAGTCATGTGATAGTGCGTTGGGATTCTCTCCAGGGTGCCTAGACATGAGTTTGTAGGTCAGAAAACATCTAGGATACTTACCGTAGTTACAGTAGTAAATTAAGTCATGGCGAGGGATTGAACCATACAAGATGAAGAACGATTAAGGGCTTGTCCTCGGACCTATGTAGTATAGGCTGCATAGACTGTGAAGAAGTGCGCATTAGTGTCATATAATATAAATAATTGCATTAAGGACTAAGTGCACATTCACAACACGACATTAATAGGATAGTCCCTTTAGCTTTGTTTGTGACAAGTTTGTGGTTTGCTAAGTATTGAGAATCATTATACTGTTTCCGGCATGGAGAGGATAACCATGTATAATATTTCGTCAGTTGAATGAACTGACGCGCTCACAGTTTTACATGCAGGGTAAAGATGCTTGACACAATTGAAGTATACATGCTGCTCACGATTGATTTAAATGTTGTCTCATGTAAATTATTGTAAAATTGCTTCCGCTGTAATGATGTAAAGGTATAATTTAACTTTGATGTAAGAAATATTTTTATTTCCTTGTAAAATTGTATGAAAGAAGTGTACAGATCCTGTGGAACTTCGAATTCAGTTATATTTTAGAATTTGGGGTGTTACAGAGTGGTATCAGAGCATGCTTCTAAGTAGTACAAATTTATAAGGAACGACACCCTAGAAGTGGACATTAAAGTGTGTATTGAGTCTAGAGATTTAAATGTAAGTCACTTACATTTGTGTTTCTCTATGATTTATGCTTCTTCTTCTCTATCTTTAAGATGGCGGACCACTTCAACCCAGCTGGAGATGACAATTGGCACATCATTGAGGAAGATTACTACCCTGGGCAAGCTGATTCAGACGGAGAGGATCCCGAAGAAGTGTAAGAGGAATGGCCTGAGTCCCGAGGGATACTCCACCTCCGGATTCATCTGATGATTCTTCTGACGAAGGAGAACCAATTCCGGGTAATCTCATTGTGTCTCTTCAGAGGCCGGTAGATACTCTACGGGAGAGAGTCTGGCTGGTGTGAATATTTGCAAGTGTACAAAATCGCAACAAGTAATATAGTAGTGAATAGAGTGTCGAACCCATAGAGACTAGATATTTTATTGAGTACCGATATTACTAGATGAATCACTATTTGGACAATCGAAATTAATAAATAAAGAAAACAAAAAATCTAACTAACTAAATTAATGGAGAGGGAGCGGAGTCTGAAAATTATAATTTGTTAATGACAAAATTAATTCTAGGGCTTTTGACTTCACCTAGTTCACCCCACACAATTTATAATTCCTAAAAATATTATTTTTCCAAGTTGTAGACCGAAATCCCTAAATTATTTAATGCTTTCTCTCGAACAACACCAAAAATATCTCCAATTAACAGTTTGACACATCTCTATGCAAATTTAATTAATCGAAGACTCATTAAGTTCTGTGGATTTCTTAACGGTCACATCAATCGCGGTAAATTATCTCTAATTTCGCTCAATTAATGGTGTTCAATTTTTATTGTTCTAAATCACAAATTACCTCTCGGTCTCTCCATGATCCAATAATCATACAAAAATTGGCCAAATATTTGTAAGCATTAAGCACAAAAATCAAACCCACAACCACAGAAAAATATGAAATTGTGTTCTCAAAACTAGGCTACATCGAAACCCTAGAAAAATAAATTTAGTTCATATTAAAATTGCAATTAACAAATTTGTTCGTGGATTGCATTATAAAAATTAGAGAGAGAAAAGAGATACAAAAATAGACTGTTTTGTAATAAAAATTACAAACCGAACGGTCTCGAAAATTGTGCCCAAACAATAAGCGTAGTCTTCTCTCTCTGTCCTTGTGCCGTACACAGCAGCAGCCACGTCACCTGCTTCGAAAACCGCGCACGTCAGATCGCACAGGCCTGTCACCTCCTGTTGCGTCTAACCGCGCGCCAGGTACTGTATGCGTCGTCTTGGATTTTGCGTGAGCAGTGGACGCCACGTGGTCCTCTTCTTCGTTCTGAACTTTCGTTCTTTTGATTTGTTTTGTTTTTTTTTTCGTTCTCTGGTCCCCCGCTCGGCCGCTCTCTCCCTTCTCTTGCGGCTCCTCCTGTTCTTAAATAAGAAAACATTAGATTAGGTTAGATTAATCAGTAGGTTTAGGTAATTAGATAAATATTAATTTATTAATTTAAATGAATAGGTTTAGTTAATTAGTTGATTAGATAAATATTATTTTATTAACTAATTTTTATCTTTTTCCTCATTCATCTATCCATACGGTTCATTGCAAAATTTCACTCCAACCCCTAATTAATACTAATATTTTTATTCACTTTTTCGAGGACTAAATTGTAAAAATTAAAATTCAACAAATCAATAATAAATCAAAAGTTTTGCTTTATTTGTTGATTTTTATCAAAAATAATCACTTTTTGCATCAAAATCTTATTTCTTCAAAAATAGTTAATTACTTGAAACCTTATAGAAATAAGAAGAATTATAAATAATAAAAATGAAAACAAGCAATTTTAATGGGTAAAAGAGTACAAATATTTATATAAAAATTAGACACATCAAATACCCCCAAACTTAAGATTTTGCTTGTCCTCAAGCAAAAAGTAGAATCATGAATAAGGGAAAAATAATCAAGAGTAACTCCACTCATCACACTAAGAGATCTTATCATGCAAGCATCAAAATTTCAATTAAAAATATAAACAATAACAAATAAAGTAAAATTAAGCATACCCACTTTCTCCAGTGCAATTATTTATTCATGATTCCTAACCCAATCGTATTTGTCATGCAATTAATGTAATTATAGTATGCAACAACTCAATCTGTGATTATCCCTTCTCACTACTACAAACCGAGTAGCAAACTAGAGGTTTTTTTTTTTTTTTTTTTTTTTTTTTTGTTAGTCTCTTCTCTAAGTTGTCACTTGTCTTTTTACGCGAATACAAAATATTTGTGATGAATTCACCCGGTTACTCATCAAGTCACAAACTTAAAGTGCTTTGCATACTCATATTTCAAGTTGCCGTTTGACGTAAAAGTAAACATTTGTGATGAATACCCCTAGTTACTAAGCAACTCAAAACATTGGAGTAGGTTGACTTTATTCATAATAAATTTTTTTTTTCTTCATTATTACTCTATTTACTTAAACTCTGTTTAGGACTAGATCAAAGAGGTAATCACAAGAGAAAACATCACATTTGTATTTTATGTATAATCGCATGACTCACACAATTTTGTAAGGAATTTTGAAACTCAATAATTCTAAAGTAAATAAGTATGCTTACTCTTGCTTTATAAGAAATTGTTTATCCCAAAAAAAATTATTTCAACGCTTATCACAGTAAAGAACTCAAAAGTGTAAAGATGAATCAAATTGAAATCCTTTTAAAATTTTTGTTTTTCTTTTCTAAAAAATAATAATAATTTGTAAACCTTCCCCCCAAACTTGAATATCACATTGTCCTCAATGGGAAAAGGAAAAAGAAAAACAAAAAGAAATGCAAAAGTTCAGAATTTCTCCCCTGATTCGTCTTGAAAATTCTGCACGTGCGGCGTTGAGTATTTTTGCGATATCTGGAGCTGTAGGTGTCCAAATGGGCTGAATTTTTTTTTTTGCTGGAAAGCTAAGAAGATAGGCTAAAATTGCTCTTTGAATCATTTTTCCAGATTCTGACTCCATACTGCTCAAAAACAGCCATCAATGAAAGTGTACAAAACAGCTCCGCCCCGGCGACTTCAAAATTATGCAATCCTACAAAATAAAATCAAAAATTAAAAATAAAAATAAACTAAAAGAAAAATCTAACCTAAATGCAGTAAAAGAAAAACATGGGTTGCCTCCCAAGAAGCGCTAAATTTTAAGTCTTCAGCCAGACGTGGGGGTGAGATGGTTATGTAACGCCAAGATCCAACAACAATAGCACATCTTTTCTAATTGTTCTCTTCAGATGTGGATCAGGTTCAAGCTCAAGTTTGAGGCGTTTTCTTCGTGATGATGATGTCTTTGATTCCCCCGCCTCTTTGAATTTATGCTGCAAAAATGAATAAATAGAGGGTGCAGCATCCAAATACATAACTTTTTCGAAAATATTTTCTTTCTCGGTTTCAAAAGTTGCTGCATTTGTTGGACATACTTCGTTTGGCAGTTTTTCAATTTCGACACTATGTTTCTCGCCCACAATTATATCAATTTTACTTACTTGACAACATGACTGTTCTTTAGGAGGAAACTTTATGGAATTAAAATCATCATACGTTACTTGCTCGTGCTGAATTTGTTCCTCCATAATTTGTTCGATCTCACTTTGCTTTTTAACCACATTCTGTTCGCCATTTTCTTCTTGTGGTTGCTCAATTGTCTTCCCACTGCTTAGTGTTATTGCTTTGACATCCTCCGTGGGGTTGACAACTGTGTTGCTTGGTAATATTCCTGCAGTTCTGTCATTTAAAATATTTGAAATTTGACCAATTTGTACCTCAAGATTGTGAATGGAAGCCGTATTATTTTGAATCGCCACATCTGTCTTCTGCATATACTGATCTGTCTTTTGTATGTGGTGTTCTGTCCTCTGCATGAATTGCATGAACATCTCTTCTAATGTCGGCTTCTTTTCTTGCTGTGGAAAATTTTGAGGTGGTATAACTGCTCCTTGATTGTTGTTCCAAAAAAATTTGGGGGTGTTTCTCCATTCTTGATTGTATGTGTTTGCATTATGATTGTTTTGCATTTGAAAATTTGACACAAAATTGTCATTTTCGGCATTTGATGGAGCAAAAGGGTTCCCCACTTGGCAATCTGCGCTTGAATGATTTCCTGCACAAAGATTACAAATGATATTAGATTGAATAGCATTAACATTCATATTACCTATTTGCTTAGATAAAATATCAAGTTTTGCATTTATATTAGAAATAGGGTCAAGTTCAAAAACTCCAGCCACTTTTCTTGGCATTATTATTTCTGAAGACCACTGATAATGATTTGATGCCATCTCCTCTAAAAGATCATAGGCTACTTTGTATGTTTTGCTCATAAGTGCACCACCAGCTGCTGCGTCAACGGTAGATCTATGTATAACTCCCAAACCATTATAGAATGTTTGCATTTGCAGCCATTTCGGGAGTTCATGATTAGGACACTTTCTCAATAACTCTTTAAACCTTTCCCATGCATCATACAAAGACTCGGTCTCAAATTGAGTAAATGTGCAAATATCATTTCTTAGCTTTGCGGTCTTTGCTGGTGGAAAATACTTGGCTAGAAACTTTTGTGCAAGTCCCTCCCAAGTAGTAATACTACCGGGTGGTAGATAATGTAGCCAAGCCTTCGCCTTATCTCGTAGGGAAAAAGAAAAGAGTCTCAGTCTAATTGCATCGTCTGATACACCGTTGTGCTTGAAAGTGTCACAAATTTCTAAAAAGTTTGCAATGTGAGCATAAGGATCTTTGTGCGGTAATCCCCAAAATTGAACAGTCTGTTGAATCAATAGAATCATCTCCGGTTCAATCTCAACATCGTCAACTTCAATAACCGGCTTCTTTATGCTTGATTCATAAATCGAGGGCTTAGCATAGTCTCTCAAAGGCCTGTTTTCATCGTTTGCCATGATAATTTTCTTGTATGTCCTGAAATGTAAGTACTAGAAAAAAGTAATAGAAAAACTAAAAAAAATAAAATAAGAAAAATAAATGAAAGTAAAAGTAAGTCACAAGAGGTAAAATAATAATAAAATACAAAAAAATCCAAACTAGTAATAATCTAGCAATTTTCAATATCAATAAAAGAATAACTAGTCCCCGGCAACGGCGCCAAAAACTTGGTGTGAATATTTGCAAGTGTACAAAATCGCAACAAGTAATATAGTAGTGAATAGAGTGTCGAACCCATAGAGACTAGATATTTTATTGAGTACCGATATTACTAGATGAATCACTATTTGGACAATCGAAATTAATAAATAAAGAAAACAAAAAATCTAACTAACTAAATTAATGGAGAGGGAGCGGAGTCTGAAAATTATAATTTGTTAATGACAAAATTAATTCTAGGGCTTTTGACTTCACCTAGTTCACCCCACACAATTTATAATTCCTAAAAATATTATTTTTCCAAGTTGTAGACCGAAATCCCTAAATTATTTAATGCTTTCTCTCGAACAACACCAAAAATATCTCCAATTAACAGTTTGACACATCTCTATGCAAACTTAATTAATCGAAGACTCATTAAGTTCTGTGGATTTCTTAACGGTCACATCAATCGCGGTAAATTATCTCTAATTTCGCTCAATTAATGGTGTTCAATTTTTATTGTTCTAAATCACAAATTACCTCTCGGTCTCTCCATGATCCAATAATCATACAAAAATTGGCCAAATATTTGTAAGCATTAAGCACAAAAATCAAACACACAACCACAGAAAAATATGAAATTGTGTTCTCAAAACTAGGCTACATCGAAACCCTAGAAAAATAAATTTAGTTCATATTAAAATTGCAATTAACAAATTTGTTCGTGGATTGCATTATAAAAATTAGAGAGAGAAAAGAGATACAAAAATAGACTGTTTTGTAATAAAAATTACAAACCGAACGGTCTCGAAAATTGTGCCCAAACAATAAGCGTAGTCTTCTCTCTCTGTCCTTGTGCCGTACACAGCAGCAGCCACGTCACCTGCTTCGAAAACCGCGCACGTCAGATCGCACAGGCCTGTCACCTCCTGTTGCGTCGAACCGCGCGCCAGGTACTGTATGCGTCGTCTTGGATTTTGCGTGAGCAGTGGACGCCACGTGGTCCTCCTCTTCGTTCTGAACTTTCGTTCTTTTGATTTGTTTTGTTTTTTTTTTCGTTCTCTGGTCCCCCGCTCGGCCGCTCTCTCCCTTCTCTTGCGGCTCCTCCTGTTCTTAAATAAGAAAACATTAGATTAGGTTAGATTAATCAGTAGGTTTAGGTAATTAGATAAATATTAATTTATTAATTTAAATGAATAGGTTTAGTTAATTAGTTGATTAGATAAATATTATTTTATTAACTAATTTTTATCTTTTTCCTCATTCATCTATCCATACGGTTCATTGCAAAATTTCACTCCAACCCCTAATTAATACTAATATTTTTATTCACTTTTTCGAGGACTAAATTGTAAAAATTAAAATTCAACAAATCAATAATAAATCAAAAGTTTTGCTTTATTTGTTGATTTTTATCAAAAATAATCACTTTTTGCATCAAAATCTTATTTCTTCAAAAATAGTTAATTACTTGAAACCTTATAGAAATAAGAAGAATTATAAATAATAAAAATGAAAACAAGCAATTTTAATGGGTAAAAGAGTACAAATATTTATATAAAAATTAGACACATCACTGGCTACTAGAGGCTCAGTTGGCGAAGCGCAAGGATGATTTTGCAGTTCTCAGTCATCATGTTTGGGAACTCGAGAAGAGGAAAAATATGACCGATATACTGAAGGAGGAAGTAGAGGAACTACGGGGAGAGCTTCGTGAAGGCAAGAGGAACCGTAGGAGTTAGACTGTTGTATCTTCTACTGCTTTCATTTTGATGTCAGAAATGTTTTGAATTCTAATGTATAAAGTTTGAAATTTAATGAAATGAAAAGTTGACTTAAAAGTTCATGTTTATACTTCGAATTTAATGGATCTTTTGCATCAGAATATGGCGAGAAGTGGAGCTCGAAATGGTGAAGGTCTGGACCTGGAAAAGGAGCTAGCGAGGGTCTATCAGACACTCAATGCCGTTGCCATGAATCAGAATCAACGAAGGGTGCCTGCGAATCCAGTGCCCGAAGCAATCAAACTCGTGGAATCCTTTAAACAGATGAAACCATCGGTATTTGAGGGAAAGTCAGACTCTGACACGGCTGACAATTGGATCCGACAAGTAGAGACTATCTTCAAAGTTTTGGAGACTCCGGAGGGCAGCAAGGTGAAGTTGGCGACACTGCAATTTGAGAAGGATGCAGCTGTGTGGTGGCAGTCGATGAAGCGGACGATAGGAGACTTGGTTCTTGGCTAGGAGGAATTCTTGGAGGAATTCCGCAGTCATTATTTTTCCTCAAGCGTCCAGGAGAAGAAGGCCATGGAGTTTCTGTCACTGTAGTAGGGCGGCATGTCGGTTAGGAAGTATGAGACTAGATTCACTCAGCTCTCAAGATATGCTCCCGAATTGGTGATGGATGTGATGGAACTGCGATGAATCCCAGGAACACGGATTGGTGTGCGTATCGATCATAAAAGTTTAACAGATTTAATACGTGATCTAACCCTTTATAGCGGAATCTAGGGTTCACGAATTATACCTGCGATGAGAAGAAGACGATAGTTTCTAGCAACTTCGAGCCATCTGCAACCCCAAGATCTTCTGCACGTATTCCTTCCTCGGGTTGGACGTCGTGTGGGCGACGATCTCCCAACCTTTCTTCTCCTTGGCTGACCTCTCTTTGTCTCCTTACGTGAATCTCGAATTTTGAGAAAAAATCTTATATCTCAGATGATCAATGACGGCCAGAGAATAGAGGATATATATAAGGCTACGGCAGGGACCATGAAGAAAAATTAGGGTTAGGACTCCTAACGAATCTGGATATCCCGTGTTCAGCCCGAACACACAACCCAGGCCCATTAACAATAGCTCGATCCACTAAAGAGCTATTGTTGCACTACCTTCCTAATCCCAAATTATATTTATGGGCTCCTTTTATTATATGCTCGTTCAGCTCCCCATGTTAAGATATCGAATGTCCGTCGATCAAATTAAGTTACTGACAACTATATTGATCAACATCTTTTATCCTTAAGTAGTACCACTCAACTTTATTTGTCATGTCGGATGTAATCCACCTGTAGGGTTTACATGACAAATCCTTATGAGCTCCTTAAGGGGACATCATCAACCCGACGTATCGGGACGTGAATTTCTTTTACAATCAACAGCCCATCATACATACAATGCTATTACCCAATTCATAGAGGTTGTTGATCCATAATGAATCTCACTCTTTTATGAGTCAAAGTAATGCACACTGCATATACATGTCTGTTATTATATCTGGATTAAGAGCATAAGCATCCATAATAACAGAGGTGTTTGTTCTCTTTTGTAGTCAGTACAAAGAGAACAACCTCAAGTGGTCCTGTTCAATACACACAAAGTGTACTAGTGTAAACCTATAGTCAAGATAGACTAATACCAGATTACACTACAACATTTCCAATGGATTGTCCAAGTCCGTCTAGGTTGTAAACTATTTATATATTCCATATGGAACTGATAATATGATCTTCTGTGTGTCACCTCACACCATATTATCAACCTTATAGAATATCAGACACTTGCATTAATATTATAATAAACACAATATGCAAACATATGCCCATATGATTCTCATTCAAAAAAAAAATAAGGAAATAAAGTTAATACAAAAGTGATGCTTTCAGTATATAACCCTAACAGGATGAGGCGAAGAAGGATCGAAAGTTTGAGCATGGTTTGAGGCAAAGTTTGAGATCCAGGATGATACCCCTTGGTATCAGGAGGTTTGAAAAGTTAGTCAAACGGGCGGCAGCCACTGAGGCGGACATGGAGCAGTTCCACGCTGTTCAGAATCAGAGGAACAACTGGAATGCAGGGAAGAGGCCTGCAGTTGCTGGCAATGTCAGAGGACAGCCATCGACTCAAAGGTTCAAGACTATGGGTGCGAACGCTATTCAAGTGGCAGGAAGACCCAGGAATACTTAGGTGAGATCCCCTAGTGACTTGTTTCAACTGTGGAGAGACAGGTCACTACAAGTCTCATTTCCCCAAACTGCAGGAAGTCGTCCGCAGTGGACCAACTCAGCAGAACGGAAAGAAGCCGTACCAGCAGGGGCGAGTATTTGCCTTGACTGAAGCCGACGCTGATGAGGTAGATCACGTCATCACTGTTACGGAGGAGGATGTTTAGAAATGTTTTCTGTTGTCTCTTTTTCCCGTTAATTAGTGAATTGTTATATGACGAGTGTATGTTATGTATCAGGAGAACTTATTTTGAATGGAAAGAAAGCTGTTGTTTTGTTCGATACTGGGTCCTCTCATACTTTTGTATCACCTAAGTTTGCTAAAGTTCTGGGAGTCGAACCGAAGATATTTCTAGGTAAGGTTTTAGCAGTAGCTACTTCGTCAGGGAGACTCTAACCACTGATTGGTACTATGCTGACTGCGAGATCGTGATTGGAGATCGAATTTTTGGGATCGATCTGATCGAGCTAAATGTTTTGCGAGTCGATGTTATCATTGGCATTGATTGGATATCGGTGTACAGTGCGAGCATCGAGTGCAAGACCAAGACAGTAACAGTGAAGGCTCCAGGTGGACCTGAAGTCATTTTCCAAGGGAAGAGGAGATGTTATAGTCTGGTGGCAGCTATCTGCAAGAAGGATGTTCCTGTAGAAATGCAGCAAATTCTTGTGGTTCGGGATTATCCGACCGTGTTTTTAGAAGATTTGCCTGGGTTACCCCCACATCGTGATATGGAGTTCAGCATCACTATTCAGTCAGGGAGTGCACCTATTTCCAAGGCACCGTACAGGATGGCACCTGTGGAGCAGGATGAGATCAAACGGCAGATTGAGGAACTATTGGAGAAAGGCTTTATCCAACCGAGTGCGTCACCTTGGGGAGCACCGATGCTTTTGGTAAAGAAGAAGGATGGTTCGATGAGGATGAGCATCGATTACCATGAGTTGAATAAGGTCACTGTTCAGAATAAGTATCTGATTCCACGAATTGATGACTTGTTCGATCGTCTACAAGGAGCAGTTGTTTTCTCCAAAATAGATCTTCGATTAGGATATCATCAAGTTTGAGTGAAAGCTGAAGATGTGCATAAGACTGCGTTCAGAACTCGACACGGGCATTATGAATTCTTAGTTATGCCATTTGGAGTGATGAATGCGCCTATAATCTTCATGGACATGATGAACAGAGTTCTGAGGCCGTTCATTGATTCTTTCGTCGTGGTGTTTATCGACGAAATTCTTGGGTACTCCAAGTCGGAGGAGGAGCACACAGAGCATCTGGCAGCAGTTTTGAGGAAGCTTCAGGAGCATGAGTTGTATGCCAAGTTGTCCAAGTGTGATTTTCTGGAAATCTGAAGTGGCATTCCTAGGTCACATCCTTTCTAAGGAGGGAGTGGCAACTGATCCTCAGAAGATAGAGGCAGTGAGAGATTGGGCAAGGCCTACTACAGTGAAGGAAATCAGGAATTTTCTTGGGCTAACTCGATACTACAAGAGATTCATCCAGGCCATGCTCAGATAGCCGTACCGCTCACTGGTCTGACCAAGAAGAATGTGAAATTCAAGTGGACTGAACAGTGCAAAACAAGCTTTCAGTAGTTGAAGGAGAAGCTGACTACGGCACCTATTTTGGCTTTGCCTAGACCAGGTGTTGAGTATGATGTCTACAGTGATGTTTCACATCGTGGGCTTGGTTATGTCTTAATGCAAGAAGGGAAAGTAATCTCTTTTGGGTCTAGGCAACTAAAACCCCATGAGAAGAATTATCCGACTCATGATCTAGAGTTGGCTGCGATTATCTTCACCTTAAAGCAATGGAAACATTATGTGTATGGCGAGAAGCTGAACATGTACACAGACCATAAAAGCTTGAATTACATCTATTAGCAGAAGGATCTGAATCTGAGGCAAAGGAGATGGCTGGAGGTACTTGAGGACATTCGTCCAGAGATTAAGTATCATCCTAGGAAGGCTAATGTTTTTGCTGATGCACTTAGCCACAAGAGCAGTCTGGCGAGTTTGATTACAACTCAAAGGCAGCTGGTAGAGGAGTTGGATCGAGCTCGTATTGATGTTATTCTGCAAGGCTTGGGATCATCTTTACCTCAGTTGAGGCTTCAACTGATGCTGAACGAAAGGATTATTGCAAGTCAGAAGGAAGATGCAGAGATTCAGAAGATGAAGGAGCAGGTTGGTGCTGGCAAGTTGCCCGGATTCCAAATCTGGGATGAAGTGCTGTGGTTTGGAGAGAGGCTGTGTGTTCCGGATCAGTCGGACTTGAAAGAAAGTATTCTTCAGGAGGCACAGGCTACTCTTTTGTCAGTACATCCTCGGAGCACCAAGATGTGCAAGGACATTAAACAGAATTTTTGGTGGTTAGGTTTGAAGAGGGATGTGGCTAAATTTGTGTCGAGGTGTTAGATTTGTCAACACGTCAAAGCTGAGAATCAGAAACCCAGAGGTCTATTGCAACTGTTACCTATTCCGAAATGGAAGTGAGATAACATCAGTATGGATTTTATCACGGGTTTCCCTAAGAGTCCTAATGGCAATAATGTGATTTAGATCATAGTCGATCGACTAACCAAGTCCGCTCACTTCTTGGCAATGAAACTCTCTGTTTCGATGGACAAGTTGGCTGAGATGTACGTTGGTGAGATCGTCAGGCTTCATGGTGTTCCGTTAACCATTGTGTCTGATCGAGATGCACGGTTTATTTTCCATTTCTGGAGGAGTCTTCAGATAACTTTGGGTACTAAGACGGATTTCAGCACTACTTTTCATCCCTAGACCGATGGGCAAACTGAGAGAGTCAACCGTATTCTTGAGGACATGCTTCGGTGCTATGTACTAGACTTTGGAGGCAGTTTGGAAAGGCATTTACATTTGGTGGAGTTTGCCTACAACAACAATTTTCAGACTAGTATTGGGATGGTGCCGTACGAAGCTTTGTATGGCAGGAAGTGCAGGACGCCTGTCTATTGGTTCGAAGTTGTACGATCTCAGATGTTTGGGCCTGAGATCGTACAGCAGACCTCTGAATAGATTGATCTGATCAGGAAGAGGTTGGTGAATGCTCAGAGTAGGCAGAAGAGCTAAGCAGACAACCGGAGGAGGGATCTTGAGTTTGAGGTTGGTGACTTTGTCTTTCTGAAGGTATCACCCAGCAAAGGCATGATCCGATTTGGCAAGGGTGAAAAGTTAGCCCCGAGGTTCATAGGCCCGTATAAGATATTGAAAAGGATCTGGAAAACTGCTTACCGGCATGAGTTACCAGAAGAGTTGTCTCGGTGCACAATGTCTTTCATGTGTCTATGCTAAGAGGTTACATTCCAAATCCAAGTCATCATTTGCCCGAAGTGCCAGAGGGTTTGCAGTTGGATCTGAGTTACATTGAGCTTCCAATTGAGATTGTTGATCGTCGGGAGAAAGTCTTGAGGAATAAGATGATACCGATGGTCAAGGTAGTCTGGAGAAACCAATTGGTTGAAGAGCCTACTTGGGAATCTGAGGAGAGGATGATGAAGGATCATCCTGAGCTCTTTGTTTGATTGTATTTTCTTCTTTTGTTTTGTTTTCTCACAATTTAATTGTAGTTCCGGGGATGGAACTATTCCAAGGAGGGAGTGTTGTAATACCCTAAACTTTCATCTTAATGAAATGTTGATTTTTCACGAATTGTGCACGTGCAAATTACTGTCACGCCCCGCTTCTTAAAAATACGGAATACGAGAACGTAACAAAAGCCCAGCGAATGATTTTCATCATCCATAAGCTGTTTCAGAAATCTTTACACCACATCACAGAATATATCAGAGTCGGAAGCAAAAGGCACAACCATTCATGAATACTTGAAACAAATAACCAACAGAAATTTACTTGAATCCAAATACAGTATTCTCAAATAAATCAGAGTCTGGAGAAAAATAATATCCTGGGTCACATCGCCCAATTACAAATAATATCCAAATAAACAAATACATTTTATTCCAGTTCAAGCAACAATTAAAACAATAATAAAGCAAGTCTCCAGCATTTAAAACATCATCTCTCCAATACCTTCAAGCAGCTGACCGTCCTGATTTGCAATTAAGGAAATTTGCAGAAAAAGAGAAAAGAAGAAAACAAGTAACCGTCAATTGCAAGTCCGGGTCACAAATAGAGTAGGATACAAGCACATGGAAAAACTAACTAATAATATGTCCTAATGTATCAACAGTAATATCTAGCATGGTATCCTAACAGTACAGTTGTTTATGTTAAAGGCAGTGTCAAAGGTATCTAACAGTCTCTAGTAACAGTAAGCTCAGTATATCAGTGAATCGGGATAACAGTATATCAGTATAGTTGTAGTATGTGTCAGTGTATCAGTGTAACAGTCCCAGTATAACAGTCTCAGTCTAACAGTATTCAGTCCAACAGCATCAGTCTATCAGTATCGATTTAAGTTCTTACAGTCTTGTGTGTATTACTAGCTAGGTCGCACTTCATGCGCCCCAAATTATATCACATGGTTGCTACAACAAACAAATTCGCTTAGTAAGATTTTCATAGGGGACCATGATGGGACAGTGTACTCAGGTATCAGTAACAGAAGCAGTAGCAGTAATAGTAACAGTCAGAACCAAGAGGTCCTCTTCTACTCTACACCTTCTTACAGAAGAAGCAATGTAGACAGGCTCAGTAAACAGTAAATAAATAGTACCGGTACGGAACACTAGTTCCCTTCCAAGTACACGTTTCCATATTATCCACTAATCGATCTTCCCTTAAACCCCGGCTTGGTTACTTTTATTATTCTGGTTATCAACAGACGTAAAAGTGTACTAAATAAGGTCAAACTAACATGGTATAATCAGGTTTAGGTTCAGGGAATCAAATCAGCATGTATAGATAATATGCAGTCACATAATCGCGCAAAATAGCCTATGTTCATAATCAGAACAGCAAGACCAATCAGTACTAAAACAGTGATTCAAAGAGCTATAAGCATGTAAATCATGATCCGTAAAAGGATCTAGAAACTAGACATCCACACAATTCCAACGAGTATAATAAAGTCATAAACTAGTTCACAACTTCTCAGCTCAAAACTGAATTCAACACAGATTTCATGTTCAGCAAGAAAACAGGAGAACAACTTCAAAAGCATAAAAACAGTATGAAAACTCATCAAATAATTCCACAAAAAATCTGGGGTAATCCCCTATAAGTATAGACTCAAAATAATAAGTTTCATAATATTCCAGGAAGTATAGCTAAGTCATCAAAAATAAGAAGTAACACAAAATCGTAGTTTGACGAATCTGGAATTTCTCAACACTTCTGTACGAAAACAAGCATGTCTCGAAATCAGTGAATCAAAATCCAATTCCGCTAAAACAACGTGTAAATAGATAGGTTTTTCCAACTTTCATATATCACAAATAATTTTCATAAAACATAAGGAATTAGGGTGAAAACTGGGTTCAACATAGAACAACACGCAATTTACAGCAAAAGTAGATTTTAGAAAAGGGTATGAAACATCACACAAAACTCATCTTTAAAATACACCAAAAATCTGGGAAGTCCCTAACGTCATGAGGAAACACTGAGCAAAATATTATGGCAGGATATTATGTATAACCTAGATCTTGAAAATAAATAGTTCACCAAATCCTCACAAAACTGAATCTGAAAACTACCGACACGTCTGTACTAAAATTATCATATCTCAGTCATACGAACTCCAAACGCAGTATAACCAGTGGGGTTTGAAAATAGACACAGTTATCTACAATTTACTTTAAAGTTGAGATTCGGACCCTAACATAGGTGAAAACAGCAAACAACACAGCACAGCCCGCAAATTTCAGATTTCACACTTCATCTTAAAAACGTCATAACTTTCATAATAATGAACCAAACTCAACCAAATTTGAAACGCATCCTACCAATCATCTAAATATTATATTAAAGGGTTTCTAACATGTCACAACCTAATAATTCTTACATGGGAAATCAATCAAACACATAGCATGCAATATATCTCATACACGAACAAAATCAAGTTTGGGTGAACCTAGGGCATCAACCTATCAATTCTCATGTCCTAAGTCATCTATGGCCTGATTTACACAATAGAGACAAAATCCATAAATAAAAATACAATTTTTGGCCGTCTCTAGTCTCAACTACCTTATATGTGAACTTTTTGACTTGTATCAACCTAATAAAATTATGTACAAGTGACTTACCTCTTAAAGGAGTGAAACACGATGCAAACAAGTCCGAACGCAAAACCCACGAACAAAATCTCTCCTAGCACGAATCCAAGCGAACCCACGAACCAAAAACGCTATACGATTAATCTCCTTGATGCACGATCCAAAGTGGATGATACCCACTTCAAAAACATAGCCAAGCGATGGTCTTTCACTGTTTTGAAAGTGGATGGTGCTGTTTTGGATGGTGGCCGACCACAAGGAGGAAAGGGTGAGCAAGTAGTAGGGTTTTGTTGTATGGATGGATGGAGCATGGACTATAGTTGTAATGGGAGGCTGGTTTTGTGATGGTGAGGCTCTGATTTTGAGGGGAAGATGCAGGCCGGGAGGGAATTAGAATAGGAGAGGGGGCCGGGATTAGAGTAGGAGAGATAAAAGAGATTAGGGTTAGGGTTAAGGGAGATTAGGGTTATATATATATGGGCTAATTGTGGGTTAATGGGTAGTGGGTAAACAATATGAATTAATCGGTATACAAATGGGTAATGGGTATTGGGTCAAATTCAAATGGGGATACAATTTATAATGAATTCTATGGCTCCTAAAAATCTCCTTAAGGGTCAAAAATCACAATTTGGGTAAAACACCACCAAAAATCCATCTCATCACCAAAATAAATAAATATGATGAACGAGGCCAAGAAAATGAGAAAAAGAACTCAAAATGGCTAAAATGAAATGACGAACAATCAGCACAAGGAGGTCAAAAATGAAAGAAAAAGAATATATATTGAAAATAATCTAATATACGGTTCCGAAAAAGACAAGAGATTTAATAATACACAAAAATGAAAAATACAGTCCAAAATACCAAAAATGAAAAACAGGGGTTACAATTTCGTATGTATATTTATTTATGTATTTTTATATATAAAATTTCTTTTGTAGTATGAACAATTATTTTCTTCCTTTCCTTTATTTTTCTAAAAGCCTATTTCGTAAAGCCTAAAACCTTGTTTTCTAAATTTGAGCCCACTTTAATAATTTAATATTTTATTATTTTGGCCCACAAGTCTAAGCCCACTATTTGTGAAGCCCACAAATTTAATTAATCATTTAAATTATTACACTTTTCATGTAGACACAAATTGTGAACAATTGATTTATTAAAAATTGTACAAATTTCAAATAGGGGGGTACTAGAGGGCACGTGCATGCATGTAGTGTGCATTGCACACCTTTTTGGAGGCCAGGTGTATGCTTGTGGTGATGGGAGAGTGGGTGTGTGTGCATGGGTGGTTATTTGATTGTGGGTAGTTGCTACAACTTCCCCTCCTATCCTAGCCATCCATCTTTAACCATCTAGTGAAATCCTAGCCCTCCAATCCATCCTAGAACTAGTATAAATACCCCTACCCTCATGTATTCTACACTAACAAATTATCGAAAGAAAGAAAATTATATAGGGGAACCTATCTTTAATTAGAAAATATGATTTTTGTGTTCTAAAAATATGGTAGTTTGTCAATAAGAAAGAGAACAATAATGTAGTGATTTTTGTGAGAACCTATCTTTAATTATGAAGAATTATGCTATAGTTCCCAAATGTCGAAATTATGGACATGGAATACAAACTAGGGCTAAAATACATGTTAAAGAGTTAAAAACACCTATACAAATACTGGTTGCTGTGGAATTATGTGTATTTTAATTCTGGAAAATTTTGTTTTCAAAAGAGGAGAAAAAGAGACAATTTTGTTTTGGGATTTCTTGAATTATAGATATGAACTGAGAGCAAGATCAAAACCCAATTAAATTTCTTTAAAATCGATTGGCCACTTAGACCATTTGTTCAGTAGAGTTTTCTTTCGCTACAGTAGCGGGGGCTGAATCAGAGGTCTCGGGTTCGATACTGAGGCTTTTCATTTCATTTTTTTGTAAAAAAATCCAAATGCCGAGAGTCGATACATAAGGATTATAACCCATAGTTATATCGCCTTGGGGCTTTGGCGCGTTGTTCTTGTGCGCTGTCTATTGGGCCGCTGGTTATGGGTTCGAATCCGGTTGGGGGTTTGGATTTAAAAAAAAATATTTTTTGTGGGATTTTAATTAAATTGAGTTTTTTAAAAAATAGATTAAAAATAGGAAAAATATGGAATAATTACTGAAAATTATTTGAGCTTTATGAGAAAAATTTACGTAACTTTTGATAAAGTGTAATTAAGAAATTGAGGCTTTTTGCAAGAAAGAATTTCTTTTTGAAATTAAATTGTCTTTTTAAATAAAGGAAAAATAAATGAGCTTTTTTGAGTTATAAAGATGAAAATTAGTAATGAGGAATTTTTGAAAGTTGTGATTTGTGTGATTAATTGGACTTATAACTTGTGCTTGTAATATGAATTGAAATGAGGATAATATACTCGTGGAATAAATGAATTATTGATTTCTACTAGTTGAAATTTATTCTTACGCAAATTGCACGTGAAATTGAATTATTGATTGTGATGAGTTATGAAAGATATGAATACATGAATACTATGCTTATGAAAACATGAATTGTGATTAATCATGAAAAGACCTTATGAGTATGAAAGGCTCGATGTTGTATTATGAGTTGAAATTGAGAACTAGGGTGTAGCTAGGCCTTATACCGGAAATAAAAGAAATGTGGAAATGATATTTGAAATGAGAAGACCAAGGTTTGGGTCATGTGAAATAAATGAATAAGACCGGAATAGTGGGAGTGCTAACCCTAAAGGATTGATTTTATTCATGATTCAATTAAACTAAGAATTAGATACATAGTGAAGATGTGATGAAAGTAAGAGAAAAACATTGAGTATGCGGGCCATTGGATTGGCGGCGTGAGAGTATTCACAGGATGTCCCATGATGCGCCATGATAGGGCGTGGATACTGCTCCAGAGTACCGTCCCGGTGGCGACGCTCGTGGGGTGTTTGATGACTGCGGGTGGTGTCATCTCTATGGTAGAAGTTGAATTACCACAGGATGCCTGCATGATGAGTCATGTGACAGTGCGTTAGGATTCCCTCCAGGGCGCCTAGACATATGTTCGTAGGACAGAAAATATCTAGGATACTTACCGTAGTTACAGTAGTAGATTAAGTCATGGCGAGGGATTGAACCCTACAAGATGAAGAACGATTAAGGGCGTGCCCTCGGACCTATGTAGTATGGGCTGCATAGACTGTGAACAAGTGCGCATTAGTGTCATATAATATAAATAATTGCATTAAGGACTAAGTGCACATTCACAACACGACATCAATAGGATAGTCCCTTTATCTTTGTTTGTGACAAGTTTGTGGTTTGCTAAGTATTGAGAATCGTTATACTGTTTCCGGCATAGAGAGGATGGCCGTGTATAATATTTCGTCGGTTGAATGAACTGATGTGCCCACAGTTTTACATGTAGGGTAAAGATACTTGACACAATTGAAGTATATATGCTGCTCAAGATTGATTTAAATGTTGTTTCATGTAAATTGTTGTAAAATTGCTTCCGTTGTAATGATGTAAAGGTATAATGTAATCCTGATGTAAGAAATATTTTTGTTTCCTTGTAAAATTGCACGAAAGAAGTGTAAAGATCATGTGAAACTTCGAGTTCAGTTGTATTTTGGAATTCGGGGTGTTACAGGATCTCCCCTAAGAGGTGGAACAAGCCCTCTCTGAACCCTTCAAAGAAATAGCAAAAATCTCATAATCCCAAGAGGATCAAACCAAGTGTCTTCGTGTGAACAAGGAACTCCCACATCAAGATAAGGAGCAACTCGTCACTTGCATTGCGGAGAACCAGAATCTCTTCGTTCGGAACACCAAGCACCCGATGAAGTACAATGATGGCACTTAATGCCCTCCCCAAGTAGTTAGCTTCAAACAAGTAATAAGGGCCAACAATCATAACGGTCACAACATGTAATAAAGGCTAGCATCAAAGCAGCCGCTTAGTTCATTCTTCAATAAATTTTTAGTCTTTTCCTTCGCAAAATTCTTGTACAAGTCCATCAGATGCAAACAATGAGTTAGACATATGGTTCACCCCCGAGCCATACCATCCCTTCACTAAGCACTCAAATAGACAAGTGCGGGATCCATTCATAATCCATAGAGTCGCACGGGCATACTCGTCCCCAAGCAAGTGTGTGGGGTATTTCTCGCCGTACGAGTGCTCAACCCTGGACGAGTTCGGAGTCCACTCATGATTCATAGAGCCACTCTAGCCACATGCTCCCGAGCAAGTGCGCGGGTTTTGGCTCGACTTTTGAGTGCTCCTAAAACATGTCGCCACCATGTTTGGAGTCCATTCAATGTTCATAAGGCCACTTTAGCTACTTGCTCCTGAGCAAGTACGCTGGGTACGGCTCATCGTACGAGTGCTCCTGAAACAACCCTGGATGAGTGCGGAGTCTACTCATATTTCATGGAGTCGCTCTAGCCCATGCTCTCGAGCAAGTGTGTAGGGTTCGGCTCGCCATTCGAGTGCTCCCAAAACTCGTCGTCACCTTGTTCAAAGTCCATTCATGGTACATAGGGCTACTTTAGCTATTTTCTCCTGAGCAAGTACGTGGGGTTCGGCTCGCCATTCGAGTGCTCCTGAAACAACCCTGGACGAGTGTAGAGTCTACTCATGGTTCATAAAGCCACTCTAGCCACATGCTCTCGAGCAAGTGCACGAAGTTAGGCTCTCCATTCGAGTGTTCCCAAAATTTGTCGTCACCCTGTTCGGAGTCCATTCGTGGTTCATAGAGCCACTCTATCTAGTTGTCCCCCAACAAGTGTGCGGGGCATGGCTCGCCATTTGAGTGCTCCTGAAACAATCCTAGAAAAGTGCAGAGTCCATTCATGGTTCATAGAGCTGCTCTAGCCTCTTTCCCCCGAGCAAGTGTGCAGTGCTCAACTCACCCTTAGAGTTTTCCCTCAAAATCACCTCTCGAACGGCTCTCTCCTAGAGCCTAGTGATGCTCTTCGTCCCGATCGCCTCCCGAGTGCTCTTCTTCCAAACGAGTTCGGAGCTCAACTCACCCCTAGAGTTTCTCCTCAAACTTGCCTCTCGAACGACTTTCTCCTAGAGCCTAGTGATGCTCTTTGTCCCGCTCGCCTCCCGAGCGGTCTTCTTCCACTCCGAGCTCAACTGACCCTTAGAGTTGCTCCTCAAACTCACCCCCCAAATGGTTCTCTCCTAGATCCCGGTGATACTCTTCATCGCGCTCGTTCCCCGAGTGACCCTCTTCTCCACCAACAACAAGTTCGCTCGTCTAGAGACATTCCTAAAACTTGCCTCCAAGAATGGATCTTCCTGAGAGTCATACAAAGCACTTCTTAACTTCATGGAGGCAAAGATATTGCGAGCCTGTTTTGACCCTGAATAAGGATGATTCTTCGACTGACTTCTGAAGAGAAATTGAAGATCTTCGAGTCAGCTTCAAAATGAGGGGTCACACGCTCCAATTGGATCTCCATAGCACCAGGAAAGATATTTAGAATGCAGTTCACCGAAGCAACTCTAGCATTCGAAGGCTAGATCCGAGTAAACGAAGAACCGAATGAAGGGCAAAATGGCATTGTCTAGTTAACAGTCAACATTGACCAGTCAAATGATCAAACGGTACGTGTCACCTCACCATTGTTTTCCAGCGCTCGTCGAAGGTGCCATGACATTCACCGAAACTCGCTCTCCAAAAACCCGAGTTACTCCAAACTTGTCGAACTCCTTTCTCCCAAACCCCCCGCCATTGTTACCGAGTTCACAACCTCCATGTCATGCCCCTCTTCCCAAAAAGAAGATATGGAATACAGATACGCGACTAAGACCGGCGAATGATTTTTATCATCCATAAGCTGTCAGGATCATTACAACATTTCACTATAATAAACAGGAGATAATAAGGAGAAACCAACCATGCATGCATGAATGAATCAATAGACCAACAGAATTTACTTGAAACAAAATTTAATAATCTCAAATAAATGAGATCTGGAAACAAGTCATAAATCCTGGGTCAGCCCAATACAAAATTAATGGAGCAAATACATTTATTCAAGAATAGTAGGAAAATAAATATAGCAAGAACTCCAGCAACTAAAATCTTTGATCACCTACTCCAGCGGCAGCTGATCACCAAAATCTGCAATTTAACAAATTACAGGAAGAGGAAAGAGAAACAAAATACCCGTCAATGCAAGTTACGGGGCGTTCGGTAGTGCAGGCACAAGTACAGAAAAAGATAAACAAATATGGAGTAATAGCGGAAGCAAACATAGCATGGAATAGTCATGACAACAAAATAGAATGACTAACATAAATTAGGAAACAGAATCAAGTAACATGATATGCTAACAGGGTACAGGTAACATGTAACAGGTGTCAAGTATCATGCAAGCAGGTAAACAGGTAAACAGGTAGCATGTATAGGTAAGCATGTAACAGATGTCATGTTCTGTCAAGTCTTGTATTTATTTCTATCTAGGTAGCACTTCATGCGTCCCAAATTTTTACCACATGGTTGCTACATTCAAAAAAGTTTGCGTTTAGTTTTCGTAGTGGATTCTATAGGGCCGTGTACTCAGATATCAAGTAAGCAGGTACAGGTACAAGTATGATGTAATAGGTAATCATGCATCAGGTAGGACCTACGGTCCCCCCCGAGTCCACCCTCTCATAAGGAAGTATGTAGTCGGGTAACAGGTGGGAATCACGAGCTCCCTTCTGAGTACACCTTCTCATAAGGAAGTATGTAGTCAGGAATCAGGTAAACAGATAATCAGGATCATGCATAATCATATAATAGGTAACAGATAACAGATAATCAGGTGGGAAGCACGGGCCTCCTTCTAAGTACACATTTCTATATTTTCCACTACTAGATCTTTCCCTTAACCCCGGCTTGATTATTTGTTATTATTATTAAACAGGCATATACGTGTTACAAACAGGGCAAGTATAACATGGTATGAACAAGTAACAGATTCAGGTTGGAAGATAAACATGTACAGGTAAAAGACAACTTATAAAAGATTAGGACAACGAAAATTCTAGTTCAGGACAGTAAGACAGTACTGTACCAAATCTGGGATTTCCGTTGCCACAAATATCCAAACCTGGATCAGTCAGAAAATCTGAAAAATTGATTCTTGGTCAAATCTAGCAAATATAAATAAGTCATGTGGTATGTCACAAAAACAAGACTCAAAATAGAATTGTATCCAGAAAATATATCCATCTAGAATTCACAAGGTTGTGTTCATAAACAGGAAGACGGAATAAAAACTTACTGATTAAATCCAAGAAATATCTGGAGTGTTCCCTAGTATGTGTAGTATCAGCAAATAAAGTTTCATAATTTTCCAACATAGATAGTATAGTCAAATAAAATCAGAAAACAACAAGATACAGCAAGTTTGTAAATCTGAAATCATAAACACAGCAGTACTAAAACAGCAATAGATTACAAAATATAAATCCAAATCCAAATCCTTCAAAAGGGTGATAAAATAGATACAGTAGGATACATTTTATATTCACAAAGTTTTTATAAAAAGCAAATAGATATAGGTCGAAATTAAGGTTCTATACTGAACAACATGAAAATTTTGCAAGTATAGTACTTGTTTGGAAGCATAGAATAGTTTATAAAAGTCATCAATTAAATTCACGAAAATTAGGGGTTAATCCCAATCAGGTCTAGTTGTACTCAGCAAAATATTAGATCAAAATATCATTTTTAACATCAGTACAAAAATAAATTACTCTCCCGAATTCACATAAAACCAAATCTGTAATTTTCTACCCCTCTGTAGTAAAACAACAATAACTTGCAACTCACTAATCGAAACTGAGATCTGTCAGAAATTCTGAAAAGTAGACAGACATCTCTATGATTCATATTAACAAATAATTTTCAGATACTCTCCTCAATAGGGTCTAAAATACTGAACAAAACGGGATAACAGCAAAAACAGAAATCTTCTTCATGCATAAAATCAACTAGGTTATATGAACACATTCAAATCCTAACAAAAATATGAAATATAGTATACTAGATGTCCAAGCAACATGGTATAGGGTGTTTAACAAGTCTACAAAAAGTTATACTATTACTTACACATCAAGCATACAAGATTCTACGACACCTCATAATCACGAACAACATGCATATATAGATCAAGAATTTAGTATTCCTAAGTTATTTCATGTCGTATGTGTAGTGGGACAACTACAGGCAGATCAACACATAGAGACAAGATATAACAAGGGTTTTCATGAGAATAGATCTTGAAGCAACCACAGTACATGTGGTAATTAGTACTTTTATATGAAAATAGAAATTATACAAGTTACTTGCCTTATATTCGACGACGGGAACGATGCAAAGAGCGAGAATAACGAGAACGGATTCCCGAGCATGAACTCAAGCGAATGAGTCACGAACACACAAGCTAACGATCACAACTCTCGAGATCCACACATGCACACAAGAGAGCAATGGAGGAGGGTCGGGTGTGCACGTGTTGAGAGAACGACGACGCAGCACACAGGTAAATGGCACAACGATGGTCGACGGAAACAGATGCTGCAGTTGCTGTTGCTGTTTCTGTTGGCGTCGTGGTAGGAAGAAGACCAAGGCGACAGGGAAGAGGGCCGGGAGGTGCAGGGCTGTTTGATGCTATGAGGTCACTACAGGGAGGAGGCAGGGCAGGGGAGAGAGACAGGGGAGCTGCGGTGGCCATGTAGTGTTTGGTTACATTGGGATGAGGGTGTTAGGTCGGAGGAGCACAGAGAGAAGCTGGTCGGAAGTAGGGTTGAAGAAGGATCGAGAGAACCCAGGGTTGATCGGGATGGGTTTAGAGGAAGACGGGAGTAGGGAGGTAGGGGATGAGGTAAATAGGCGGCTAGGTTTTAGGATGAACAAGGGTACACAGTAGGGTGTATATATATATATATATATATATATATATATATATATATATATATCTGCATAGTTAGGGTTTTTGGGGTTTAATGGGTAGGGGTAATCGGTTAGTGGGTCCAAGATTCAATAGGGATAAACAAAAAATAGGGTTTAGGATATTATATAGCATATTAAAAGATCCAAAAGGAATATAGGGTGATCCAAACAATGAGATCGGAACACAATAAATAATAATAAAAAATAGGGCATGAACAATTAATTAATGAGGTTCAAAATTAATAGCTCGATCAACCAGAGATGAATAATAGGTAGACAATCGAATCAAGGAGATCAAATTAAAGGCGACAAAACAAATACATGAATATATTGAGAATGAAGACCCAATACACAGTTCAAAAGGAGTAGAAGAATACAATATGAATTGATACTCAAAAGAAGAAAAAAAAATACATCCAAAATACAGAAAATGAAAAAAGGGGTTACACTTCATGCTCACTAAGCTCCCTCACCGAAGCTTGAAGCTTCGTCGAGCTCGAAACCTCGCCGATCTCCACCACCATGCTCCTCCTTTACCGCTTGTACACTGAGTCACCAAACTCCAAAGCTCCACGAGCAATCGAGCTCCCTCTCCAAAGCTCGAAGCTTCGTCGAGCAGAAAACCTCACCGACCTCTCCTAGCCAAGATCCTCTCTTCGCCGACCACCGTCAACCTTACCGCGCTCGAGCTCGACCAATGTGGACTGAACTAAGAAGGAGGTTGTTGGCTGAAGAGAGAAGGCCAAGAAAATCTCAACGGTCAATGATGATCGAGTCAACGGTCAAACATTGACTACCATGTGTCGACGCACCGAACGATCTCATTAATTGCCGAAGCCGAGCAACAGCGAAACCAAGCTGGAAATGAGAGAACATTTTTCCTCCTAATCCGTGCTCGATCATAGTCAACGGTCGTGATTAAATCAAGGTAATTTTTTTATTTAATTCCTTTATTTAATTATTAAATTGAATTAATTATTTAATAATTCTAAAAAATATTTAAAAACTTTTAAAAAATAATTAAAAAATATAAAAATCATTATTAATTCAGAAAAATATTTTTAAATTTTGAAAAAGTACTTATTAATTTAGAATAATTAATTAAAAATTTTGAAAATCAATTATTAAAATTTGGAAATTGAAAAAATATTCAAAAATGGAAAAAAATTGGAAAAAATTGGAAAAAATTGGAAAAAAATCTAGAAAAGTCACTAAAAATAAGAAATTCTAAAAATAATTTTGGGTATTTTAAAAGCTCAGAATAAGATCGTTACACCTCGAGCAAGATCCAAACTTCCCTGAGAACTCCGATGAGTTCTGTAAACCATTAAAAATGGGCTAACTACTACTCAAAGGCTATAAAACTCAATTTTCGGGAGTGGGGGTTTGTGATATGGGTAAAAAAGTAGAACTAAATCGGGACTGTTCAAATCGGGCATGAATCTTAAAGCTTTCAAGGGTAAAACAATAATTTCACCTATAAATGGGTGCATGAATGGAAATTGGGTATCTTTCTGGCCCAATAATCCAAAAACGGATACGTCTTATTGGGTTGATATAACAGACCCATGCAAATGAGTCCAGATCATATAAAAATGATTTAAACTCATGATTATCTATAAGAGACGGTTCAAAAACAATATCTTTTATCTAGGGGAGAGTTTAAAACTCATATCCCCTCAAACTTTAATCTCTTCAAGAATAGGAGATAACTGATTCAATCCAAAAACACCGGGAAGTAGTGATAAATCATTATCTTGAAACTAACCCCATGGAAACTATAAATACCCCTCTACCTCCATCATAAAAAAAGTAACAAGTATTTTCTCCACAAAAGATCTCTCATATTCATCTTGAGTTTTGAATTGAGTATCGGAGGGTCTATTGCCGAGGTCAACCCCGATGTTTCAGACTTTTTGCTGGTCAATCAGAGCAATACACCATCAAGATAAGATCCAATGGTGCAAACAAGTCAGATTCAGAAGTCAACATCAGTTGAAAGCAGTCAATATCAGTGAATGTAAAAAATGTCAGCTTTTTATTGTTTTTAAAAGAACTCATATCATCTGTTTTCTCCCACAAAGAAATTAGCAGCAACAATAGCTAAACATGAAAGTCTAACATGCTATCAAATAGGATAAGATATGCTATTCAAACCCTCTATAGACGAAAACATGACACAAGACACTATATTCAAATCCTCAAGTGCTGGTAGATTTGAGATCCTCTCCAGATTTCCACAAGAATCTATGATTAACTCTTCTAGCGAGGGGAGGTTCTCAATTTTCCTCAGGCTATCTACGCTTATAATTCTGAGTATCTTCAATGTAGTAGAATTTTGGAGGTGAGGCCTTTTGGAAGAGCTAGCTCTCAGCTTGTGGCAGTCCTGAATTTGCAAAGTGTTCAGGCAATGTGGTAGATTGTTTGCATTTCTTTTGTGATCCTCCTCCTCATGATCCACATCAAATACCCAGTCTTCTGAATTAGCCATATTTTGGATTGAAAGAAGCTCAAGCTTGGAAATGATACAATGGAGGGATATAGTGACATCCAAAAAGGTCAGGTAGAAGATAAGAAGGAATCTTCAATGGTGGCAGACAGGTAGGTGTGCCTTATCTTTTCTTTTCATGATTAAGTTAGGAAAGGTAGATACTGATCTCATTTGCTTTAGTAAGTCTACTCAGACATCAAGAAACCAAAGATTGAACTAAATAAGGGTGACACGCTTTATGCCTAGTGGTCAATTAAGATATCTGGATAAAGGGACTAGACTACATGGTAACATTAGTCACGGATAGGTTATGTCAAATCACTAACATTCCTGTTATTTTAGTATCAGTGATGTATTGCTAGATACAGCTTACTGTTTGTAATACTCGAATATGATTTTAGTAATACTGTCAATGTAATGGGATCTACAGGGTCACACATTTAGAATGGATCGAAATTGGGATTTAAATTCATAAGATGAATTTAATTGGGGATCCAAGTAAGACTTGGACTCCTGACATTGGTTGGACATTTAATTAGATTAAATGGGCTGATTAAAGATCAAAGGCCCACACACGAATCTGAACCAGGTCAGATGATGAGTTCGACAGCCTCATTACTCTCTTAGGGTTGATTTTCTGCAGCTATATATATGATACGTATCTTTGAAAAAGTGTCACATGAGAAAACCCTAGCCATCACAGAAATTGTAAGAGAGAGAAATCGTGATGAGGAACATCCCCTTCCTGCACCTAGCACCGCAGTCTGAGGGAGAGCCATTTTTCGTTCTGTTCGTGTGGAAACCGTAGTATTCACCGTAATATTGTAGTGCTGTGATCAGCATACTGTAGAGACAGAAATCCATCTTTAAGGTATAACTCCTAAACACAATTTATGATTTTCGCATGGATCCATGGTTAGGTTTCGATATTTTGTAATTTTTCAACTGTGTATTTAATCTATGTTTGCCTTCGAAACTTAACAATTTGTTCTCTATAAAAATGAAGTTGAGAATCTACTCAACAAGAAAATTACGGCGCTAAGAAGTGACCGAGGTGGAGAGTATGAATCGTTATTTGCTGACACTTGTGCTCAACATGCAATTATACATAAAACTAGATCACATTATTCACCTCAATTTAACAGTGTTGTTGAGCGAAAGAACCGTACCAATGTTAATATTCTGGTTTGCGACCAAACCTATGGGGAGAAGCTATTCTTTTAGCTAATGACATTTTGAATAAGGTACCTAATATGTGTAAAATTAGAACCAAATCAGGAGCATTCGAATCAGACACGAATCTTAAAGCTTTCAATGGCAAAACGATAATGTTACTAAAACGGGGCCGTGAATGGGAATTGATTCTTTTCCAAACCCGACAGCCCAAAATGGGTATGTTTAGCTGGGTTCTCCTACCAGCCAAATGAGAATGAGTCTAGTTTGTTTAAACAAGATTTAAACCCATAATTATCCATAAGAGGTGGTTCAAAAATCATATCTCTTATCTTGGAGGAAGTTTAAACTCTCCTCAACCACTTGTATCTCTTCATGAAGAAGAGATAACTGATTCAATCCAAAAACACTGGGAAGTAGAAATAAATTATTATCTTTAAACTGACCAATGCGACTATAAATACCCCTCTACCTCCACCAGAAACAACTATTCAGTATTTTCTCCAAAAAGCTCTTTCAAAGTCTTCTTGATTTCTGACTTGAGAGTCAGAGGGTTTGTAGCCCCGATCAACCCCGGTGTTTTAAACTTTTTGCAAGTCAGCGGGGCGATCGTCACCATACAAATCGAATCCTACAGCGCAAACGAGTCAGATCGTTAATTCAATAGTAGTCAAAGGCATTCAAAACCGTTGAAAGTCAAAAGGTCAAGTTCTTAATTGTTCCTCCAAAGAATTCACATCATCTGATTGCTCCCATACCCAAAAAAGCAGCAACAGATTGGCACTGTCTGTGGGAACAACAAAGAAAATATGACCAAAACTTTACCGGTAAAAACAAGTTTCCAGCGTGCCTCCTAAGGGAAAAGAGAAATCGGCGGCCTCAAGCTACCGAGTCAAACCTCTTCCTCCCGAGGACCTTCCTCCCACTTTTCAACAAATGCAACTTCGCCCCTCCTTCAACAGGTCCAGCCTCTACCTGGAGAAGCTACACCGGAAGGGCTTTCGTCGCAGTCGTCTCGAATCATCTACAAGGCCCCTTGTTGAAAATAGAGGATCAGTTTACACCTCTACCCTTTTCTCACTCCCTCAACCCCAACCTAATCTTCGTCAGGTCATCGTCAGTCACCAACAGGGGTCTGACCTTCGAATCTGTCTCAACGAAAGATGAGTCCGTGAAGAAGCCTCCCAACCACAGCAGCGGGGCAGTAGGAGAAGCCCTTCTCCTTGGAGACCAAGATCCAAGAGAGCTTCCTCTCTAAAGGGACACAAAAGAACTCCTTCTCCCAGACTATGAAGGAGATCCCTTTCTCCTAGGGGGCGAAGGGATCGCTGTTCCCCAAGGGACCGCAAAAGAACTCCCCTTCGAGAGATGAGGCATCCAACTACAACCAGCAGGACAACCCCTAGGGTAGGAAGGAATGAGGAAGTTCCCGTCACTAGAGCCAAGTTCCGAGAGTTTAAGGATGAAATTCTTCAAGCCCTCATCATAATTCCTCAAAAGACCCAGCAATCCAGTCCTCACCGCTCCACTCCTCCGCAACGTGAAGTGTACCACGGGTCCACCAGATCTAGTCAGCTGGAGGATGCTATCCTCCGATGCCTCTGAAAGATGGAAGACCTCTTAGCATCGCTGAAGAAGGAAGAGGTAAAACCAGAAGGAAGATACTGTCTCGGCAGACCTCTGTTCTCCAAAGAGATTATTGAGGCTCCTGTTCCTATCAACTTCAAGGTCCTGACATTTGAGCCGTACAATGGGGAAATTGACCCAGTAGACCACATCAAAAGTTTCAAAACTCTCATGATGATCCACCAAGCATCCGACTCCCTCCTGTGCAAAACTTTCCTGACAACTTTAAAGGGCTCTTCACGAGAATGGTTCTCTCGCCTTTCTCCGGGATCCATATTTTCCTTCGACCAGCTTGAGGAGCTCTTCCTCACACACTTCATCACAAGCTGCAAGTTAAAGAAGACCAATGCTTCCTTGTTAGATCTGTATAAAAGGGACGGGGAGTCCTCAAGAGCTATGTCCAGCTCTTCATGGCTGAGTCCAGATCCATCAACTCGATTCTGTGGTGGATATGGCTGCATTTAGATATAATTTCAAACATGATGACCTCAAAGATTCCCTCGTCAAAAGACCTCCTCGGGACTTCTCTGACCTCCTTTTGTAACCCTTGTTTTCCTAAATACGTATTTTCTGTGTATTTTCGGATTTTTTATTTTTGTAAATTATTTTTCTGCTCTTAAACTCTTTTTTTTTGTTAAAATTTGTTTTTTGGATCTTCTATTAAAATATTTATACCAAAAGTTTTATTTGCAGTTATTTTTCCAATGATTTTTACATTGTAATACTAACCCTATTATTCTTGTTATTATTATTATTATTATTATTATCGTTATTTTTACTACTATTGGTATTATCATTTTTATTGGTTTTACCTTTTGATTTTATATTAAAATTCTATATATTTTTATTTATATATTTTCCCCTCTTATTGGATTTTTAACCTGTACCCTGTTATAAATACCCTATACCCATTTTAAATAAACCCAAACCCAGTTTGCTACCACCAAAACCCTTTTACCCTATTCTATTTAACCATACCCATTTATATCCACTACCCAAACCCGTTATCACCCTACCAACCCGTCAGCCGTCAACCCCCCATATACACCTAACCCTAAATATCCCTACATATTTATACAACACATGCAACCGTTCACCTTCTCCCCTATCTCCTATCACCCCATACCCTATCAGCCACCTTTTCATCTTCTGTGAACTCCAGCCGTCTTCAACCTTCCGACCTTCTCTTCCCTGGCCGTTACCTCCTCTACCCCGTGCTCCTCCCGAACTCTCTCCCGTTCTCCCCTCCGGTGCTGCCTCCTGCGTCGCGACCTCCCAGTCGCAGCGCACTGCCCCCTAGCCTCCCGACGTAAGCAACCGCGATGCAGTAGCCTCTGCCCTCCATTAGTCAGGATGCCAGATGTGTACAGCCCTGGACCTCCCTGCTCGTGACCGCAACAGCGAAGGTAGCATCGCGCCACCCTGCGACCTCGATGACAACACCAGACTGCAGCAACAGCAACGTCACTATGTTGCACCGCCCTCACCGACGCTACCGCCTGTGCCCGCCGCCATGTCGTCGTTCGCCATCCACCATGAACCAAGCCAGTGTTGCCGTTTATATGAGTTGATCACCTTGATCATTGGCCGTCGATCATCGTGATCATCATCATCATGGAGTTCCTTGATTGATTGATTCCTTGGCCTGTCCGTTAGATCTTGATCATCATGCTTAATTGGATGTGGGTCGTCGATCTCCTCTTGATCATCCGATTAGATCCTAGCCGTCTGATTTCTTCTTGATCGTCACGATCATGATGATCATCAATTTCCTTTGATCGCAGCCATTCGATCGATCGATCTTGATCTTCATTATTATCTCCATCATCAGGAAGATCTGGCCGTCCGATCTGATCCGATTATCTTGATCTTGATCTTTGATCTCAGCCGTCCGATCGATTTTGATCACCTTGATCATTGAGATCCGTGCTTGGTGTTTGTAATTTGTGTGATCGTGTGTTCGTGATTAGTTCGTGATTAGTTTGTTGTGTTCGTTTGTTCGTTTGCTTGAGTTTGTGCCCAGGAATTTGTTCCCGTTACTCTTGCTCTTTGCTTCGTTCCGTTGTTGTGTCTCAGGTAAGCAACTTGTACTCATTTCCTTTATATGATACAAGTCATAAATTCTTCTTGTAGTGTAGTTGGGTTCTAGAGACAACTCGTGTGTAATGTATGTTTAATGAGTATTGTCTCTATAGTGCTATTGACCATAGTTGCCTCACGACACAAATTTGATATGACTTAACCTAGGGGTGACCGTTTCTTGATGTGATGTATATGTGAAACAATTATGAGAAATTGTATGTTTGTTTGGATCCATGTGATATACTTGTTGTGGATATGCTATATACCATATTTCATGATGTTTGGACACTTAGTAGACTCTATAACATATTTGGTTGTGTTTGGAACGAGTTTCGCATGTTGTATGTTGATTTGTTGTTAAAAGGAAAATCTGTATTTTGTCAATAATCAGTTTTGATTGGTAATTTAGACCATATTAAGGTTAGAATCTTAATTACAGTATTAAACATGATTTTTAGAGAAATCCATCTTCTTTCTAAACTCTCTGACCTTGATCGATTTCGTTTTCGTATGTATGAATTATGATTGTTTTACTACGGAGGTGTATTATATTTTCAGATTTCATTTCTTGATAATTTTGATGACTAAACTATTTTGATACTAGTGCTAAACATGTTATTTTGATCTGAAATTTTGGTCAGTATTTCTACACTTAATTAGGGATTAACCAGAATTTTGGTGGATTTTAGTGATGAGTTTTATATGTCGTTTCATGCTCGTTTGTAAAAATTATACTTGCTGGATTTTGCTTACTGTTCTGTAAAGATTTGTATTTTCACCCTAATTCCTTTTCCTGTATGAAAAATATTTATTAAATATGAAAGTTATCTTATTTTATCTATTTTCATCTTCCTTTGGCAGATTTGGATTTCGTTTCACGGTTTGCGAGATATTACAGTTTTTGTGCAGTAGTGTTAGGAATTCCAAATTTACCAAACTATCGTTTCTTGATGTTTTCTGATTTTTTTGACTGAGCTAATCTTACTGGAAATTTATGAAACTTTATATTCTAATACTAGACATATAGGGGAATACTCCAGATTTTTTATGGATTTATTTGATGTGTTTTGATGCTGTTTTCCCGACATTGAATTCGATTTACTGATTTCTGGCTGAACGTGTTTTCAGGATTTAAATCAGTTTTGAGTTATGTTTTTGTGAAATACTACATGACTGATATATATTCTCTAGATTCGGCCAGGGAGTCTATTTTCTAGACCTTTTGACGGATTCAGATTTGCATGTTTGTAACACCGGGAATCTCAGTTTTACTATAGTATGGTCTTGCTGTCCTGAACTAAAAATTTGGTTATTTTGTCCTTTTATGTGTTATCTTGCACCCGTACATATTTATCTTGCAACTTGAACTTGTCACATGATCATGTCATGTTATTCTTGATATGTTTTGCACACATACATGCTTGTTTAATAATAATAAAAAGTAACATACTGGGGTAAGGGAAAAGACCTTAGTAGTGGACAATATATGTATGTGTACTCCGAAGGGGGCCCGTGATCCCATTACTTGTTGCCATGTTTCATGCTTGCATGATTCATGCCTGTTATTATTATATTCTGCCATGAACTCACGATTACATGATTCATGCCTGTTATTATTATATTATGCCATAAACTCACGATTACATGATTCATGCCTGTTATTACCTGTTGCCATATTTCATGACTACATGATTCATGCCTGTTTCTGTTGCCACGATTTCACTACGTGATTCGTGCCTGTTTACTTGTTACTTGTTACTTGACTTGACATCTGAGTACACGGCCCTATAGAAACCCACCACTAGATCTAAACGTAAGTCGATTGTTGTAGCAACCATGTAGTAAAAACCAGGATGCATGAAGTGCTACCTAGATAGTAATAAATACAAGACTTGAATATGATCACTTGATACTTGATTACTTGTACATGATACACGATACCTGCTACTTGTTCACTTGATACTTGATACTTGATACTTGATACTTGATACTTGTACTTGACTACTTGACACTTGTTACTTGATACTTGTTACTTGTTACTTGTTACTAGATTTCGTGATACTTGACACTTGATACTTGTTGCTTGTTTACACGATACTTGTTACTTGACACTTGATACATGCCACTTGCACTTATTCATCTTGCCATGCTAGTCGTTATACTTGATATCTTGCCTATTCCATGTTATTAGTTAGTTTTCCCTATGTACTTGTATCCTGCATTACAAGCAGCCCGTAACTTGCATTGATGGGAGTTTGTTTTCCTCTTTTTCCTTTTTCCTGCAATCATTAAATTGCAGATTTTGGTGATCAGTTGCCATATGGAATATGCGAGATGAGTTACTAGATGCTGGAGTTCTGCTATCATGATTTTTCTGCTATTATTATTATTTCCTGTTGCTATTTGAATAATGTATCTC
The DNA here is from genome assembly GCA_017893485.1 of Hemerocallis citrina. Lineage (NCBI taxonomy): Eukaryota > Viridiplantae > Streptophyta > Magnoliopsida > Asparagales > Asphodelaceae > Hemerocallis > Hemerocallis citrina. Next base: position 359,935,004 of record CM030358.1, on the reverse strand, counting down.
GTACTTGGATTTATTTTGTATTTGGGCAATGTGACCCAGGATATTGATTTATTCAGATCTGGATTATTTGAGATTAATATATTTTGGTTTCAAGTATTCTTGTTGGTATTTTGATTCACATATGCATGCTTGGTTGATTCTTTTGATTTCGACTCTGATTATTCTCGTGAAATGTTGTAAAAATTCCTGAACAGCTTATGGATGATGAAAATCATTCGCTTGGTTTAGTCACGTATTCGTATTCCGTATTCTCTTTTGGGAAGCGGGGCGTGACACCTTTAAAGAGTCGAGAAGTATATCCGGGTCAAAGAGGCAATCCTCTCCCAAGAGCAGAAGGTGCTTTCTTCCGGGAACAAACCGAAATACACTAACGAAGATGAACCCCGAAAATTTTAGAATGATGCCGCAGGTCAACGCGGCCCACCTCCCATGCCTCGTTTTGAGAAGTACACCTCGCTAAATGCAAGCATATCCGCCATCCTCATAGAGGTTGATAAGGACGAGGTCCTTCGACCTCCCCCCTAGATGAATGCCTCGAGAAGGAGACGGGATGAGACCGAGTTGTGTGCCTTCCACAAACATCATGGTCACCTTACAGAAGATTGCTGAGACCTAAAGGATGAGGTAGAAGCGTCTCGCAAAATTTTCCCCAGTAAATGACACTGGACCCCCTCCTCTAAGGGGAGCCAAGAAGCGAGTGGAGGAGCCAACTGAGTCCCAAGAGTCCGGGTGGATGGAGATATTTCACGCTGTCCACGAAGGACCTATGGGGGGAGCCTTCAGCTCATCGAGAAAAACTTTTGTTTGAGCGGTAATTTCAGTACATAACATTCCCCCTCTGAAAAGCCGAGGAGCTAGCATCACCTTCTCGGATCAAGACTTGGAAGGTGTCCGAACACCTCACTGCGATGCACTCATGATCAGCATATGTATGGAAAACCATGAAGTGCACCGAGTTCTAGTCGATAATAGTTCGGTCAACATCCTCTTCTTGAATGATTTCGAAGGCCTTAAGCTTAAGCGGGATGACCTCATGCTTGCCGGGTACACCCTCCATGGATTCACTGGGGTCCTCATGATGATCGAGGAATTTGTAACCCTGGAC